>JAWWMP010000116.1:100791902-100836316 GCA_035047865.1 Dendrocincla tyrannina
TCTGCCACTTTCCTTACTCTTTTTTTTTTTTTTTTAATTTGTGTCACTGAAGAAACTTTTGGTCTTTGCTTTTTATTTTTATTTACATGATCTAATTCAGCTTGACTTTGGCAATTTCTCTTTACCCCTTTGCTTCCTGACCTCTGACACAGCTGTCTCTGCTGCGCAGCCCTTCATTTCCATTCCTCACATTCACTCTGCTTAGTCATAAAATCCCTTTTTTGGTGATTTTTTTTTCCTCTCCAGTTAGATTGGGAATCATTCCCTAGATGTGCCCCCCACTTTGTTTGGGGTTGGTCAGTACCAACTTTTTTCTTTTTTCTTTTTTTTGCACCTCTGCCATACAGATGTTCTAAGCCTTTTAGAAATTTGTTCTTGAGCACTTTTGTCCAGTTGACTTTTATGGTGAGTTCCTCTGATTCCTCAAAGCTTATGGGAATTGAAAAGATTAATTTTTGTGCTTCCTTTTATAGTATTCTTCTACCTAAATCACCTCTTCATGATTATGGTTGCCTCTAAAGTTACTTTCATTGAGCACTTACAGCTACTTACAGTGTCTAAATTAGAATTGCCCTCTTCCAGTTCAGCAGCTGGAGGATTACAGTGGCTGCCTGCTGCTTCCAGGAATATCTGTGGCCAGCTCTTTACTTTAATAGTGGGCTCTTCAGTTGAGTATTTTGGGAAGTTACAGTCCCACAGTAAGATAAGCCCTGTTAGCACTTTTATCTTGCTGTGGACTTGCAATCTACGCTGCACTGCCATGCAAACTGTAGGGTGTAGGATAATCTGCACCATTGTCCGTCCTTCTCCCAAGCAGTGTTGACCCCATACTACTGCAGTCCTCTGGAATTTCTCTTTCTGCTACCTGACTTTTCTGTTGCATTGCCCTTTCTCCTGATATCAATATGTTAATCCTTGATTTTGTTTCTTATTCATCATCTGTGAATTTCTGGCTGATTATCTACCATCCTATCTGATTGCTGCTATTGATGTTAATATGCACTTTGTTCTCCTAAGTTTGGATATTCTGTGCTTTTTTTGCCTATGTTTACCAATCCTCCGTCTGTTTATTGAAACCAGATGTGGAAATTAACTGATTTTCCTGATTATCCTGTCTCGAGGTGGTTTTTCCCTCTAAAACTCCTGTCTGTGCCTGCTGTGATCACAGAAGGACATCTCTCATCCACAGAGAAATATCCTTCTTCCCATGAATGCCTTCTCATGATGGAACACCCTAAAACTTCCCTTTCAGTGTCAGCACTTAAAACGTATGGGTGACATTAACTTGTAATAGCTTTTCCTTCCTTTTGTAGCATTGAAAGAAAGTCCTCAGGGATGATGCTCAGAGTCTAAGCCTTGTCTCCCCAGGCTCTCTCTGTAGCCTAGAGGGAGGTAGGCACTACCAGGGAGCATCTAAAATAGGCTCCTGCTCCAAATTGTCTTCCTAGTCTCCTGGCAGAGACTGTCCATTTCTGGGCTAAATTTAGTCCTGAGCCTGGTCCATGGCTGTGGTTGAATTCTCCATCTGCACACTGAGGGCAAGAGCACTTCATCTCTTACTGGAAGGCCAGAGATAAACCTCTGGGGGGGAAAGGAACTAGAATACTCAATAATAAGAATCAAACATAGTGGTGTAAATAGAGAGCTGAGGACAGTACAGTGGAGCAGCCAGGGACACAGGATAGCGAAAGGTCAGGCCTCCAACAGGTGAGTTGTGACCTTGCAATCAGAAGCAGCTGAAAGACTTTCTGGTGTAAAGACATCTTTCCAATCAGGAAGAATGAGTCCAGATTGCTGTTATTGTTTTATTTCCCATTAAGAGGGTAGACACAAAATCAGATTTTCACTCCAAGTTGTCTTATATTTTTAGCCTGTGATTGGATTGCAAATGCACACTGGATATTTACATTTCTGGAGACAGGCTCTGGTGCTGTTGTCTTAACCAAGATCCAAGTTAATTTGCTGAGCTTCCAGATGGGAGTAATTCATTTCTTTATTACAAATTTGCAGGAATGCTTAATTTAATCTAGATTTTCTAGCTCAGTAGTTTGCCTATTTTAACATTCAAGCATTTTCCTTACCTCCCCTTCTGCTTTTTTCCCCCCTTATCCTTGAACTGAATTATCCACTGTGCAGAATAAAGAAAATGGGTTTTGCAAAAGGAGCCACCTGTCCATCATCCATCCTGTGTGGAAGCTCTCGGGGAGTTGATTGTCCTTCCATCTCCTACAGAAGGTTTCCTAAGAAGTGGATAAGTTGAAGGCATAAATGATAGAGCCTCTTAGCCCTGTTTCACTTGGTTTGTTGAGACTTATTACATTTCGCTATCTTTTTTGTTTTAAACTATTTAATGATCACCTTGTTCTGGTCTAGTGCATGTGTTGAATACAGATGTTGTTAAACTGTTAGTTCTTTCTGTGTTGTGAGTAGATAAAGATATTTGCAGGAGGAGGTTCATAATTTTCCTTAGCAACATTCAGCCTCCAGTGCATGGAGTGGTTTGTGATTGTGTTATAGCCATTTCTTTAATGAAATTTTAAGCTATGTGTCTCTCTGCAATCTCTTCTGGGGTTCTTAGATAGCCATGCAAACACAATGTATATCTGTGTTATGGTGTACAGTGCATACTAAAGAAGCAGATGAGGTGCAGACAGGTAAGGTTAGCTCATGAGCCTGCTCTTCTCTTCATTGCTACAGTTTCCATAACAGCTAAGACTGTGGTAGGAAAAAATGATGCACTGTGTTTTAACTACTTTAGTTTCAGAATGAGTGTATTGAACCAGCTTGAGGTTAACTTTATTATTTCTGCTTCTTGTGTTACGAGTTCTCAGTGCTCCAGATAGCCAAACGTCATTTCAGAAAAACACAGAAGTGCTGCACAGGGAGTTTGCCTCCCTAAGCTCTGGGGACACAGCATGCCCAGAGCGACAGGCACGACTGAGAGCTTGGCTTGAGCAAATCGGGTCAGCCGCCGCAATACTTAGCCCACAGCTGGGAATGCATGGTTCCTGTGCTGCTTTTGGTGATGTAGCAATTGAAGGAAGCTGGGGTAGGTAGAGAATATGCAATAGGAAACTGCCCTGCATCATTCCTTGCTCAGGACTGTTGCCTGTGAGGCAGTGATGATGGGAAAGACATGATAAGGTTCCAGAAGACATCTTTTTGTTCTTCATCTCTACAACATAAAGTCTTGCTGCCACCTTGTCTGGGGCTCTGGCCCCAAGGTGCTGGGGTGATGCTTTCAGCCAGGTGATGGCTCAGCCCTTGCAACACTGGGGCCAAGGGAGGCAGTTGACTAGTGGGGAGGTAGTCAGGAGACTCTGGCTACTCACTTCTGGTATAAATAAACCTTGCTACTTGTGCATTTCGAGCATGAAATTGTCAATATTGATTTTTATCCACAGCAGATGAGTGGACAGGCTTTGGAGTATTTTATCCAGTGATGGAAGTGATGGGGCAGGGCCAGGTGAAGCAATACTGTGGTTGTGCCTGGGAAGGCAGGCACAGGTGTAGCAGCGCAGCCCATCCTCAGGACTGAGGGCAGGGGATACATCTTTAACATTCTCAAAGGGCTAAGGCAAAACTTGGATGTGATTCCTAGCACCACAGAGGCAAAGGTGATGTGGTGGAAATAATACAGCAAAAGATTATTTGGTTAGCAGGTCTCAGGTCGGCATCTCAGATTAACAGACATAACCCAAACAGGGTGGGATTTCTTTAGGAAGAATAAAGTAATAAAAGAGATGTTTAAATTCTTACCTTGCATGTTTGTTTGAATACAATAACAAGTCATTAGTGGGAGAATTACTTTAGTTAACTTATAAGAAGTAAAATGACATAATAAACTGAAGTAGGAAAATAATATTTTACATTATTGTACATAAAGATGATATTATAGTATATATTTTATTAGAGCATTTTTTTTATCTTACTCTAGCACTATAAGAATGGATGAATATAAAGGAGAAAGAAACTGCATTTGTAATAAGAACAGAAGTTTCTAAAAGATAGCTGTGAGATAAGCTTGTTGCATTGAAAAGGCCAGCCTGGAGGTTTTCTCCCTATTATGCTGTGTGTGCAAACTCATTACAACCCTTTAGGAATTTCTCACAGTCTCCTTTTGCCTTCGGCTGACCAGGACACTGAAAACATGGGATTATCCCTGTGCTCCCCCAGTCACAGCACCGTGCAGTATGCGTGTGTTGTGAAAACGGCTCAGCAAGGCTGCCCTGCAGCAGCCCGAGCTGGTTTGGGCTACCTAGCAAATCCTATTAAGTCAGGGGTGTCAATACAGTGTGCACAACTTTGGTGCAGGAGGGGCTATTTATAGCTGCAGTAAGAGTATTGCGTGCACAGGGCTTTTCTTTCACACCTAATAAGGGACCTTGACAGATTCGCCATTCCCTTTACCTGCTCAGCTGCTTGGGTGCCAGACCTCTGAGAGCACCAGTGTTTTAGTTGGAAATCCTGGTCATCTTCTAAGACCATCTGAGGGCCGTTGTGGAGGAGGAATTGTTGTGGAGGATTTTCCCCCTGCATCTCTGCACATCATCTCCTCTCCTGACTCACTGGTTTCAGCTGCCTGGCTCCTGGGGCCGGCAATGCCCTGCTGTCACCATAAGCATTGTGGGAAGGAGGAGGGACACCATATATCTGTCAGTGATGTCATTGACCTTCTAAAGCTCTTCTCAATGTGAGTGCACTTTTTTGGGGAAAATGCATAGGATCTGGAGTTTGGAGGGACAGAATGTGGCAGAACTGCAGGGTCAGGATAACAAGGCTAGGTTCTTAGTCTTCGTGGGAAATATTTACACACCTCATAGGCAATGTAAGTTCATGGTTTTTTTGGGTCTGGCCGGTGAGATAGGAAGGACTCACCTATAAGAATTTTCCAGCCTGGGATAATCTGGTGGCAGAGCGAGGACCTCTTTTGTGTGTGTGTGTGTGTGTGTGTTCACAATCTGGTTTTAAGCTTTGGCATTTGACTAGTACACTAATGGTATGTCAAGGCATTACCACAAATTTAGTTTTCAAAATAACGTAGCACTAGTGGAGCACAAAGAATAAAGATGAGCAAGAACATGTTTCCTCCAGCAGCTGGCCTGGCTGGGGTCGCCCCACCACCGCCAGTCCCCCAAGATCTGACACAAAGTGCAATCAAATGTGTTAACAAAGCGTATGAGATTTCTGCATGCTGACTGCATTGCATCAAGCGAGTTGATTATAAAGGCTGTTGATTTTACTGTGTTTTTATATTCTTATTGGGAGCCATTTGTCAGTCTGCTCAGCAGTCTGATTAACTGAGAATTGCTGGCTCTCTGGTATATGTTGGCCTGTAAAGTGAAGGGTGCAGCAATAAATGCAGTCAGTTGGGCTACTGAAGAGGTCTGTAGGTTTATTTGGAGGCTGGGAAGGAGAGGTCTTGACGCTTAAATGCCTTTCCTTTGGAAACTTGACAGTTTGCCTTGGGGGTTCTGTGCCAGCATCCCTCGAGGGGGTTGGCAGCCTGTTTCAGCCCACTGGCGCTGCTCTGGGGGGTGTCTGCATCCACCCCTGTAGTGAGACAAGAGGGAGCAGCCTTTTTATGGGTGGTCTCGTGTGGGAAGCAAGCTAAAGGCTGCTGTCACTGCAGTTTCAAATAACCCCAGTCGGCAAAGAGGTGAGGCAAAGCCTCAGGCAGTGGGAGAGGGAAGATGCTGGGAGCGGGAAATAGGAAATTGTAGCCGGCTGGTGCTTCTGACGATGCTTCCTCGCAGTAAGCACACTGCTCCATGCAGAGTATGGTTTTTGTTAGTTAAGTAGGTTTAAATTCAAGTTTCCTTCAGGATTTGGGACACCCTATAAGACTTTCCCTTCACTCAGCAAATACACCTCTGCATCAGTCTGCATAAAATAACTTGCAGTTCTTAAGCAAGGGAATACTTCAACTGGGCACCAGACATCTCGGGGCGTTGCTGGAGGATGTTGGCTGGGCACTGTACACAATTGGATAAAGCAGGGACAAGGTGGCTAATGACACCTGCAACCTTGATGCGATATTTTTGTGAAATGTTTTCCTTGTAGCAGAAGCCTAGGGCTCTTCTCACAAATACCCTCTTCTTTTATCTCACAACAAAAGACTTAATTTTTTGTTAACAGCGTAGGAAAAACTTCTGGCAATAGAACAAGCAGAGGCTGTGGGAAGCTTTGATCTCTGTGGTTAGGCATTCAGGATGTGGCTACCAGCATCACACAGGGTGAGGTGGTTTGGAGCAGCAGAACAGTGCTGCTCAAATCCCCATCCTGGCATCCATGAAAGAGGCCAAGCCTCCATCCAAGACAGGATAAAGGTATGTTTTTAACATTGTTTTGACAGGACAAGTTCAGCTTCTTGGTCAAGGTGAATCTGGGCTGGAGTACGTCTGAATCTCCTGTCATCAGCCTATAGTCTCCTGGTGCCTTCTCGCAGCCCTAGTACATTGACCTGTTTTGAAAACCCAGTTTGGCTGGTTGAGATGGGCCAAGAGGGCTGAGCGAGACTGAAGCAAGAGGTGGTTGTTAGCTGTTGTAATCTGCTGTCCTAAAGCCAGCAGCTTACCACGTGTTTGTTGGGTTGGACAGGGAAAAGATGTTCCACTTCAGCTCTGCTTCCTAAAATGCACAAAAATATTGCCCAGCTTTTCTAAATGATTTTTGAATTAATTATCTGTAAGGCTGCATTGAATCTACTTTTTATCCTAGTATAGAGGAACAGTTAGTGGTTGGAGTGACCTACCTTTTTATTTTCACAGGCATCTTATTGTTGTTGAGGTTGTGGAGCAAAGCTTATGTGTTCAAGTCTTGTAATGGTTGAGGCTGTCCAGTCCATGCTTGAGCTGCTGTGCAATGGTACACCTACCAAATATTCTTTCAGAGGTAAAAGTCAGTAGTGAGATACTAAAGTCGAGGCAGACGCCTTCTTATAATTTCAAGTGCCTTGTTTTATCTCTCAAGTTTGCTTTCATCAAAATGATGGCTTACACTTGCTGTCTAAGCAGTACAGTATCCAGCAAGTAGTGAGGGCATTTTTCTGCCTGGGATGAGGCATTGCCAGCAATGTCAGGGTGGTACAGGGCTGGTGTGGCTGTTGCAAATGATCACTCATGAATCCAGTGCTGTGATTAATTAGTATTTTCAGGGCTCTGAAGCAGTCATTTCTATATTAATAATGGTTGTATCTAAGTGGCACTCTGCTGGCATGAGGTTTCTCTTTGAACAGAAGTTGAAAACAGGTAATTTTGCCATTAAAGCCTGAGTGTGTAGCCACATCAGGCTGTGGGCACAAGCTGGGTCTTATGTTAATACATCCGCTCCTTGAAGGTTTTTGTCTCTTCGGTGCAGAAGTCTTGCTGCTCAAGGTGTAGATATGCCCGCGCTGACCTGGTGGTCCCCTTCTTTTTAGAGAACTTCTGTGAAGTTTCAATAGACACATTTTGGAAAACACAGGATTTTTCAACTCTTACCTTTGACTGAAGCTAGGTTCTGTACCAGAAGTTCCTGTGATGAATGGCCGACCAACCAGGTGGTCTCCTCCTAACTCTAAAAATTCAAACTAGGGAACTGTAGACTGCAAAACTGTCAGCTGCTGGGAAACCCTCCAACTCTTTCTACCTGCTTGCACCTCTGAAACTAAAGTTTGGAGCATCTCTTGAGATCCTGTAACTTGTTTATGCGAACACTCAAAAATATTACAAGTAATGACATCTGAGGAGCTCTAGAAGAAAAGCAATAGCCAACTTCTGGTTAGTAGGGATTCAAAGCTGTGGTTGAACTTGTGGAGAGTGATGCATAATCCCACACTAGCTCTTCTTTCTCTGAAGTGTCTACAGCAAAGGTTTAAAGGTGTGAGCTGCAACTTCTGCCCGTGCTCCTGGATGTCCTGGATGATTTTTGGGGAGGAGGGAAAGGGGAAGACAAGCTGAGAAAAGAGCCACGCTCCCTGAGCTCTCTCTTCAGTCTTTGCTTGCTTCATGGAGAGACTCAATTCAGTGTTTGAGTGATTCTTATTTTGCCTGTGTAGGAATGGGGATACTGAGGAACATAATGGAAATGTATGGGGTGATGCAGTGAGAGATGTGTGCTCTCCACCTTGCCCAGGAATGTTTGAGTGTTGGAACGATGTAAAATATAAAACCCATCACTGGGTGGTGCGAGGATGAATGTGTGGTTTATACATGTGGTTTGGCTTTTTTGTTAAGGGGGGAAAAGAAAAGGCTAAAAATAAACTGCTGGCTCGCCTCCACTTCCTGGTTCACACAGAGCTGTGGAGGAGTAGCTGAAGCGATGGCGTGGCCAGCCCAGCCCGGAGACTCCCCTGCCTGAGCCCAGGGTGTCTGGAAGGGCAAGGTGAGGGGGCAAACAGTGGGCAGCCAGCACCCTCTTGGGCAGCCAGAGGGGGGACATGGCTGGTGGCGTGGGGCTGGCTCTTTGGGTGCTGGGGGGTAACACTGGCATCACCTGGTATGGAGGCACCCTGTGGGTATCTGTCCTGCGTAGGGTGGCTGCCTGAAGTCCCTCTATGCCCCAAAGTACTTGTTGTGGGTAAATGTTTGGGTCCTACATCAGTCCCAAGTATATGTTTCGGTGGGGAGGGAAGGGGTTGGCTTTAAATCCTAAATCCCAGAGCGTAGTTTAGAGGTCCAGAGTGGTTTAGAGGTCTAGGTGAAATGGGTGAGCAAGCAAAGCAATGGTGAAACCATCAAAACCTGTAATCTAATTGCAGCCTCTCGTGCTGATGCAGTAGTGTGGTGTTAGGGTGGTGTAACTGGCAGCAAAACTTGGCCTGAAAGTCACTGGGACACCATCCAGTGGCAGCTGTGCTGGCTCACAGAGGGCTTTGCTCTGCAGGTGGGGAGGAGCACCACTGGGGTGGTTTACTGAACGAGTGCTGGGAGAGCTGCAGATGGGAAGCAAGAAAGGCAGCACCCAGATGAAGTGACAGGGCAGCTGTGTTTGTCAAGAGTTGCCCTGGGAGTTTATTTTTTTCATGAAGGATGCTACAACATTTTTTGTTTGTTTATTTTTTAATAAAACCAAATGATACTGTGTAGGCAATGCACAGGTGATTAAAGTGTTTATAATATTAAAGTGCTTATGAATAAGTTGACAAAAGCAATAGGAAGTTGCATCATTTTCTCTGCTTCTTACAGGCAGGATTGATACTCCCCCAGCTTGTGTCAGTAAGTTGTTGCAGAGCTGGTTTTGGACCAAGCTGCTAGCAGGGACCTTTATATTCTCCATATGAGCTAAATTTAAACCTTGTTTGAACCTCCATGAACCCGCCTCACTTGTCTTAAATCCAGAAGCTGATGATTTGGAAAGATTTGTCTGAAAATCCTCCTAAATTTATTCGTGATTTTGTGTCATTAGTGCTACTGACATAGGTATCATCTGTGTATTGACATTGCATATTTATACTTCACAGCTTGGTAGTTCTCAGAGGTTTATAAACCTTCTAAAAAAATTTACACTGAACATTGAAGCAGTGTGATGGGGGAATCAGTGGCTTTGGTCCTTTGTGATCTCAGTTTTCTGGTCCGTATTAACATATTTTCCCCCCAGCTTGTAAGGTTGGTCCTTGCAGATTTAGCAGTGGGTTAGTGGAATGACACCAGGGAGGTACAGGTTTGCTGAGCAGTGGGTTGCACATCTGGGGTGGCTGATGAGAAGCATCTGACATTTTAAAAGCATTAGAGGATGGTGGGTGTTACATCTATACATAAAAAGGACTTTAAAAAGTGCCTGGAGGGGTTTCAGGTTGCCCATCTAGCTGGCAAAGCATCTGAATGGCAGAGCTGCCTGGTGAAGCATCTTGCCATACTTGGGATTTTTCTGAGCAAGGATAAAATTGGCAAATGCAGTTTAGTTTCTGAAAGACTGTAGTAAGTTTTGTGTGAATGGGGAAGGGATTGATCGTGGATGGAAGAAGCAGCATGGCTGGTGTGGTGGAACAGGGCAAACTGGGTTTCTTTCCTCCTATTTTTTCCCTAAAGAAAGTCCCAGCCCCCATGGCTCTGTCTCTGCTGAATGGCCCCGTGGGGATGCTCTGGGCTGTGGCCACTGAGGGCCACAGGGAAGAGATGTTCTTGCACTGATTGGAGTGGTGGCACGAGTGTTGGGTGTTTGTTTAATGAGGGCTGCCCTCACCTTGCCCTTGCTGCTGTTGCAGTCCAGGGATATCTAAGGGATGTTTTTTATTAACTGCAGGTTATTCATCTGCTTGGTTTGCCTCTGTGGGGAAAGAACTGGTTATAGTGCAGGTATTCCCTTTGGTGTATCTGGCAGTTTCAACTCACCTTGAATTTTGTGACTAATTGCTGCAGTAATTGAATTTGGTGTCTGAAGACAGCACTGCAGTCATGCATGATGGGAGGGGTCAAATGTAATTTTTCTGTTTAGCTCCCTTGAAGACTTCTTTTAATCTTGCTAGTTTGACCAGTTTTGTTGTTGTTTGGTTGGGTTTTTGGTCTTTTGAGGTGTGTATGTGTTTGGGGCTTTTTTGTTATTAAGGAAAATAAAAAATAAAAACTCCTTGCCTCTTTAATGTAATGTAATTAGACAGGGGAGCAAGCTATTGAATGG
Organism: Dendrocincla tyrannina; assembly: GCA_035047865.1. NCBI lineage: Eukaryota > Metazoa > Chordata > Aves > Passeriformes > Dendrocolaptidae > Dendrocincla > Dendrocincla tyrannina. Next base: position 100,802,502 of record JAWWMP010000116.1, read on the forward strand.
CTCCAGCTAAACCTGTGAAGAAATATTTTTAACTTCATGCTGTTGTATGAAGGATTTTCCTTTTTCTGCCTTTACGATGCTGACTGCCCATTTATATTTCAGCATCTGTTCCCGTAAATATGTGGAAGGAAATTAGCTGGTTCAGCAGAAACTGAAACCCAAACTAATCTCACGCTGTAGTAAATGCTCAATAGTCTCATTGTCTGTGGGCACTTCAGCAGCAAACCTGGGAAGCAAAAAAACAAAACCAGTATTAAAACCCCAAACAGATGACGGAGAAAGCACCAAGGCCCTTTTGTTGTTTTCCCCAGCATCCTGCAGGCTCCACACTCGTGCCCCACGAGCACAAAGCTCAGCAGCAAACCAGCAGCTTTGTGCTGCAGCTCAGGGTGCAGGGCGTGGGGTCCTGCAGCCGGTGTGCCAGAGCCTGGATTCACTGTCACCTGGATTCACTGTCACCAGCAGGGCAGCCGGTGCCTGCCAAAGCTCTTTATGAGCTTTCCACGGCTGGCTGCCATGCATCCCACAGAGTCCTCCCGTCCTTTCACCCTGTGCTTCCCCACTTACATAACTGGCTTAGGCATTACCCCCCCTGCTCTCCTTGCGTGCCTTCAGCACTCCTGCATCATTTGGCCTCTTGTTTCAATAAATAACTATCCAGTCAAGTCACTCCTTAGATGAGGCTGGAAGTATTTCGAAGCAGAGGCACCAAGTTTACATTCTTGCCTATTTAATTTTGCAGATCTGTTTCATACCTAAAGTCACTGGGATTATTTACTGAAAGTATATGGAGAATAATATTTCTCATTAAAAAAGAAAAAAATCGTGATAGCTTTTGAATTCATGGTACTTTCTCTGATCAGAAACTGAAAGGGGAATGGATTTTTTTTAAATTGCTTTTTCAAACTGAAAGAACTGTAGAGATTAGTAGAGCATAAACAGAAGGAAGCAAAGAGCTCTCAAGTGTTTTAATGATTTGAGTAGCTAATTTGTTTAGTATGAGTTGTCACTGAGCCTTCAGTTTGGCACTTAGGGTTTTAGTTTATTAAATACAAATAAATAAAGCATGGAAGTGGAGTTTCCAGAGTAGCTGTGTATACATTCTTCAGTCCTACATGCAGGACTGCTCAATCTGTGCTGGTATTCTCCATAGAAGCTTTTCCTTGCAAGGTGGTGTCATGTATGAGGGAAGTGATCCTGCCCTTGTGAGGCCCCAGCTGGAGCACTGCATCCAGCTCTGGGGTACTCAGCGCAGGAAGGACATGGATCTGTTGAAGTGAGTCCAGAGCAGGCCATGAAGATGATCAGAGGGATGGAGCACATCTCCTGTGAAGACAGCCTGAGAGAGATGGAGTTGTTCAGCCTGGAGAAGGCTCCGAGGAGACCTCATTGCAGGCTTTCAATATGAAGGGGCTTATAGAAAAGAGGGAGAAAGACTTTTTTGGGGGGGCCTGCAGTGGCAGGACAAGGGGCAATGGATTTAGACTGAAAGAGGGCAAGTTCAGATTAGACATAAGGAAGACATTTACTGTGAGGGTGGTGAGAACCTGGAATAGTTTGCACAGAGAAGTTGTGGGTGCCCCATCACTGGAAGTGTTCAAGGCCAGGTTGGATGGACCTTTGAGCAACCTACTCTGGGGTAAAGTGTCCCTGCCCATGGCAAGGGGGTTGAACTGGGTAAAGGTCCCTTCTGACTCAAACCAGTCTGAGATTATGTGATTATGCCAGTGAGATCTGGTACCAAAATCTGCATTACTGGCAAAGGCTAATATTTATGCTCTACTTTAACAACTGTTGGCACTGCTGCTTGGTGAAGGTAAGCAAAATTCCTCTGTCTGAGTGGAAAAAATGTTCTTCAAGAGCATGAGACCTCTAATATTTTCAGTCAGGGTAAATTTCATGTTATTTTATAAGCTGGGAGGCAACAGCAGGAAAAAGGACTGTAACCTTTTGAAGGAGAGGAAGCAGGAACTTTTTTTTAGGCTTGGCAAGTGTTGCCATTTGTCAGGCAGCTCCTCTTTATCCCTAGCCCCTGTCCTTGGACCTGCTGAGGAGTGATTTGAAAGGACTCTCCACCTCATCAGTGCAGGGTAATGTTTGCTCCTGCAAGATGTGTTTCTGCAGACAGCTGTCTGGCAAAGCAAGGAAGTCCCATCAGCTGCCTTACAGCTTAAATTATCTGCTTTTTGGCATAGCAACAGACTCTTTTTGGCCCATGCATGGTGCCTGGCACAGCAGTTCTCAGCTGCCACTGCTCTGCATCACAGTGGGAGCCCTCCAGCATCCTGCTTTTGTGTCAGGGCCGACACTGGCAGGTGTGATTCCCCTTGCAGAGCCGGAGCAGCAGGCTTTGCCACTGGTTAACTTTAACTCGTACGAGCCTAAGATGTGCTCTTAGCAAAGAAATAGGAGCTGCCACTGCTTGAAACTGGGCTACTTGTGTCAAACATAGCGCAGGTTGGACTGTGTGCATTACATAGATTTCTTCAGGAAAGCAGCAGGCTTGGAAATGCTGGCAGCAGCGGCAGTGTTAAGAAACTGGATGGTTTTTAGTGGGGTTATTTGTAGGTAGAGGGTGGTGTTCTGTTTGTGAAGAGTTCTGTAAGCTCTGTCTGAGATGCTTCCAGCAGCCCCTGCAGCTTCGTGGTGCAGCCTGCAGGAAGGTGCTGCTGCAGCTCCCCTCCCTTCTGGAAAGAGCAGTTTCTGTGGAGAAACAGTCAATTTCCGTAGGAAAAGTCAGTTTAGGGGTTTTATGCATATACAAATTTTATTCAGTGGCACGCAAAGACATGTAGGGGCTTGACACTTTCCTCAAGTCGCATGTCAGCAGTGATGGGCCATCGGAGCAAGCGCCTGGCTGAGCAGACTTGTGCCTGGCCACAGCTACCTGCATGTCCCAGTGTACATCCAAACACCACTACTGCACAACCCAGAGTTTTGGCAAACTTGTGGTGTTTTTGCACAGTTTCTCTCCATCCATTTGCTTGCGCAGTGACCCAATCCAGAGGGCCTTTGTGGTTTGCAGAGGGTCATGTTGAGGTGGTCTTGTGCAAGTGCTGCTTGGAGATAGGGTAGGAGTTGTGCCAGATCCCTGTGGTCCCATCCATAGGTTAAAGCAGCAAAGAAGTAAAATTAAAAAAAAAGGGGAAGGGAAAAAGTGCTTTTCTCCGTGGCAAATCTCTCATTGACTACAAGCACCTTGTGTCTGTGAGTGTCCTCAGGATCCACTATAGGCTTCTTATGCTCTAAGGGGGCTACAAGCTGCTCGTAGTATTCAGAGGTATTTTCAGTCACCTTTTTCACTGCTCTAGTAAAGGAGGATTTTTTAATTGTATTTTCAAAGCAAATTGCCTTGCCTCATGGCCTTTCTGTTCGTTGCAGCTGTTCCTCTGATGTGCCAGATCTGAATCTCACCCTTTAGGTAGAAAAAAACCCCAAGTTTATTTTGAATAAAATAGAAATATATGTGTATTAGAAGCTGCACTTGCTGAAAACATTTTCTAGTACACAGATCCTATTGAATAGCAAATAGAGAGTGATTGTGGTCTCCCCTAGTTGAGGCTGTGGTTAGATTTGTTTGGTTGGTTGATTTTGTACAACCCTGCTGTTTTGTTTATAAAGCAAATAGGCTGTTACTCCCTGTTCATGCACTGTATGAGTGCTAGAAGTGGATCTTCTTGGTCACCAGACACTCAGAGCTGCAGAAGAAACCGGAAGAGTGTGACTTGCATCACTAGGCTTTACATGTGGAGATGTTCCAGTAACATGTCGGATCACTTATTTCTTGACATTATTTTTCCACTGAGCTTTACATCTCTTCCATTAGACCTTCTCAGCAGATAGGTTTTAAAGCTCCACATTTAGGGGTGGACAGATCACGCATCTGGTATCATGACACTGCCATTTGCCATCAACCTGAAAGAAGGTCACAGTGTCATTCTGAAAGAGCAGGGTACCCCCGAGGATGGCAGGCACAGAAAAGGCATAAAATGCAGGAGGAGTCCATCTCTGAACTGGGGAGAAGCTGCTCATCTGGAAGCACAGAGAAGAGCCCAGGCAGAGCTGAACACAGATTGACCCAAGGCACTAAGGTCAAAAGGCAAATCCCCTTCCTGGATGAGTTCCCAGTGCAGATAAGGAAACTTGATACCAAGGTGAGACCTTATTCAAGATGGTGCATGTGGTGCCAGTGGCCAGGACTGGGAGGCTGTCACTGCACCAAGCGCAGGGGAGGATCTCTATGGCATGAGGAAAGGAAAATGTGTGTCTGAGAGGAGGGAAGAAGAGCCTGGTCTGTCAAACCAGGAAAACCAAGGCTGATGTCAGAGTGGTAGTTCTCTACCCATGTGCATAGCAGAGGGGAAGTTTTTGAGTAGACAGTGTTGGGGCCAGAGCAAAAGTGGTCACCAGCTCGGAATGCAGTAGAGGAATAAGGCCATGACTGGGATGGTGGGAGCAAAGCCTGGCTGGTTTTGGGATAAAGCTCAGGAATAAAGGTAATGAGTGACACTACATCTGCCATATCTGGGCCTGAACGTGGTGTTTCCAGGAGGAGCAGCTTGTCTTGAGGAATATTGAAAATAATAAGTAATGACTACATTAAAGTACAAATATATTGAGATATATCCACTCTGACATAGCTCTGTACAGAAGCTGTCAGAACAAAGCTGAGCAAGGGAAGCTTATAGGACATTAAGGCAGCTTAGAAACAACAAACAGGGAAATAACCTATAATAGCTAAGTTGAATTTGCAGGAAGAGTGGCACTCAGCATCTTTGCTTCAGTGCGTGCCTGTGGTGAATATACCACCTCTCCAGGGCTGGCACTCAGGCAGGTCTGCCCCCTCACATTTGGCTGCCAGTTTGGTGTTGGCATGGGCTGTTCCTTACTGCACTTCACCTTTTTTCAGCCCAACAGTGTCACCTCCTCAGCTGAGTGCTCACTCTGCCATGGTGTGAATTAGTAGAGAAAATCCATGAGTTTTGTAAGAACAGTATATATACTGAAGGCAGTTTGCTGTCACAAGAGTTCACAGTATACTCTGAGTTGGAAGGGACCCACAAGGATCATCAAGTCCAGCTCTTAAGAGAATGGCCCATGCCAGGACTGAACCCACAACCTTGGCTTTATGAGCACCATGCTTTAGCCAACTGAGCTAATCCCAGGGTCCAGTAATATGAGAGATAATTTCTATGAGAAGTAGTTTTCACTCTTTCAATCCTTTGTAAAACAGGGCTGGAATTGATAACTTTCTCTCCCAAATTTGAATCAAGTGCAGTTTTGATGGCTGTCTTGGCAGGTGAAAATCACAGATGTCTATTCCAAACTTGTGGGTAATTGCTTTGTGCCAAGCCATTTATGAAATATTTTTTTCCTCCAGGAATGTGAAGCTTGCTTATTCAATCTCATTTCAGAGAAGTGCCATTTCTTGCTGTAGCAGAAATGTGTGCACAACTTGGTTCTTTCTGACCTGCCTATGGTTTTGTTTTTGTTTGGAGAATATAATTTAAAATACATTTTTTTCCACATTGCTTCTTAATCTGTCTAGCCTGATATTTTCCAAACTTGTGGTTTCCTTCATTCTCTCCCTTATTTTCTCTTACTAAATCTTCCAGCCCATTGAAAATAATCTGAGATGTAGATTTAAGCTATTTTGACACAGAATGAGTCGTCTTCTATCAGTTTAATAGGCAGTGGCTGCTCTAGCAGAATAAGGGCAGGTTGAAAAGCAACAAATGGGCTTCCTGCTGTGGGCCAATGCTCATGGTGGGTTACAGAGCAGGTGAGAGTTGTTACAACTGAATATGTACACTGAAATGGACAGATAAGATAATTGATGCAGTGATGTACAGAGAAAAGATCTGGGTGGTTTACAAATAAAAAGGTAGACTAAAAGGTAGATGGGCCTGAGAAATCGTGTGATGCTGAAATGGCATTGCAAAGTGTAAACATACACTTTGATTTTCCTTTTTCTACAAAGGATGTGCTTGAGGGGCAAACTGACTCTGCATGTTTGGTGTCAGAGCTGAGAGCCCTGTCCTGGGCTTTTACAGGCTCTTTTGTCTAGATGGTGCCAGTCACAGTGCGACTGTGAGCAGCCCAGCCTTCCCCTTCCCACCAGTGTGTTAGGAACTGCAGAGGGACAGCCACGTTCCCTGGGAGAGCTCTGTCAGCCTTCAGCCAGTTTGCAGCCAGATAGGACTTTTTTTTCAGCAGCAACCCGTTTGGTCTTTGACAGAGCACAGGAGGAGGTTTATTTAAAGCCCTGGTCCTTTCTGTGGAGTATAGGAAGTAGGAAGCGCTTCCTCCCCATAGATCTCTATCCAAAGCTTTTGTCCACTTTTTTACAGTCCCACCCTGCTTGGAGTCACTCCAAAACCCAGCACGCCAGAGCCATGCACTATTGTTCAACAGGGTCATCCTTAGCTGTGGCCCTTCTTCTTTTCCAAAATGGAAAGTTTTGGCACCAAAACACTGAAGAGCTCTGCCTTGGGCTTTGGGATATATAAATGTCTGTCTATCCACCCTGCCCCACTGTCCTTTCTGCAAGCTGGAAGTGGTGTTGCAGAGGAAATACGAGAATTGACCTTCCTTTGAGAGTCTATCTGATACTTGCTGCTGAGTTTTAATTGTGAAACTTAAAGGAGGTCCCAAGATAGGTCTGATAAGTCAAGATCTTTGCAACAGAGGGTCAAAAAGCTAAAAAAAAATAGTGTTAACCACAAAAATACATACAGGGGTTTAAAATAGTTTTAAGGTACTACCTACTCTCTTCAGAGCAGGGCGGGGCGGGGGGGGAAATGTGGGATTATTTCTGTTGTGCTGGGTTTATCTCAGAGAAGTCCAGCAGCAGGATCATGCCTGTGTTTGCAGAGGGGAGAAAGAAGAGCCTGAATGACGGTCTCAGTCAGGGCTGAGACTCAGCCAGTATCAGCTGGAGGATCTACCTAGTGCTTCCATGGTCCAGACTGCCTTCAGCTGAGCAAAGCTTCCTCTTCTTCTGGCAGGAACCTCTTCCCCAATGCCAGTGTGACTCCAAATGTCTACACTGGTCATGGAACTGACTCCTCTGACCCTAAAGGTGGTGCCTTTGCAGGCCTTCCTTTTTCAGCATATGTACTGCTAGTAAAAAACTATTAGCAAGCTTCAAGGCAAAGGGAAGCAGCCTCACTGCTGTGTGCTGAAATGTGATGTGTGCACACCCCAGGAGAAGGCATCACTTCAGAAACTTTCAATTAGTGCACCATCCTCCACCATCAGAGCCCTCCTTTTAACCACTGCTGCAGCCTTTAAACACTTTTTTCCTGTTCCTCTGAAGAGGAAAAAATAAATGATAAATTATTGTGTTGATCTTACGCAAATGTTGCATTTACGGAAAGGTCTTGTTGACATGATTTCTCACACAGGATACCTTCTCCTCCTGCAGAAAAGTTGCTGAAAATTTCCAGGAAAATAGATAATGTCATCCTTGAAGAAGGGAAATTAAAAAACTCCAAAAACCAAAAAAAACCCACCTAGCCTGTTTTGGATCTAGTGTGGATCTTAGTTTGTAAAAGATGCAGAATTTGGTCAAAATGTTTGGTTTAGTAGGATTCTCTTTAGTCCTGTCAGAAATAGAGCAGACTAGTAGTTTATACCAGGTGCAAGTTAGGGTCTTTTCAGAGACCAGAGTTATAGATTAAAAGTGGCTGAGGTCATTATCCTGGTTTGTCCATACCCTGGAAAGCTTATCTGTCCATGGCCTGATACATTAAAACCTTATGGATTAGGTGCTTTTTTTTTGGTCTTTGCTGAAATGAAGTTCGTGAAGATCATGCCATCTGAGAGAGTGGCCATAGGGGGTATCAGGAGTAGGTTTTCTCCCTCATCCCTTCTCGTCATATGAACATGAATGTCCGTCTTTGACATCACTATTGAGAGAAGGCACATTTCCTGTTTTTCCAGTCAAGACCTTCACCGATGCTGCACCAAGGTGGTGGGACAGGATGTGCTCCGTATGTGGTCTCAGGTGGAGGTCAGCTCTTCTCATCCCACACCTGTTGAGATGCTTCCTGCTTCAAAACCATCGCATCTCCTTCCTGATACTGTACCCAGTTAGAGAGGGAAATACACCCATTTGGCCACTACTGGCATCACTTAGACACAAATATAAAATTCAATGTGATTTGATTTTCCATTTGCTGTCTTACCCAGCCTGGTAACAGAGGCTCAGCTCCAGGCAGCCCTCACCCGCAGCGCTCGGAAAAGCACATTTGGTGTGGATATTGCTGGGGATGGAGCCCTGTGGTGGAGGTTAACGAGAAAAGTGATGTCTTGAGTGCACATTGCATGGTTTGTTTCCAAGATGATTTGCGTTGAAGTGTTAAAGGCTACACAGAAATGCCAGAAGAGGAAAAGGATGCAGCTCTTGGTGCTCCTAAAAATACCAGTCTCCTTTGTCTGTTCTGATACGGAACACTCCCTTTCTTGGAGACAGACAGTTATATTGCTCTTCTGCATAATTTATAGTGAATGCACTTAAGAGCAAATCATACTGTTGAGTGTTTGGGATTAATGGAAGTTGCAACTACTTAATGTGTGGGCTGGGACTGGAGGCGTCCTGCTGTGTTGCTGCACCAGCCTCCTCTTGCCTTGGTCTCGCCTGCTGGGAGAATCCAGTCAGTGCAGTCTCTGACAGCTCAGTGAAGGGGTCGTGCCCACTTTTTATGGATTTTGTAGGAACTAGTCACAAAACCATATGGTTTGCTGTTTTCTAGAGATATTCTCTCATTTTTAAGGATGAATAGGTGAGAGCAGGTGTTACTTGTATTAGTGAGCATCATGCGTGGCCAGAGAGAGGGTCTGTCATATCACTGCTGGTCAAAATGGCACATCGTATTCAGGATCCACCTAACAGGAGCACCAATGCTCTGCTCATCCCTGCAAACATTTGGTCTGGAGTTCACACCGTAAAGGCACTGCCTTGGGCAGACACGACACCTAAATGTGCCCTCACATGTGTTGCCTGTGGGGAGCCACCAGCCCAGGTGTGCCTCGGCAGGGCAGACCTTGCCATCCTGGGAGAACAGCAGGACATTGCCCAGATGGGTGTTGGCATTCCAGCACAGGTGTTGCTGGAGTTCAATACAAGGTGATTGCCATTGTGTTCTCAAGACACTAAGGCTTATGATAACTGATGCTAACCTGCACACAAACCTAGCAGCACGTTCCTGATGTGATGCTTGTGTCCAGGATGTGTACTGGGGCCATGGCTTTCGTGCACAGGATAGTAGTCGCTGTACTTTTGGCACCTTGATTTTAAAAATTAACTTAAAAAAATCCCTGTGAGTTGGTACAGTCACCTGCACCAACTTGAGCAATATCCTTAGTGAGTGTAGAGCTTGGTCTTCTGCTGCTTGAATTGCTGCATCCAGGAGAACCAGGTACCTTCCTTACATGTGGGATAATGTTCTCATGTAGTTATTTTACAGAGGTTTTATTTCACAGTTTTTGCATCTCTGCAAGGCAGAAAACAAACAAACAAAAGTTCAGCTCTAGGTTTGCTATTAGATTTTAAACTTCAGTGTTTTTTCATTCAACAAACAGGAAAATAAAGGTATGAAACAATTTGATTACTGTTATTAGTGGTTACCACTGAAGGGGGAAGAGAATACACTGTTTTGAGAGGAACTTTGGTTTAGTGGAGTGTATTTTTACAAGGAATTTAACCAGTGACATTTGTACTATTTTAAAGCCATAAGTAGTGAAAAAAAAGTAGGTACTTTAGAAAGCTAGATTAATAATATAATGGATACATTTATATTAAAGATTATTGGAAAAAAACCCCAAATGGGTAGCAGTAGAAATTGTTATCAATAGCTGTGAAAATGTTGGTATCAAAGAGTCTTTCTCTTTTGGTTGATTTTTTTCTCCCCAGTGTTTCAGTACTTTTAGTTAATAATTGGTTGGATTTTTGTTAAAGATAGCTAGTTGGCATATCTCCAAAGCCACCTTTGGAGCATCGTTTCACTAAGCATACCCCTGCTAAATAATGCCCTTTTTTAGTTAAAAAAAAAAAAAAAAAGAAAAGGTTTCTTTTCACTCTTCGAAGGCAATCCCAACTCCCTTCCATGGTCTGTTTCAAATTAGCTGCCCTGAAATCTCCTTGATTCCTTTAAGACCCTTAGCACAGTACCTGCAGCTGGGGAAGAGAAGGATGGCAGATCTCTTCTTTGTTTTTCATTTAGGTATCATTAGCAAAGAGGATGGTCTAGCTGACCTGCCCTCTGAGGGCTGGTTATCATCCGTCACTGTCTCATTAGCTAGTGCCATTGTCCCAAACTCTCTGTCTTTTCCACATGAGTGGCTCTGATGCCACAGGATTTGCTCAGGTGCCATTGGCTGGCTCTTGTTACTGCCAGGGTTTGGCTAATTCTTCTGAAATTTAATCCAGGTTCCTTTCTCCCAGGGCTGTGATAATTTGGTAGAGATTTTTTATGTGATTTACCATCCTCAATTAAATAAATGCATGTGTGGAACTTTTAAAATATAATGACAAAACAGCCCAACTGTGCTACATCTGTGGTTTTAATTATATTAAAAATATGGTGCCCTGTGCTAATTTTTGTCACTTTTCTTCCCTTGTTCTAAAAATGTTCTCTCTTATTTCCCAGTTTTCATCAGGCACCTTCCCCTATCCTGCAAGCCAGTATTCACAGAGCTTTATTTAAAATTATGTATCACAATAGTATATTCAGTGAACATGACGTGGGTTTTTCCTCATGCAACCCAACCTGCTCAGAAAAAGACCTTGTGCACTAAGACATTGTGCTGACATGTTTTCCTTGCTCTGCAATATTGTGTAAACAAACCAATTTTTTTAAGCCTTGCCAACTTTGCACAGTGTCTGAAAAAATAGGCCCGGCTGCTTCTCCCTTGGTTTTGTTTAAAAAAAAACGGACAAAGGGAGGAGACAAGGAAAATCCACTCTTGATTTTCTTTTCCTGTCTGTAATCACAAGCTGTATTGCTGCCCAATCTGCTCCCACCCAAATTAACCCAATTTCCTAATTTACTCGAAATATTTCTGTGCTTTTCTTACTGCATTGGGAATATTTGCCCTTTATAGTAATAAGCTCTCCTCCCTGAGCTGTAGAGCTTTATGGAGAGCTCCCCAAGGAACTGCCACGTTTCTGGTCCCAACACAGGTCTCATTCTTTCCTCATTAGCAGCAATTCATGATTGTTTGGGAGTGGTTTGTGTTTCTTTTGTTTCTTTTCTGTGAGTTTTTAACCATGCCCTCAGTGGCAGATTGTGGTTTCCTGGTGACGGGGGGCACAGCAGGTACCGACAGGTGCAGTGGGTACCGATGGGTGCAGCAGGTGTCAGCATGCCCTGGCTCCTTGCTGTGACTCCGGATCCTACCACTCTGATCTTCAACTGCTTCTTCACCACACACCTTCAAATACAAAATGGTTTTCGGGTTAATGCACTGATGCTCGATGTCAGTGACTAATTGATTTTCCCTGTAATTCAGGAATATAATCCTGAGTAAGGTGACTTCAATAGATGGGAGCAATCCGGAGACCTGTGACTATCTCAGCCCTTGCAGCTGAGATACTCCATGAAATGAACATGCCAGTCTGGAAATAGTCCTTTCACATAGCTATTTTGAGGTTTGGAGTCTTTGTAATTATGTCTTTCTTTGGCAAGCTGGGGGGAGTAGGTGGTTTTTTATAATGGGTTTTCATCCCAGACGTGGGATCAGGTTTTCAAGACCACACAGTTCCTGGGTATGTGTTTATGGATAAACTTACCCAGTGAGGTGGCTTGAGGTCTCTTACCAATTAACTTACCTTTAGAAGGACATTCAGTGTACATCCCTGAATTGTTACTGAGTTTTCTGGAACTGAAATGTGGGCGATATGCAGGGTGGTCCTTCCCCTTCACCCACACTTTTTAATACACTACTGAAAAGGATTGAACTCAAAAATAAGTTTCAAATAAACAATGTTCTTTATTTAAATAAAAGCATGATAAGTCATTGAAAGTGAAAAATTTAAAAAGCCCATTTATTTATTTAGTATGGTGTGTTCTTTGCTTGTCAGGTTTTATTTCCCTGAAGGCAGCAGGGGAAGCAGCTTCAGCTCCTCTTGACGCTGGCCTTTCACATCTCAAACCCTCAGCATTTCTGCAGGGTTTAAATTTTTCGCGGCATTATTGAGGTTTCTCTTTCATCTTGCTGCTTCTATTATTAGCTTTTGAAGAGGCGAAGATACTCCTTTTCACACTTCAGACTTTATCAAAAGGTGTTACTTTTGGCCCCGTATCTGCAGCCTGGGAAGGCGAAACAGGTGCTGCAGTGGCTGGTATGTGGGTGTCGGCTTTTGCTGCAGGGCAGGAAAGAAGTTCACATGAGTTTACCAGGCAGAACCAGATATCTATAGCAACGTATTTGTATATCCTGTGCCTTCTCTGTTGCAACGCTCGTTGCTTAGGATACTGGCATTAAAACATGTAACAAAATCTGCTCTTTACTCCGGAGTTCATTATCTGTCCCAGCCCACGTAACTGCGCATTTCCCCTCCCAGTTCAGATCAGAACCGCTGACCAGCCCTGGGCAAAGCATGATCCAAAGGATGTCATTATAATCTTGTTTTCCATCCTGTTGCTTCGTGATCTTTTTTTAACGCTAAACATTTTCACTGGCTGGGGTGCCGAAGAACCCTTCTCCCTCCTGCCGCTTGGGCCACGGGAGCAGGAGGCTTCTTGGACACATCTGTGCCTTGGCTGCATTGTTGGGCTGTGGTACTACCAGAGCACGAAACATTTTCCCTGAGGGTGTGTCCTGAAGTATGGCAGCACAGATCTTTAGTGACTGAGGCTCTCATTTGGACTAGCTGTGCAGTTTTTGTGGGTTGGTTATTTTTTTGTTGTTTGTTGTTTGGTTTGGTTTGCATTTTTGGGGGGAGGGTGCGTTGTGGGCAGGTTTTCTATTTGTCTTGTTCTGTAGTTTGGGTGGGCTTTTTTTATACAGGGATCAAACTTTTTTAAGAGAGAGCCTCAGAAGAATGCACGCTGATTGCTGAATTGCAGGACCTCCTTATGACTCTCATCTTCACCTGGCCATAGTAAAAGGATATTGAGATTATTTCACAGAATGGTTGAGGTTGTCAGGGACTTCTGGAAATCATCCAGACCACCTCTCCCTGCTCAAGCAGGGCCAGCTAGAGCAGGTTGCCCAGGACCATGTCCACTTGGGTTTTCAGTGCCTCCCAGGATGGGGACTTGACAGTTTCTCTAGGCAATCTCCACCAGTGTTTGACCACCATTAAAACAGAAAGGAAAGCCTTTCTTAACATGATAGTTACAGGGTCACTGTGAGCTAAATCCTTTTGTCTCTTCTTCTGCACTCCAACGCAGAAGGCATCAGTGATGGATCTGGTGCTTTAGGTCTTTTAATAAAAAAATCTTTCACCACTGTTGAAATGGTTCTTGGATTTCAGACCAACCCATAGCAGCGTTTGCTGTCCAGCTTGTGCTGTTCCTTTTCTTCGGGCTCCTGCAGTCCTGGAGGCACTGTGCTACAGCTTCATGACTGTAACAGATCTGACATGCTTGTTCTGCTTTATAAGTGAGCACTGCAAGAAAAATGGTGCCACACTTCCCCCTGCAAAGCAGATAGCTCAAATAATATGAAGCGTATTTGTTCTGTTTCTTTGTGCACTCTCAGCTGGAGAGCACCTCTGTCCTACAGACACGCATTTCATCAATTTTCCTCTTTTTATTAACACTAAATTAGTATCCAAGGGGTTTGCACAAGGAAGTACATCTCTAAGGAGTCATTCCTCCTTTTGCAGCTGTAACTGATTTACTAAGAGAATCCCATCAGGAGCTCAGTTCAAGGGAGTTCCGCCTTCAGAAGGTTTGCAGTAAAAAGCTGTGTTGGTCTCCGGCTTTCTGGGTTAGGTGCTCAAAGCATACTTTTACCTGTGGTAATTGTTGGTTGACACAGAGTTCATGTGAAAGGGGGATGCACTGAGCTTTGTTACAAGTATTTCAAATACTTCAGTGCCTGGATGTGACAGCCAGTCCATCTGTTGGTAAAAACACAGAATTGCTACTTTAGCTGCTTCAGAGCGCTCTGCAGTTACTCACCGTAGTGCTGCATAACTAGGTGTTATAGTTTAACCCCAGCCAACAACTGAGTGCCACACAGCTGCTCTCTTGCTGTGTGACCCCAGTGGGATGGGCAGGAGAATTGGGAAAAGAAAGGTAAAAAAGTGGGTTGAGACAAGGGCAGTTTAAGAATTGAAATAAAATAAAATATTATTATAATAATGATGATAAGAGTTGTAATGGAAAGGGAGATAACAAAAAGAGAAGGTGAAATAGCACCCAAGAGGAACAAGCGACGCACAGTACAACTGCTCGCCCAGTTCACATCTGAGCAATGATCAGCCCCCCTCTCCAGCCAATTCCCCCAAGTTTATATACTGACCATGATGATGTTCTGTGGCACAGAATATCACTTTGGTCGGTTTGGGTCACCTATGCTCCCTCCGACCTTCTTGTACACCTCCTCACTGGCACAGCGTTGGCAACTGAAAAGTCCTTGACTTGGGGTAAGCACTACCTAGCAACAACTAGAACTTTAGTGTGTTATCAACATTATTCTCATTAAATCCAAAGCACTGTACTGTGCCAGCTACTGTCCCAGCTGAAACCAGGACACTAGTGTGTGTCTCAGCCTCAGTAAAAGACCTTTTTACTCATTGCTAGGCTTTTGCTCTCAGATTGTTGCTTATTTTCACTGAGCCTAGAAGGGCAGAGATTACATTCTTCAAGTAGAAGTTCTCTGGCAGTTCCATTTCAAGCCTGGCTAGAATTGCAGGCAGGCAGCAGCACCACATAATTTTAACAAAAGTTTTGATGTGAAATTGGAACAAAAGTGCATCTGCATTTCCCCCTGTTTGAGCCTTACATGGCTGAGCATTGTTTTCATGCTTAGTGATAGACTTGTGAAGTCCTCTGGTCTGCATTTATACTACCAAGCTTTTCCATGTCTGATCACTTCAAGGGCATTGCTGTGATTGTTTTTGTTACTGCCATGATAGTGCCAGATGCTCTGAGGGCTTGTGCTCATCAAGGTAAGCAAAGGCTGACCTTGCTGCAGTATATGTGGCATCACTTTCCTGGATTTCACCCTGGCGTGATGAGAAATGAGGGAAGGGCAGGCTGTGCTGGAGTTAGGTCTCTGCTAATTGCGCAGAGCAATGTTGGGTGCACGGTTGTCTCTCCTCTTTGCCTTCTACACCCACTGCAGAGGGTGAACGGATTAGTAAGGCCTGTTAAAAACCCCAAAACTGTTGCCCTAATCACAGGACTGACCTGAGCATCTCAGCCCTGCTCCCTGTGATTTCCATTAGCATCCATCCTCTGAGTGGTCTTGTGGCTAAATCAGTGGCTGAGCCTCTGGAAAGTGATTTGACGAAAGCATTTTATAGCAGTCGAATGAAATGTCAGTTGGATGCCAGCAGCAGGGGTTGCTGTCGTGATTAATGAGATATTTAGGCATTTCATTTTGAAGGAGCTACCTGCAACACAATTTACATCAAAGCTGTTTTTTTTTAGATGGGCTGTAATAAATTAATGTTAATGTTGGTTATTTGATTATTTGCAACAAATTCATTGGAACTGCAGGGTTATATTGGGCTCAAGACATTATGAAGCCTTTCAGAAAGCTCATGTGCAAAAAGGCTTTTCTTCAGAGCATTGCACATTTTCTGATATAAAATTATATAAAAGATGAGGAAGGGTTGAAATAGCCAGTAGTCTTTTGAATGCAAAGATTGCTTGAATATAAAGCTTCTGAAGCTGATATTAAATGATCATCCCTTCAAATAACAGGATGTATCTTACCCCACTAGTAGAAGTAGTGAAATCTAATAAATAGAATTATCATCTTACCTCTCTTTTGTCTAGGGGTCTCTATTTTTAAGGGAACAGGAATAATAAAGGTATTATAGGAACAGGAAGACATGGCATTAAACCTTTTCAAAGCTCTTGTAACTACCAGTTGAAAGTTTTACAGCCCTTAACCCTGTGAGTCATTAAAGCTGAGGTTATTTCTGCATAAGCCCAGGTCCAGCATTATGTGGGATCTGCTGTTCCCTTCAGCCCCTCTGCCAGAGAATTCCAAGGCAGTTGGCTGGTGAGGCCGGGACTGCTTTTCGACCGGGGACATTAGTTCTTACAAAGTACCTGGGAGTTACAAAATGTTACAATTTCTGCTCTTAAAGAAAAAGGGCTACATCTGATCCATTGTTTGCTCCAAGCCACTGTTTTCTGCAAATTGACTGCAGCAGAGTAGAATATTGTGTTTTGTGCCTTCGGCACTACAAGGATGAATATCTGGAGCAGAGGAGATTCAAAGATGAAAAGGCAGTGGCAGCAGCCGAGAGAAAGTAGTTTAACTGTAGGGCAGCCCAGTGCTGTCCTGGGGGTGATGCTGGCAGGGACCAGGAGCTGTAGCATCCCTTCGTGATGGGAGCAAGCAGAGGTATGTCAGGTATGTTGAGAAAACTGAAATATAATGGACAAAAATAAAGCTTTGGGGTTGAAATACTGGCAGCTTTTCTAGAAAACAGAAGTGCTAATGATAACACAGGTTTCCGTTAAGCCCGATGCATTGAACTAATGAGCGGCTGGCTGGGTTTTGTCTCCAAGCATTAAGCCACAGAGCAGGATGTGGATTTCTTACATTGCTGAGGCAATGCAGAGACTAAGTGGCATACAAATAATACAAGCTTAAGTTCAGCGGTTGAAAATCTCTCTGCTGTAGAGCAACTTATTTTTTGCTGACCTTTAACATTTTAATTTTTTTAGGGTCCTTATGGATGCCTTGGATTTTTACTCTCTGGCAAGTGCTTAGCCGCTGTTTTTCCTGGTCTCTGCGTGCTTTGCTGCTCAGCTCAGGCAGCTTTCAAGTAGTCGTGCATTGTTGGCCTGTTACTAACCTGTCTTCTGCATCAGCTGTGAGCGAGCCTAATGGGCACAACAGGCTGTGCAGAGAAATGTCATTTATGTGGAGCCAGTCACAGTGGTTTGGATGTGGCTTTGTGCAAACTTGTGAATAAACTTCTTGAGTCTGGGGAAGGAGATGCTGCTCAACCTCTAGCCTGGCAGCACAGTTTGGTTGCTGGGAAGCCATGAAAGGCTGCAAGGGATAAGAGCAAAAAAATTATTAAGGTTTTTGGTTTTTTCCTGTTGTTGCCTAAGTGCATCTTTCATTTTGCTGAAGAACCTTTCCTGTTGCTGGGCAGTCTCACCTGTGTGGCTGAACATGGGCATTGTTAAGGGAGAGGACAGAGCCAGCCCTTTCCTGATATCCTGATGAAATCCTGAATTTAAATGTCTTTTGGCCTCTGTTGGAGAATATTGAACCCACTGAATAAAAAAACCCTAGTACACCTGAAAAGAGAAGCTTTGCCAAACATTTTGCTTTAAAAACCCTTTTCTCTGATTGTCCGGGACGGCTGGAAAGGATAAAGTGCCTTGTGCCAGTCTGCTTGTGCTGCCTCCACGGTTGAGAAAAACAGGGAGGAGTCTTTTAGGGCGGTGCTGTTGAGTATAGGCTGTGCTGAGCTTACCCTCCCTGCACTCTCCTGTGACCCCTGGGGTGCCACAAGGAGCACCAACCAAGCCCCGCTGCACTTGGGGGCTGCTGCAGGGTGAGGGATTCAGGGAGGGAGAAGAGGCTCTGTAAGCCAAGGTCTTTCAGAGTGCATCTGGACAGTGCACATGTGGCTGGCACGGAGCCACTTGCCCTTCCTCTCCTTGTTCAGCCCCATTTACTTTCACTTTTGAATAGATGGATTTTACTTTTCGTCACTGCTGCTGTCCCTGCCT
This sequence comes from Dendrocincla tyrannina, assembly GCA_035047865.1. Taxonomy (NCBI): domain Eukaryota; kingdom Metazoa; phylum Chordata; class Aves; order Passeriformes; family Dendrocolaptidae; genus Dendrocincla; species Dendrocincla tyrannina. Next base: position 100,820,390 of record JAWWMP010000116.1, read on the forward strand.
GCTCCTGCTTGGTTATTGCTGCAGATCAGCCTGTTGGAGTGGGTCAGTTGCAGCAATCCAGAGCTGGGATGACAAGCCATATGATGGAGAAATGGAACTGTAGCAGAGAAATAAATAATAGGGATTATTATTTCCCAAATAATTGAGATTAACAATAAGGATTAATATTTCCCAAACTGCCTTTCCTTCAACAGCATATTAGTAACTGGGAGAGCCAAGAGGAGAGGAAAGGAGGCCAAGTGAAATGAGATCTTTTCCTGGTGATTTATAGCATCCGTTTTCTCCTCTTTCCCCTTTGCCTTGGACAGAGTCTGTTTCTTGCAGGGTTCTACCTGCCCCTGGCCCCTCTCTGCCTAGTGGGACTGTACCTCAGATGGATTTTCTCTTGCTCTGCAGCTGCTGAACCCGGACCCAGAAGAGGATGGGGAAGCAGAACAGCAAGCTGCGCCCCGAGGTGCTCCAGGACCTGCGTGAGAACACTGAGTTCACAGACCACGAGCTGCAGGAGTGGTACAAAGGCTTCCTAAAAGATTGTCCAACAGGCCATTTGACTGTAGAAGAGTTCAAAAAAATATATGCAAATTTTTTTCCCTATGGTGATGCGTCGAAGTTTGCGGAACACGTCTTCCGCACCTTTGACACTAACGGCGACGGGACGATTGACTTTAGGGAATTCATCATCGCCCTGAGCGTCACCTCTCGGGGCAAGCTGGAACAGAAGCTGAAGTGGGCGTTTAGTATGTACGACCTGGATGGCAACGGGTACATCAGCCGCGGGGAAATGCTAGAAATAGTGCAGGTGAGGCATTGTCTCTGTTGTATGTATTATTTGTGTTGCTGTAACCTCATCACCGTGACACAGCTGGAGCTGGAGGTGAGCAACATGCTGAGCTGGGTCACTCCTGCCTCAGGGAGGTTCCTGAGCCTATGGTCCCCAAAAGGACACTGGGGTCCATGGTGGAACCTACAAGATGCAGATGAGGAAAGGGCTTGAGACATGAGCAGGGCACTTGTGCACCTGACTCACAGCCAAAATCCTGCAGCTCTTCCTGGGGATTTCTTTTTGGGATGTTAATGGGATCAAAAAACCCTAAATGAGAATTTTACTGACCTGATTAATCTCAAAATTAATACTTTGAAACTTCAAGTCTGAGTCAGTGTGAACTCTGGATGAAAGGCTGTAGCATGTCTTTGTCTCCAGAAGGCAGAGGACACATAGACCATAGGCTCTCGTCAGGGGTGTGCAGGGCAGAGCCCCGTGTCCCTGCTCCACGTGCCAGCCAGGGCTTGCCCTTGGCACTGGGCTGCTTGGCATCTGCCCTGCACCTGAGATGTGTTTCTTGTGCACTGCAAGGGAATAAGGGATCAGGCAGTGCCCTGACACTTGGTCCTTGTGGCTGAGCTGGGAGTCTAGGACTGCAGACACCATAAACGGATCTCATCTTTTATTTGCATTCTTGTAATTCTGAAAATGCATTTCCTTACCCATTCACAAAGAAAAACAACCCCTTTTCCTATATATTCATCTTCACCATAATCCATATGGCACCCTACTTGCATACTATATTATATTATGAGAGGTGATGGCTTAGCCCAGTTGAAGATGAGAGGATTACATGCCATTGCCTCCTGTATTTTAGCTCAGTCCTACTCACACATTAATCTAGACCCTGACTTTCAGTTAAACTGACCCAGCACTTCTTTTGAAGCATGAATGAATACAGGAAAGAAAAATACAAACGCTGCAGTCAGATAGTCCCATTTGTTTTGGTTTGTAGAGTAATGTCCTGCAGCTGCCTGCCAAGGTCAGCTGCCCGTTTTTATTGCTACAGGCTTAGATTCTTTTTCTCTGTCCTGGTGCTTTATCATTTGGGTCGTGTTTTTCCTGTATCTTATTTTTTTCCTTTTTTTGTTTTCTTTTAAATACTCAGGCAATTTACAAAATGGTTTCATCAGTAATGAAAATGCCAGAGGATGAATCCACTCCTGAGAAGCGAACAGACAAGATCTTCAGACAGATGGACACAAACAATGATGGTAGGATGGCCACTGGCACCCTTTCCTTGGCTCTAGAAATAGACATTTTCTAGCCTGGCCTTGGCAGATAGTGGTATTTGGGGAGAGGGGGTAGGGGGCAGGGATGTCCCCACTGGTGCCTCTGGTCTCTGCCTGGCCTCAGTGAGCATCTCTGGTCCCTGACAAATAGTATGAATAAGTGGGCAGTGAGCAGCCAGTGAGAGACTTTTCCTGCTGGGGGGCTGAGAGGAGAGCAGTCCTCCCCTGACATTTCATGGGTGAATCCCCTTTTGCAAAAGCAACTCTGAAATTCCCGAGTCCGTTGTCTTTGGATTATTGTCTCTGGGTGTAGCACAAACTAAGCATGAGGTATTGCTTCCATTGCCCTTGATGGATTTGCACTTCTGAGCTTGTCATCAGTAATGCGTGCCCTGAAAGCAAAACTTCCCCAGGGTCCATAATATTTATTTTCTGCGCATGTTCATGGCATGTATAAATCCGTATACACACGGTCACACACCTGTGCTGTTTGCACTGTTGCACTCTGCACATCAGGGGGATGTAGCAGCTCCCAAGGCAGTTGTGGAGCTGGTTGATAAATTATCTGACAGTGTACCTGTCACAACCCCTCCACCTGTGCTAGCTCATTCTTTGGGCTTGAAAAACACAGGCAAAAATTGATTAATTTCCTCTGCCCATCAGCCTGATGACATGTTTCCTCTAATCCCAGATGAGGTGGAGTCTTTCTCAGTGGCTGAGGTAGCAGCTGCTCCCATCAAAATCAGGAGCTGTGTCCTACTGATGAGCTTGGTGGGAGCAAAGATTTGGTTCCAGCACTGAGATATGGAGACCTGAAAAAACGCCATCTTATCTGCAGAAAGGTTTTTATTGAAGAGAATTTTATGGCTGCATTTTGGTGTCTGCAGCTGCAGCTCCAAGGCAAATTCTTGGCCTTGCTGAAGTGTTTTACCTTTGACTTCATCAAAACTAGCACTTCATCCCATCTTGATATACGGAGGACCCTAAAATAACATGATTAAAGCCTTTTTGTTTTGTTTGAAAGTAGCAGTGCGTGCAGATGTGCAACAGAGTGGTGGTCACAAAACCTGCTATATATACATCCTCCATCTGTTGCACTTTGTTGCTGAAATAAAATCATACTATTCACAGTAAAACACCAGCCCTGCAAGCCATGGAGTGCCAAGCAATAACATCTGCACGTGTGTGCTCTGTTGGTTGGAAATGTTTCTTCTTCCCCGTCTGACTGTTGGGCATTGCAAATAGATTTTGATTTGTGCTCTGCTTTTAGGTAATACAAGGAGAGAGGAAATTAATAAATGTCTTAATAGTTAGGAGTACTCTTTTTCAAGCTGATAAAAGCACTTGGTTTGGGAACATTAACCAGAAATTAGGACAGAAGTGTGCCACAGGTTTTTGAGCTTCTGTAATTTCTACAAGAGGAAGGCGTGCTATTCATGGAGTCATAGAATCATTTAGGTTGAAAAAGACCTCTAAGATCATGGAGTCCAGTCATTAACCCAGAATGGCTAAGCCCACCACTAAACCATGTCCCTAAGTGCCACATTACACATCTTTTAAATGCCTCCAGGATGGCAACTCTACCACGTCCCTGAGCAGTCTGTTCCAATGGTTGACAAGCATTTTGGTGAAGGAATTTTTCCTAATATCCAGTCTGAACCTTCCTTGGTGCAACTTGAGGCCATTTCCTCTTGTCTTATTGCTTGTGGCTTGGGAGAAGAGTTCCTCCCTGTTCAGCTTTATTTGGGTGCTGGCCATTCCTCTTCTATTGCCATGGTAGCATCCTGGAGCTGGTGAAAACTGGTGTGATGAGCTGGTGCCTCCCTCCCTTCGGGTGCACATGGCCAAAAGTGGCAGCAGGCAACTACCAAGTGCGAGATGTTTGTGCATGGTCCTGTTTCGAGCCTGGCAGTTTGGTTTGGATAAGGATGGCCCTGGGCCATGTGGTGTGAGGGTAGGGGTAGGTTGTGCTGAGTGCATGAGGTAAATGGGAGATCACTGGACACGGTGTTAGAAATGTAACAAATGCTCGTCTCCTCCAGTTCCTAGGGAAAACAGTTTCATTTATCATTATTTCTTATTTCTGCCACTTTTCAGAGTGCTGGAGCAGGAGAGCATTGGTGATAGCAGGCAAGGCAGAGTCTGCTCATGGGCTCCTATGGTATTTGTGCAGGGGAGTGATCCTGAGCTTGGGAAAAACCTGCCAGGGGGTTGGGTCACCCCAGGATGAGATCTGAAAGACCAGACAGAATCTTTCCTCCTTGTCGTACCATGCTGTGCTGTGCCATGCCATGGGATTGCTCAAGCCACTGGATGTTGGGGAGGGTTGCTCCTTGTGGTTGCTCCTCCAGAGATCACCTTTTCAGACCCTCAGACTGTTACAGGGTCCATCCAAGTCAGTGCCTCCGGCCTAAACTGAAGATGTATAAACCAGAAGTGCTCGGGAGCAATACATAGCAGTAGGTGGCTCTCCCAAGGTTGGCTGTTCTTTCTGCCCCATGAAAACCATCCTGTTCCTGTAAACCCAGCAGGGCACAGCAAGTGGCTTGCAGAATCACAGAATCATGGAATAGTTTAGGTTGGAACAGACCTTTAAAGGTCAGCTAGCCCAACCATCCTGCAATGAGCAAAGACATCTTCAACTAAATGAGATTGCTCAAACCCTCATCCAACCTGACCTTGTAGCTTCAGGAGATGCCATCACTGCTCAGCCCTACATGTCACAACAAACAAGTGGGCAAAGTGTGGATATTTTGAATATTTATGTTTAAAATGTTATAGTAACACAAGCGTTATTTCAACGTGTACAAGTGTTCAGGTACCATACCTTGCGTTCATGTGTCATGTTATTTGTATAGTCTGGTTCTGAGCAAAAAGCTTTCAAATGATGTTAGAACAGTTGTTTTTATATTTGGGACTGTCTTTTTAAATAAAAAAATAAAAATTATTATGCTGGATTGTTTTGCAGAAGAAAAATACATTTGAGCTTAAAGGCTTGAGTAGGATTTAGCTGTTGTGCATTGCAGTAAATTCCCCTCGATGCCTTTGGGATAGATTAAACAGATGTATGTAGCTTTGGTGAGGAGGGGTTCTTTTAAGCTGCAGCAGTGGTGGTGGGAGCAACTGACTTTTTAAAAATTATTTCCATTTGTTTTTTTCTCCCTTTCAGGTAAGCTGTCGCTGGAAGAGTTCATCAAAGGTGCCAAGAGTGATCCCTCCATCGTGCGGTTGTTACAGTGCGACCCCAGTAGCGCGAGCCAATTCTGATTAAAGTGGACAGTGTGCTCAGAGAATCTCGGCTTGTGTCCTTCAAGCTTTGCTCGCAAACGGATGCCTTCTCAACCATCCCTCCACACTTTGCGGATAAGATCCCGTTGCCAGATTGTGTGTGTGTGTCCGAGCGAACCAGCCCTCACTCCCCCCACTAACACCAGTGCAGTTCTCCTTCGGCAGCTCCGTTTCTGCTTCCCCGTAATGTTACAATTCACTCTACACATTTTAAACATTAATCGAAAGGTATGTTTACATGCAGCTACGAGAGAGAGTTCAGTCACTGGTGAGATACCATTTCACTTAGTGCATAAGAAAGGTGATGTTCTTGTAGTTCCCAAGAAGATGCTAGGTAGGACTTTTACCCAGCATAGCAGATGGTAGATAATTTATTTTGCTTCAGAAATTACTATGTTAAAAAAAAATGAAAAAAAAAAAAGAAAAAGAAAAAAGTGGACTGAATGGAGTCGAAAGTTTTAAAAAAAAAAAAGGAAAAAGAAAAAAGGAAAAAAAAGCAGCTTTCCTGGGCATGGTTCCAATTTTCTTTTTGAGGAAAATTGCTTGCACTTATCTAATGGTCTTTACTTTCTTTTAATATATATATAAATTATATATATATGGTGAAGTAAAATTTTAAATATTTAGGTCATCTATTTAAGGCATAAAATAGAATTCAAGCTTTGTTTCTTCTAGTTGTCTGTGATTTATTCAAATCTTGGAGATTGTTTTTTTGTGATATTTATGCATTAGCAAATTGCTGTTCCAAAAGAAATGCATGACTAGCAGTTTGTGGATATTTCACTCTGTTTAATTCCTGAATGCAAATATTTGTTCATTTTTACTGTCAGTCATTCCAAGGTTACTGTATTAACAAAGGACCTGAAAGGAGTTCATCCTCATTTTGTATTTCTCAGTGGAGTCCTACTTTCTGGTGGTTGCTGCGTTAAATGGCTTTTGAGTGCCCCGAGGTGATGTGACTGGCACTGCTGTTCTCGACTTGGCTACACCTCCTCCCTTTTGCTGTCGATATGTTAATAGTCTTGTGCATTCCAGTGTTATTTAATATCTGCCTAATGCCAAGAAATATTAATTGAAAATAAAAGACTACTTTTCTTGTCACTGCCTCTCTTGGTCTAACCCATGCAACAAGTTCCTAGCGTCAGGTATTTGGGGAAGGACGAGGCTGGTTCCCTGCCTGGCATGTCCCCATCTTGTCTGAGACACGTTGCCTTGTAAGTACGTAGGGTTTTTAGGAGCCAGCTGTTGTGGCTGGGTCAATGCAGTGGCATTAGTGCCTGTGGCTGCCTGTGGGATCCTGCTCCATCCCAGCTGAATCCAGGGTGAACACTGAAGGAAGGGGATAGTTCAGTTTCTGCTGGATGCGGAGCAGCTCAAGGCAATGAAGAAAAAGCCTCTGGACCTGCTGGCTGGGCTACTGTGGCCACAGCTTTACTAAATAAAAGTCCAGTCAGGAGCCAGATACGTGCTGTTGGAATAATGTTTGACAATGTTGGCATGGGAAACAGTTTTCCCCATATTCATCAGGTTTGCAGATAGCTGCATAAGCCTGACCTCTCTGCAAAATAAAGTATCTACAAATTATTTGGCACAAGGTTAATGCTGAGCGTGCGACTAAGGGGTTTTTGCTGTTTATAATGTTCTAGTAGTGATTAGGTGATAATACTTTAATATTGAAAGAAAGAGAAATGGTTGCATTATCCAAATGGAAATACATTATTAGGTCAGAGTTGGTCTACAATGAAGACTTGTGTCAGTGCTGCCAAGCAGAAGAGTGTGTTCATTTTCTTCCCTGGAAATTCAAATTTGAGCTGTTAAGCTGACAGTGCTTTCAACCACAACACTCTGCTGATGAGGCAACCCTGAAAGGGAGGTTAATCAGAAGCCTGCCTGCTTTCCCTGGGTAAGTCTAGCAAAGAAAAGGAAATTACTGAAAAAAATGTAATTCCATGGTTGCTGATAGTCTGACTCAAGCCTTTTTGTGTTCATGCTGGCTGTTTGCCAGAAGGTACTGGAGTGTTAGAGATGATGCAGGTGTTCTCACACTAATGGCTCTTCTTGCATGGGCTGGGTAGCTGGTAGTTGTTTAGATGTGCATTGGTCACCATGGGTTTTATTGTCTCTGAATTCAGGGGAGTGTGGAAAAACATCTCTGCCCTTGTCCTGGGATGGTGCCTCTGAGAGGGACCGCAGCATTTGAATCTTGTTTGTGCAGTCTTAAAATGAGTCAGGCATCTTTCCAGTCAAGCATTGCACAAGATCCTTTTGTTGGGTACCAAAGGTGTAAAAACTGTTTTGCTGTAGCATTCATAAATGCAGCAGTTCTTCTGTCATCATTCAACTGCTCTTCTAAGTGGGGCTTTTGTTGCCTTTTCCGCGTTTTCCTGACACCTCACCTCTTCTCGTTTCCACTGCTGTCTGTTGTGAATAGCAAGTTTAAGTGGCTGTTTAATAAAGCCCAAACTTTTCTCATTTGAAAAAATAATAATAAAAAATCTCCTTACAGAAGCTCATTTTGACCTTGTTTTTGCAGAAAGAAGGTGAAAGAGTCTGAATTTTAGAGGTCAAAACTTCCCCATTTCTTTGATGTTATAATTTTTGCTCTGAAATGGGCCGAGGTATCCACAACGGAGTTTTCTCCTGCAGTCTGACAAGCCCCTGTGCAGCCACTTGCAGACATTGGGATTTTGTCCTGCTTCACCTGACCCAGTTTCTTCTGCCTTTCTCTCTGCCACATTAAACTTTCCAGTCCCAGGTTTGGGTTTTTTTTTTGTTTGTTTGTTTTTTACATTGTACCTCACTGCTTTCGCAGCTTTTAGGGAGTTTCTTCTTTTCAGGGCAGAATGGGTTGACTCCATTTCAGACTGGGGCTGCCACAGAGTATGAAAGTAATGTACTCCCATCTGGCCTTTTTGGAAGCAAGTGAAGAAAGATGCCCAGGAAAGGTGGTCACGCATGGCATCCTGGGAGGACTGGGAGATGATCTGAAGTCTAATCAGGCTGAACTGTTCAAAGGTGGCTTCTGATATGAGAAGCCTTTAATTACGGGTTCACCAAGTACTGGAAAGGGGTTTATCTGCTGCTGCCAAGCAGCTCTCTTAAAATCAGACCTGCTTCAGAGGCCAAAGTTGTGCATCCGCAGTCACTGGGTAACTTTGATCATCTTGGCTGTGCTTGAACAGCTCCTTGGAGGATGTCTCTGCTTTCCTGTCTGGTAATGAAGACTCAGAGGGAAGAGCAATTCCCAGGCTCCTTCTCCAGGATGTCATTTGAGTGTTGATACAGAGAGTTCAAAACCAATGGAGAAATCAATGAAAAGCTAAGAGAGCTTTGCTGCTTGTTGAGCTCCCAGGGGTGTCTTTTGAGGAGGGACTGGTATGTAGAGCTGTTAATCACTTGGGAAATGAAGTCCAAGTGATTAATAGAAAACTTCAGCTTGTTAAGTGATTCCGGTGTTTTGGCAAATTGTATGTTTAGTCAAAAACGGAGTCTTAACTTAGCAAAAGTAGAGTTTAGCACAAAAAAACATCACCAATAGGTCCATTTTTACCTTGCTTTAATAAGCTATATAATTATTTTCTTGCCATGGAGATATCTAGACTCTGAAAGCTCTAGCTAATTACTACATAAATTCAGGCTTTTCTGTATGAATTGCAGGTCTTGTTAAGCTAATTCAGAATTATGTCATTGCCTTTCAAATTAAGTTAGAGCCTGCCTGCTTGCAGCCTAACTCCAGCCTGGGTGACGAAGGTGCTTGGGTTCAGTCTTGTTTCTCCCTTGCCAAATTTTCATTGGCCCTTTGTTTTTAAATAAGGCCCTTTGCAATGTATTTTTAGCATTAGCCTCTGAGTAATAAACTCCTGTTCTTTCTGTGAAGAACAACGTGGGCATTTCTGCAGCCACAGGGCAGATGGTCTCCATGGATAGTCCTCCAATCCATTATGCAGTGCACCCTTTATTCATATTTAAAGGTTAGGAACAGCCATCAACTTTAATGGTCCAGTGGGCAGACTGGCATTTTGAGCTCCCTGGGCTGCACCATAGCAGATACATTGCTGATGAACCCGATAATTGCTGCTGTCTCTTTTGGGAGGAGAGATGCTGTATTGAAAAGAAGGAAAAGAGTGGGAGGAGAGCAGAGCATCTCTCTGTGTAGAAGCTTTGGAGATATGCCTGCATCGCTGGGAGCAGTGTGCCCTCAGACCTTACCTGTTGCCTACCTGCATCAAGTGTGATGATTTGGATACAGACACACTTTTGAAGACTCTTTCATGGTCACTGTGGTTAAAGGCTTTCAGCCATGTCACACAAGTCAGAAACCACTGGCCAGAAGGAGGCAAGGAGCTGCTGTGACAGCTGCCTGGTGTCTTCAGGGACAGAGGGGCAAGGCCATGACCACCAGTTGGGCAGGTTATTTTAAGAGGTTAACAGCAGGCTGACTCTTCCTGATGGAGGAACAAAATCCCAAACAAAGAAAATCTTTTCTGATTAGACTGTCACTAGAGGGAATTGTCTCTCACCTGAAGGTGAGAAGAAAGGTCCCCTCCCTTGCTCCTCTCCATGCACTTTCCCACACCTTGGTGTTTGTTGCTGCTGAGGCTTGGGTGGGTCGAGACTGATACCATGGGTGACCCCTCAGCTCCCTCAAGCCTTCCCTGCATGTACAGCTGTAGCTCTGAGCACATCTTTGTTGTCTTCTCTACATTGTACCTGGTAATGGGAACGGCATAAGTAAATCTCTGGGGACTGATAGCTCATAGCTGTGCACTCAGGGCTCCCACCCCAGCAATCTTTTTACCTGTCCAACCTGTGCCACTGTTGGAACATTTTGCCTGGCACCTTGGCAGTTCGCTTTGCCTTACTTTTTTTTCCTTTGCCAAGAGAGTTTCATGCAGCAGTATGGAACTTGGTGCAGAAGGCAGATCACGTTCTTAAGTCCAAGTTGGTCACAGATATATTATAGCAAACACAACAAATTATATCCTGGGTTGTTTTCCTCTGCATTTCTGCTCCTGTCACCCAGGCCATTCTGCAGGTATGAGGTGTAAGCAAGGGAGCCTGTTCTTCCCTGGTGATACTGGCGGTACCTGCTCTTTCCCAGCACTGGGGATGGGGTTGCATTGCAGCAGAGGACAGATCCTGCCTAAGAGCACCATGCTGTCAAAGTCACCCACACCATAAACTTTCATTGTTTTTCCCAGTTCAGGACACAGAAGTCTTTCCAGCCACTATTTGCATTTTGGTTTTTAATTTGCAAGTGGACTAAGTATTACCCTGAAAGCCCAGTGTGTGTATACATTGAGCCAGGATTGAATCCAGATTTTCTTCTGCAACATAAGTAGAAAAGAAGCCTGAGGGAAGACCTTATCACTCTCTACACAAAAGAAGGTTATAGCCAGATGGGTATTGGTCTCTTCTCCCACGTAACAAGTGACAGGGTGAGAGGAAATGGCCTCAAGTTGCACTAGGGGAAGTTTAGATTGGGTATTAGGAAAAATTTCTTCACTGAAAAGGTTGTCAAACATTGTAATAGGCTGCCCAGGGAAGGGGTTGAGTCAGCATCCCTGGAGGTATTTAAAAGATGTGTAGATGTGGCCATGTGTTAGTGGTGGTCTTGGCATTGTTGGGTTAATGGTTCTATGATCCTAGAAGTCTTTTTCAACCTAAATGATTGCATGATTCTGTAAGTCTGAAGTCCCAGCCACGTGGCTGTGCATGGTTCTGATCTAGCTGGTCCTCACTGACTAGAGCAGCCATATATTTCTTGTATGTACTGAAGCACCTCTAATGCCTTCCTTGACTTGTTTGCACAAGAAGATGCAGACTGTCACACCTCTCTGGTATCTTCACTGTGGGTACATACAAGAAGAAACATCTTCCTCCCACATGAGCTTTGAGTTGTAGCCAGTACTGTGCTGAGCCTGCACCAGTGGTTGAGAACTCCAAAAGAGGTATCTGTCAGGCAGTCTCTCCTCTTCCACTCTGCAGAACCCTCATTGCCTCTGAGAACTTTTCTGCTGCACCTTTGCCGTGGCAGTGCCTGCAGGGACAGCCACCCCTGCACATGGGCATGAGATCTGGCACTGGGAATCTGTGGAACAGGGCTGGGGTGTTCCTCACCCAGGTTTTAAACCAAACATGAAAAACGGGAAGGAATCCAACAAGAGAAATTGGGGCTTGTTTGTAGAAATGCTGAGGTGCCCAGGCTCAGAGGAGAGTGTCAGCTAACTCATAGCATTAGGATATTGGCCCATTCCTTCTTACAGAGAAGCAGAACTGGTACAGATAATCCTCTGCTTGAAGCTGGAATTTGTCTTCCATTTGGGTTGTTTCTTCAGGAGCAAGATGTCTTTTTGAGTGCTTTTTAAAGTGTTTTGGGAGCAGCCAGGGAAAATGCCACGTGCTGAGCATCCCAGCATGGAGCTGGGGAGTGTCATCCTCTTGGGGACACTGAGCCCTCATTTACTGCAGCCAGCAGGAGCATCAGGCTTCCCATCTCCAGCTCCCCCAGGGTTGCTGTGGGGGACCATTGCTCTCTCCTCTCTGGTGCAAAGATGCAGTGGCAAAACAATGGTGGGAGAAGAGACCCTTCCTCCTCCCAACAGACCCAACTGGTGCGAGCAAACACTCTGCTCCTGGGGCTGCAGCAATGACTGAACACATATATTTTTCCTCTATTCTTTTTTTCAATATTTTCCTGAACCCTTTTCAGGGCAAATTCCACTGCTGAGCAGATGCCATGGGCAGCAGGTGCAACGCTGGTAGCTGGTTCCTTAGGGAAAAGGTGAGTGCAATGACTGTGCCTTAATATGCCATTAATAATCAGGAACAAAACACACACTTTCCTTGGAGAAAATACAATAAATTCAGCTAATTTAGATGCTAGTCTTGCACAGCCATGGTTATTCCTTTGCTGCTTTCCCTATGAGTTATTAATACTGGCGAGGCCCATGACAAGCCGGTTTGATGCCTGCTGGAGGAGACAGGAATCACCAGTGCATGAGCACAGTGACACACAGGAGCAAGGCTGCCTGCACACTGCAGACAGTGCTGATGCTCTAGAAATGGGTTGCAGGTACCAGGGTTTCCCCCACCCCGTGCCATCCTCCCTCTCTCCAGCACTGCACGTGGTGGTGCCCAAATCAGCTGCTACTGCCAGACACCCTGGCCACACTGGGGAAATGTGGTCTTCGGGGAAAACTGGCTTTGGTAGCCCCCCTGTGCCCCATCTGGGGAGCCCTGTGGGCTAAATAAAATCATGTGTAAGAAAAGAACTTCATTTTTAAGCAGAAGTGACTTAAGTCAGCTTAAAAGCAGCTGTTTGAACCCTTCTGAGCTACTTGGCAGGGCATTCCACATCCACTTCTCACTGAGCTGCTGGTGCTGTCAGCCACCCTTCAGACATGCCACCACCACTAGCCCTTTGTGGGACACACTGACAGCTGCATCGTACAGCAAGGCTCCCCAGGCAGGCCCCTGTGGGGCTCAAACTCTCCCGTGAGGATCTCAGAGTCTTTTGGGACCAAGGCATCACGGGCCACATTGGTGACACCTGCAGGACAGCTCAGTTGATGCAACTTGCCAGCTCTCAAGTCTGCTCAGAGTTTAATAACTGCCACCACTGCTACTGGAAACTATGTGTACAAAAAGGATAAAAAAGAAAAAAAAAAGGGATAAAAAGATTTTTTTCCTTCAGTTGAGGCTTTGCTGTGATGACTATGAAAGGAGATGCTGGCTACCCTGGCTGCAACTCCATGTGGTCCTTCCTGTGGCCCACCACATAGTACCCAGGTGATGCATTCCAGACAGCAGAGGTCAGGGCCACCTCCGTTTCTGTGACAACACACAAAAAGGAGCCAGGAGTTTAATTTTATTTTTTTTTTCTTTCAAAGCAAAGCAACTTGCTTGAAGAAAAACTTCACTTTTCATTTTGGGTGATGCAGCCCCCTATGTTCACCTTCTCTGCACAATTCACAGCATTCATAGTAGACAGGATGCTTGAATGGGACTAAACACCCCTGCCCAGCAGCATGAGTGAAAGCATACATGGGATGGTCCAGTGAGAAGGCAATGGAAGGGACTGAAGTCCTCTTTGTCTCTGCTTTATTCTAGCAATAAGTTTTTCTCAAGACACTTGTGCTTTTCACTCCCCTGCATTTTTTGGTGGAGTTTGACACTACTCAGAATACAGAGAAAGGGACAAAGGGGTCTATTATAATAGATTTATGTAGTGGCATAGCTGATTCTCAAGGCTCATGGATCATTCGTCCATCAGCCAGCAAGGTTTGTGCTGTTTCTTGCATTTCCACCATCATTTTTCTAGTTTTATTCTCTTCTGTGCCAGCTGCCTTTGTTAAGCTACGAGTTTCAGTGCTCTTATGTGGCACGTGTCTTTAAACTTCCCTTTCACGCTTGAGCCAGCGCCAATTGATGGTAACTCCTCCAGCAGCCCATGCCTGCTTGGTTTGGGTGTCCCCCAAATCTCGGCAAGCCTCCTCACAGCGGAACCTGTGGGCAAGCAGCAGGCACTGGTGGCAGCCACATGTTTTGCTGGAAAGATCTCCTGCTCCTGGTTTCCTGTAGAATGTTTTGCAACCAGAACCTTTTGCGCAAGCACAGAATTCAGCAGCAGCATTTAGAAACAAGGGAGGGATGAGTAGGCACAAGAAAGAGGGTGGGACAAGCAGTGGGAACTGAGCCTGTGGTGCAGCATGTGGCTGTGATGGCAGATCATCCATGTAGGATTTAGAACCACCAAGCAAGGGGACTTCCTTGAAAATTTGTACCCCTTGGCTGATGCCACCAGCAGAGTACAGAGCTGATGGCACTGGCAGTGTGGTTCCTTGCTGCATTGCTTTGTACTCAGAAGCACTTTCCTAAGGATAAAGCTAAATGTCCTGCCTCTGAATTTGCCTTGTTCTTCTCTGGGATTAACAATTCCTACCTCTGTCCTGAAGCATGAATCACTTCAAAAATCTTCACCTCCACCAGCAGCGCAGCTCTGTCTTAAAGGCTTTTTCTGCAACAAGACTCCTAGTCGATTCCCTCCTCGGTAATGTGATTTAAATCACCCTTCAATCACAAGTCATTTCCACACCTTGTGGCAATAAGGACAAATTAGCACCTTAAATGAGAGAAAGGTGCTTCTAGGAAACGGGTTTAATTTCCAATGGGTTTTTGAGAGGCAGCTGCCAAACTTGGATTAGTTGGTTCCTCTGCTGCGGATGTATGAAGGAAAAGGGCACAAACAGGAAAGTTCTATCCCCATGTTGTGCATAACATTGATATAGAAAATAGTTTCTGAGTGCTGTAGGGGGCACCTGGGGGGGCTACCAGGGTGTTGAAGGCATCCCTGCCTGCATCCTGCCTTCACCTGCACCAGAAGCTCACAGCCACAGTGGGCAGATCTTTCTGGACTGCTCAGTGTCCTCTGAAACTCAGAAATTTCAGTGCCTAATCAAAAGGTAGATGGAAACGAGCCCCAAAGGGTGAGGTATACTGCTGGTATGGAACCAACCACATCATTGAACAGCAGTGAGATTTACCTTCTTGCTTGCTTCCAGGTCATGCCTTTTCCTTAACAATAGAGGGAAATTATTTTTAATGTGACAAAGAGTGATGCTGGAGGTGTTAACCCGGCTGCAGGGGTTCACATGGTGGGCTTTCCTCGGGAAGCAAAGCTTGAAGTTCACTTGTTCTGTCCAGGGGATTGAGAGGATTTTTGGTACTTTAGCAAATTGACCACAACCTTACCAGGCTGAACAAACATCTTGGATGACTAATTAGTGATTTACACTGTGTTGGAGCCCGAAGGCATACCCTGTCATGTCCTGGAAGAGAGGATGGGGTTGCACAGTGAGGACCTGGGTAAGCTGAGGTCTCATACAGGTAAAAAAGTTGAAGTGAACGTATTTGACCCAGGCAGGTTTTTACCTTTATCTGTGTATCTTAGAGTAGCAAGCATTTATTTTTTTTTGTCCCCAAATAGTAATGTTTTACTACTTATGCCACCAGCACTGCAGTGAGAAGCCAAGCTTCAATGTTTCATGTCCTTAATCAAAAGTTGCAGACTCGGTCCCCTACAGTTATTGGTGACAGAGACATAGGCTGAGGAGCTGCCACCACCTGAAAAGCTACAGGAAAGGTTTTCCAACACCCTGCTAGAACAAAATTTGCTTTTATCAGGTGATACCTGCCTGAGTGCACCCAAAGAGCAGGAGGATGAGAGCATATCATTTAAATCAGCTGCCAGCAAACATGACACCAAATTATTAGTGGGGGTTTTTTTAATGATTCCAGGGCATAAGCTGAGGAACTCCAAACCAGTAAGTCTGATGTCTGAACCAGAAAAGAAATTGGTAGAAACTATAGCAAAGCTATAAGACATTGCAGATGCTGGGATTAAGTGTGGTGTATAAAGGGAAGAGATAAAATAAGTTCTTACAAATGGAAGTTGTACCTGGTAAATCTGCAATCTCTGCAGGAACAAAGAGGTAACACATTCTTAAATGTTCTGAAAAGAGACAGGCAGAGTGAGTGAGTGAGTGAGTGAGTGAGTGAGTGAGTGAGTGAGTGAGTGAGTGA
>JAWWMP010000116.1:100836416-100855479 GCA_035047865.1 Dendrocincla tyrannina
AATGTTCTGAAAAGAGACAGGCAGAGTGAGTGAGTGAGTGAGTGAGTGAGTGAGTGAGTGAGTGAGTGAGTGAGTGAAAGAAGTTTGCTGGTGATACAGAATTGTTTAGGATCAGTAGAGATTATCCAAAATATTGCAAATGTTTTTCTCCATATTCATAATGAGGTAGTAAAGCTACCCATTAACTAGAGTTTAGTTAAGTTACTTAATATTATCTACAAGAAAAAAAGATGTCTGAAAAACAATAGTTCTAACTGCTCATACACTTTGAGGCCCAAATTAATATCACTTTGGGTACAGGTCTGAAAATATCGGCTCAGTGCTCACCTTGCAAGACAAATAAGTTTTTGCGCAGTCTTATGGTTAAGGATGTTATTGACCTGGGTAAAATGGGTCCCCAGCCATCACACACATCATATGGGATTACACTGGTCTCCCAAACCTCCCTCTTCTGCTCTAGCACAGACTGTCCTCCCTGTGCAGTCTGTGTTTCTGTGCCCTTAGCTCCTGGCTTGACAATTTAAACTTTGAGGCTCTTTACACGGCAGCTGGTACCTGGCTAAATCATGTACAGTGTCAGCCATACTTGTGTAGACCCATGGCAAGTGGCTTCGCATCTGCCTAATGCAGGCAGGGAACATTATGATCGCTCCTCTTGACCCCACAGCTAATGCAGGCCAATGAATCTGCCTTGGTAATTTGTGTACCAGGATTGTACCTTTGGCCTGAGGCTGGAGACGATGCTAAACATCTGCTGCTGGAGTCCTGAGAGTGACGTCAATACTCTTTTGTCCTAAGTCTCGTACCGGCTCAGCTGCATCCATCTCTCCCAAAGATAAATTATACTTTATTGCATGGCATTGCTCACAACAGAAAAAACCTCTTATTAAGCACCAGCAATTCAGCACTTAATACTTGCAGTAATAAAGAGCTTGACCAGGGTAGCTTTTTGTCCTTTTCCACTTGGTCTTTCCTTTCCCCCTTTCTGCCTGTGCAGGCTCTCAGGAAGCACAGAGGGTCTGGCAGAATGGCAGAGGATCGTTGCAAAGTGTTCCTCTGCATTACTGGGGACAGTATCTGGAAGCCAGGCCAGTGGAGATGTGTCTGCCTTGCTGCAGCCCCACTGGTATCATCTGCCCAAGCAGGGTGGTTTTCTCCAGAAGACAACAGCAGTGGGAGAAACTGAGGACCTCTCCCAGGGCATGTCTTTGGGTGCATCCAAGCCTCAGCTTATACCCAGACTAAGCTGTCTAGCCTGGGGTATGGGGTGACCTCCACTTCCCACGTCCAATAGGCACTGTAAGACATTTGTCTCCATCCCTCCTTGGGCCATGGAGTGCTTGTCTGGTCTTAAAAAGGGGGCATGGACAGGAGTGCAGGGAGCTGAGCACAGCTGGGCTCATCTCCTGCAGAGGTTTTTAGGGATCCCTCACTCTACCATCCTGCCCTCATCTCTCATCGGCTGCAGACACTCCAGGAAGTCTCTGCTGTGTCCCACAAACCCCTGGACTTGGTGGCAATGGGCAGAAGGATGCCTGGAGCTGCTGGCAAATGCACCTGGAGGGATGCATCCTGGGCAGGGTATGCTGGGCTCCTCTGCTCTGATCTCTGCTCTTCCCACCATCTTCTCTCCAGCTCAAAAGCCAAAGGTTTAAGGAATTATGTTTTTCCTGCATGCCCGATTTCCCTCTCAACTTGCCTCAGTACTGATCAATTTATTTGCTGATAATACAGAAATTCCCTCTCTCCTCCCAAAATCAAAGTGTCTGGGCAGTAACCACAGCCTTTGGAAGGTTCTGGAGCTGAAGGCCTTGGGCTGCTGAGAAGGAGCTGGCTGCAGACACAACTCCCAGGCTGGGGATGCAGGAGGGTGCGGGAGAAGCAAGGCCCTAGCACGGGTTGCTGCTGCCATCTAGCCATGCCAGCTGCCACTCAGCCCTCACACAGACGAACTTCTTCGGCTATTTTCTGTGCAAGTTACTGCTTTGCTGCATTTTTCCTCTTCTGAGACATGAAGGAGAAGGTATCTTTTAAGGTCTCTTTGTTTAACGCACCCTTTCCAAGGCCACTGCTCCTTCAGGGCCAAGGCAGGAGCAGGATGTAATAGCTGCTCTCCCCTGCTCCCCATGGGCTCCATCCAGTGAGTGTGGTGGGGCCACGCTTGCTGCATTGCATCTGTCCACCCAGTGAGAGTCACCTCTCCTGGGGAAAGACATCCTTCATGCCCTGCTGCTGGGATAGATATTGGATCCAGCAGCATTCCCACCACCCTGCCTAGTGTCTTTAAACCTGAGGCTGGGAGTGGGTCTCTGCTTTTGAAGCCATTTTCTCCCTGCAACACCTGTAGCTCTCAGCTGACCCAGGAGTAGAAGCAAACGGTGATCAGCACATTCAGCTGGGGACACAGGAAAACTGCTTCAGGAACTTGAGAGGCCACCTTATCAGGGCCAGGGCTTCTGGTTGAAGAACCTTCTTCACCTCACAGAGCAGGATGAGGCTCTTTCCTTTGTTCCAACAGCTACACTGTGGCTTTGGTTTAGCATCCTTTACCAGTTCCCCCCAACTACTTTTTCATTTTTTTTTAAGGCAGGAGCAGGTCCTCTCCCCTCAGCAGCTCCTCAAAGGCTGTTGCCCAGTTTAGATCCATTTTAGCACTGGAGAACACGCCCCTTACCAAAGAGAGCCCCACAGGAGGGAAGGCAGCCAAGGAGCTGGTAAGTGTTGCCAAAATCTGGCAGCTGGATTGAGGGGACTGTGCTGCAGGGCTCAGCCCCACCCATAGCACTGCCAGACGCGCTGGGAGCACAGTAAGGACAAGCACACCAGGATTAGGAAGGACTTCAGGAGGTCTGTAGACCAAGCTCCTGCTCCAAGCAGGATCAGTTACAAGATCAGTCCATGGTTGCTCAAGACTTTGAGCCATCAGGTTTCAAAAGCCTCTGGAGATGGTCTCTGGTCAACCCCACCAGCCCTGGCTGTCCCCATGAGGCAAGTTTCTCCTTGCACCCAGCCTGATCCCTTGGCTCCAGCTTGTGTCCACTGGCACTTGACATCAGCGTTATTGCAAAGCTGCTCAACAGAAGATGGCATAAATTGGTTCCATGCATTTACTCCAATAAAAAAAAGCCTGACAACAGCAAAACTAAATTAACCCCAGGAGCAAGAGAGGAGAGTAAAAAGCATCACAGAAGTAGCTACTGAAAGAGCCAAGCCTCAGACTGGGCTCCAAGCAGGAAGCTAAAAGCTGATGGGACATTTGAGGTAACAGCCTCAATGAGTAATTAAAAAGACCCTAAGTCTTTTTGAAGTTTTCTGTGTATTAAAAACCTCAAATCCTGTGTTTCCCATCTCTGTGAATAGATGGGGTGAGAGCTTTGTTTGGTTGGAGTTTTTCTGAGCTACATAATAGTTTAATTATTACTTTGTACATACTTTTTCCTTGTACTTTCTTATTTGCATTTGTACTCTCTAATAACATCTCACTCACGCAGCGGTCTATCATGGGGAGTGTAGGATTCATTTGAAAGCTTTCCATTTCGCTGCTTTCTTCCACCTTCCTTGGCTCTGAGACAGGGTTTCTTTGATGCTTATTTTTTGAGCTGAGCTCCATCTTGTGGGCTTTTGTGTGGCTAATTAGTCAACATATCTCTGAGATCTCCTTTGGCTCTGGTCAGAGGAACATCACCCACTTTGCTTGCAGTCAGGTATAACCATAGAACCAATTGTTGAATCATAGAATGGCTTTGGTAGGGAGGGACCTTAAAACTAGTTCCAACTCCCCTACCCTGGGCAAGGACACCTTCTACTAGACCAGGGTGCTCGAATTCCCCATTGGAGGATGAAACCCAAACGGCAGAAGCAGATGAGTCCCACAGCACTTGCCTTCTGGGAAGTTTGGCAGCCATCCTGGCAGAATGCAGGAAGAATCTCCCTCCCCCAGATCAGCAGTCTCTGGTGAGTTGCTTTTCTCTTTGCTTTTCACTTCAGTAAGATGCTTTAATGGTTTTCATGTGAGTTTTGACTGCAGCGAAGTGGAAAAATCATTGCTGAGAAATATTGAGCTGTTACGGTGAAATGCTGTTACTACTGATGAATTATAGTTAACAGCAAGTGACTGGAGTTCTTAAGCAGGCCGTTTTTAAAAACCTATGAACCTAATAGATGATTTTATTCTTATCCTCATAGTAAGGACAGCAGCACCTCTGTTGTCTTACTAAAACTGCATCCACATTATCCTGTTCAAGCACTTCAACCCTATTCTTTGCAAGATGGCCAATATCTTTTTCTTCCCAGCTAGTGAGCTTAGTAGCCAAACATGAAAGGATATAAGCCCACTGAATGTCCAAATCCTGTTCTTCTCACAAGGTAGGGAACTGCCATTTAAGGACAGATGAAATAATGCCTGTGATTACAAGGTACTTTGGGAATTCTTTGTACTGAGCTACTGCAGTTACCCTTTCTCAGCTCGTGTGCAGTGCTCGCTGAGTTCTCAAGGTACAGTCTGACCCTCCACTTCCCTAGCACGGATAAGGTATTGGTGGAGACCCAGCTGGGAGCACTGCTCTGAATGTGTCTCTGCCTTTCCTTCCTTCCCCGAATTGCTGCACAGCCTTGCTGTCCTCTGGCTGCTTTCTGGACTGAAACAAGGCAGTTGGCTCTGTACCACAAAGGCAGGGTAAGCCAATTAGCCCTTTGCAAAGCACTCTGAGAGCATGAATTGAAGGGACTATAACCAGAAGGCACTTCTTTTTTGTGGGAATACTGTGGGTGAGACTGGGACCAGTTCCCTCAAGTGAGAAGAAAAGGGAGGGTTGAATTCAGCATGCTAATACTTTTGTCTTTGGGCAAAGACTAACAGATGGAGGCAAATTGTTGCTGCAGTAGAAGCATCAAGAAATGCATGCAAAAAAGGGTCTAATATTTACTGGACTGTAGTGATATTTGCAAGACTACATGGACACACACACAAGACTGCAGTATGCTCCCCCACTGAGGGAGCTCCCTTCATTTGCCAGCACTCAAGCATTTGTCTGCAATGCTTGTGGCTTCTCCTTACCGAAATGGAGGGGACTTGAGCCAGTGTTGTTCATGCCCAAAGCACTCACCTTTTTATTAGCCCTCAGATCACACTGCAAAGGGCAACGTCCTGGTGGCTGTGCCCCTCTGAGTGCTCATCATCAGCTTTCCAAAAGTGGCACCGCTGTGATTTAGCTGCTCTAAATACCTCTTGTACAGAGGACTAAAAAACAGCTGAATACCAAGAGCAAAACTTGCCAAAATCTAAGTCTCAGGCTTGTATATGCTCCCTGTTCTAAAGGTATTTTCAGGGCAGTCAAATACAACTGGCTAAAGGCAAATTTATATTGGAGACATTTGTGAGGTGGGTACTGAAACTGCCTTCAAACTCTAAAGAAAACCAGGTGGTGCATGTCAAAACCGGGATGCTTCTCCAAAGCAAGTGGCTCTCACTTCTTTTGGTACTGATCAGTGCTTCTTCCAAGAGAAAATGAAAAATAATAATTATGGCAATGATTTATGATCTTTTACTTCTTGACAATGAAATAACATTTCAATTCATCTAAGCTTCTCTTGCAATACTTGTGTATAATGATTTTTTTAATTGTTTTGTGGAAGAGGGTTGGTCTTGACCAGGAAAGCAAGCTGTCCCACTTCAATCTTACTGCAAATTGGTGCTGTGTTTACTATAAAACATCTATTTAAATGATAGTACTTTCTGGGAGTGAGGTCTATGACAAGCCGAGGTCTCTCCAGCCCTCGGCTTGTTCCTGCTCCTGAAGGTGGAGCTGTGGGGTCCCTGCTCCGTGCTCCTTCCAGCTCCGTGTTTCTCTGCTGGTGAAAATGAGGCAGACTTGATTCTTCCAAGGGGAGTGATGCACTGACACTTTGTCTGCAAGGCCTATGTTGTAGCCTACAAGTTATCAGCTTAGCAATTAAAATGTGAGTTAAATGCTTATGCAGCAACACAAGGAAAACCTGCCTCAAGGCCCACTGCCATTGGCAACTTCCCCTTTTGTCCCTTACTTCCTCTCAGTCTGTTTCAGTATTGTTCAATCTCTCCTTAAAACATTCCAACCTTTGATTTTCCATTTGGTGCATTTTCAGAGGACCAGTGTTTCTCAACATTTTTGGTATATGAAACTACCTTTGCAACAAAGGATATCAGCTGAACTCCAGTACAGGCCATGTATAGCCACATGGGGACTTAAATAAGGTCTCAGCAAGACCTGTTCTAGATCTCAAGTGGCTTCACTCCTCAGGAAAGAAGAATGGGGTGATGAGAAGCCACCTCAGGCAGATATCTTGGCATTTGCTTCATATAATACTCTCTATGAGTGATCCCAGGAGAACCAACACCCTCTTACCAGTGCCAGGAAGTGGATTGAGTGTCAGCCTCATTAGGAGCAGGAATACCTCAGTCCTTACAAACGGGCCAGCAAAGCCACGGTGAGACAGACAGCACCACATAGAGCAAGGTTAGGAAAGAGTGAGCTAAAAGACACTGGCTATTCTTGGCTCCAACTTTAATATTTGTTGAGCTAATTGCATCAGACAGATGGAGATGATCTCAATTTTTCTGGCATGTAAGCTCCTCCCTTCCTCTTTATCAGTTAAGCTTGCCCCAGGGAGGAATAATTAAGATGTGCAGTTAGAACAATTGGATTTGACCAATAAACATGGCAAAACAGAGCAAAGGCTTTAGTGGCCCAAAAGGCAATCAAATGGAGGTCAAACTAGACTATATAAGCTAACTGCTTGCTTTGTTACATTTTACTCCAGCTTCCAGTAGGAAATATATTTCCCTAGTGGGGAGTGTAGAGAATCCCCAGTCACCTTATGACCAATTCCTGTCATCTGGGGTATTTTAAAATCAATTAACAAAGTGGAAATGAACAACTAAGATTCTATGGAAGCCAGGAACAGGGCAGTTGTGAGATGAAGGATATATACTCAGTATCTCAAAGTCCAGAACATTTGCTGAGCATAACTCAACTTGAGAAAGTTGAGTCTTGCTTAAAAACACACCACCATTTCTATAAATATTACTTCCACAAGGAAGTCTATCAGCAAAACCCATTGTTTTTGTTTCACATTGAAAATACTTTAGATTAGCAGTTTTTAAGCACTTGATACACTCTTGAGACATGGTTTAGAGAGCATAAGCCAAGTCTACAACATACATGCCATAGAAGAAAGAGAAAGGTAAAGAACTGTGGTCAGCTGCATCTCTTTTGGGGAGTATCATGTTAATCAAAATGTTTTTTAGAATGTTTCCACTGTTCTGGCCTCCAGTAGAGAGACAGATGTAAATTTTGGTTTTTTGACACAAAACCCAATGAAATAGCTAAAACAACCAGTCAAGGTAAATGAAGACAATAATTGGCAACCCACCAAATTCCTCTCAGTGAAGCTTACTAATTAGCTTCTACAAGTGATTGCCTTCAAACTACCTGCTAGAGATGGTCTCCACTGGCTGGCAGTAGAGGAAGCCAGACTGTGCTTCTTGCCCACCAGGACACCAGATACTAGAGCAAGTAACATATAAGGTCTCACTGCAGCCTTAGTCCCTTCTGACTCAACCAGCCCCAGCCTTCAAACAGGCACACTGACAAAGGAGCTACATCTCCTGTGGACAAGTGCAGGTTCTCAAAGAATACTTTTTCTGCATACCTGTTAAGTTTTTTTCCACAGTTAAATGCACTTAGCTGTCCTAGAGCAAGATTTAGATGTGGAATGTTTACAGTATTACCATTTTGTTTCCATTCACTACTTCTGCTTTCATGTTAATAATCATTAAGTTTCCAGATGAATTCAGAGAAGCTAAAGGAAACCCTGGTTTGGATGTAGGGAGTTTGTTTGAGATAAAGGCTATGGCTCCACCGTGTATGTACTGAAATTTCCTGTATGCATGAGAATAAAGGTGAGTGCCATTTCAACTGCAGGCTTGAAGCTAGGAATAAAGCAAATTAAAAAATGTCACTTGGGATGCTTCAAGAGACTCAGGAATGAGGTACCTTCACTTCTATTTACCCTACTAGTTCAGCTAGTGGAAAGTATAGTCTCAGCTGAAAGCAGAGTAGAGGTTAAACATTGTCTTTAACAGCTGCTTGTAGGAAAACAGCTTTATTTCTCATCTTGCTAGAGCCACTGTTTCTATCAGTAATGCCAGTCTCTGGACAACCCCTTAAATTTTAACTTAAGCTGACTTGGAGTAAGCTTTACATATTTACTTGATACAGTAAGGTTTTCTCCTCTTTACGCATCAGGCATTTGCTGTGCCATGCCTGCAGTTCAGGACCTTCTGGGAAACAGATCAGATCCAGCTCTGGGACCAATTTGTCAGAAACATTTTCCAATTTTAGTGCAACAAGTGGCAGCAGACTAGCATGAGGTTAAAGAGAAGTCAGAATGCTCTACTTCAATAAGCAGACTCACTATTTTATCATCAACACACCCTGTATTAGCTCCTAGTACTTCCTACTTAGTGTCATCTATCACATTTAATCCAAAGTCAGAAAGGTAGCATGTATTTTCATAATATTAAATAAGAGCTTCTAACTGTATTGCTTGTACCAAAGATGTCAAGTCTCATTTCTTATCTGTTTTATACTAAAGCCCTAGGCAATGTGGGAGCTAGTCAGCCACAGAGTTCCAGCTTCTTAAGTTTTCCCATAACCTATTTTAGTTCTCCTGCACCTAACAAGCAGCTTTGTCAGTAGCAGCCATGGAGCCTGTGCCATATTCTCTCATTAATGACTAGATGTGTTTAAACAGCCACCAGCCCTGACAACAACAGTTATGGACTAACTTGCATAAAACCAGCACTGCACCGAACTTGCAATATGCAACTGTGTTAAGCCCATGTTCAGTAGTGAAAAACAAATGCAAACCCATAAGAGTTCACATGGTATCCAATTTGTTGACAGTCAACCTTTTTCTAATCAAATGAAATGACAATTTAGTTTCCCTAGCCACTTCTGAAACAGTTGGGAGGGCAATTGTGGGGGAGATGGCAATTGTGATATTCATTTATTAATAAGTTCTGGGCTCACAGCATCTGATCTGCCTTCATACATGCTGTAAGAGCCATTCATGACACTAATTTTCTACAGATTAACCAAACACAGAACCAGTTATTTCAATATACTTTATTTTAAAACAGGTAGGTCACAAAGCACTAAGCTTAGCCCATTCTGCCATACACAAGCTACAAATACTTGTTTGACAGTTGAGGGTCAGTCTTTAGTAGCATACATGAAAAGTGAATAAAAATCCATATAAAACAATATTCAAATAGTTTCCATAGGAACACAGATAATTGTGACCCATCTCCTAGTCATTTTTGTTGCATTTATGCCCAACCTAAACTTTAAAAAAACCACTTAAAAATCCTAGCAAGAATTAATTTAATGGTCCCCCAAATGCCCTAAATTCAATGACTAACCTTGCAGTTAATTACTAAATATTACCTATACATTAATACTAGCTGAAGCACAAGTTGCTGGATATTCAATTCCACTTTCCCAGGCACAAGAGAGTGGCAGACTAGCAACATCCTGTTCTTCCACTTCGGGTAGGAACCCTTGCTCCTTGATCTGCTGCATTAATTGCCTAGAAAGAGAAAAAGAAGAGCAAGTAAAAAAAATGTTTCACTACAACCTGCCTAAAAAGATAAGCAAGGTACTTTTCTTTTTTTTTTACTGCCAGGGAGTATGAAATGAACTCTTTATTCATCACCTGCAATCCAGACAGTATTACAGTATTATCATAGAGGGGAAAAAAGTAAAAATAATAAAACCAGAAACCATGCAGATCACTTGTGGCTGGCTAGGCATTAGGGTAAATGTCAATACCAATATAATTTCTGTCTAGGATTTATGTCTGTAAAGATGCTTCTAGATACCAGTAACTACATCTGTATACCTCATGCTACACAGATTTACTGACTTAGTTCTCAAGAGTCAGAATTTCAGACCTGAAAATCCCTGACAACTTCACCCCAAACCCTCACGCTCCTGTGTAACTTGAATCAAGTAAAAGTATGGTTGACAGACTAGGAATGAAAAGGAGCTGACCAATGAGAATTACACAACTCCTCCCATATTCAGACAGGAGTTGTACTAAAAGACAACTTCAGAAGAACCTCAGTTGACTGAGATTTTGGACTTAGTTCATACATTCATGGAATAGTTTGGGTTGGAAGGTGACCTTGAAGATCTGGTCCAATCCCCTGCCATGGGCAGGGACACCTTCAATTAGACCAAGTTGCTCTGAGCTCACCCAAGCTGGCCTTGAACACCTCCAGGGAGCAGGCATCCACAACTTCCCTGGGCAACCTGCACCAGTCCCTCACCACCCTCACAGTAGAGAATTTTTTCCAAATATCTAATCTAAACCTACTCTCTTTCAATATGAAGCCATTCCCCCTTGTTGTCACTACATGCTGTTGTAAATAAATAGTCTTGCCCCTTTTTTCCTCTAAATTCCTTTCAGGTACTGGAAGGCAACAATTAGGTCACCCCAGAGCCTTCTCTTTTTCAGGCTGAACAGTCACAATTCTCTCAGCCTTTCCTCATAGCAGAGGTGCTCCATCCTTCTGGACTGGCTCTCACAGGTCCATGTCCTTCCTGTGCTGGGGGCCTCAGGGCTGGATGCAGCACTGCAGGTGGGATCTCACCAGAACAGAGGGGCAGAATCTCTTCCCTGGACCTGCTGGCCATGCTGTTTTTGATGTAGCCCAGGACACAATTGATTTCAGGGCTGCAAGCTCATATTGCTACAGTCACGTCCAGTCTCTCACCCACCAGCACTCCCAGGTCCCTCTTGGCAGGGCTGCTCTCAGTTTGTTCATCCCCCAGCCTGTATTGATACACCAGGGGTTGTTCCGACCCAGGAGCAGCACCTGGCACTTAGTCTTGTTAAAACTGCCTGAGATTCCCATGCACCCAGTCCTTGAGCCTGTCCAGGTCCCTCTGGGTGGCATCCCAATCTTCAGGTGTGTCAAAAGCACCCCTCAGTTTGCTGTCATCTTCTATCTTCAACTTCTATCTAAGTTATCTTAGATACGCATGGCAAAGAGTTGTGCTACTACATGACTTCTCATGTACTACTAGCTTTTACTTAGACATATGTAATCATCTTGTCCTTAATCTTTCAGTTTCTAGCCCTAAATTTAGCAGTACACCTTCATAACACTTAGATTATATTCCAAAAGACTTTTGCCTGGCCTACAAAGATCTGCACCATAATCTCATTGATGCATCCTTCTCAGTTAAGGGCCAGCTTAGATCACAGAATTCTCTTGCCAAAACAAAAAACACAGGCAGTCACGTAGGGCTGAAAGAGGGCTATGACCTTGCGTAACAGTTATGTCTGCACAATTAAGGTCAGTATGCCTCAGACCAAGTATCAAATTTTAACAGAAACCTAGTGCGACAGAAAAAGCTAATTATTCCCCTGCAGAATTATTTTTAGTTCAATTAGACACAATTCTGGAGTCTTGCCATGAGTCTAAAAGCTTCATTTGGTGCAAAAAATGCTTCAATTGACAGGTTGCACTAAGGGAAAGTAACAATACAAGCCTTGCTTATAGGGGCAAGGCCAATAAAAGAATGGAGGAAGCTTCCTCTTACTTTAGTGGTAGGAATTCCCTGAATTTGAGGACTTTCCATAAATTTGAAAGCAACACAATAGGAAAGCTAATCATGCTTTAGGGTAACACTGCTGGCCAAATGCCCTCTGACAGCTTAGGAGGCAGATGTCAATACAGAGGTAAGGACTTCCTCTTACAGGAAACCCACTTTTATAGAAGATGCAATCCATTAACTCCTCTTGTACAGAAGAGCACCCAGGTTAGTTTAAACTACTGTTTACGGTGCAGTTTCACAGTACCCTTGCACTTATTCAGTGGTCCTGCTTTCTTTGCTTACCTGTTTAATAACTTCCTGTGGAGATCTAGCACTCTGCACTGAGCAATGAGCCAGAGCTCAACTTAAACCAAGGAATAGCTCTCAAATAAACAGACAGATCATACTGTGAAGCAGCACTTTTAAGTGTACTGCAGTCAGAATTTAGCAAGCTACCAACTTAGAAGACAACATGTTATTAGAATTGTGATTGACTGGTCTCTAACTACTGGTCAGAGAATTGAACTGCAAAGAATTCCTAATGATTCTGTGTGTTGTGCCAAAGAAGCCCAGATTAATGAAAACTCCTAATATTACTCCTTTAAAGGCACGTCTCCTAGAAGTATGTACATCAGAGAAAAAAAGATTAATAGGGTCAGCATTGTTCTAAGCACATGGCAGAAACCTTCAGAGGCACTGCTTTCTCCCGCACCAGGAGAAACCAAAGACACCAAAAGACACCAAAGAGCTACAGCACCAAAACTAGGGCCCTGCCTGTTGAGGGGTAGCCAACTGACATGGGCTATTCACTGTAGTCAAAATACTTTGTTACTAACCATGCCGGTCTTGACATCACATAGTGTATTGTTGGCCTCTGGAATCCATTGAAAGTAGAAGCTGCTGCAACAGTATAGGCACCCATGTTTTCAAACAGGATCCAGTCACCAACTTGCAACTCTGGCATATTAAAACGCTCAACAATACGATCTAAGCCATCACAGGTTGGTCCCCATATGCTGCAGGAGTAGCAGCTGTCATCTGGCTTAGGCCGCTAAAGGAGAGAGAGGAGTATGATTATTTGACTATCAAAACAGACCTTCCAGAAGTAGTATCATGATTAGTGTAACATGCCACCTCACAAAGAAGAGGAGGAAGAGCTGTTTGCAGATCCTTCTTTGCCTTTGGCTTTAAGTTAATTCCACTGCATGCTTCATAAGTTAAATACCAAACCCTGGCAACATGAAGGGAGCAGTGAACTGAGAAGTGACCACTGTGACAAGGATTCTCATACATCCATGACACATGACTAGTATGTGGTACTTCTGAATGGACATACCTTTTGCAGAACTGGTTTAACATGTGCATGATCATACAAGATGCAGTTGAATGATCCATAGACTCCATCATTCACATAGTACATAAGAGTTTTGTCATTTGCATCATCTTCATCTGGAAGAAGTTGAGACACTGGTGAAGAGAATGCTTGGAAAGAAACACAAAGCTGACTATAACTAAGAGTAGGTCTAGATTTACATACCATCGGAACCTGTTTGCTCCTTTAATACAATTTTCTTTGCAATGATGTTGACTGCCAGAGTGAATGCTGACGCAACATAGTATCTTCCTGGCTCTGCAATAATATTTATTCCAGAATCTGAAGGGAAGTATTTATCCAGTGCTGGGTTGATTACACTTGTGATCTAGGGAAGAATCAGAAGCCAATGTTAGAATTTCAGGAGTTACTCAGTTGCTATTTCAAAAGTCTGAGACAAAGTCAGACTCTCAAGTTCACAGTGATATAATGGTGAAACATAACATCTACTATAATCTCTATTGATTACTGTTTCTTTCCTTTTCCATTCAAAGTCTTGTTTGCGATTAAATTTACACAAAGCAACAAAAGCAGACATCAATTTCAGGTTAAAGTTTAAGTGACAAAACAGCTCATGTTTGAATCTAAAGAAAATCATCATTCCTAGACTCATTAAGCCAACAATAATGCCCTGCAAGTTCCCACACTTCAAATTTGATTTCTAGTCCACTTGTAGTTCTGTTAAGGATGCAATATTCCTCATCTTACTGCATCCTAAAGAAGCCATCTCACAGGATCATAATACCACAGAGGGTCTTATCACATTTTAAATGCAGTTGCCTTCATGAACAGTTATTTCCAAGTTCTGAAGTTATCATTAAGCTGTCCCCAACCACAGCATGACTGTATATTGCCATGGAAGCCCAATGACAACATCATTTGCACTTGATGCTTCAGGTATGCCCACACTGCACCAGGAAAAGCCAGACTTCATTAGGAGGTATCACAAGTGCAACAATGTTAGCCCACATTATTAGTAGGAAACTCATTTTATGTAACTTACAGTCAACTTGTGTTAGTATGTAACAACATTTAACACTGCCTCAGGTTAGAGGGGCAGGGGCCCTGACAACGCTGCTTTAAGTGGAAGTTCTATTAATATCCAGCCCCTTTGTCTCTTTTGAAAGCACAACTACTTCTCCAGTCTGCTTTCATACAGAACACTGATCAATTTAATAATTATCCAAAAGCTTGTTCTAAATCAAATCAGACATTGATCTAGTTTGCTGCCACCCATAAGGACAGTATGGGTTCAGGGCTACCTTTTCACCCTGTTTGAGAGCAGTGCCAATCCAGATAGTCTGAAGTACAGCATCAACTGGAAGAAGTCTATGCCAGTAAGAATCAAGCCTGCAATTAAAACCTGCTTTACAAGTTTGAGATATCTCCATGTTTATGCAGTCATTTAACTATGTATCTAATGAGTTCATCTAATTTCTAGTTTTCAGATTAATTGCTCTTCTCAAAATTACATTTCTGACCAAGCAGACAAATTCTTGCAAACAGAAAAAACAGGATTTTGTTTAATCCAGATCAACATTCAAAAAGACTCCACAACATGAGAAGTTCTTAGCAAGGCTATACCTCTTCAAATTTAAGCTTGACATCTTCAGAACCAGGAAAGCCACCACCAATATCAAGCAGATACATATTGAAGCCAAGTTCAGCCTAAAATGAGATTAATAACAACAATGTCAAGAAATCTGTTGTTGTTTTGCCAAACTGGTCAAAGTAAGCCATCATGACCTCAAAAATTCCAACATGAAATCAGTGACTTGGCCAACTTTTAACCCCATAGCAGTTTTACACTTTGTTCAGTTTTGCCACAACAGTTGAGCAGTAGTTCCAGAGAAAGTAGAATTAGACTTACTCCCATATCAAACACACAGCGAGCATCAGAAATGGCTTGAACAAAGGTCTCTGGGTCTGTACAGCCACTTCCAACATGGAAACTGTGAAAAGATACAAAATATCAGTAGCTAAGATACAAAATACCAGTTTCTATGTGGCAAATGAGTCAAGTGGTTTTGTATAAACTCCTATCATCTCATGCAAAGGCATCTCTATCGTCAGGTAGACCATTTAAAGTTATTTAATATGACTGTATTTTGACATTATCAACTAACCTAACTCCAACAATGGCAAGGTCAAGTTCTTTTGCACGCTCCAGAAGAAGCCTGCTAGTCTTAAGTGTAGCTCCAAATTTAACACTCAGACGACAAACTGCTTTGGAATCATCAGTTGTAATGCGCAAGACTAACCTAGAAATAGAAAAAAATGAGGAATTAAGTTGCAGTAGAATAGACATCATTATCAGGGAGCTATGACCTCAGAATGAGACTGAGCTTAAAGACATAAGCTTCACTGTCTATCTCTTCCTAATGTGCCAGTAAGCTATACCAGGATTAGATTTACCTGGTTAGAAGTATGTTTATCTTCCCACAATTTTGCAGCCTATCTTATCTAATAAAGAACAAGTTTCAGGAAACAGCAGATGTTTCTGTAACTTGGGAACCCAAAGAAGAATTATAGAACAATTAGCATGACTTACTTGGCTTTTGGATGAGCCCTTGCAACTTTCATTAGTTCCACTTCACTATCAAATGTCATCATCTGTACACCACTGCTGGCAGCATGTTTGATTTGAGATACTTGTTTGCAGGGATTTGCATATATTATTCGCTCAGATGGTACACCAATGCTCTGTACCAGCTGTATTTCCGTCTGAAAAAGAAGAGATTACGCTTGAAAAAGATATTTCTAGTTGGATGACTCAAGTAATCAGAACAACAAAGCAACACCACTGAGTTGTGCTTAATTTTGATATATGCACATCTTGTAAAGCTGAACATCACAGCTCAGAACAAGAACTTACCTTACTGGCACAATCGAATCCTGCACCAAGAACAGCAAGTGTCTTCACAACAGCTTTGCTGTCATTACATTTTACGGCATAGAAGGGGGTTACCCGAGGAAGGGCCTTATGCCATCGCACGTGCTTCTTCACAATATCCCCAAGGTCAGCAACATAAAAGGCATCTTTGTCATCCTAGAGCAAACACACATCTTAATGCCACAAACAACAGATAACACAATAAGCTTAAAGGCTGCCTTGCAGATCATTTGCAAAGACAACTTGTTCCATTAGTTTATAAGTTTGTAGCATCACAAAATAGAGTGGTTTTCCCCATCATACTTACAGAAGATGACACTTCATTTATTTTTTGGTCAAGGATGTCCTTGGCAGTAAAGCCTTCATCAAGGAAGGTCAACTCAAATTCTTCTTTGCTGAAGTTACTCATGATTTCCAAGATTGCAGATTTATGTGAAAGGATTTAAGTATGAACTGCTGACAAAAAAACCAAAACACAAACATTTATTACTTCATTTAAATGCATATGGTTTACATTCACTACTCCACTTGGACTCATATAGTCATTATATAACCACTACATTATGCTCATATCATTTGCAATTATATAATTCCTACACTTATCACTAATAGCTGCATAGATTGGAAGACTTGCATAATGACAGAACAGATGTAATCAGAATCAAGGAGGCATGCCAAAATAATATCGTTTGCTGGAAGGCAAGTTCTCCTCTGTTCAGCAACTCTATGATGTACTCAACCTACTCACAGAAAAAAAACAATCAAATAAATACTGTCAGATATTATTAGTCTAGCTCCCTGGAAGTTTATGCTGTCTTTTCCTTCACACCCAATATTATGGCTGGTGTCTACTCACCACTTTTTTTTAAACAACTCTAAAGCACTATTTTAGCTTGCCAGTTAAGTGAGAAAGGGTTTACTTGTTCCTATGTACAGAATCTGAGAATGTTACTGACTTCTGAGTAGTAATAACTCTCACTAGGTCCAAGCCAGGCAAATATCTGGATTCTTATTACACTTCAGACTATGCACAAACCAGACACGAGACATGGGCTTTCCTTGAAGTTGCTCTCCTGGTGGTTAGAACTTCCCTGTTCTACTCGTGACTTCCAAGCTACATGAAAATCTCAGCTGTCAGGAGGGGCAGATACACACTAAAAACTGGTTCATAACTCTGGCCTGCAGACAAAGTCTTAACAGTGATCCCAATTAGCACTTCAGAAGAGGATTTTACAGCAGTCCATTGCAAATTTTCAATGCTAGTAGAAATCTACCTCCCAAGTAGAAATTCCCTTGAGAACCAGAACTAAAGAGCAAAAGCACATTCCTCTGAACATTCCACAAAGTGCGTGTGCCATCCTTTTACTGGGTAGCCCAAATAGAGAATGACAGCCTATTCCATTAAGCTGTTAAGCATAGCGTCCATTAAGCTGTTAAGCATACCATGTGCTACCTTTTAGAGATCTCAGCATTGCAAATGACTCACAGGGAAGATACGGTTTCATGTAACGGGATCCAACCCTCTTCCTTGTCTCAGCATTTTTTAGTCATACAGATTTGGACTGAAAATTACGCAAACTCTAAACTATTCACTAATCTTTAGTTACATCACCGTTCACTTTATTTTCAAAAAGTCTGTCTATAAATTAATTAAAAAATAATATTTTATAGCTGCTACAGATTAAAAAGGTTTTAAGATCCACAGAATCATCCACTCCTACACTGTGTATTACAAAATTCATTGCACTTTATTTAGTGAATAACTTTGAAACATCAACAATTATAATTCATTTCAACCTTCAGAAACATATGGCACCTGAACTGCCAGTGTCAAGAACCACTTTGCCTCTTTTGATCATTTCTTGCTTATCAGAGATAAATCAAATTTGAGATTCAAACTAGATTAAGCTTTGGCTCTAATAAATCCAACAATCCATTGAGCCTCATTCTCCTCCTGCTGTCATTCACGTGCAGTGATAATTCTCCCACAAGCTGGATTAAAGTCTTCTCTTAAAAGCCTCTTTGAAAGGACCCTAAGAAACCGCAAATTAAATACTTCTCAGGAAGGTGCTTGCTACTAAGGAGAAGCTGCATCTCATCACGGGACTTACAGCTTTGCAGAAAGTAGTTCAGGGACTTCCAGTTGTGGTTAAGAGAAGGGAACACCATTAGGAAGAATTTAGTTTAACCTCCCCTCTGCAAACTCTGCCTGAAAAGCACTTTTCCTATTAACATCTAAAAGGGAAATTACTTTCACTGGCCACAACAGTCTTTGCTAAGAAGTTCTTGCAAGTTCTTTTCATCTCTACCTCATTGCAGTTTTAACTACAGTGTGAGTACGCAGAAAATAGACAGGACATTATCATGTAGGTGCAAATGGTAGCCCCCCCGCGTATGTTTCTATTTGGACTGCGTGCAAAGTGTCTGCAGCTCCCCAGAAGAAAGACAGCTTGTGCTCATTTAGAATTTGTTCTCCAGAACATTCCCTTATTCAAGCAGCTGTATTTAGACAGAGCTGAGTCACGCCTGCAGGGTCTATACTCAAATAGCCAGCTGGTCTAGCAAAGGTGCCCGAGGCGCTGCGGGCACGGACGGGGCCGGTGGCGGTGGCTTCGCTCACTGACGGTCCCTCTCCCTGCGCAGCCATGTGGCCCCTCCTGACACTGCGGCTTTGTCACAGCACCTTGCGGCTGGGACCCCCACCCCGAGAGCCCCGAGGGTCCCTCCCTGCCCATCCCTGGTGGGTTACAGGCCATGCTGGATGGGGCTCTGAGTAGCCTGCTCTCCTTGGAGGTGTCCCTGCCCGCGACAAGGGGGTTGGAACTAGACGATCCTCCAGGTCCCCTTCCAACCCAAACAGTGTTCCACGGCTCCCTCCCACCGCGGGCCGGGTGTGCCGGGTATGCCGGGCCCAAGGGCGAGCCCGTGCGCCCCGGGCGCTGTTCCTGCCGTGTTCCATTCCTGCCGTGTGCCTGCCACGCACCTGCCTCTCCCCGCCCCGGAAACAGCCCGGCGGCCACGGCGGGGCCGGCCCTTCCCCCGCTCCCGGGACGCGCCGCCAACATTCCCCGGGCGAGCCGGCGAGCCCGTCTGGCCCGCTCGCCGCCGTCCGGAGCCCCCCGACGCAGCCGGGGATTCCCCGTGCCCGGCGGC
>JAWWMP010000116.1:100856043-100895522 GCA_035047865.1 Dendrocincla tyrannina
CCTTCCCCGGGGGGCCCGCCCGGCGCGGGATCCACCTGCGGGGCTGTGTGTGCGACCCCAGCCCTGCCCGCTGCCGGCAGGTGCACGGCCGGCGCCGCCGGTGCCCCCGGTTCGGTGCCCCCATTTCGGTACCGCCGTGCTCCGGCTGCAAGCGATGCTGTCGGTGCCCTTTGGGGAAGGCACCGCTGCATCAGGGGACCCGGAGTGTCACACCCGCAGTGTCGGGCTGGGGGGACACTGGAGGGATTTGTGCCCTCAGGGCCGTCCGGTTCGGTCGCAGCCCCGTGGGCACTGGCGGCCGTGCTGCCCCTGCCCCCGGCCCCGCACACCGAGATTGGTATCCAAAACGCTTCCCCTTAACACCGCTTTTTTCCCCTCCTGTGCTTTTGCTCTGAAACCGATAGCTGTTTTCACTGTAAGGTTATTTTGTATTGCTGGCTTGTTTTAAAAATGGGCTTTGATGGAAACTGTAAGCAGGTGTAAGTTCCACGATCCTTTAAACCTGTTTCTGGTTCAGCGCTGGAACGACTGAGCTTTCCGCCCTTGCCGGGATGGGCATTTCTGCCTCTCTTCCCTCTCTTTAAAAAGTTCCAGCTTTACCCCATGGTAGACACAATGCCCTGCGGACTGACTCCCTGCCCTGTTGATATTCGTGGGAGCTCTGGAGGATGGGGCTGCCCTTGCCACACTGCAAAGGGGATTTTTACACCCTGCCGCCTCTGTGGCGTTTATAAGAGAGGCAGGGAACCTTTCTGCAGCCCATGCTGCAGGACAGAACCCAGGGTGCTCCTGCTCCCCATCTCCAAGTTACCCGTGGACATTTAAATGGCTGTCTGCAGGCTGAGACGTCTGGGCAGCTCCTGCCCTTCTGCAGAGCTGGTGGATGTGCACCTCAACACGGGGAAAACCCTCAGTCCTGCATCGAGAAGTGATGAGACATGCTGACTGCTCTGTAGAGCGCGAGATGCTCTCGTGGAGGTACCGAAAAGGTACTTCACTGTGCTCACCGGCCTGAGAGGTCCCATGCTCCCACCTCTCCCACTGAGCTCAGCTGGAAAACCCACTGTATTTCAGGCAGAAGCAGATCAATGGGATGTCCTTGTCCACCCCACAGGCCCCAGCTGCCAGATCTGGGTTGGGGGCGGGGAGGGGGAGCGTAGCAGTGAGCTGTACAAGAATCCCTTGAAGAATTAAAATAAAGGAAAGCACCAAGATCGAGCAGATAATGAACAAAAGGCAAGTTGGGACACAGAAAAAAAGAAATGTCAGGGGACAGAACTGCTGGTTTTGGTTAAAATAATTCAATGATCTTCTCTCTGCAAAGATTTTTAAAAATATACATTTGGTGTGTGTGTATGTGGCTACACATCCTCACATGAATTACAGAAGATTTTCTAAATAACAGTAAGCAAGCACTGGGGAAAGCTGTCCAGGTGTGTAGCACCCACATCAGCTGGTCCTCAGGACACAACCTGCCCTCCACAGCTATTCCTGTCACTGCACAAGCATTGTCTGTGCTGAGGTAACTAATGAAAAACTCAGAGGAATTTCACACCACCTCCTCTGCCAGTTAACAGGGCAGAAAATCGGCCTCACAAGCCTCTAGATTTGGCTCCATGGGCAGCAGAGGTAATTTAGCTGTTGGAAAAGCAGCCAGAGGGAAGTGAAGGGCTGTGCCACAACTGCAGGAGCCAGTTGCTCGCTGAGCTGGCACAAAAGCAAGGGTTGTGATTCAGATAGGGATGATGGCCTGACCTCAGCACTCCACCATATCCCTGGTACAGGCTGTTATTCCTTCTTCATCTTCTATTCTCTCTCTGGAGCTGGAGAAGAGCCCATGGCTCTGTCCCTACTGGTGTTCAGGTTGGCCAACCCTGGCAGGAGTGCAG
Source organism: Dendrocincla tyrannina (assembly GCA_035047865.1). Classification (NCBI taxonomy): domain Eukaryota; kingdom Metazoa; phylum Chordata; class Aves; order Passeriformes; family Dendrocolaptidae; genus Dendrocincla; species Dendrocincla tyrannina. Next base: position 100,857,933 of record JAWWMP010000116.1, read on the forward strand.
TGGCCAGGGGGTAGGCACTGCTCAGGTATGAGACAACATGGAGCTGTACTTGAGGCTGGAGAGCAAAGGCTGGACTACTCCAAGGGAAAGAGGTGACAAGAGCAATGATGGCATGCAATTACTTGAGGAACTGATGCACTCATTAGCTGTTTGCAGGTACTTAATAGCAATGTGACATCCATCAGATCCTCAAAAGGATGGGATTACTAAAATATTTTATCCCCTTCCCAGTTTTTGTGTCTGGGGGATCCTTGAGAGCTACTGGTAGCAAGGGCTGCATTTGAGGAACCATGAGGCTTGCAGGAGGTGTTCCAGCTCAGGACCCCTGGGTCCCCATGCCAGAGGACAGTCAGGGACAGCTTATAGGCATATCAGGTGAGAGAAAGGAGGCACATCCTTTGCTGCTTGTTTTCTGGCCGGTGCCCTGGGGGTCTGACCAAGCTGCTCTGAAGGGCATGTGGAGCTGCACAGGTCCACTGGTGGCAGGAGCAGAGCAGATCCTGGGTATGAAGAGCTGGAAGATGCCTCTCCAGCTACCCACAAGGCACCACCAGTCTCAAACCACCTTATGTGATGCAGTTGCTTGGGCCAAAAATGTTTTCCAGAAGAGGGCACTGGAAAAGCATTTGTTGGCAGGAGACTGTGACCACATCTTCCTGATGTTTGCCCTACTCACCGTCTCTCCAAACAGAGCCCTTGCTGCTGTGGAGGGACAGGGGATGGGGAGGATTGTCTGGCTGCCCTACAGCTGTCAGTGTCTCCTATATTTTGCAGCAACAGCAGCAGCAGCAACCTGATGGTCCCTAGTCCTGCTGAATGATGGGTTTCCTGGCTCTTGCAGACCCCTGAATTTGGGAGGAGCTGGAGCCAAGCCCCAGATTCCTTCAGCTTTGGCCAGGTGGTGAGAGCTGCCCAATGGAAGGAGGATGAGCTCCCTCACCATTGCCATCACAGCAGCTGGAAGAAAGCTCAAGGTAATGCCTGACATTTCTTGTCTGCTTTCCTTCCCTCTGAGTCTATTCAGGGACTTGGCACTTCTTAAGAAATTAAGCCTCATGACAGCTCACGGAGGTTAGTAAATAATAACTCCACTTTACGGATGAAAAAGTGACTCAGAGGAAGATTGACTGATTTACGCAGGATTGCAGAGAGTAGAATCCAAACAGGCGTGTGCTGAGCTGAGGGCCCATGCGAGATGGAAATCCTCTGTGGGCTGTGGGGTGCAGGTTATGTGCATGAGGGAATCTTGTGGGGCTACCTCCAGTTCTCCTGGGGCAGCAGCTCCTTGTTCCCTTTCAGTTTGTTGACCACTGCACAGAGGAAAAAAAAGCTGCAAATTGTCCCTGCCATTCAACAAAGACCATTTAAGAAAATAATATATTTCCAGGATACATTTTTATCACATTTATTACACATTTTCTCAGCATTTGAATGCAGTTTTTTGCCACTCAGTGCTGCAAATGTGATGTTGCATGCTTTTGAGTCAGAGCAACAAACTAAAATAACTCCTTGCAATGGCTAAACTAAAGAAGATGTAGTGACCAAAATTCTTGTGAAGTGACTGGAAAGCTTTGCTTTGCAACTCAACTGCAGAAATGCTTATGGATCTGTTTTCTGAATTGCCTTTTTTAGGCTTAGTAGTCCCTGTATTTTCAAAACAAGTTCAAAACCTCACATGCCATGAGGTAAAGCACATAACTCTAACATTACAGCATGAGTTTTGTGTCTGAGGCTTTTACAGTCCTTCATAGTTACAGATCTGAGATATATATAAAAAAAAAAGAAATTGAAAAAGTCAGCGCTCTCATATGCATGTTGTTAAATATACTTAATACATCAAGGTGTTTGAGCATCATCGTCTTCTGCATGAGCTCAGCACCCACCAGAGGTGAGCCAGATAGTAAGATATGACTTTAACATTGTTATAGATAATACATGGATTCACATGTTGGTAAGCAGAGCCCAGCCCTGTAGGACTTTCTGTGTGCATGTTGCTCATACTGACATTTGCTCACAAAGGTTTGTCTTCTGAGCAATGTATGTCCCACTGCGGAGCTCTGAGTATGCACTAATGCTTTGCAGTAAAAGTAAGGACAGCTGAAAAGCTTAGTGTCTTGGTTTTCCCCACAGTCTTCCTCCAGCTTCTGGGGTCTTCAGATAGACAAGTGTCAGTAACATGTAGAACATCTTTTTCTCTTATGATAGTGGAAAATATAAGAAGCCCATCAGAAGTCAGCATGGCTTCCTGGGGTTTATGGCAATAGTAGTTTTCAGTTATAATCTTTGGTAGAAGGAATTGATGACATGAGTAGTAGAAGTTAATGTATTGAATAATGCATCCAACCTGTGTCAGGGCCCAGGACATTTGGAGGAAAAAAAGACAAATGTAGAATTTAGAAGATTATAAATTCTGGATATGTTAAACTTAATAAGTATTCATTCTCTTTGGTGGAGATTCTAGGTATATATCATGTAGCAGACAGATTCCCAGACTGATAACTGAAGGTTTCCATGTCAGGGGAAGGGAATAATGCAGCATCTATATTATACCTTCTGCTTCTGGAAAGGCTTTCAATAGAAATCTTCTGAGACTACCCAACAAATAGTACAAGACTTTGAATAGGTAGTGTTCCTTACTTTTAGTTCATATTCAGGTAAGATGCAATCTCACCTATGCAATACCCACTGCAAACACACATTAAACAGCACCTCATGTGAAAGCCTCACATTTGGGATTATGACTGGAGTTTAATTTGGGATTAGTTTAAGAGGTGAATATCTGAAGAGTAGCTACAAAGATGGTGCAAAAGTCTTCTCAGTATTGTCAGAGAGTACAAAAAGCAATGTTGTGCCATTGGCAGTTCAGGTTGGACATCAGGAGAAACTTCTCCAGGAGAGTAGTGCAGCCCTGAGGCAGAGGTGGGGTGGCCATCCTTGGAGGTTTTCAAGCTTAAGATAGAAAAAGCTGTGGCTGACCTGATCTGGTGCCTGGTGATAGCCCTACTTTGGGTGTGAGATCGAGTAGGAGACCTCCTTTCCAGCTGGTGTTTTTCGCACTGTGTTCTGCATTCAGATAAGGCCATGGGTGATGCAAACAAACCTCACAACATTTTTCTGACCCAGTCCTTTAAAGGTGTGAGCAGAGGTGCCTGCATGCCTGAGACATGTCAAGGTGACCACTTCTCCCAAGAACCTGCTTCCCAACTTTTTCACAGCTCCTGTGTTGGACCAGTGCTTCAGAAAGGACATTGACCAGGATGGTCAAATGCCCTCACAGGCAGGGGATAGGCAGTGTGGTGCTCCAAGCCTGGTCAAGGGGGAAGGAAAAGCAGAGACCCCTCTTTGGAAGGGGGATGTGGATCTGCCAAGCTTGTGCAGCTGCAGCCTTGTTCTCTGCTCTCCTTCAGCAACTTGTGTAGTGAGTGCCTGGAAGCCTGTATTCCTCATTCACTTGCAAAAACACACAGGGCCATGGGTCAAACAGGTGCAACTTGTGCATTGAGAATGGCATTCAGCCATGCTGGTGCAATCCTATACCCGTTAGTGACACTAGCAATTGCAGCTGAGCTGGGCTTTTACCTCCCTTCTTCTCTGGCAGGTTAAATAAACCTCTGAAAACCTCAATTTTGGGAGAGTCAAAATTCAGATCCAAATTTTGTCATCTGCAGAGTCCTTTCATTAATAAGTGAACATAGCTACTGGCAGCAACAGCAGTTTTATGGAGTGAGACAGAAAGTTATGTGTCTTAAAGTGAAGCCCAGAGGCACACAATGGTCTTTTCTTTTCCTAAACACATTGAATCCTGCAATTGTCCCCTGGACGGGACCTGCCTGAAGTCAAGAGAATGCATGAAATGGTAGAGCAGAAGGAAGGATCAGGCCCTCAGAGGTACATTTTCATCATAATGTTTGAAGATTTACGTGTATAACTACGCAACTCAGGGTGAGACTGTGCCTCTAAGGCAAAACATATGAGCTCATATAAAGAATTTATCATTATAATAACAATTTGCATTTCTATAGAACCTTTAATCTTAGGATCTCAAAGTGCTTAACAAACACAAATTAATTAATCCTCACAACTCTCCTGCAAGGTAGACATGTATTATGGGGAGATGCTAGCAGCTAGCTTTCCATTATAAGTCTCATTTTAGCTACATCCTAACTTTGCCAAAACTAAACCAATACACACAAAAATTTCACAAGCATGATCTTGTCCCGGGGAAGGATCTTTTTAGAAATTATGGGGCAAATAGAATAAGATAGTTTAAGATAAGTAGGTTAAATGGGGAGACCAGAAATATATTTCTGAATGAACTAATGCACATACTCCATTAATCCAGAGGGGAGAGAAATGCAGAGTTTGGGATAGACACTTGCTCTTCCATAACTTGCCAGAATGGAGATTCCAAGGTGATAAACGGTTATTCATTATCCACTCTATTATTTATGAAGCTGGTGAGCTAGATGAGTTCAGGTGACCTCCTTTTTTTAAATGGAAGGATCCTTCTCCAGGAGCTGCACTCAGACCCAGCTATGAAGAGGAAGTCACTGACAGCCATTTATTACCTTCTTTGGAGAGTTGCTGAATAAAACCTTTGGGAAAAGACTGGGTGAGCAGACCGAGCGATGGTCTCGTGTTGTGGGTGGAATATTACCTCTAAGGAAAAGCTGCCAAAGCCAGCATCTGGCAGCACGCCCACACACGGATGGAGAGCAAGAACAAATTCTTCCTCTGCACGCAAAAAAACAAACAAACCTAAAACAGAAGGAAGAAAACCATCCTGGGAAAAACCACCTCCGACAACTCAGAGCTGCTCAGACCTGGGGCCCAGGCGTGTAGGAGAGAACCAAAGTCTTTCCTGTTCCCTTCCTTCCAAAACAGGAGAGTGAGGTGTAGGTGGACAGTGGGGTGGAGGCTTGTCCCTTGGCCTCTGGTTGGGGTTTGCTCTGGCAGGCTTACATGAATAGCAAATTGCTGCCACTCCCAGGAGGAAGGAGGAGGACAGGGGATTATGACTCAGGTGTTTGTAGAGTGGTGCAGCCTCCAGGGATGCTTCCTCAGCCAGAGTGTCCGACACTTGCTCTGGGGCCCCACTCAGCATCTAGTCCCCACAGAGGCAGTCCGTGCAGCACCCTGCCTTGCCTCGCTTCTTGACTACATGCTTTCGCCTCACCTTCAGGTGTGTGGGCATGACTCAGGCACTCCATGTCACTCACCTTGTAGCCACGTGATGCTGCAGCCCTTGATTGGGATGCACTGTGTTGTCCCATGGCTCAGCACTGCCTGGCTCAGTGGCTGCTCTCTTTTGGTGACTTTTCTTAAGCTGCACTTAAAAATAATGACGCAAAGTCTGAAAATAACTCAGAAAGGTTTTGTAAAATCTGTTATGAGCTGGTTGTTGAAGCCTTTTTCAAGGATATATGGTTGGTATATGCAGCAGGTAGTGGCTGTAGTGTTGAAAACACTTGATATAGAGTCATCAGGGAGATCCAGTGGTAACTTGCTGTTAAAAAAAGGGGATTTCAACAAAAATGAGGGGCCAGTAAGATTCTGCTCCTGGTATAGGGTCCTTTGGATACAGACAAAGGGAAGAATCCCCTTTGCAAAATCCTCCAAGAAGAGAGAAGAGAGGTGGAAAAGAAAGTACAGTCTGCCTTTCACAGGCAGGTGGGTCCTGCTGCCCCAGGCAGACCTGGAACAGTGCCTGTGGCCACGCAGGCAGCCTGCAGCAGAGCCAGCAGCAGTGTCTGCTGCCAGAGCAGAGCCCGGGCACCAAGCCAGGGTCAGCCTGGGGCACCCCGGATCAGCACTGCCTCCCTTTCACCACTGGAAGATTGTACAGAGCAACCAATTGATATTGAAAAGAGCTCCGGAGGTGCTGAGATAAGAATTATTTATGACTAAATACAATAGACTGATGGTGTTTGCTTTGCAGCAGTTCATAGTCCAGTGCCAGGACTTGGCTGTTATCAGGCCACACAGTTAGCCAAAACCTTGGCGTGTTTTCTTCTACTAATTGTGATCGAATGACCTTGTCATTACGTGGGTAGGTAACATTTGGCCTTTGTTTTCATTGTATTCATAGCTGTGCAACAGGTACAACATGTGGCCTGTTGCTATCAGCCTTGTTACAATGCTGTTATCAAGAGAGAGCAGAACTGCACTGCACTGTGAGACCGAAGTATTTTGCAGGCTTCTAAGGAATCAAGACCCTTGATTCCTGTGCTCTTAGCCATGTCAAATTGTATCTTGCTCTTCAGACAATCTTCTGTGTTTCAACAGAATGAGAAGATAATCTGAATATCGGCTCTGAGAGAATTTAAGATATCCTTCAACAGCTGCTTAATTTTTCACATGCGTGTGCTCGTTCATACTAAAGGGCATGGAGTGGACAAAAAACAGAATAAAAATTAAATGTGTGGGTTACTCTCTACTAGTCCTTCTGGTCAGCATTGCAGTCCTCTGCAAAGCTGCACTCATCTGAAAGGAACTCACAAATACGCCCCCGGGCAATGGCCCTCATTGCCTGCTCTTGTTAACAAGTGCTTTGAATACAGCCTCAGACACAGAGTGACACAGTAGGAGAAATGCCTTGAGTTTCGATCTATGAGTACTAACCTACTGAAGCAAGAAGTATAGGAGGATTGATCAGTATAAGCATCTTGCTTTGTACAGTTAAACCATACTGCAGTTGTCTAGTTGCTGTTATTCTCTAGAGTCTTTCCATGGGTAACAACGAATCCCCTCAAACTGATTACTGTGGTATGGTAAAGCCTTGGATTTGCCTTCAATTTTTTCTTTAACCTGAGGCCATTCTGAGTTTTCTTCCTAATCTAACCTCCTGCTCAAAGTAGGATGAGTTATGGTGTTAGAGCAGTTTGCTAGAGGTTTAGTTTTCCCTGTCCCCAAACCATTAGTTGAATGCACTGATCACAAGGCCAGAGTCAGGCTTTCTCCTTTCTGCTTTCCCTGCTCTCATGTCTGATTGCACAATGACTCAGCCTCGCTCAGTACCTTGCTGTTCCCAGCACCCATCAGTAGCATTGATCTCTCATGATCTGAGCACAGCATAGAAGCCCTCTTTCACAACTTCTGCTTCACTCAGATGGTGTGCGGGAGGAGAACACTACGCCATCACTACCCATCTGACTTTTTGAGGAGTCTCCAAAATTAATACAGCTTGTGTTCAGGCCCTCTGCACAGATCAGGACTCTGTGCCATTGAAAAGTGAGAGCTCTCCAAACTGGTCATGGGCATCTGGATAGCTGTCAGACTGAGCACGGATGTGCCCAGTGAATTTACCTGTCTGTAGAGTTACCCAGTCCAGCAGCTAGGCAGACAGAATTGTTGACTACAAGGCAAGTGGGTTTCACAACCCAAGTCCCAACTTTCGGGGTATCTCATTAGGTTTGAGGTCATTCAGTGTGCACAAATGCTCGGCAGCTTCAAACTGCCCTCCGCAGGTGGGTTGTGAGAATACTATTTGTATTTTACACATACACATTAAGATTTCTATTAATGCATTAACACTAATGTATGTGTGTGTGTAACTAGATTAATAACTCCATTATTTTATCTATTATAAGTATCACGTTTCTTACACATTTCCTTTGTGAAAGCTGCAGTATTTAAAAGATACTTATGATAGATTTCCCCAGGAGAATTAAAGTGTAATGAAGGTGCAGGAAGGAAAACCATACCAGAAATACACGGGGAAAACCACTGCACTGCGTCAGCCTGTGCTGTGGGTGAAATCAATGGCAATAATGCTGACACCCTCCACCATGAAAGGGAAAAAAAGGCGATTAGGGAAACACTGGTAATGTTAGAATTATTTTCATAAGGGAGGAAATGAATTCAAGGACACTTTCATGGCCACAGGCAGTCCTACTTCATGATGATTCATGACCAGCAGCTGGTTTGCAGTGTCCTTGGTAGAAGCAGAGCAGGCTATCAGCTGGATGAATTTCTTGTCATGGCTCTGGCTGCTGTGGACCTCCAACAGGAGTATGTTAGCTTTGCTTCCACCTTCCACCACCCACCTCCACCCGTGCGCACTCCACACGTGCCAGAGCAGAGCCATGGCCACACATAACAAAGCAGTGGGAAGGTAAGATTACTCAGATAAAGCGCTTCACACAGTCTGGGTGTTTAGGAAAGCAGGGCTGCAGAGTACCTTGAGTGCACATTTCTTTCAGTGATTTGTCTTCTACACCATCAGGCATGAGCAGGAAAGCATTGCTCTGCCCCAAACCAAGCTTTAAATCTTGTCTACAGATAGAGACACATGTCGTGGTTTTACCCCTGCCAGCAACCAAGGCCCATGAAGCCTCCCACCAGCAGGACCAGGGAGAGAATCAGTAGGGTAAAGGCTAGAAAACTCATGGGTTCAGCTAAAGACAGTTCAATAGAGAAAATAAAAACTGTGCACATAAGCAAATCAAAAGAAGGAATTAATTTACTGCTTCCTATGGGCAGGCAGGTGTTCAGCCACCCCCAGAAAAGCAGGGCTTCATCACACATAACTGTGACTCGGGAAGACAAATGCCATCCCTACAAATATCCCCCCCTTCCCCCTTCTTCCCTCCACTTTACATACTGAGCAAGATGTCATATGGTATGGAACATCCCTTTGATCAGTTGGGTCACCTGTTCTGGCAGTATCTTCTACCAACTTCCTGTGCTCCCCCAGTCTCTTTGCCAGCATGGCAGTGTGTGAAAAGCAGAAAAGGCCTTGGCTCTGTGTAAGCACTGCTCAACAATAACAAAAACATCTCTATATTATCATCACTGTGTTCAGCACAAATCCAAAACCTAGCCACATACCAGCCACTGTGAAGAAAATTAACTCTACCACAGTCCAAACCAGTATACCATGCCAGCCTTGCAGCAAGGGTAGTGCTGGAAGCACTCCGCCATCGCTGTTTCAGAAAGACAGAGAGAGGGCACAGCATGAGGGTGGGAATCAGGAGTGGGGCTCTGTTTCACTCTCTGTCATTGCATGGGTAGAAATGTGGCACAAACGATCAGGCTCTAATTCCCCCGTTAGATTTTAGCTGTCTGACAGAGGCCCCAGCAAGGCACTAGGCAACTCCTGGGTAAGAGGGAGTCACAGAGAGGACTTGTCCCTTCCAAACAGTGACTCAGATCTCCTTGCATATACCTATCTTGCTCTCTGCCTTCACTGACGGCAGAAGGATCCTAGACGCCTAAAGCTAGAAGGAACAGCTCGGCCTTTGTATTTTTTTCCCTGCCTTAAGGGGAAGATAATGATGATGACCTTTTTAAAGAGCTTCTGACATCCACAGATGAAAAAAGACTTGTAAGAGATTGTTATTATTATTGTTATATATCTTTGGACAGACGGAGCAATGACGTTTCCGTGACATTTTATAATCCACATGAAATGCTGCCATAATAAAGATAATGACATGTATGATGGTCAAAGTATGCTTAGTTGTGGTGTTTGGCAATGATAATTTGGCTTATTTCTTTTCCTCTGCATTTTCTGTGGAGAAAAAAGTTTCAAAAATTAACAGACATCTCTTGTAAATCCTGCTGAAATTAAAATGCTGCAGAATTCAACATACGCAGAACTTTTTTCAGGTTTTAGAGAAAATACACGTTAAGCTATTTTAGAAACAGGTATGTGAAAACAGAATTTTTGATCTCTGTGGACGGCACCATTATTACACTTGTAAGAATGCTAACCATCCTGAAGTTGACCCTTCTGCAGGAGCTGGGCATGAGAACTGTGTTCAGCTGTATAGGATGCTCTTACTTGACTCCAGGTGTGATATTTTGCCATCTGTCCTAGAGTGGAGACTGCAAAAATCTCCCATCGACAGACTGCCTTGCCTTGTGTCTCTTTTCCATCTGCACACAGATGTTACACCAAGCAGACAGTGACAGAAGGGATAAAAAGACTTAAGAAAGGACCAGAAATGTCAGACCAGTGGCTCACCCAGGCAGTAGCAAGGGTCTGAGGACAGTCCCCTTGTTTAAGGGGAGTATATGAGCATGGTCACCTTCCTGGTCAATTGCCACATTCATCCAGTAACCTCATCCAACCATTTTAGTATCCATCTATGGACCTCTCAGCATGAGTTCATCAAACCCCTTTTTGACCTTGTGTCATTACCTCTATAGGTCTCTATGACAGTACAAGAAGTGAGTCTGTGTACTAAATGTGGTAAAACTCGGGAACTGTTTTCCCAGAGAGGTGGTAGGTGCCTCACCCCTGGAAACATTCAAGGTCAGGTTGGACAGGGCTCTGAGCAACCTGATCTAGTTAAAGATTTCCCTGCTCATTGCAAGGGTGTTGGACTAGGTGACTTTTAAAGGTCCCTTCCAACCCAAACCATTCAATGATTCTATTGTTGGTCCATGGCTACTAATAACATGGTTCCATTTTTCATTCTTTTTTAAAGAGTTTTTATTGGCTATCTTCACTCCCTCATTTTTCAAAGCAAGCTTAGCCAGGCTGATTTAGGTGGCCAAGAGAACTGTGATGTAACCAGATCTTGAGATCCATTGCAACTGACTCCACTAATGAGGCTGAATGTTGTGCATGGCTACCAATTCTGTAGTTGGAGAGAAGGCACTAAAAAATGTGGATGTAACATAACCCCATTTAATAATAAAATGGAATAAAAATATTTTTTCTCCAAGACTATTTGGCAGGAACTTCTTAGGAAATAGAAGACAGTGGGAGACTAATGGATGAACTAAATATAAGATTTAACATTCATTTAACAGGCCCAGTAATACTCAATGATCTTTGGTATGTCACTGCCAGAAGGTATCAGAAAGAGTTTTGAGGTCAAATTTTGCAAGAAAAGCTCTCATGAAAATCAATGCCTTCAAATCTAAGACCAAAACTTTGATTTACCCCTGGTTTAATCACTGAATTCTAACCTAAACCTAATCTAGGCTTGGATTTATGCACTTGGCCTACCTTCAGCCATAGCAAGACTTGGAAAGAGCAACCTGCTGCTCCATGGAATGAAACATGGAGCAGCAAACAAGCACTTCACCACCAGACATTCTGAAAACCATACCAAAACATCCGCTCTCACCTTCTCCACTCATGGAACTGGTTAATTAAGTACAGGGGTAGGGATAGCACAGGGGAATGAACCTTTCCTCTGCAGAAACATCAGCAACATCTGCTCTGCAGAACAAACTGGGCTGCAGGTTGGTTGATCCTGAGACCAAGAGAGGGCAAAACAATGCAAGTCTCTGAAAGACTGGTCAGCATTACATTAATAAGTTTGCTGTTGGCTGTCCTTGATCCATACGCTCCCCTGTGCTGGCCCTGGCAGCCATCCAGGAGAATACTTGAGTCTCTACCAAAACCATTCCAGGGACTGTGCCAACTGCATGGGCAATCGTATGCCAAAGCCCAGGCTCATTCCCTGCTCCTGTTCCCTTTCCTGTCTTTTAGAAACATTTCTGCCACAAGGAATGGCCTGTGGATGACCTAAAATGGGGTAGAACAAGAGGGCATCTGCAGTTCACAGGTGTGACTCAGGTAAAACATTTGGACTCCCCAATGAACACCTCTCAGTGTTCAGCTGCTCATGAGAGAATTTGTGAGAAATGGAGAAACACAAGAATACTAGCAGTTTTGCTTCTTCCTAAAGTCTTCTTCCTGCTGGGCTAGAAACTCAGTGGATAAAAATGCACTTGTTCATCCCCAAAGCTGCAGAAGTCCTGAGCATGAGTGTGAGCCACCATGAGGCAGGGGCTGCTGGAGGCAGGTTTGTGTCTGCAGGTGCTGCTCCACATTACGGCGTTTCTGGCTGCAAAGCTGCTCTGGGAAATGCTGTCCAGCTTAAGAACATGGGTCCATTGTGCTTCAGCACTGCTGCTTTCTGCCCTTCCAGATGAGTAACCATAAATGTCTACAGCGTGATCCACAGGGATTGAAAGAAAGAAATCTACTTTACTTTGGACAGGAAGAGATAGCTAGTTGAAGTAACCTTTCATTTTTTTTCTGCCTGTTTGAAGATCACAGTGTAGTATCTACTGTAAACAAATTAATCCTCCATTCCTAGAAATTATCTAATAAATAATTTCATCTTTCAGTTTTATTGTGTTTCAACAGAGTGCTTTTTGTATGATATCAGTGGCTGATAACTCACTTCAGTGCAGCTCACATGCGCACTACTGAAGGCAGTGGCTATAAAAGCATTAGCCACCTGACACCTGCCCATGATTTTCACCTGAGGATCAGAGAAACATCAAGGTTGAAAGACACCTTCAAGATCATCTTGTACCATAGACCTAGCACCACTATAATCATCCCTAAACCATATCCCTGAGTGCCGCATCCAGACATCACTTGAACACTTCCAGAGGTGGTGACTCCAACACTTCCCTGTGTGATTTATTCCAATGCCTGACCACTCCTTCAGTGAAAAAAATTCCAATATCTAATCTGAACCTTCCCTGACACAACTTAAGATCATTTCTTCTCATCCTTTCACATGAGACGTGGCAGAAAAGACCAATCTCCACCTCACTACAATCTCCTTTCAGGTAGTTGTAGATAAGGTCTCCCATGAATCTCTTTTTCTCTAGGCTAAACAACCCCAGTTCCCTCAACCACTAAGCATGAGACATGTTTTTGAGACCCTTCACCAGCTTTGTTGCCCTTCTTTGGACACAAAGGCTTTCACTGAGATCCATCCTGCCCAGAAGTCTGGACAGCAGCTCTAAAGCCATAGTCTCAGTGCAGGAAAACACTTAAGCTTATTCATGTTTGACTTTAACCTGGAGTTCAGCTCCTGCAAGTTACAGTGCTTAAGCACACTTCTGAATGTTGGTTTGAACTGAACCCTCTGGATCTCAGCCTAAGGGGCACTGGAGATGGTCACCTTCATGATAGCTTCATTTATCTTTGAAACTTTCCTTTCTGCCCAGTCTGATGGAAGAATAAAGTCTATCAGAGCTGATTCTTCAGAGTAAGCACACACTGGTGAGGCTGTCTAAGGTGGATCTCTGGATGAACATCAGCACTGCCTTCTTTTTACCTCTTTCCAGCTGCTGTATGACATGTTCACTTTACAGGAGGTCTAAATTCCCCTTGATCTTGCAGCCAAAAGTGCAGGGGAGATCCTGCATCTGTGCAAAGCCTTCACATGTCCAGGGAATCTCCCCAGAGCATGACTGTACACACGTATGCAGTCAGGTGCAGAATTTGGGCTATACACAGCATTCCCCATGGTGCAGGGACCTTGTCATTGTAGTATTGTGTTTCCTACTCAAACATCTGCAGGATCAGGGCCCTTCAAGGGCAGGGGAGATTAGGATCTGGTTCTGTGTGGTATTGCTTGGAGGGCTGAGCCCAACTCCAATTGCACCTACCGTTGGGAGCTATGCACTCACCAAAGTGAAATGCTTGTCTTGAAATGAGCTCATGCCGTTGTGCTGTGTTCTGTGCCTGTCAGCACTTTTGTGGACTCTCATGTTTGCAGATGGTATGAATTATCCCTTGGCAGATGGCTGGTTTTACCCTCCTCCTATGCACACATGTTCTTAAGGTGAATGTAAATGTCTATTCATTGCTGTAAGCTTTTCATTCATAGTCTTATTCATTTAGGTGGATTAAAAAAAAAAAAAAGAGGTTTCTATGTACACATGTTGTCAGCCCCAACCAATTCTGCTGGGCAGAAGCAGTGAAAAGGGACTAGGTGATCTGAGGTTCCTCCAGCCTTAAAATTCTCTAAAAAGACCAAGAGCAAAGCTGATGTCATGGTAGGTTAAATAATCACAGTGTTTCTATTAAGTTGACCTCTTATTGTGTAAATCAGACATCTACTCATAGTTATTTTTCACATTGCATATAAAAGAAGCACAAATATGATCTATCTTCATCCTCAGATGCCTGTAGGTAAAGGAAAACACAATCAGTAAGTTGAAATTTTACCATTAGTCTTAATTCTGCTGCTGTGTATGATTTGAGCAAGGATTATTCACTTGTTTTACTTACCACAGGCTATAAACATATTTTTAATCTTTATTTATGTATTTATTAGTGTGTATAAGTGGCATAACTTCTGGAGCCTGAATTTGCCTCCCACTTTGGCTGTAGCCTAACTTTTTGCTACCTAAGTTTGCACGGGATCCCTGCTTCCCCCTTGTGCCCAGCTCTGCTCAGGTTTGTGGGGGAGACAAGGTTTTCCCCTACATGGAGGACACACTACGCCACACCAGCCTGGCATTCCTTCCTGTGGACGGACAGGATTCACAGGGGCAGGACAGCCTGATGGTGGCATGAAGGAGCAGGGACAAGTGCACAGAGTCATAGAATCATTAAGGTTGGAAAAGACCTCTAAGATCATCAAGTCCCACCATTAACCTAACACTGCCAGCTCCACCACTAAACCATGTCCCTTAGCACCACATCTATGCATCTTTTAAATAATGCTTGCAGGGATTATGATGCCACTACTTCCCTGGATGGCCAGTTCTAAAGCTCGAACACCCTTTCCATGACAAAATTCTTCCTAATATCCTCCCCTTGAATAACTTAAAGCCATTTCCTCTGTGCCTATCACTTGTTACCTGTGAGACAGGACTGACCCCCCACCAGGCTACAGGCAGTTGCAGAGAGCGATAAGGTCCCTCCTTGAGCCTTATTTCCCCCAAACCAAACAATGCCAGTTCCCCCAGCCTCTCCTGCATGTCTGGAGCCTTAGTGCTGGGTCCTACACAGTGCACACTGTGCAGTGGCAGAGGGTCCATTTCACCAGGAAATGAGCCCCAGCTGGCCCCTGAGGCACCCGCTGGGTGCGTGCAGGGCACCTGGCTGCACCCCAGCCGTGCGCGGGCAGACTGCACAGCACACACCCAGCAGTGTCTCGCCGAGCCTATTAAACTCTTTAACGGGGGAAAACAAAAGCCTTTCAAACATGATGCACTAATAAGAGATTAATCCACCCAAGAGAACAGTCATAAACTAAAATGGCATATAAAGTAAAACACATAATTAAGTACAATTGAGGTATTAAGTAATAAGGATTGAAGTACAGGATGAAATTTGTTCCTCTCTGCAGGACCAGTGAGTGCCCCTTTGCCCTATGCCAGGACTGGCAAGTGGACCAGGGAGGGATTTTGACCTGGTCTAAGGACTTCACCCTCCAAGTGTCCTTTGGGACAGTGATGATCATTCTCTTGTCACTGAGCTTTGGCATGGCACCTGCTCTGCAAAAAATGCTGTTTGCAGCAACATGAGTAGATCTCTGGTAGATAAATGGCCAGAGCAGCACTTTCTGACAGGGTCCAGCCTGCAGTGTTTCTTCACTCTGTAACTGAAAAGCTTCTGAATCATTTGCTCCCCAGCATTTGCTCACCACCAGCATCCCTCAAGCTGCCTTGAACAGCCAACACCTCCCCTGAACACCTCTGTGTGCCACAGTCCTTACCCATGGGCAAGGATGTCCCCAAGTTCAGTGCCCTGCAAACACCAAGCAAAGAAGTTACTTCCAGTATCAGAAAAGCTCCTGCTAAGGCACTTCAGCTGCACCATTACAATTGTTTCATGTGTTAAAGACCAAGAGAGTGAAAGACCTTCTCTTTTATTTTTCTTCTTTTGTTCAGAGAAAGAGAGGAGAGCCCAAGGTTTGCTGCTCTTACCACAGAAGTAACTGGAAGAAGCTGAAACTTGGGAGGAAAGGAAGAAGGGGATGCACAGAAAGAGTCCAGTGCAGGATTTATGAATGCAAAAATCTAGCTATTCTCATGTAAATATATATTAATATATATTAATGAGGACATTGTACCTGTAAATTGATCAGCCATTAACATTCACAGGTTTTTGCATTTATAAATGGATGTAGCTTATGGCTCTGAGTAATGAAGAGGCTCAGATGTCTGTTGTAGTCACACAACTAAAGCCTCTTCAGAAGATTGTGGTGCAGGAAAGGTGGTTGTACGGTTGCAGTGCCCAAGAAAAGCAGCCCTCTCCTATACAGAGATCCTGATCATGTGTAAGCACCACTCTTTCACACAAGTAGTATTATCAGCTGCATTCGTCTAATATCTCTGCTCCAGTTCCCAGACTACTGGGAAGTTTGGCACTGGAGAAAAGCAAACCTCACCATTTTTTCTTGTTTGCGGTCCAACTCAAACCCTCCCTTGACTGTCCCTTCCTTGTCTTGCTCAATTAAACAGTGAAAAGAAACTGTGAACATTCAGGACTCCATCACTAAATCTCAGTCACTGAAAATTTGACCACTAATTTCATCCTAGCTACAGGAATGGCTGCTTTTCTCATCACTATCTGCATGAGTCCCCTAACATGCCAGGACTGAGTCAGGGTATTGGGTGGCAGAATCTGTATTTTGTGTTCCTGGTGATGATGTATTTGGCCATAAGAATCCAGCTAAGCTGTGGAAAGTTCAGCCAGCTGTGCTGGAAAGGTGCTAGCAGATGACACCACTTGTAAATGTAAACTCAAGGAAATTGGTGAAGTCACTGAGACCTCTTGATAGTAAACACTCCTGAAACCCTGCAGTGCTATTTTTAGAGCTGTACCCTAGATAAGAGCTGTATGTGTTTGATGGGTTCTTGCTACAGACATGTATTTGCCCTTCCCTAAGACAATTCTATTTCACTTTTTTTTTCTGACACTCTTCAGGCAAGTAGGCAAAAGACCAAAAAGGCTACGCCTTGCAAAATAAAATAAATTTGACTCAATTTTTTCTTTTGATCTTAAAAGATGTCTATCCTGAGTTCTAGGTGCCCTGGAAAATATTAAAAACACAGGTAGGATTTTCAGAAGCCTTCTGAATTGCCTGTCAAGTTGCAACTGATGACATCTACTTGTGTTTTTTTTTGCTTTCTGCTTGTGGTTCCTTATGTCCCATCTGATTTCAGAAGTAAACAGACAGTGACCCCTCCTCCTCAACGTCATTCCTGTATGTGTTTTGTTTCTATAGTGTTTCTGTTGGAAGAATTTAGTGCCTTTTAGTGGACACTGGTGAAACAAGCCCATGGCCATAGAATATAACTGCTTTCTAAAAATTAGTCCTTTACTGATGGGCTTGGCATGCTCACTGGGGATCTGAGAGTCATCAACAGCCCCCTGCCCTCACACTGCTTACAGCACCATGCTGTGTTGCAGTCTGGCCCTGCTTGGCTGACACTCAGGTGCTCAACATGCAGACCCCTTCCCATGCACATTGTCATGCTCAGCGTTCTGGGCAAGAAAACTGCCAGGGACAGAGGCTCTCCTGGCTTCCCCTGTCCTGTGGTGTCTGATCCTTCCTTCCCCATCATCTCCTGGCTTCTCAGTGATAACCCATGGGCAGCAAAAAAGGGGCTCGCAGAATACGACTCCAATAGGGACAGTAGGATATTCCTGGTGGAGGGAACTCCTTTGAGCAGACTGGATGGGAATATTGAGGTTGCTGGACAGGGGTTTAGGGCCATAACAATAACAACAGCTTCAGTGACAACTGTTAGACCACGGATAAACTCCTCCAAAAATCTTCAGACCTCAAAATAATGGTGAAGTTAGGGATTACAGTAAACTTCACTTGATAAAAGCTAGACATTCAGCAAGGAAACATCATTCTCTCTCCATCCCTCAATTTTCCTGGTGTCCCATGTGCTGGTTTTACACCACCTCCTTTCCCTAAAATTATGCATAAAAGGGTGGGTGCTCCCACACACAATCTCCCTATTTTGAGTGGAAATTTTAATTGATGGGCCCTTGTTTGATGGATCACCTTGATAGGGAGGAGAAGCAAGGCAGAATGCAAGTTATGAATCAGCTGGCAGGTCTGTGAATGCAAAAAGGGTGGGATATTGTGAGTCATTATTAAACCTATTTCTCAGCTCTTCCGTAATCAATCTTTTTGTCTCTTGCAGGCTTGACAATGACTCATTCTTTGACATGCCTTCATAGAGCTGCTTCATGTGTTGCTTGCCAGCTTCCCTGGTGCTGCTCAGTTTATCTGTTGCACAGTGCCAGCAGAGGTTAAAAAATGCTAATGCTACACCAGAATGCTGCAGGATGACTTCAGGAAACAGAGTTCCTATGATAATACAGGTAGGGAGAAGAGTGGGTGCAAGGGACATGGACTTGAGAAGTACTTGATGCAATTCTAATGGATTTTCAAAATATTCATAAAGTGCCCTCCTTGAGCACAGCAGAGAGGAAGACAACAAGTGCTGAATCCCCCAAGCTCTGTGGCTCCAGAGGCTCCACCTCCCTGTCCACAATCCATTGCTGTTGACCTCTGGCTTTTGGTCATCTTGCAGCAACTGAGTCTTGCCACCCTCTCCAGTTTCTGGCTGAGCTCTGCCCACATGCTGCCATGCAGACTGATGCTTCAGACAATGCCTTTTGTTGATTCAGTGTGTTCTGTGCTGTGCTCCTTTGACCCATCCTTAAAGAAAACTGCTTTGTATTGGCAGTGGTGTTAAACAGGTCTGAGATTGTAAATGTCCCTGATTGTAATATTAATCATCACAATGACACATTCAGTGGAGCTAATGAGAGACTTTCTATCAGTCAAGGTAAAACTGAACTCTGTGTCCCTGTTGACCAAATCTCAGGGTTTAGCTGCTCTGGCAATGGCACAGGAATGCACAGTGATGGTCCAGACCTAAGAGAGCCATGGGCTCACTTATCCCTCACTCCTGGCTCAGTTTCTGAGTACCTTGACACAAGCTGTTTGTATACAAATATCCCTGAAGTCTACTCTCCCTCTGCTGCTACCTCTCAAGCTAGTCCTGGGGAAGCCCGGACTTAAACTCCCCTTCCATCCCCTCCACAGTGACTGTTCCCATGGTCAGGTCATCTCAGGAGCATTCAGACTGCAATTTCCTTCTCCATTTCTTCCCACTTTCCTTGGTTTTCATCATCTCACTGCAGACTGACAGTCCTGCCCAAGAGCTGTTTAACTAACTCTTATCTTTGCACCAGACTGAGATCAGAAAGTGAAAAGTGACATCATCCATTTCATCAGATCTGTTCTACAAGTGCCATACTCAGGCCAAAATAAATGTTTACATCGCTTTTCCTCTGGGTAATGTGGCAAAGCCAACATAGCAAAGCCAGAGTAAGTGGATTTGCCTTCTGATTTATACCTCCTGCAGAATCATTTTTTTCTTTGTCATTGAAGACAAAGAGAGACACTTTAGAAATGGGAAGGGTGTTTGATCAGCTTGCAGAAGTGTCTAAAGAGGAAAATGCTTTTTTCGTTGTACTTGCAAATTTGCAAACTAAATTTGGTTTTAGGTGTGTCCTTGTCTGCACTTACGATGGCCATCCTTGTGTTTTACTAATAGACTCTGGACTTTTGCCTCGTGCAGTCATTGATAAGGGTAGTAAGTATTTCCTGTCTGAGTTCTCAGCCTCTGTAGAAGGACTTCTTCCTCCAGCCCATCAGCTCCACATTTGACCTACCTAGCTGCCACCCTTTTTTAACCAGTTCTTTATCACCCTGTTGTGGTTAATGTTATCCCAATTAGTACAATAACAAAGACCTTCTTGAAGTCCAAGTAGATCAGATTACAGTTTTGCAAGGTATAGTTTATCTAGAAATCTGTTAATTCTACAGTCTTCATATTTAGATAAATCTCTATAGCTTTTTTTTTTCCATTTTCACTGACCTACATTACTGTAATGAGTTTTTCAGTCTTACACGTTTTTAAAAAATGTATTTACTTTTGTGCCAGACTAATGACTCAAGGTTTTTCATCCATCCTTCAAAATAAGCACTGACCACAACTCTCCAAACAGAACATACCAGCTGGATTTGATAGCCTGGCTCCTCATTCTAACTGTGATTTCATGTAGACATTCATTAATGTTGACAGAAAAACACAATCAGCTCCCTTTGGTGTCTACACCGTGATCTTCCACCACAACTGCCATAGTCTTCACTTACACAGAGACTCTCTTGTTAGACAAGCTGTCTTTGCCCACAGGTTTTATCCTGGTGTCCTAATGAGAAACTCAAGTGAAGTACTCATTTAGTTTTGGAGACAAACCTGTATTGTCTTTCGTCTCTATTGCTTTTCACTGCAAAGCTGGGCCACTTCCTCTTCCTTGTTCTCTTTTTATTTATAGAGCAAAAAAGTCAGTTGATTGTTACAATCAATTGTACAACACTGAGGTTGGTTGGGTCTTGGCAGTTGTCCACACACCAATTTCCTTGCTCATTCATGCTTTCTTCCATGTTTGTAGGCTTACTGCTAACCCCTAACACCATGTATCTCATCTTGCCTCGCATTACACTTGACAGGTCTGTGATTTACTCTGGACACCTGTTTAAAACTGGCTGTCAAGTTGAGTCCCAGAACAATTTATGTGGCAAGTTAGGATATTTTACTGTTCTTTGCAAATATGAGGACAACCAGAACAGCAATTCTTCTTGGTCAACAGTGCCCACTTGTATAGACCTTCTTCTTCTCTGCCCACACAAACCCTAGGTCTTTGAAATCTTTTTGTTCTTTCTTCCCTCTGCAGGTCGCACTTTGTCTTCATCACTTCTTTGTCTGTTATGCTGGTGTTAGCTACTTTTTCTCCAACTCTTTTCCTCTCTTACTGCTTAGTGTCTTTCTCTTTCTTGCCTTTACTATTCACAGGTACATGCCAAACAGATGGACCTGGACAAGGAGGATAGATGCAACACTACCACACAGGGAAAAGTCTATCTTGTTTACAAGATCTGGTTAGGATGAATGATAATTATTGAGGCTGATTCAGAAAAGAACCAAGGAAGCAAGGTGATAAAGATGAAAATCACATCTTCAGATTCTTGTCCCAGTTCTGTCCTTGTCTGCAAGTGTCCATGGATCCAAAAGGTCTATTTTTCCACTGACTTTATCTAAACAGTTTTGCTTGTTTAAGCATAATATACAGATGGCAGGTGTTCTGTATCTAGCTAACTTTTTTGGCTTTTACCTTTCTGAGGTCTCTTTTAAGACTACCTCAATAGTTGCCATCAATTTTTATGAAATGAGATGGTTGTCCCTTTTTCATTTTTTTTTGTTTGTATTACTTATTCTAATAGTTATGATAACATATTCAAAACAAGGAAAGGGTATTTGAAGCTTCATTATACTATGCAAAATGCATTTGTGGAGCATAAATGTGTCTTTTAGGTAACGGTGAAAACATTCTGGTGTAGAGTGATTCCTAGCAGGAAAGAAACAACACCAGAATTCAGCAGTTTTTTTCAACAGCAGTAACAGAGCAAAGGCATCAGTGGAAATCCCAGAACATTACGGCACATAGTTGCCTCTAATTATGTACTGTCAGCACCAGGCTTATGGCACTGCAAAACCATTACAGATTCACTTACAACAAAAGTTAGTAAGCATCAGCCCTGCTGACCTTGTGCTGACTTCAATGTACAGACAATACATCAGTTTACTGAGGCAGATACCATCTCACAAAGGCAAGGATCACACCTCGAGACACTGAGGGAAGATTGCAAAGGAACTTCCTTTGGGATAAAGGTATTTGATGGGGGATGGTGGGCACTTGACAGGCACGAGTGGGAGGCTGTTCTAAGGAAAAAAGGCAAGATGAAACATGGTGCCAAGTCAGCAGTGAGACACAAAGCCAAGGGAGTGGTTAAAGCAAATATGAGGAACAGGTGAGTGTAAGAAAACAGGATCAGGCAAGATTGCGCGCCAGAGCTGATCCCATTGACAAGGATTGATAGTTGCCTCAGAATTTAGTATTTGATTGACTCCTTACATTCAGCCTTGAAAAGAGACAGAGCAAAAATTCAGTTCTGAAACACCTGATTCCATATTTTTCAAAACAGAACGTGGTTTTGTTGATGAAATGAAGAGCTCATAGCAACATGGATGCATGAAGAGATCTTACAGATGCTGCAGGTGATCTTTCCATTCCCACTTACCTCTTGCCCTTGGGAATTCTGGATCAGCTTTACAGAGGTACTTTAGTGCAAAGAAGTGCAAGTGGACAATTAATGATAGTTTTAAAAACAGCAACCTAACCTAAATATACTGCTAAAAAGGACAGTACTTAGCAATCAATCTTTTAGCTACCTAAATAACTAGTAAATGGCTTCAGGACTTCATGTTGGACACTTACAAACTGAAAAAAGAAATATTGACAAAAATCCTTAAGATTTATTTCACTGACAAAGGAGGAGTTTTTTGGGTTGTGAAATAATATCCTCGCAGTATCTGAAGAGAAACTTTTGTGAAGTCCTACTCCCAAACAGTAGAAATAAATTAAACATTCTTTCCCATCTGCCTCTGAATAAAAGTGCTCAGGCAGTGTATTTTCATTCTGGAAAGAGGCTGTTTCGCTTTGAATGTCACAATCTACCTTAATTCAGATAAACTCCCTCTTCAGTATGACTTCTGGGACATTAACTTGTAAGTCATTGGCAAAGATACCATTATTTTTAGTGGAGACAAGACTGAGCTTTTAGCAGGACTTCCACCACAACAGACATGCCCACAATGGACAAGGGAAAGTGGGGAAAGGCCGGGGAATAGCTGACTAGTTAATGTAAACTTTGACTATGCTCTTTGGGATCAATTCAATTAGGTATGTGGGTTGATATAGTTCAAGACAACATCCAATAAGTTTCGGGAAATTTAATGATAGACATCAGAACAATGATGCTCCTCAGTGAATAATTTGTATAAATAGTCTTGGCCCTACTGCTGTACTCAATGACTAAATGGCAAAGATAGGTGAGCTCCCTGTTTGATGTCGTGACCAAGGAATAAGAAGTCAGCAGTTCTGCATCACCTGAATGACACATGGTCTTACCTTAACAGCCATAGCAGATGAGTGACATTTGAGATTTTCTAAAGTAGTCTATGAGCATTTTCCCAGCTGACCTGCAAAAGGCTTACAGGAAATCTGCAGCGGAGCAAAAGCTGAACCAATCACCTTGTCCTCTCTATATGTGTGCCCCATTTATTCGTCCTTTCATATGTCTGTAGGAACCTACTGCTGTAATTCCCAAAGAAACTGAACAGCATAGCTTGTGAAGATGCTGCGTATTCAAAAGCAGTTTTAATCTAGGCACCTTTATTCCGTAATCACGAGGTGTGAAGCAACACAATACCCACAAAAAGTGATTTATTTGCATCACTATATGAATACAACTTATGGCAGATATTCAATTCCTGTAATCTGCCAGAAACATCAACACCTTGAAGGCAAGCTGAGATAGGAAATGTGTCATTGACTCACCCTTCTGGCTTGATAATAATAATACTTAGCACTTATTTAATTCTTTACACAAATTAAACAATAAATCAATCCGCACTATAGACACCCCAGTTTTAGAGATGGAGAAACTGAAGAAGAAGGTTCAGTGTTTTGTCTAGAGAAACTGCCAATGATTCTACCATTAGCATTCCTGTTTCTGCGGTCCCATGTGAATTTGGGAGCTTAGAGAAGTCTCAAAAACAGTAATTATTTAGAGCTGGTGTTCACACTGGGAGAAAGGCCATTCCACAGTTCATGGTCAGTCCTGACATTGCATTTATGATCTGTATAAATAATCTGCACTCTTTATAAAGTCACTTGCCATCGAGGATCCACTGTCTGCTTTTCACAATGGGGAAGAAGGGGCAGAACAGTCATATTAATTATGCCATATACTAGAGAGACTCAGAGTCTAAGCCAGAAGAGCTCAGAGTCTCTTCCTTTCTTCTGATGACCGAATTCTGAAAGAAACTCCCACCCACTCCAGACTCTTCTTTGAAAAAATATCTTTTGAAGCATTTTTTTCTTGAATTTATTTCACAGCAGTTTACATAAGGGGTAACCTCTGTTAGAGGCTGATGTACCACACACGACTCCTCCTGACAGGAGAGAGCAGAATGTGTGCATGTATAATTTGTACATATGCCAAGCTCTAATGTAGGGTGTCTCCAGCCAGACATCAGCACACTCTTACAAAGCACCAGAAGGCCCCTTGTTCTGGCTGTGCCATGCCCTAAGGCTCATCTGAGGCTTTCTTGGGCACAGCAGCCAGCTCAGGGCTCTCTGTTCTGACTTTGGGGGAGACAGTGCCTATTTCCCATGTGTCCTTTGGGATAACCTCACCCAACCAAGGCTCCCCACAGCTGCTTGTGGCAATTGTTTTGTACCACCCGAAAAGGCAGCCTCTTCCCCACAGAGAAGTGGCAATCCCACAGACCGCAGCTCTCCTGGAGCTTCTTTTGTCTTGGCTCTCTGTTCAGTGACCCTACTCTAGGCTACTGGCAGGCCAGGCACTCTTGTTCCCAGTTTTAATTGTGCAAAACATCACTAGAAGAGGATTGAAAGAAAGTCCTTCACTGGGAGAAACTGCTTGGTTTTTTTTACCATGAAGGCAAACCACTCATTACTACTCATAACAAGTGTTCACAAATGAAAAATACATGTTCAGAGAGCAGCTTCCTACATTTGTCCCTCTGAGATGAAGCTGTCCCTGACTTAAATAGCCAGATCTACATCAGATTTCTCAATATACATCTCTCTAAAACATACCTTTTATTTCCACACAACGGAATTTCAATATTTCCATCATTCTCAAGCTCTTTCACCATGTGATTAAGTCTGTTTCAGACAGGTTAGCTCATATATGATATACTTGTGTTTCCTTCCAAAATGACAACTTCCATTTCCTAACTCTTGAGCATTCCCATGTTTATTCTACATTAGTCTGCCTTCTAAGCACTTCTCCTTGTCTTGTTACAGCCATTTCTGTGAGTTTGACAGGTTTTCCACCAGCCTGTTGGACCGCACATAATTATACTGGATGGTTTCATGTCAAAGCTCATATTTCACAGTAATGTTCTTAAACAACAGATACCCCTTAGCAAAAATAGACTAGATATGCAAGATCACCTGGGTAAGTGTATAACTTCTTTAACTGAAAGACAGAAGTTTCAAATAGCATGTTGTTCCAGAGACTCCACCTTCTAGCATGGGCCTCATCATTCAACAGGCTTTTGACAATGGGAACTTTCTTCAACACTACCATTTCTTGTTGGTTTAGGGTTAGGATAAACCACCTGAGGCCTTTTGTGTCCTTACATGTCTTTCATAGATGGTTTTTTAAGTATTTCATAATGACTTAAGAAATCTCCATCTTAGTGACAGTAAATGAAATGTCATTCAGCCTTGAGAACCTCTCCATAAATTCCCAATAAACCTGCAGTAAACCAGCATGCCTTTGAGTATCTGGGATCCCACCTGTTAGAAGACTGTCCATACTCTCATCTGGATGTGGTGGTGACTGATTAGTAAAATTCAGTTGCTTCACTGGAGGATAATGTGGGGAGTCCCAAAAGGAGATCTTGTCCATCTCACTCTTGTCACAGTAGTTTTAGGGAGATTCAGTTCCTCTGCCCCATTCCAATGTCAGGGCAGCATGTTGGCTGGTGGCTTCCTAGTGCTGTGGTCACAGGGACTCCCCATGGAGGTCTGTCAGGACAGGACCTGGTATCCAGGGCCCATCCCACTCCCAGCCAGGAGCAAGGTACTGGGCTAGCCCAAGCCCTAGGCACTGGGCAACTCCATGGAGGCAGACATGTGGTGATGGCACTGTCAGTCAGATAAGAAGCTGTGATCTCAGGTCAACCACGAATTCTCAAGTGTCCACTTCTTGCTCTGTTTAACACCCTATTGCTCATGAGTGCTCGTGTGGCACTCGGTGTTTCTCAGATTAGATGAGAACCACCGAGAGCATCCTCCACCTGACAGAATGAAAAACACAGTGCAGTGCTGCAGAGACGGTTACTGCCAGAAATGGGAGTGGGGTTTACCTGCTTTCTTCCTGGGACCCAGTACTTGACCATATGTAAACAAATATGGGTTAACTTCTCTCTACTTCTAGAGATGTACTTTAGATTTCTTATTTTTCCGTCTGGCTTCCTTTCTTCCTTCCACAAATAACTCAGAGACAAGAAGTGTGTAGAATTTACAATATTTAGGGCCAAATTCAGGCTAAGAAGCAGAGCAGAAACTTCTCATGAGTTCCACTCTGCTGTCTACACAAACTTTAACTTTGTCTTGCTGTATTTTTTCCCATAATGGTTGTCATCCAGCCATTGTACTGTTGTCCCTCAATTGGTGTTTAGGTCCATGCCCAGAGAGCCAAATCTGATGAACACACAGAACTCAGACCTACCTTCTAACGTTTAATGACATTCTGGGCAGAAAAGGGTGCTAGCTACTTGATAGTTTGCAAAGCTAGCACTGCTTTTTTAGAGAGTTTATAGGTTTTTATGGAAATGAAAACAAAGAAGTTGTGCAAAACTTGTTCATTGGTCAACTTAACCTATGCATTTCTGTACATGGTCTGATTAGTGATTAGTTCTTTATATGAGAGTGGTCTGACATAAGGTCCCCTCCCAAGGGTGTGATTTTTGTCATGCTAATTAGTAGTAGGTTATCTTTGGGCAACTCTACCCCCTTCTCCCTTATCCCCCTGCTCCTGAGGTGATTCTCCTTTGCGGACCTTAGCATACTGTTGTCATTCTTGTGTTACCTTGCTGTGATTCTCCACCATGGCTTGTTTCTTCACAGACTTAGGCCGTCCTGGATCCATCCCTTTTAATCAATGACGTGTTGGTCCAAAAGTCCTGTGATGATGCATCCACAGCACAGGTTGGTCACCTGCAGAGAGGAACTACACTTTTTCCCAGCCTGACATTCACTGTTTCATTTGTAGGTGAAATAGGTGCAACCTGGAAAGGTTTTTCCTTCCTACAGACCAGAGGCCATCCTATCACACCGCAGAGTGAAGAACTGCCTGCCACTGTGAGAGCTCAGAAGAGAGAAAGAACTGAACCATGGCTATAATCTCCTGAAGAAGCTCATAGAGAGCCATGGCAGGGGTAAGACACACACCCTCAGAGCAGCCTCACAGCCCATTTGGGGAGCTCACCACACTCACTCCCTTATCTGCCTATAACTGGGACAACATCCCACCCCACAGCAGCTCCACGATATGGCTCTCCCAACAGAAGTACAGCACTCCCACCCAGGGTTGCAGAAGAGGCTTGGTGCAGATATTCAGTCTCCCTTCAGCAGAAGACCACCCAAGATAACCACAATCTTTCCACATCCCAGGTTGCCAGCCTGGTAACAAGAAAGTCCTGCACGTGAGGTGTCAAAAGGGAGGGTAGAGAGGGATGGCTGGATATTACAAGTGACACATGGATTCACCACACAAGTTTAAAATAAGGTACTTTTTTCTACCTGTTTTATTATGAGCCATAAAACCCCTTTGTTTTGCTGAGGAGGGAATCTCCGTTACCATTTCAATATGCTGCAGTGAACTATACTAATGCGCAATTAATTGTAGAGATTAATCATCAGGCAGTGTTATCAGATGAACACCATGACATACACGAGCATAGGCTAACCCCTGGTTCATGCTTTGGCAGGCTGAGGAAATGACTCTTGCGTGGCTGAGCCAAGCTCTCAGGCTGGGTGGCCTACATCTCTGGGTGACCTTGATTCTTCCACAGGCTGCTTCCACTTGGGTTCAAACACATGAAATATCGCAGCAGTCCTAAAAACTATGTCATCTCCTACAGTGTTTCTTTCCAAAGAAAACTCCATTATGTAAAAGGTGCTTCTACACCCAGCATCACTGAGCACACAGCTCTGTTCCTGCACTTCTCACAGACACATATTTGGAAACAGATTTTGGAGTGTAAGTCTATTATTTGACTACCCATACAACTTGACACTCTGTGATTTGCCAGGTTGAATGACCTCATACAGCTAGATCAGCCTGAACTCTACAGAGGACACCAACACCCTGACTATTTTAGACAAACTCTACTAGTTTTTCTGTCTGCACTGTCCTTCCTTCAGACAGAAATGTTGCTTCTCATTGCTGGATCTGAGTTTTCCATGAACATGTCAACTGACATTTTGGGCCAAGCTTTTGTTCCAAAAGGATTTAGGCACCAGTGTCCTCTGGAGTTGTCTTAACCATAACCTTGTTACAATAAGTTCATAAGATTAGTGGGATCAAATTGTCCAAATGCTGAAAAACCCCTCCTGTGCCTTCATGTGAAGAACACACCTGCATTCCTAAGAATGCCCATGTGTGCCAGATCAAGGATCCATCTATCTCAGGATCTTTTCCCTTCCTGGCAAAAAAGAGATGCCCGGGAAGAGTATAAAAGGACAAGCTTATAATATCGCTGCTTCAGGATGTTCTTCCACCCTTCATGGATATCCTGGAGCAGAGGTTGTGGTTTGTATTTAATAACTATCAATGGATAATTCTTCCATGAATTTGAGCTCATGTAAACATTGAGCACCTAGCACCCCTGGCGGCATTGGGTCCCACACCTTCACCTTCTCCCTGGGAGCACAACTGCCTCTTTCCTTTTGCACTGACCTTGCCATCTGGGAGTTTCATTTGCATCCCCTGAATCTCTTACTGGAAGACACAGTGATTCTCTAGGTGTTTCCTTCCTACCAGTCATGATCTTCCTTCATCTGTGTCTCCTCTCACAGTATTCCACCCCCTGGACAAGACCCATTGCTTACCCTGTGGCCCTTTCTGTATTTTTCCAGCACTTCTATCTCCATGGAAAGATTAGAAAAACCTTACAAATTACAAAGCAACCACCAAGAGTTAGAGGAGCAAACAGACTGGTCACACTGCTCATGCTGAGGGACAATCACACACTTGGCTCCTGGCCCTTTCCCCTCTTAACCAGGCTCATATTTCACTCATCATCAGAGCACTTTCATGGCCTCTTTCTCTCTGTGTCCTCACCCATGAGATGCACATCGTCAGCTTGGTCTGAGTCCTGCTAGGCAGCCACGTCAGGCTGCAGGAAGACCAGAGGCTGATGCTCAGACCCACAGATGCAGAGGGGGGCCCTACCCCATTCTCCAGCCTCACAATGGAGAGCACCTCCATGATGTGGAGTTCATTCTGTCTGAACTAGTACCAACAAGGACAACTTATCTGAGGAAGCTGCAGCATCTCTGGTTATGAACAGGACCCTGGTGCTGCCACCTGGCCAAGACCTGGACCAACACCAAGAGGTGCCAGGCAGTTTCTCCTCAGGCACTGGCTTGAGATTTAGTGAAAAATCATCAAAACCATGATAATTTGAATGCAGTATTTTGGACAGTGTAGTGATAACATTTTCAGAGGGAACAACTGAGACTGCTCAACCTGAAACTCCTGATGAAGAGAAGCTGAAGAACTCCACCATGTCAAGAAGCCAGAAAATATCATGGCCAGCAAAATTCATTGTCAACTGTTGGAAAATGGCACACATAGGAATTAATCAGCTCTAAGTATATGGAAGCAGCAAGAGGCTCTGCTTCACCAAGATGAAAATATAACTTGGAGTCATGGCTGTCTGAAATGTTAATTTGGTGTGTGATATGCATGCAGTTATTGCCATCAGTGCTGAAAAGGTTGTGTAGGTCCATGAAGCTTTACCAGGAAGATAACAAGCATGACCATGAGTATGGAAAAGATTCACTGTGACAAAAGGGTAAATGGTACTGGAAAACAGAGTGAGATTTTTAAAAGAATATTCCCGTGAAGGAGGCAGATTTTGAGGAAATATTGACCAAGTATTCTCACAAGGTGAGAGGCAAGAGCCACCTGGAAAAATCATTGTGCAGCATTGTAATCCCCCTTGACTAATTGCATTGTGGGTTTCATTCTGTAGAGTCCAAATCCAGGTTCAAGGCAGGGGTTTAAAGTTTTCTGTTCTTAAGTGACCAAGACAAAAATTTGTGGGGGATGGATCCACCCATCCTGATGTGTCAATTGTCTCAAGCTCCACAAGAGTAAGACTTTGAAAGCACTGAGTGTTTGTAACTGAGGTATCCCTCGAATATGCTGTGTACTCTAAACTCTTCACCTGAATATTCCTTTGTGATTAGACAGCTCTCAGCTTTGATGGTCAAAGGCAGTTCTTACACTACTATGAGGCACTTTGGTCTCAATAAAACAGCATTTTAACCAATGCTTTACTAGCTCTAGTAAAAAGCACTGCAAACATTTTTTTCTCTACAGCTTTGCTCCTTCTTGTATTGCACCAGGAATCTTCAGGCAAAGCACTCCATACTTAGCTCAGCCTCGACAGTACAACTTCAGTTGCTTAATGAAAAACAGAAGCATACAAATGCTCACAACTTTTCTCCAAAGGCAGCATGAGCCACATGTGCCAGTGCTGGTTTCTGTGTTGCCTTTTTGTGAATGCACAAAAACAAGAACAAATTAATGATTGCATATACTCAGACAGGTTTGTGGCCAAGTACGCCGTACTTTTAACCAGACATCTGAGAGGAAAGCAGGGTAGGGTGAGGCAGAAAACTGCACACCCCAGGGAGACAGCAGGAGCCTTGAGCTCCTGTCTCAAGAACTGCTGTGGGGAACAGCCAAAAAGGTTTTAACACTGTCTGTCTCCCTTTTGGAGAACAGGGCACGTGTGAGTGAGGAGCCATGTGCCAAAACACTGCAAGAGTCTGTTTGCTCCTGCATAACCCCAGCCCGATGGTGCTGCCCTTCCACATCACCCTCTCAAGTCAGCTGTCCCACACCTTGACTTTGGGAAAGCCACAGCTTGGAAAACTGAGACCCAGTGGGTGGCAGAAAGGACACTATTAGAGGATTTTGGCACCTGAAACTTCTACCATTTTGAAGCACTCAGGGAATCAGCTGGTGTTCTCCTGGCTGGATTTTTGGGTGGTTGCATGGGTTCATGCTGGTTTACAAACAACATAGTAACACTGGGCATGAATTGCACAGAAGAGAAGTGCCTTTGGTCATACGTCAAACCAGCATGCTCCAGGCAGGGGGCTTGCAGTGGATTTCTTTGTCCCTTATGTCCTTACTAATAACTGATCAGAACAATTAACATAACCCCTGGCAGGATTTTGACCCAGGCCAGGTAGTGCTTTCCCAAGTGCTACTTAGGCACAGGCTGGGGTTTTGCAAGGGGGAGAGATCATTCCCCACAGGTAGTTAGGATGTGGCCACTGTGGTTTGGAAGCTAAGAGATCTTAGCAAGGAGGCTGCGGTATGGTTGTGCCATCCAACTCTAAGGTTAGAGGTCAGACGTTGCCCAAAGAAGTTATTCTTTGAGTAGATTTAGCTCAGGATCTCCAGCTTCCTTTGGCAATTGAGCTCATTCGTCATGCATCATTCCATTTTTGCCTGTCCTCCATCACGCAAGGGACAACAGTGTCAGTCACACCTGTTGAGATGTGTTTGCTTATTGCCACACCGTACCAACTGATGTGTGTCATGGAAAGCCTTGACCTTCCTTATTTAGCTTTTCTAAATGCTTCACTTACAGTTGTGTGCACTGTTTTTCCTGCTCAGCATTAAAGTTCCTCCTTTCCACATTGAGCCTATTTGTGCTAAGATTTCCTGCCTTTTTGCTGAGTAATTTTGACCTTCATTCAATAAATCAGTAATTTTCCCAGAACTTCATCATCACAGCCCCCACCCTTACTGCCTCTGCCTTTTGTTCCAGCACTTACTTTTCTGCAGCACTTCAACAACAGCTTGCCTGGAATTTCAATGAATTACGTGATTACTGCATTGCTGTTAAATACAAATCAAACAGAGCATCCCTTCATGAGGTACTTCTACTCAGTCGCTAACTCAGCCATTTAACATGGCAAAGCCCACTTGTGTTGCTGTTGCCTCATCTCTTTCTTCCCGCAGGCAGGCTTGCAAAGCCAGGGCTGTGTGCTTATGTCCAGTTCCAAGGACGACATGCTGGTTATCATTTCTTTTGTTACATCATGGGGGGAGAGCCTACAGAGCCTTTCAGGAGCAGTCACCTCCTAGAGGCTGTTTCCAGGGATGGACACTGGCTCCTTCAGTCTTCCCTAGTCTTCTTCAAAAACTGCTGTATTCCCAGCAGCTCACAAGGCAAGAAGACAAAAAAAAAAAAGCTTAGGAAGGTTCATGGACTTCAGCATGTTCTATAATTCCCTCTCTGAAACAAATACATTTCCATAGGTTATCCTTTTTTGACTGTACACTCAAAACCAAAAACAGACTTCTCAATTGAAAAGGAGAACATAAAATTATAAACACTTCTCAGGGTATTTCTTCTCCTCCAGAACAACCAACCTTTCTCTCCATAAGAAGTCCAAAAGGCCGTATTTTTTCAGACCTCATCCACCTCATCAGCTAGTGAATTCTCTTCCTTTAGCAGACTGCTTTCCACTTCAACCTAAAAGGGGAAATAGGCCCTCAGCCAAAGGTTAGATTTAAATTCAGATCTACAGAATGGTGCTGTTTCCATCTTTGTTTGTATTTGGGCCTGTCTGACTTCCTAGGGTGAAGCTGCTCTTCCAGATTCGCGCAGCAAACACCAGCTTTGCTATTGTGTTCTCTGCTCTCCCCTTGGCAAACCATCCACTGGAAATCAGCACATCTAGGGAGATCAGTCCAAACTGCCATGGGAAACTGGCTATTTTTCTAAAATAAATGATACAGATCAACCACAGGTTGCTGCCTAGATTACTAGTTTGTAGTACTCATGAGATCAGACTAGGTCATCATAAAGGTGCCTTCTGGCTTTCAAATCTATCACCCTAAGTAATGCATTAATGAAGTAACATGGAACAAAGCCACATTTGTTCATGTGTAAGGCATGTTAATGATGTTCCTTTCAAAGATGGAGCAGTGGATTGATGCACTGAATTTCACCTCTAGGGACTCTGACTTTGGTTATGAGACAAATGAGTTTGATAGCATCAAGTAAATACTCAATGGATATTTGCCTCCATCCCCAAAACCACCATGCAATTTGGCAGAAGCAGCAGTCTGTGCTCACGAGACGTCTAGAGGTGCTCAGGGCATTGGCAGTCCTCTGGGAGGAGGCATCTGGCTGTGCTGTACCTCTCATTACCCAGCGCTCTCACCCTCTTGCTTCCCCGAGCACCAGCAACATGCTACTCCCCAGAATCACTGCAAAGAAAACACAAAATTAAAGCTGAAAGAAGGGGAAAAGATATTTAGTTGTGTTCGTGAAGTGAACTAATGCTGGAGATTGGCTGAACTGCATACTGTATCAGCTTTGATGCATTATTAGAATTGTGAAAACTTTCAGTGTTTCAAGGAAAAGATTTTTTCCAGGCGCAAGATCAAAGTCAAAGCTAAATAATATTGGGTTACAGAGCAGAGGACTTTCAAATGACTGGTCTTTACTGTTTTTGTATCTAGAAATGTTGTGATAGGAGTAGCCCTTTTTTACAAGGCCCAGTAACAACAATGTAAATCAAGCATTAACCAGAAGTAGACAGCAAATTATCTATTTTTTGAAGAGACTTCTGCTGGAGCTGATTTTTAGGAAAGGAAAAAAGGACTTCTGTTTTTAATAGCATAAAAATACTTGTCCAGGAGGCGCCACTGTATCTTTGTCTCAAAGCATAACAATGTTAGATATAAACCAACAGCCTTGAAACAGCAGATAAAACTACATATGGGGATGTTTTGACACAGAGTTGCTGAGACAAGGCTCAGGGTAAATCCTCACCCTTGTTTGATAGGTTTTTAGGCTCCTTGCATAAAATACCCATGCTAAAGGAAGAGAGAGATGTATTAGCCCATGCAAAATAAGAGGTATGGAAAATTTGCCTGTAAAGTGTATCCCTGTTAGATGGGACATTCTATTTCAACAGTGTTTTAGACACAGAAATGATGACTGTGGCAACTTGAATCTGGTTGTGAAGCAGCAGCAGCAGCAACAGGACAGCAGGAGCACAGAATAGGAAGTCAGACATACAGGGACAGCTAAATTCACCCTTCTAAAAATCATACATTGAGTTTGAATCAGTTGTATACATTCTCTCTGTAGGTAAGGCAGAGAGACAAACACCTCCAGAGGGTAAGTCTTTCTAGGACAGGTGCTTAAGGCAGCGGCTGAACTGACCAGAAAAGGTGTGATTCTTTTCCCCCCTGACTCTTGGAGCCAAGAGAACTCATGAAGCCAAGGCGCCTAATTTCCAGGTGGTTAAGACAGAGTGAGATGCATCAACCCCACAGCTAACTTACCTAGTCATCATGACTCCCGTTATGTTTCCAGACAGAAAGAACAGCCAAATACTTTCAGTCTTGAATATGTTTATATGAAGAAACACAACAAGAAAGAACAAAAGTAAGGTCTTCCTCCAGGACACGGACACAGTTCATCTCTCTTCTGGAAGGATTTCAGTGAAGAGAGTGAAATGGCTGCTTCCCTGTGTTCAGGACTGCCTTGGTTTTCCCCATAAGGTTAAAACACAGCCTTTTCTACAGACTTTCCTTTGCCTTTTCCCCATCTCATTTGGATAGCCTATGGCTTTGCTATCTGAATGGCACTATTCAGGTCCATTTATAAAGCCAAGAAAAAGAAATATGAAGATCTGCTTCCTCCACTAATTGCAGACTACCCCTAATTTCAGGCCAAATTCAATTGCTGCCACAGAGAAGAGAATCCAAAAGCAGCACAGACTCTCTTCTTAATGCATTGAGGAAGCACAGGCTGTTCTGAGAGTGACTTTTCATTGTCAGACTTTAAAATCAACACCATGGTTGAGGAGTATATATTTTTTTTAAGGAGTCCTTAGTGCCAATGTCCATCCACAAAAAGATGG
This sequence comes from Dendrocincla tyrannina, assembly GCA_035047865.1. Lineage (NCBI taxonomy): Eukaryota > Metazoa > Chordata > Aves > Passeriformes > Dendrocolaptidae > Dendrocincla > Dendrocincla tyrannina. Next base: position 100,892,545 of record JAWWMP010000116.1, read on the forward strand.
TACGATTTGCATCCCTCCCCATACAGACAAACTGGTGGGATTTGAGTAGCAAGCACATCAGGCCTGGCCATTACAATATAAACTATAAATGTGGTGCAAGTGCTTCCCAAACATCAAAAATCAATAATTCTACTCTGTAGCTGTAGGAGGGTCATTACGGCTTGTTGACAGTATGAGGCCCTTGAGCCTACTAGTCAGACCTCTCTTCCTCCAAATTGTTCCATCATACTGAGCTTCTCAGCTGTGCTATGGAGATCCATTCTCCTTGGGAAGGAAATCAAACCCTGCTGAATGGACTCCACTGCAGAGAAGACCATGGGCAGAGTTTTTGCCTGTTGATAAACGCCCTTCAGAATGAGCACATTATAAGAATGAACTTATAAGCACGTTCAGACAAATAAAAGGCTGGATTCAGTTTATTCACAATGAGATGGTGTTTACTTGTCTCTTGGCCGAAGTTTTTACATGTAAGTCAAGCAAGGCCAGAATATTTCAGAAATCCTGTTTCCATCGCAAGAATGGTGTCATGAAAGTATATATATATATATGTTTATATGAATATACATACAAATACATGCATATATATTTGGCTAGAATGAGATTAATCTGTAAGAAATGAGAGGCCAGAAAGAATGTACCTACATGTGTGCACATACATATGAAGTAGAAATATGCTTATCTGGGTAAATAGAGAGAGAATAAAAGACGAAAAATAACATGAGGAAAATCAAGAAACAGGCAAAACAAACAATGCTAAGAGACAGGCAAGAAATTCATAGAGTAATTGAAGTTGTAAATGTGTATTTTATCATACATCCCACTTGGCCAGGATGTTCCTTCCATCAGAGAAAAGAACAGGGCTAACAGTGTTGAACACTACTAGGCCCTGATTCAGATGTAGATCTGCAAGGTCTTACAACAGTGTCCCAGTGCACTCGCTGAGAATGGGTACTTGACTGCTCTCTCTTGCACAACCCTGGACCTGAGACAGCTTTGTTCGAGCCAGTGGAGTTACTCCAGAACTGTACCTGTGCGAGCAGAGATAAAATCTTTTGTGGATTGTATGAGAAATTAAGTAATCCAAGAAAAGGATTTGGTCAAAGGAAGAATGTGAGCATTTTGCTTCATGCTCTTTGAAATATTGTGTCTTCTACAAGGGAGTAACCTGATCCACATTTATATCCATGTTTTTCTTCCACAATTTACTCCAGAGATTTTCTTAAAACAATAAATAGGAAATACTCTCACATGCAGCTGTGCAGGATATCTAGTTCACAAGCTGTTTTTCCAGGGTGGGAGCTCGTCCGTTAGGCATCGCAGTCATGGAAAAGAACATACCAAATGTGATGCAGGAAGCAACATTGCTGGTTTTCTCATTTAGCATCCATTCAATACCAGAGCTAACTGGATGAGATATCCCTAGGTGACTACCTACATGAAAATGAGATGAGTTACAGCTACTTCAAGCCAGGGAAAGTGCCATCAGCCTCCCTGCAGTAGTACCCTTAACTTTTGTAAAGAGCTACTAAGGATAAAACGCAGACCATCTGAAGTTGCTCTGCAGCAGCACTTAATCTTGGAAACCATTCATTAAGACTGTGCCTCGTAACTTTGAAGTTCCTAAGATGATGCTCGACAAGGTCCTGATCTGGACAGAAATCTAAAACGTTTGGATACGGATTCAGGTTTAGGCATCCGGACACTTCTAACGGGCCTGATTTGGGAAGTATGTTCAAGGGAAACCTACCCACAGCAAGAGCATGTAAATCGGTTCAGTCCCTACTTCCAGTGAGACTTGACTTCCAGTATCACCAGCCTCCATGGGTACGAGCTCTCTTCTTGCACACAGAGGAGAGTATCCTGACCAGGAAGCTATACCATATCCCTGGCATTCAGGGGGCAGGAAAGAGGTATATATGTTTATTTATATCTATAAACTAAAGCTGGGCCACATATAGCCTGGACTGCAAGTCTCATGAGGTCAGAAGTTGAAAAAGTGAGAAGCAGCCTCATCATCGGAGGATTGAACTAGACTGGGCTATACCCAGATACTGATTACACTAATTGGAAAACATTTGATAGAAAGCTGGTCTCTTACTGCACTGTGCCCAACTGGTCTTCATGCAGGCTTGTGGAACAGAGGTGAGCCTGAGTCAGCTGAGTGCCTCCCTCTTGTCTGGGAGCAGCATAGCTTTGCATTTCAGGTAACTGGATGTGCTTTTCATATGGAAGATTTTTAAAGTCTGATGTGGTTCTGAAAAGCAAGGAGGGGAAAATGAGTTGATGTTGGAAACCAGCTGGCCCTGTAAATTTCTTGTGAGAAAGAAAGGGAGTTTTGGCCTTGTGGGAACCTACTATCTCTGTAGATTTCTCATGTGGGAGTTGGCCTTGGCTGAGGCCTTGTGTGCTCGTTAGGATGAACACCTGCGGGAGCTGTGAGAACCGACAGTTTCAGTACAGAGAACGCAGCCTGTAATAAGTAGCCAATGAGTGATTGTTATGTGTATGCTGTACCAATAGGTTTAATGCACGTATTGTCAGAAAGACTATAATTATAGAAGTTTCTTTAATAAAGTGGAGTTTTGCTGTTAATTCACATTGAATCGTCTGCATTGGTTCCAAAGCCCGTAACCTTCAACACCAGGGGGTATGATATTCCCACTTTATTCCCAAAGTATTTTATGTCTAATTTTCCTATGTCTCCAGGGCAGTACCAAACTTATGGGTCAATTTGTTCTTCGTCCTTGGTTGTTAAAGTATAAATTTTAACCCCTATCTTATTTTCAGTTATTTCCGGGTTAATTCTTAACTGCACCATCAAATTTCTTCTCAGGAGATTGTACTCCGCCTCTGGTACTAATAGAAAGTTTCCCACATCGTATTTAGTGTCTGTTTTGATTCTAACATCTTTAATTATGGGAACCTTAAAAGGTTCCCCTTTTGCCCCTATAACTTGTATATGATCTTTTGAAACTTTA
>JAWWMP010000116.1:100895622-100950287 GCA_035047865.1 Dendrocincla tyrannina
TTGTCAGAAAGACTATAACTATAGAAGTTTCTTTAATAAAGTGAAGTCTTGCTGTAATTCATATTGAATCGTCTGCAGTTCTTCCAAAGCCTGTAACCTTCGACAAGTTGATAGGTCTCTGAGTTGATTCCCTTGGTGACTCAGGTCAGATATGCCCTCCTTGCAGAGGAAAATGAGGGGAAGATTCTCCGTTCACCTTCATCTGAGGTCAGGTTGGTTGTTTTATACTGTCATCGTTGCCCAGGGAAAACAGACAACCATATTCTGATGATGCAATAAAGAACTAAAATTCATCTACCTGTTAGAGCAGGGGCAATACACCATGGTGAGTACTAACAAAAAGTAAGTATATTCTGATATGGTATAGTGAAGAGCAGTTAGGACTCTTCAGCATATATGGGATATGGTGACAAAAAGAGGCAATTTTCCTGAGTCATGTTCCCAGGCACACTAGAATTATCCAGAAATTTCAGAAAATCTTCTTCATATTAAACTGTGGGTTTTCTTTTCTAAGAGGTCTTTGTTCATCTCCTTGTAGTGATTCACGCTTTGCATGTCCCTGTGTCCCCACACACAAGACAGATGGACAGCTGAGTCCAGATCTAAAGTCCTGAGGCCAGGACTTTGTGTAGGAGGCAAAGAAGCTGTATTTGAGCCATGGCATCTGTAACTAGCCATCTTCTTTTAGCAAGGTTCCTGAGCACATTCACATTAATGTCTTTAGCAGTCCTTGTTCAGCTGGAGCACTTTTGATATATCCCATTAAATTCTGGTGGCTCATTCACCAAACTGATGGTGGTGGCTCATGCACCAAAACATCCCATGCTTTGTCTCAGAGGAAGCAAACGATGCTAAGCAGCTCACGTCTCACAATGGCACCACAATGCCACCACGCCAGCAATGGGGTTGGCACAAGATCCCGTTGGCCGGGCCTTAGCCTGGTTTTGCTCTGCCACTACAAAAGAAGAGGAGCTAAACTGGGCAAGAAGAAAGTTCTGGCACTCAGTGCTGGCAAGCACCATGGCTTTATTTATTATTTCATGTGTTTTCTATCTTCTGCTCATACAGTCAGTGTAGATCACTTTTGTCTTCCAGAGATAAAGCCCTCAGTGGGCTTCACACCAACTTAAATGGAAGCTGCTTAAACAGAACATGAATTTGCCCCTCTACCTTTGCTCTGATTTAAGGAAACATGCATGCCCGGATTATTTCACCTGAGGTAGCCAAGCATTAATTAATTACATAAAAGCATTTGTGAACCTGTTAAAACTATTTGATGAGCAGTGCTGCTATCTCCACCATCACTCTAAATGCTTTAATTAATTTGGGGGAATTTACACATGCATGTTGTCTGCCAAATTCAACAAAACCTGCTTTATAAACTAATAATAGCATTTGCTTTCACTGTGGAGTTATGCAAGCTCTGTATGTGCATGCAAGTAGAGAGAGCATTGGCCACAGCACAGAGCCAAGTGCCGCTCAGTGATTTACCAACAAACCTACATTCTCATCAATATTAGTTTCATACTAATGTCAGTAGAGTTGCAGGCAATCAGCACTGTTTGTGCAAATGTGTGTGCAGCATCTGACAGGATCAAAAGGATCAAAGCTATCAAAAGTAGTCTTTTTTTTTTTTTTTTTTGTGACAGGTTGGGCAAAAGAGCAGTTTGTTTCCTCAGAGTGATGCAGAGCTATCGGTGAGGCCTCAGTGACTTGTGCTGTCCCACTTTTCTGCTGCAGGTTTGACACTGCATTCAGATAACATAATCACAACAGCATGTTGGGGCTCAGCTGCTGGAGATTAATGGCTGGTGCATGATTTTTAAAGGAAAAATTACTGCCTTTTTTGGCAGACTTAGAGAGGATAACTCATTAATTAGGCAGCCTGAAAAGCAAAATAAAATCCTAATCATCTTCAGTGGATTAGCACACAGAGCGAGATACAAAGCCTGCACAAATGAGAGGAAACTTCACTGAACAGGGCAGTGTCAGCTCAGACTGCATCCCAGGAAGTTCTGATCCTCTACTGCTCTGATGGCATTTTCCTCTGCAGACATGGGAGAAAAAACCCTCTAGCACCTGGGATAGATGGCATGAAAGCACTCGTCATGGAAATTCCCCATCGAGCATCACAGCTGCCCATGCCAAGTTTCACCACCTGCCCTATAATCCTCATGCCCAGTTGGGAGGACAAGGGAGATGTCCTGGAGCACCCCAGGGGCCTTGGCCCCCAGCGCCTGCAGCCACAGCGCCTTGGTGTCTCAGTCTCCCATGTGTCTGTCCTCACCCCACCTCTGCTGGGTATTGCCCCACTTCACAACGCTGAGGGGAAGGCATTTTCAGGAGCATTCAGACATTCAGATAGGCATCTGGCCCCAGATCTTCAAAGGTTCTGAGACTGTGCTGCACTGCAGCTGGAGCTGAACCTACTGCAGCTGGAGCTGAAGTGCCCCTGCACTTGGGGGTTTCTCCAGTTTAACTACATCACTCCAAACCCACCTAAATGAACTGATACAACTTTACTTGTGTAGACAAGACCTTAATCTCTCCATTTAATCTGTTCTTGCTATTGTTCCTCCTGGCCTGGGCCTCTTGGCAGCCCAGAGCACTCACTGCAGTGAGGTGCTCAGCTTCCTGGGGAGGAGCAGGGAGCTACCTCGCAAATTCATTTCCACTTGTGGCTGGCGTTGGACTTGCACTCCAGCTCCCTCAGGCAATATTTGTTCTGACATTTCCAGCCCATTAAACATTCGAAATGCATCTCCTTAATTTATCTCCTTCCCTTGATACTATCTTCCTCAAGTTCCTTGGTGATTTCTTTGTCATGATAACCACTTTTGACAAAGTTCTCCCTTTTCTAGCTGTAGCAGGCATGATGAGGTTTGGTATACCACATCACACCCCTAGTCTGTCAGATTGCATCTACTGCCTTTGACAGCCCCTGCAATCTCATTTTTAGAGAAATACGGGGAATCCCATCCCATCACCAGGCCTGTTACAGTGTCAGTGGTGCTGCACCGCCTGCCCAGCACTGCCTGCTCGCTGCTGAGGACATCTGGGTCGCTCCCGCATGGATCTGCTGCACTGGACAGCTCTGTCCTTCATCATAAACCCACCACAACTGCTTGTGCACATCATATCATGCCGTGCCAAGCAAGGACTGGTTTAGTTTCCCCTTTTTCCTTACAGTTGCTCACTCCAGCCAGATCCTCGCTGTCCTCTGCAAGCCAGTGAGCTCCCACTGCAACCCAGCCTTCACCTCTGCAGCTCCTCACAGCACTATTGCCCCTCCAAATAAAACACAGTGCAGGCAAAAAAGAATAGACCCTACAAGAAACAGGAGCCCGGAAACAGTGTTTGGTGAGCACTGACCTTCTGGTGACCCCTGCCTGAGTGGGGGAAATTGCTGCAAGCAGAAGACAGTATTTGACTGCCTTAGCTCGAGGTCCTTTGCTCCCAAGCAGATCGACTGGTCACGTTTCCTTGAGCAAATGACTCTGTATCAAAATGAGGTCAGAGTCCTGTTAGAGGTATCACTCCAGGTGACAGCTTAGCTCTGCCCTGCTCTGACCTCAACACTGATAAACCAGAGGAGACAGCAAGTGGGAGTCAGCATCTGGCTGGAGCCAGAGACTGATCTGGTGGGAGATAGAAGTTGTGTTTCATAGAATCTAGTGTCATGGAGGATCATGACCAGGCCTTCTGAGCCTAGGTTATTACAAAAAGTAAAAATCAGAACCATAATCTTAAAACCAGTTTGTATTTATGCAGACTATGTGCTTTCCTAGCCTGCCTCGGTTCCCTTGTGATGTTTCCCAACAGTACCTGCAATTAAATGTGCAGCCAGTATCTTCTGAGAGACAAGAAGGAACATTTAAACAAGATTTGGAAATTAATTTGGAAATTTTATGCACGATAGTCCCCAAATCTCACGAGGTCATATTCCAATATAGAACACAAATGTACATCTATGGGTTAATAAAGGTGGCTCCTAACATCCCACAGGGACACATCACAGCACTTAGGACTGTGCATATACTATTTCTCACTTGCAGAACCTCTGCTGTCCCCAGCAGTGATCCATTGTGGTCACCTAGAAAAGTACAACCCGTGGTGCTCATCCACTGCCGTGTGACCTGTGGGTGCGTGTGGGTGCACGGGGTCACATCCCCTTCCTCACACTCCCTTGTTGACAGGAGGTATTTCACTTATCCTTAAAGATACCAGCTCTTCATTCAGGTGAATGTGTATCTGTGCTTGACATACCATGTAAGAGGAAAATACCAGAAGGGAAACTTGAGCAGACACATCTGCAGGATATGCAAATCAAGCACAGAAATGAGGAATTTGGCAAGTCTCTCAGGAAATGATGACAGTGACTTTTTAAAAAATCTCATGCCTTTTACTTGTTCAGCCAGGATATTATTTCCTATTTCAAGACATTTCCACATTGCGTATCTGTTGGGAATGTAAACACCATCCAGGATTCAGCTCCCACTTTTTCAAGAGAGAAACATCTGCTTTCCAGTATCACCACTGGCCACGGCTTGCATGGGGAAACATTCAGCGGAAGAGCGACGCAGCCTGAGATAGGCTGGATAGACAGCAGTTCCACGTTGAGCTCATGCTGTGTGAGCAGGGCAGGCAAGCTCTCCCCTTCCTTGTCTCACTTTTCATCTCATGCAGTTGAGGATTTAGGCTTGGAATACTCTTGGCTTGGATGACCTCTGATGTAGTTGTGTTCAGTAGCTTCCTCCTGCTCACAATGCATTGCTGTGGCCCAGCTCCGTGTTTGGAAAAGGCTTTCCACCTCTGTACATGAGGCACAAAGACAAAGCACAGGAAGGGACCTGTGTGGGGACCAGAGGGGAGAAACTGGGATGCAGTGGCTCTGGGACCAGCAACAGCTGACCACTCAGGTTGCTGGAAAACATGATGGTTAGTGATGCAATGGACATGGATGTGATTTTACCCATACAAATTAATGTGACTGGGGGTGGAATGAATGTATGCAGGGACTTATAAGAAATGCACGGAGACAATATCTATGGTATGGAGGATGGAGACAATGGGAACAGGGATATCAAGTGAATGCTTTTCAGAAGCTGATTTTTCAGAACAGAAAGGTCTCACCTGCTTTTCCCATGAGGCTGCATCCTCTCACCGGAGAACTAATCCTACCTCTCCTGACCAATTACTTTTTTATTCTTGTCATCATCTTCCTTGGGTGAATAAATCTCAGTAAAGCCAATCAGACACAAGGGACAGGAAAATGAATCAGTGATGACGATTAGCAGAGCCAGACGTTAAATAACTTGTAGGTGTTGAGACTCCAAAACTGTAGGCAGAAAAAGGAGCAGCTTGCCTTCCCCTCTGCAATGGTTTCTTAGGTACTCATAGCTGTTTTCCAGGGAGTAGGCAAAGCACCACTGGGACCATCATTCCACACTGGTTACTCCCTCAAGGTGACAGTGAGTGAATGAAGGAGGGCAAAAAACCCCTTGTTCCTTCACAGGACAGTGATGGAGAGCAAAGATCCTTGCGTTTACTGTACAAGGGTCACTTTGTACCCAGTACCACAATAGATGCCATATTACACACCAGGCAGAGCACGGGCTGTGCAGGAACTTGTTTTTTGTGGTTTGATTTACAGCTTTGTCCATTAATATCATCTCATTTGGTCCCATCTGCACTTGCCCCACTTTGACATGATGCTGTCAAAGCACTTTGCTGTCCTCTTCAAAGTCTGTCTTGTGCGGTAGACATATGCCCCTTCCCTGGTATTACATCTCTGCTGCATTTTCTGCTTCTTCAGAGTTATACTCTATTCCAGTGAAAAGCTGTACCGTGGTGTGGTAACTTTACACAGATTGAAGTTTGTCCCTAAAAATCCAGACAAAAGGGCTGCTGAATCTGAAAAAAAATCCAAGATTACTCTTTCAGCTGTCCTCCCTCCCCTCTGTGTTTGCTTCATACTGCCCTCTCTGAGGTGAGTGGAGAAGGTCACCCTTTCTCAGGGGGATTAATTCTAGCTCAGTGGATTCTGGCACTGAGCTGGGTTAAAGAAAACACAGAATATATATCTAGGTCATATAGATGAATTCATGATGGGCTGATATAAGAAATTTTTGCCATTTACTATTGCCTAGCAGATGTTACCATGCCTTGCCACTCCAGCCAAAGCACGCTGACTCTTCAGCTAACAGAGTTTGCAGTCAGGTACCCTGAATTTAATCTTGCACCAATCCCTGTTCCAGAAAAAATGGCTCAGGATGGTGATCTCTGGCCAATACCCAACTGAGTGCCACACAGATCATGCCTGTCACTTTCTCAGACATCACCAACACTTGAACTTCAGATCACTGCTACAGGCCCTCCTTGAAGTGGTCTTAAATAAGCTCCAGGCATTTCACACAGAGAACCCTCATACATCCTGTTAATTACCCACACAAGAATTAAATTGTGATAATTAGAAGATCAGATAATGGTGTCTGGGAAACACCAGAGCAGCTACAGCAGAAATGTTGTTTTAGTAATGAAATTCATGTTAAGTACCCTTAAATACCTTATTCACAGCTGGGGGGTGATTCCCAGTGCCAGCCTCAGTGTGCTAACAGCAACAAGATACATGGAGCTCTAAGGTAAAGAGGATATTTTCTCACCATTTTTTATATTTGGAAAATTAGTGCAATTAAATCATGCAGAAAACTTTTTTTCATTAGTTTTTTTCAGCATCAAACAGTTTACCTTTTTCAACATGGTGAAAATCACTGAGTTAAACTCCTCACTGTTTGACTTTACTCACCCTCCCAAGAGATGTGGGAAGAGCCCTGAAAACCAGAGCAAGGAAGAGGAGGAGAGGATGTGGCATCGTTGCAGGAAAGTCCCTTTAAAGTCATCAGATGGAAACTGCCACAGTAGAAAAATCTCATAGTTTGACTTTGCCCTCAAGCTCAGAAATATACAGGAGGAAATACCAGCAGGGAAATACATGAAGTGAGCAGGAACGAAACAAATACATGGTACAGTGTACCTGTGACAGGCGATTAGGACACATTCTCCACCAGAGATGAGCTGTTGGAATAGCTCTTTCTTAGTAGTTTCTTTCCAGAAACACCTGGATCCACAACTGCTGGAAAAGTGAGCTAAACTCAGACACTTCACAATTCAATTTTTTTTTGTAAACTTTCGCTGGTTTACTGTAGGATATTCAGGAAAACAAAGTCTTTCCCGTCAAGCAGGATATCGATAAGGGCAACAGTTAGAGTAAGTAATCTGTGGCTAAACCAAAACCAAATAATGTGAATAGCTACATCAAAAGTTTTAAGCCTCCTTAAACCAAGCCAAAGGAAAGAAAGGGATAGGAACAGCAACCACTGAAGCAAATGGAGGGGTTATCCATTCCTGGAAAAGCTGCAAAAATGTTCATCACAAAAGCCAAAGCCACTCCTGCAGGCAGATTTCCGTCTCCAGTTTGCCCCAGCTCCCAGCATGTCTGGCCACAGATGGATTACCTCCTGCTAGGAAGGACTACCTACCCCTGTCTGGTTTCATTTTGCTCAATGTGATAGCATTAAAACTTGTCCGTCAGAGAAGGGACTCCTTAGGTAATTTGCTGGCTGCTGGACAGCCCTCTGGCCGGACCTGAAGGGGTTCAAATACCACACGAGCGCACAAGCTCAAGAAACCTGACACAGTTCAGGACAGAATCATAAACCTACCATTGAAGGAGATGGACTGTGGCAAGGGATTTTCCAGTTGTGTTCACCAAACCAACTCACCCTACAAGAGGGATGCATCCATGAGTGTGCCTTTGTAGCTGTGTATACACAACCATGACTAAGGTCTCTTTATTGCAGTGAATCCTACTGTCACTCCCTGTAGAAACATTTGGTCTTCCTGTCCAAAGTGTGTTATTAACCTACCAAACTCTTTGTAATTGAGAAAAAGAATTCATCATGACTGTTCCCCAAAGTTTGTGAAACCCAGGAAATGCTGAACAGCCTTTCTTCCGCAGCTGTAGGTATTGCTTATAGATTAAAATAGGAATATAAACTGGAAATCATTCGGGGTTTTTCTTAAATCACTGAAAGCTGTGAAGTTGCCAAGTGCTTGCTCCGCTCTGAACATATTTTGATAGACAACTGGCAAAACATTAGGATTAAGGGATAGGGATCAAGCTATTTAATCTCTAGCACCCTGTGTCTTCTGTCCACGATTCTAAAGCTAACATCAGTCAGTACTTAATTAAAAAGTGATACAATTTCAAACTTGCAAGCCAGTGTTTTGGGTTGGGTGAGACTGCAGAAAGGGTACTTTCCAACTAAGGATTTCTTCTGCTCAGCAGATTTTGGTCCAGAATATTTTGTCTAGTGTAACATTTTTATGAGAGGCTACAGAACTGAAAATGGCTTTGGACAAAGCTGCAGCATATGTATCTGGGAGGGGTAACCTATAAATAGGTCCAACATTCTAAGTTGTGACCTGATGGACTCCCTGTGATTACCCAAGGGATCTCTCCTTGCACACCTCATGAACTCAGGATGATCGAATCAAATTGCAGTGCCTTAGCATCCATAGCACTGCCAAGGCTCTGTCACCTGTGTCTGCTAAAGCAAAGGCAACCTTTGCGAGGTAAAGCCTACGCTTCACTTTGGACTGAGACATACCTACATAGCAGATCAAGTCTTTTATTTTCCTGATGTTGCTACAGAAGAGTGGGGGTTGGCGAGTAATTCCAACACAAAGGAATAAAGCAGCATGATTAGTTCTGCTTCTAGAAAACTGTGGTTCCCAAGCACCTCTGGGGAACCTGAGAAGGAGACTCCAGCCCCAGAAGAAGTGAAAGGGCACAACATAATAGCAGATGTCCAGCCACATCACTGCAGTTTCTCCCAGAGGAAAGATTCCATGAGCCAGGGAACACTGCCCTTAGCTCAATGAATACCCAAAGGGAAACTGAACATGGAACCATACAGGGACACATACATATATAATTGTGTGTGTGTATCCTGTGTAACTGTGCATTTTTCATGATATCTCAATATATCATGAATGTCTGCCTAGAGTCTTTACAATGCCTGTTATGCCTCTTTCACACATCCCTGAACATGTGAAATCCAAACCCAGGGCTGGAGCTTTCACTAGCCTGAGGCAACTGGGCCCATCTCTAGGAAGGGTTGTAGTGAGTAGGAAATACAGCATTTAGTCCCAGTGCTAACGTGAGTGGACAAAAAGATTTTCTTGCAGCCTCCTTAGAACCAGGGAAAGAGCAGAGAAGAAAGGTCCAGCACAGTGAATCCAAACACAAGGGTCCCAAACCCCATCAACTTAAAATTGCTTTTCCAGGCCTATATTCCAGCAATACTGGGAGATGAAGTGTTAGCACATAGTCCCAGGCAGCAGAGCTTGGGCATGTGCTCATTCTCAGGAGAGAGGCAGCAGCTCAGACAGCCCCACACCCAGCATTTTATTTTGGCTGGCTTTGAAAAGCCTCCAGCACAGCCTAGGGGCTTTCTGCATCTCTGCCCAGCAGTATGGACTCCCATTGTGGACTGTGTGTTTTGCTGGATATATACACCTGGCCGTCTTTGCAGGGCTGTGGCAAGGCTTTGGCAGCAGAGGGACATGATCCACACTCCTGCCTGATCCATCCTACCCCTCTTTTGGATCTGCTCTAGTTTTATGGTGTCAGAAGGAAATAATCCAAACAAAAAGTGCTCAGCAGGAGTATCTGCAAGCAGCTTACCTCACCTCTGTGAAATGTGCAGAGCCAAGGCAGGCTCTGGGCCACAGCAGCATCAACGGCTGTGCAGCAGCCTTGGGACTCACAAAGCACAGCACAGCCTGGGAAGTAGTCTCTCCTTAGCTTGCACAGTGCAGAACAAATTAGCTGTTCCCATTAGCAATACAGGATCAACTCAGTGGAATAATTTATCAGATAAGTAACCATCATTTCTTCATTGATTTTTCATTTCTTCATTTTCTTCATTGATGTACCTGGTCTCAGGAAACTCCATTGTTTCCAGATGGATATGTGATCTCCACAACACCACGTCCCACCCTAACGTGATTTGCATTACCTGTTATCCCAATACCGAACCTAAGGCATGAACCTTCCTGCTTCATTGTGTTTCTGACAGGTGCCTGAGGTAATGCCAGCAGCTGTATAGGACTGGGCTTTGTTACGGTGTTCTTCCAGTGTTATCCTCCTCAAATGAAGTTTACCTCTTGCTATGTCAGGTAAAACTGAAGTACAGGGAAAGAAATGACACTGTACCTAACCAACTCTTTATCAGAAGTTGCTGCACTTTTGTTTTGTAAAACCTAAGGTAACTTTCAAGAAGCTGTCAGCTTCTGGTGCGACAGATTTTGCTGCTACTGGAGCCTGATGTAGGCTACTGGGATATCATGCAAGCTGGCAAAGAAATGTAAAGCAATAAAAAGCTTAGCAGTCATAAGGCACTAAGCAGCAGTAGTAAAATGGACTAATTAAAAGGCTTTTAAAGCTGTCTCATCATGGTTGTTTTATTTGAAATCCATTTACTGAAATGAGAAATTCCTCTCTAATTTGTGCTCCTTCACAGGGGATTATCATCTCATTGCCACATTTTGCATCACTTGCCTGTATGTGTGACGTGTGATGCATGTCTTTCAGGGCTACACCATCTGCACCAAAGAGGCAACTTGGAAGTTCAAAGTCAAATTTACTGATACTCTTCATGTTTAGCGCTGTCTGGAGCTACAACTGTTCTGCATTCCCTCTCCTGGGTCACACTGGGGGACTCTACAGCTAACACTGCCATGACTGCAGCTTGCTGAAGTAGGTGAAAAATCTGGGAATAATGTGGTCAAGAGGTAAAAGCCTGCTCTTAGTAGGTGTCCCAGCACTTGTCAATGATCTGTTCAATAGTCTCAAAGGGAGTGACCCTATTTGGGAAATAGTTATTTAATCTGGCCTTTTTAAGAAGGGTTTGTGTTTCTGGGCTCTCCTGTTATCAGTGCTGCTGACTTGGTGTTACATAAGACAATAGGTGAAGTATTCCCACCTAACCTTTCACATCAGACATGAGTGATTTCTGTTCCTGCTCCGCGTGGAGCCAAAGCAAACCAGGCACAGCCAGGGCCATGCAGCAGCAGAAAGCTCAAACACACTGTGGCCACAGTGACTCAGCTTCCAGTTAGGAGTTGGCTTGGCTGGTGACAGAAGAGCTTCTCCATGTCACATTAATCCGCAAAAGATTGATACTCCCTCGGACTCAGATTCAAAAAGAGCCAGGATCATGTGCCTAGTGGAGGGTTTTCTGATCTGCCCAGCACTTTGGTTTGTGGCTGTTCAAACCTCTGAGACAAAGGCATCTCTTTGTGATTTCACAAAATCAGAGACCGCTTTCTAAAATGCTTGCAAGGGAATTTCCTGCTGAGTGCTCTTTTGGGGTAAGCAGGGCCAAGTCCCAGTCTAAGAGCCCTGTAGGAAAAATGCACAGCTAAGCTTCCTCATGCAGAAGGGCTCTCCAGTGGTTGTAACCGTGACAGTATAGCACACAGTAAGCAAATAATCTTATAAGCAAGACAAACAATTTTGAGGTCTAAATCACATTCAACCTAGAAGCCAGTAAGCATCAACTGTCTAGATTGACAGCATTACATAAAAGGAGCCTTAACATACTCTTTTAATTATTTTGCAGTTCGGTAGCAACTGGAAACCTCAGTGGAGTCATGCTCCAGCATGCCAAGCACTATATTAATAAATGTCATGGGCTGGTCCTTACCCCAGAGAACCCAGTGTACATAGACAAGGCATATTCTGAGAAGGAAGGAGAGATGCAGAGACAGATGACATGCGTACCCCAAGGCCAAACAGTAGGTGGTTGGTGGGGCAGAGATTTCCCAGCACAGCACTGCTTTTAAGCCTCAAAAGTCCTGGCTTTGTGCATCAGCAATTGGCAGTGGTCAACCACAAAGCCCTGTTTAGTACCTAAAAGGCAAGAGTATGCTTTTGCCTCACATTCTGGTACCTGCTTGGAGGAGGTAGGAGATGGAGTTTTTTGTTTTTCCCATAGACTTTTTTTTTTTTTTTTCCCAAAAAGGTTTCTATAACTGGTTATAGATACCAAAAAAAAAAAAAAAAAAAAAGACGGCTATTTAGCTCCATCTTCTTCATAGAGTTGGATGCACATCCACCATGTGGCTAAAATACAGATGTTCACCAAGAAGCAACACTTGTGTGTCCACTCCCAGAATGGGGTGCCAGAACCTCTGTCCTGTGTCTCAGTGCATAAGTACATTCCAGGCTGGCTGTGTACTACTCACTAGGCAGAAGCACCTGGATTTTTCTAACTTTATTTAAAGCGCACAAGACCTTTTGGAACAGAGCAAATATGAGCCAGACTTAAAGTCAGCAAAAAGAATTGCAAACAACTCCATGTCCAGCTTCAAAAACCTTGTGGAAATAGTGAGCCAGGCCTAGGTGACTTGAAAACTGCCTATCTTGTCCATCACAATGTGGTCCTGAGCTTCCTGCACCCTGGTAACATTGTGCCAGCCACACACAGACCAGGAGGCAGAGGGGAGCAGGGAACTGCCTCAAGAAATGCAGGAAGAGATGCAGCAGCATCCATCTGCATTTCGGCTCATCAAATCATTTATCTTCTGGTAATTGGTATTTAAGGAAGCCTCTTCTTGGAAAACATTACTACAGTTGTGGTCCAGACCCCTTTAGGAGTTCCTAGTCTATGGGTTCAGGGTCAGGAGGCAGTGCCTCACATTGCACCAGGCTTATTGCCAAGGCATCAACAGGGGATGAGTTAAATGTAATTGCAAAGCACTGGCCGGGCTGTTTGTAGATTTGTATGGTTTATGCCAGGGCTTGGGCAGCAAGAATCACCCCTCTGTGTGCAACATAAAATAAGATGAAAGGGTGTGAGGATGTATATTGATGTCTCTCCACAGCTCAAACACACCAAAGAGTTATTTGCTTTCTAGTGGACATAAATAGTAACCCAAGCAAATGTTACTCCCTCAGTAGGTGCTAATGATATACTTGGCTTTCTGGCCATGTTCTGGAATAAAAAAGGAGTGTGCTATTAATTACCTACAATCAATGTATTCATTGCACTCTGTGGGACCTGGATAATGCTGCTATTTATTTTAAATCAAATGAAAAATGTGATTATTGCAGATTTTAGCAAGTCAAGTGGGTTTCTGATGCAGCATAAACGCTCTTGCAAGATTCTTTTGTTCTTGCAATGTCTATATGGACAGCAAATGAGAAATTGCTTACAGAAGGATATGGATGGTCTTTAGCACTGGAGCCGACAGCCCTCCACCTAAAATAACCTGTGATCCTCAGTATACTGGACAGATTTATAGAGGTGAAGATGCCAAAGAAGCTTGTGGAGTACCTTGCTAATACCAGGCATGACACTGGAGAAATGCCTCACATGGTGCCTGTTTCAGCAAGCAGACCCATTGTTTTCCAGGTTGTGAAATGATGGTGATCAAGTAGAGGGTGGCTTGAGTTGCCAAGGTAACAACCCCAAAGGGGACAAAGGAAATAAAGTTAAATAAAGGTGGTAAAATTAATTTTTCCTCCCATTAACTACACCACTTTAATACAGAGTTGCTGAATATGATTCTAAAGAATGGCAGTTCTTTAGTCTGTTGGTCTAAATTCACTTCCAACACAGGCAGCAGCACAGAAAACAGCACCAGTGACAATCAAGAAAAAGATATAAAATAACCTCTGTATGAATATAGCCTATGAAATAAAGAAAGGCATTACATGCTTGTTCATTACAGTCATTTTTGTAAGAGAATGCAACATGGTATAACAATCAATAAGTGTACTGAATGCTGGACAATCATGAGGTAAAATTCATGAGCAGGAGCCCACTTTACACAGGCAGACTGCATGTAGGATGGGGACTGGGATCTCAGGAAGACTATTTCCTGGAATAAGTTCGTTTGCTCTACACTGAATTTTTCACTCCATTCACCAGATAGTGCAGAGTCAGAAACTGAGAGAGTCACTGCTATCTTTTTAACTCAGAGTTTAGGACCTTCCTGGTTCAAATCACTGTCTCACTCAGCACAAAGCTTTAAAGTGAGAGTCTGCCACAACAAAACAAATTCTAAAGTACCTTAGTGTGAGTAACCTGCAGTCCCTTCTGTTTATAGAAGCAGGAACCAGTGCCTGAAATTAGTTGTTCAAGGGCTAGAAGATCAGGTTTTGTCCTGCAAATTAATCACTGTCTAAGTTACTTCATAAAAAGCAAAAGATCCAACCTGAGGGACAGAATGCCTGATATCTTTCTCCAGCTCCCTCAAGAGTATGCTACTTCACTCCTGATGGAGAGGGCAAATGTCCTTGCCCAGGGGGATGTGCAGTTTTGGATTCCTGTGGCAGAGAAGTCAGCTGAGCCCTTGGACTCACACATCCTAGCCCCTTGGACTCACACATCCCAGCCCCAACCACCTGCCATGCTCATTATAGCTGGCGAGCATGTGCTGGGCTGTAATACCTGAGCCTAATCTTGCAAAGAACCTTTAGCTCCTCAAACAAAGCAGCTCTTTGTAGATGTCAAAGCATCAGCTCTTCCCGAAAGGTTAAACAGGGCCTCAACTCCTTCAATTACTTGGCTTGGAGACAATGAGCTTTAGCAGGCTAAGCAAAGCCCTGCACGTGAAAACAGCTGAACTGACAGGTATTTAGTGTGTTGCTGTCTTCTCCTCCCAGAACCTTTGATCAATGTTCAGAAAGCAGGTAAAATGTGCAGTGCATGCCCAGAACTAGGATGCCAGTGGCAGTTCCAACAAGACACCCTGGCAAAAAAACCTCCTGATCGGACAAAAAGGGAGGTCTGTGATGCAAATAAAGAATACCACACAAATGTTCCCATCTGCTGATCTAATGAACTCTGCTAATGGCTCCTCAATAAATTTTGCAGTTTGGTTTTATATCATGGGAATAAAGTATTTTCTCCATTTTCAATGCCAAGAGATTAAAGCTTCAAGAAATTTGGCAAAAACCATAGAGCAAATCTGCCATGGCACAAAAATAGCTTCAAACTTTCAGCTTCTATTCATTGTTTCTCGTGTTTTCCTCCTTTGGTCTTACTACTTCCCACCAAAAGCAGGGAATCCAGTGAAGCTTCTAGTAAATAAAACCAGAGGCCACATCATTCCAGTCCTGCCTGTCTAATGAAGTCCATCTCCTGTGTCCCTTGAGAGCACTGGAATGACAGGGTGACCTTGGGGGTACAGAAAACCCTAAGAGAGGTCTCCCTGGGTATTAAATGATCAGTCTTATTTCAGGTCATGCCTTTGTATTAAAATGACATCTTTAGGATTGAGTAAAAGTGGGTGCAGACACTGGACATAGAGCGAGGAACAAAAGAGACAGTAACACCAGCAAATAAAACAGGCCCATACCTGTTCTCTGATCCTGGGGACCAGAGCACATCTGTCCACCTTAAATTTTTGCAGCAGGATGGCAACATCGGAACCACTTAGTGAGACTGAGTCCTAAACAATCCTCAAGGCATGGGCTGAACATTGCCTGAAAGGCCAAGCTGATTCAGATCTAGACCATGCCAAGCACAGTTGCAGATCAACAGGACTCCACACACATCGTATGAGCAGCAGCAGCAACTCCCTTCGTCAGCGAAGAGAGTGTCCACTTCAACTCCAAATTCACACACAAGCTGTGAACAGACTTTTCGGGTTACCTCTGTCACCAAAAATCTTTTACATTGCCAGGGTGTTGCGCAACACACACAGTGTGCTTCTTGCTCACGTTGGCCACTTCTGTGATCCCCCAGCAGGAGGGACCCTCTACACCAGGACTCCCCAGCCTGCTGTTGCCAAAATCAACCAGACTATAGCATAACAGGGCTGACTCTTTGAACCCTTATGGCTGGCTGAAACTGATCAGAGGTTGCTTGTATGGTCTTGTCCAGCAGCACAGCTTTGAAAATGGTCAGCTCCAGCAAACTGACAGTCCCCTGTGCCCTGAAGAGGCAGTAACATCTTCAAATGGCATAGCTGGCAGCAGAGGGAGGGTTTGCTTGTGCCCTTACTGTTGGGGCACTGATTTGTCTTTCCTGGTTGACAAAAAGCACAGAGTCAATTTTTCTGTAAAAAGAACTATTGCAACTACAACACAGGCAACAACACCACAAGGAGAAAATCCAGACTGGACAGATGTATCCAAGGGTTCACATCATCTTGGTGGAGATCAGGTTGAGAGCAGGTTAAGCTCAATTGTGGTGATGATTTGTGACAAATGAGATTGGATTGATATGAATGTGAATCAAATAGACCACCAGAAAGCTACTGAAGAACAGGCTTTTTCAGTCATCACCAAACTGAAGCATAGTCAAATTAGCAACCCAGCCAGAAAGGCTCTGTATCGCATTACCTGTCAAGACAGAGGCTATCTTTAAACACAGCAGGAGCTCTGTCTTGCCTTCCCAGATCTCTGGGGATGAATGTGAGGAGGCAAGAGCAGGAAGTGGGGAAATGTACCATGAAAATTATAAAGCATGTTTAGTCTTGCAGGCTGGAAGTGGAAAAGACATTATAAAGGAAAATAACCAAAGCACACTGATAAAAAGAAAACACTGGACCTTGAAAAGAAAAATAGATTTAATGATGTTCTGAAAGTATTTCTGATTTATTACATCTTTCTGCTTCTTTATAGCACAGGAAAAAAGGTGAATATTTTTTGGTTTGAATTCCTGTCTTTCTTAAAGATTATCTTCCCCAGTTTTATTTGGCGCATTCTTAAATAGAAAGGACAAGGTCTGAAATTTTACCAAGTTCTCTTTCAAAGTGTCAAAGAAGTATTTTGTCTTCTGATATGAACCACAGCAGTTGTACAAGTAAAAGGTGGTTTTACAAAGTGCAAAGAAAGAAAAAAGACTAAAACATGTCTATGCTCAAATTTCTGCACCAATATAGTGGCACGCTTTGAAAACTGGTTTCGAAAATGGCTTAAGCAAAACTGTATTCCAACTGATTTCAACAACCTGGTCAATTTGACAATGTTAATTAACAAGCTTTAAGCTGTAGCAGTTAAACCAGTGCTAAACTGCCTACAGAAGATGCTTCAGAGTTCCTATAAAAAACTTCCCTAATTTATCGGTAGGCCTCTGTCATATGTGCAGGTAAAAAAAACCCCTTGAAAACATGGGTTTAAGCAAAGCCAAAGCACAACTGTCAACAACTAAAATAGAGCAGTTCCCTGATTTTAACTATTAACTGCAAAAACAGTTCCCCATGGAAAGAGGAGGAGCAGTTTCAGAAGTGACAGCCTCTCGCAGATGGCCACCTCTCTGCTAGAGGTTACTGCCACAGCTGGCAAATTCAGCACGTTTGTGTTCCTCAAATCACAGCAGGGGCTGGGTCAGCTGGCTGGGACATCAAACTGCCTGCTGGAGCAGCTGAGGGGTGTAATCCATAATACTGGATGGGGCTGATGATCGGGGAGACCAAAAGCACCTTGAAAGTCTCAGTCAAGATTCATTGAAATATTCCCACCGGTTCATTCAAATGGAAAGGCTAACTCCTTAGTAATGATGCTTACACTTATGGAGCCCTCTTAGCTTATTTAATCAATTTCTAGCAAGTTTCAGAAGAAAGCCAAATTTTTAAACTGCTGGCTCCAGCTCCTTAGAGAGGGAGGGACACCTGCACTCTGCAGAACATCTCACTTGAAAAGAGCACCAGCAGCCTTGGCTGAGAATACAGCTTTGCAGCAGTCCACTGCTGGTCCTAAGGGTCTTGTGATCCCTCAGCCAAAGTCACTTAAGCATCTTCCCATCTGACTCATTGCTCTGGGCTCCAGCCCTCTCTCTGCAGCAAAGCCTTTCCCCACCACAATTTGGTCAGCACTGTTTTACTGAATGGGACAGACGTCCCTGCTTAAAAACAAGGATGAGAAAATCAAAATCACTACCCATGATATTCCAACACCATCTAAGGCTGCCAGGCAATTCTCTGTGGTGCATCCTCACCTTCTCTCCACATTCTCAGCAGTGGAGCAAAGACAGCGGAGACAAACCAGCCAACTGGTCTCCAGACTGATTTCATGGCAGTTCTGGACATCTGTTCCTGAGAGCAATTTGGCCTCAAAGAGGTGCTTTTTAACAGACTACTGAGTGCTGGGCCTGTCAGTGATGGCCATGTTGCAGGACCATACTGTCATGGCACCCTTGTGCTAACCATGAGAAGGGATTTTTCTTCATTGGCCAATTTGCCTATACACAGATCACTGAAAGTTATACACAACAGGGTAAAGGCTCTCCTTGTTTTTATGCTGAAGGCTCCAAAAATTACCCTAAGTACAAAGAGCTGAACTTCAGTTGTCTTCTACAGACACCTCAGGAAAAACAAGAGCCCCCATCAAACTTGGAGGATTTTTGCCATTGTGTTGCCTTTACTGCAATCAAACAGGATCCCCAAGTGTCACAGCCTACCAGCTTTCCCTCCTCTCTCACACTTGCTACTTGTTAGATTCTCATGAACGTGTCCTCCACAATTAAGCCACAATTCATTACTTTTTCTCCTCTGAAATAAGGAATTGATCCTGCTACTGAAATGCAACAAAATGAAGCAGAGTTCAAGTGACTTTCAAAATCACACAAGGAACTGCAGGTAGAAACTACAACTGTGGTTTCTTCCTACTAGTCCAGTGTTCTAACTGTAAGACCATCCTTCCTTCCAGACGCTCTGCTTTGACAGGAAGCTGAGATAACAAAGAGGTTTCCACTGCTGCTGCCTCCCACCTCTGTCTGCTCCACAGGGCAGGAAGTACCATTGTTATTCTGTGCTGGGCAATCCCCATGCATCCATCTCTGCAGTGAAAACACAGCTAGTATGAGCAGCCAAGGACACTGCTGATGAGATGCCCTGTTGAAACGGATGTCGAGGATGTTTGTGGTCATCAGGGTTGGGGGTCTCTGTACCTGGAATGATTCCAACACAGAATTTTACAGTCTTCAGATACCAGGATTGGAGCTTTCTCCCCTTCCTGGATCTTGCCTGCTCTATAGTTGTTGAGTGTGGCAACAGTTTTGCTTGTGTGGCGTAAAACAGGGACACAGAGGAATGTCCTTTGCAACACATCACATGAATGGGAACCCTCTGCCTCTGTTCTCACCTTCCTCAATTGACTTCAATGATATATATACATCTCACAGCAACTGAAAACACGAGGGCCCGATCTGCTGCCACAGCCCTGGGAAGAGGGCTGCTCTGGAGGACTCCAGGATGAGAAGAAAAACCAGAAAAAAATCCTGTGCCTGGATGCACACTCAGAATGTCTCCTTGAAGACCTTCACTGGGGTGCCAGGATTTTCCTGGCCTCCAGAACTGTCCCAGGTGGGCTTGTGCCCCTTTGTGCATTTGAGCTCACACAGGTAAAATTCCTGCTCCCGTCCAGCGATGTCTGTATTTTTACAGCGTGCAGAACAAACAGATCCCCATTGGAATGAAGAGGCCTTTCTGCCAGCAGGCTCAATCACACAGGCAGTCTCATCGGCCTTGCGGGGGCCGATCCGATGAGTAAGGACAAGTCCCATGAGTAAGACCCACGGGACTGGACGCAGCTTGTCATTTATTTTTCAAGTGTGTGCAGGCCTGCTAAAGCTGACCTATAAATTGGGAAAGAACACAAACATTAATGGTTACACTGTCCTCTCTTGTGAGGCAAATCCCGGGATGCCTGAGGCGCTCCTCTTTTCCGTCATACTTCCTTGGTTTCTCCAGACAGCCACGAACTTGGGGTTACAATGCCCTTGCCTGAAATGGGAATACTATCTGACAATTTAGATGAGCCCTACCAATTTCCCAGATCCCATTTGCTCTCCTTGCTTTACCTGGAGTCCATCCAATGCGGTAGTCAGCATGCTAAACCCCTACCATGTACTTAGAAACAATCCCCTTTAAAAAATACATGCAAAAGTACTTACATCAGCACAGGGAGAAGGGCAGAAGCAGAGTCTGCAGGCAGGTAACACCACTGGCTTTCCCCTGTTCAGATATTCCCCTCCATCTTCTGGAGTGGATCTGAACAGAGCAGACCTCTTGTCAGGGCTCCTTGGGTGAATCACTTTACCTTTAGAATGTTTTTACTGATCCTACAACTACTGAATAAACCCAGACAAGGAGAGATGGCTGGAGGCAGGTGTGTAATTCACATTTCCTGCTATTTCAATAACTCGTTCCCACAAGTACAATAATGTATGTGCCTCATGTGTGAGCAGAAACATAACTGTAACTTCTGCAGTGTCAGCAGCATCATCCATGAACGAAGAACTAACAACAGCACATTGTAAACATTGGTTAAGCAGGGAATGCCCCAAGATAACAGTCACTGGAATTTGCCATGTATTAAATCACAGTGAAGATGTGTTTTCTACATGTCTTTGATTGCTATTCTCAGATTTGTTATCACCAAAGAGCATATGCATGCAAGGTGCTTATTATTGGCTCCTGTATATACACAAAATCCTTTAGTTTCCTGATCTCTCTGAAATGCCTTCTGCTACATGGCTGACACAGGACAAAACTGAAGAGGGAAAAGATCAGTGAGGACACTGACCTAGTAAAAGGTTTGCTGAATCCAGTCTGTTTACAGGGGATTACTACAATGTGCTGATTAAAGAGATTATGATTATCTCTTTTTAAGAGATTTATCTGCTGTGATTGTGTGTACATAAATGCCCCACTGCAAGTACATAGAGCAAAAGCTGTGGTCAGATAGCACCAGATCCACGACCAAAGTATTTAGGATGAGTAACAGAAAACCTCTTAGAAAGTAAAGATTGACTAACCTGATGTCACTAAATCTGGTCTAGGTAATACTTCATGTGACAAAGCCAGTGCCCAATCCCCATCTGGCAAGAGCTGTCAAAGAAAACTCCAGTGACTGGCTGAAGAGTTGGTCTATATTCCACAGAAATCACATCTTTCCCTTCTGCATCCAAGATAAACCAGTCAGAAAGTCAGGAAACCTAGCAAAGAGTCAGAAGTGAGCTCATGGCTCATGTGTGCTGAGGTGGGTTGCCATAAATCAGCTTTCAGATTAGCCTTTGAGAAGCCCTCTGGGGCTGCAATGACGCATGATGCCAATGCAGACAGCACAGCTGTTGTAGGTGACAGCAAAGCTATGATGCTGCAGACATGAAAAAGGAGGGCAATCCAGACTGACACCTTTTCACAGCACTATTAGTCCAGATATTAATTCAGCTTTAAAAACAAAAAACAAATAAACAAAAACAACAACAAGAAGTTGTTTGAAGATTAAAGGTCAGACACAGGTGATGTCAAACTCACGTCCAAGTTAAAATCTCAAGAGATCAGTTTGCTCCATGGCCGACCCCAAAAGGGCAGAAGGGCCACCCCAGGTGATGTGGATACAGGGACCCAAGGCAGAGCCTCTAGCAGTGGCTGACTTGTCTTTGCACTGCCCTGACTGAGCAATTGCAGCTCTGAGATGTAAGTCCCTCCTGCAAAGCTTTCCCTGTGAGCAGGACACTTTTCCAGATGATCAGTACCCTTGGAGTCTCTGGGGGATGGAACTGCTTAACTTGGGGTGTTGCAAAAACTGGGACTTCAGAGTAGATTTGTGGCAGGCAGTTTTTTGTGATCATCTCTTCTGGCATTGCTACATGGGAAAAGGTCTCTTTTAACTTGGGGCTCTGGCAGAGCAGCTCTAACAAATTTTGCCACAGTGGTTTAAGACATCCCCTTTATCTTGCAGCGCATCCAGACAGATGGGACTCACAACTGCCCCCAGCTACCCAGCCCGTGGCACAGGGGATTAGCCTGTCTGCCACACTGGCACCAAGGCCAGCTAAAGGCACCCACATGCTCTGCCTCCATGTCACCTCACCCATCGCCTGAAACAACATGACAAGTTGGGGGGTGGCAATGGGGAGGATGGTGCTGCAGAATGATTCAGTGAAAAAATCACCCTGGTCAAGTCACTTGCCGGTTGAGCTATGGCAACATGGTGGTGTTAGTACTCACAGCTCCTGGAACTTCACACTGGGGAAGGATTACCCACAACAGAGATCACTGACAGCCCAAGAAGCAACAGCCACGTTCATTATGAAAGTGGAGAAGAATCTAGAGGAAATGTCAGTGAGCATCTTCTGTGCAGCATTCCAAAGGCTAGTTCACACCTCAGGAGAGATGGAAAGATGCATCCTAGGCTCTCACAGTTTCTTGACCATGCTCTCATGCCTGTGTCTTTTATCTTTAATGCCTCTCACTCCTGGCTGTCCCTATCCAACAGCACCAAGGACAAGCTCCTCTTAGGGTCTGAATCTTGCTGCCAAGAGTGGTCCTACTCCAGCCTTGGTCTGAGCGCTGGGCCATAAATCAGATTTAATCCTCTCATCATCATTGATTTGCCTGTCTGCTTGTGCTAACTGGTGGCAAATCTCAAGCTTAATGACCTGCACCACAAAGGGAATCAGTGCTCACCTTTTCCTGTCTAGACCCTTTCAGCAGTCTGTACCTTGTACTTCTGGGTCCCTACAGCAAAGCATCACAGTAAATCCGGCTTCTACCTCCTTGCACACTTTTTTCCAGTTACAGGAGCCGGAGATGGAGTGTCCCATGACAGGCTGGTAGGACCTGGGATCCATCAGCTGCATGCTGGCAGCTCCCTATGCCCCTGTCCTGGCTGGGCTCGCAGGGTGGGTTGAGGAAAGGCTGGGCTGGCAGGCTCTGCTTCAGACCTTCATCTTCATCAGAGACCCTGAACTAGCAGAGGGTCAGGATAGAGGCCTCAGGGCTTCTCACAGCACAGCATTGTGCCATATAGATGATTTCTCACTCTGGATTCAAACGCCATTGAGTTTCTTTGCCAGGGCTGGGAGCTGAAAGGATTGATGTTTTCTCTGGGAAGCAGAGCCTAAACACAGATATACTTTAAAAGAAAGCAGTTATTCCTATCTTCTAGTTCAGTGAGGGCAAATGATTGCCTTTGTCTCCTATATAAATGAGATGTGCTATTCCCTGTCTTCTGAATTATTTCCCCCTTCCATGTTTGAAACGCCTCATTTCTGAACCCTGTCAGCTTTTCCCTGGGCTTGTCCCAATCTGTTCTCCAGAAGACTGAACTGTGGCACTTTCTTTTCCTCTTGCTTGTGCTGGTATAGAACAGATCAAAGTCTGCTTTATGAAAAAAAGAGACCATTGCAATAAGAGTTTCTATCACTGGTCACAGAATTTTATCAAATTAAGAAAAAAGTTAATAATACTATTCTGCTTCTGTCCATGCTTCTGTTGGGGACATACCCAAATTACTCCCATATGCCACCCTGCTTCAAATTTAAGAGCAGCAGTAATCCATAGATCCTTGCAACTATGATTAATTCTATCTGAGAAGGAAGAAAACCTCAGTATTCAATGAAGAAGTCACCACATACAAAAGAGATGTTGCCTAATAGTGGCCCGCTTTTATTTTATTAGAACTATAACACTGAAATTAGTTACTAATGTTTTGAGATCTGCCTTTGATCTTAATAATATATGTGGTGAGAATTGGACAAATTGGTAATTGTCTCCAGCTGGAGACAAAGCAGTTGGAGGAGAAGCCATTTCAGGATCCTCTGTAGTTGCTTAAGTAAATTCTAGGATTGGGAACATGCAAATTTTACTGGGAGAGGGAAAACAAAAGGGATTTGCAGTGCTGAACAGAAAAAAACTAACAAGAATTATTGTAGGTGGCTTGGAAACTGAAAATGTTTGATTTTGATTGATATCAAGAAAATGAAAAACTCGTTTTTTGGGTGCTCTGTCTGCAGTGAAAGCCAAAGGCTGGTTCACGGGCACAGGTGACACACCCATCCAAAAGGTTTGCCACAGCTAGGACAGAGAGGAATAGACACCATAGAGAACTGGTTTTGGAAGTCTCCACTGCTGTGTGCAGGGGTACAAATGATTAACACTTCATACTGGGATATTTTAACCATAGGGTCTAGAGTATTTGTTTCCTTCTGCAGTCCAAGCTAAAATTTTGTGTAGAGGACACCTGTCCTGCTCGCCAAGCAAGGAAAGCCCTATCCCCAAAATGCCTTTGTTCTTCAGGGGTGAAGAGATGAAGACTTGTCTAGTCAGTCTGTGCAAGAGACACCAGTTTTCTTGCCCCTGCTGTGAGTGGTGCCCAAATCCCTTGAGAGTCCTGCTTAAAAAATCTGGGGAATTCAGATCAGAGTTTAAACAGGCCAAAACCACACTTCTTAACAAAGAATATTGCTCCCTATAAACCCTCCTTGGGATCCTGTTTAGGATGTTGCAATGTAACCTTCGATTTTCCTGATGCTGGGAGCTAATAAAGAAACAGAAATAATAATGGGTTGATAGCCCATCATCTCCCTCCCTCAACTGTCACAACATGACTCCAGGACATGCTTAGCTAAAATAAATTTGATTCCTTTGGTCTCTGTATGTTAAATACAGAAGTACTTTTGGAACAGCAGAGGTCATGTCCTGTCAGGCTCTATTTTTCAACAGGATTACAGAAATACCACCTTCAAGACTACCAGCAGTCAGACTGGCATTCTTCCAACTAGGTTTTATTACACAAACAGAACCCTTATGGTCTGCTTTTTGTGCTGTGCCTGTATTTCATAGAATTACGGAATGGTTGGGGTTAGAAGGGACCTCAAAGATCATCTAGCTCCAGCTCCTCTGCTGTGGGCGGGAACACCTTCCACTAGACCAGGCTGCTTAAAGCCCCATCAATTTAATGAATGCAAATTAAAAAATAAACAAATGAAAGAAACACACTCTCTAATCTACACTTCAGGTGCTGTCAGCAACAGTTAAAAACGAGCTGGAAATATTTTCATTTGTTGCTCTCGTTTCAAAAGCATTAGGAAAAGATCTTACCACACAGGAAAAGGAGAGGACTTGTGGACGTAGGAGGCATTTATGGACTGCAGGGAGCTGTTCTCAATTATTATTTGTAGAACATACCTTAATGGAACTACACTAAAGTGGTTTACTTGTGGTTCATAGACTGGGTGTTACTCATATGTGGTAGACACTATGAGGTTGACTTGGGCAGGAGCCATCAAACACTTCTGACTGCTCAGCTTCATAACATGCATGATATGACCATGGAAATCATCTTCAGGGGTTTTTTCACGATACCTAGTCAGAGCCTGGAAGCTGTTTCTCCTCTGAGGAGGGATTTCCAGGCTTGTGTATTTGTGGTTAGGTGCAGCTGCAGTCTCCTGGACTGAGGGCTGGTGAGTGGGATTGAAAGTTGGAGGTTCAGCTGTCTTCCTGGCAATACTACTTGCCTGTGAATAACAGAAGACCTCAAAGTAAGTCCCTGGGAAAAAAAAAAGTCTATTGCACACATAAATCTTCAGATATTTTTAAACAGGACATTGGCGAATATGCACTAATCCCCTATTTGTTTATAGGTATTTGACTTGCATGCTGTGATATGCAAATGCCAGTTCTTGCTATGTTCTTTGAATTCCTTGGGAGCTCAGTTCATCTCTGTAACTGCAAGTATATAATTCTTGATTTTTTTTCTTGTTTTCTTCCCAGCATAGTCAGTTAGCTATTCAAGCCTCTTACTGTCCATTTTCACTGCTGTCTACAAGGATTAGCATTGCTGGGGGAGACAGCAGGAGGGACACTTGGTGGAAACTTCCCCAAGGCATTGTCTTGAAGAATGTCCATTCTGAAATGCATGAGAATCAGCACCTGCTGAGGCCACCCTTTGTACATCAACATCACCCTGCATCTGGGAACAGGGCCCTGCAGGTTGTCTTACAGTCCAAAAACAGAGTCTTACCAAAAGGAGAAACTAAGAGCAATATGTGGGGGTGAGACTGCTATCTGTCCTGTGACCCCATTCATCTCCTACCCTTTTTCCCATGGAAAGCTTGTGGGCCAGGTATCTTGTGAAACTGCTCCTTAGATGTTGCATCTGGATCTTCCCCACTTCTGCTGTGATGTTATAACAGCAGCTCATACCTGCAGGCTCAGGGGCTGCAATTTCTTTCTCCCGGGGCTTGGAGCAATGTTGTTCTCCCCTTGCACTCTTCCACAGGCGGGCTGCCAGTAACACAACAGACTGACACAATGTTGGCTCCAGCGCCCACAGACACGGCTTATGGCTGAGCCTGGCCTTTGAGTCACATCCTGGCATGTCTGCGCTGGTGCACTTCAGAGATGCAACTTCCCCTCAGCCTCCACTGTGATTTCAGTGATGAGAAGACAGCACACCTGTCACAGGTTCTGTCCTTACTTCAGCCTTTCTTACCCTTTAGCACCCAGGGTCCCTTTCTGGCATGTCCTGATGGCAGCCCAGGGGTGGGAAGTGGAGAAGTAGGCACTTTCACTCACTGTTTCCATAGAATTGCAGGAAATGGGATCAATGTGACATTGGGAGGTCTCTGAGTTTTGCTTCCCTTTTGAAGGAAATGAGATGACTGAAAAGGATCATGAAAGAAGTCTGCAACATCAAGAGCATCCTCACAAAGAGGCTGAAGAGGGGACAGTTGTCTCGCTGTTTCCTCAAAGCCAAGAGCTGGAGTGAAGCTCAAGTGAAGCCACAGAGCCAGGTGAGGCACCAGCAGTAGGAAGTGTCTCACCATGCAGTGGAGTAGGTGCTGTGGATGCCAAAATCTGCAGCCTTGAAGGGGAAGCTGGAAGAGTGCACAGAAACCATGGTAAGGCTGTTCCCAAGCTAAATAGTGCTGGTAGCTGAGCGAGTGACAGGTAGAAGCCGCTGCTGTAGGAACAAATGTCACATCTCCAAGTCAACATGGGCTACACTGTAATTACACACTGCTCAAAGAAAGGTGTCATGAAATAAGAACCAGCTCATCTGAAGCTGCATGTGTTCATAGTTTTTGTCTCTCACCAAGTGCTCTGTGTTTGCAGTCCCATTGCCTTTGTCTAATCCTACAACCATGGAAGAAACCTATGCAGTCACCTATAGATGCTGAAGCTGTTCTCTGGGGGAAACTACAAAGCCCTCTATATAAAGCCCAATCAAAAATTGCTGTTAAGATGTACACTGTTCCTGATTGTGGCTTCAGACATCTTTGTGAGCAGGATTCACAGAGTTTCAAGGGCACAAACCACACAAAACTAGATTCTGCTGGTTTTCTTTAACTCCTCAGAAGTAAAACAGAAGAAAAAACCCCTGGTGCATTGTTCTGATCCTTTATAAATATTTTTTAAAGACTCTCTTTTATTCATCACTAATTGTATCTTACAGAGAAAAGGGTGTCTTTGGTTTAAATCATTAGCAACAGAAACTGGGGACAGGGATGTTTTCACAAGAGCAGGGAATACACCTTTTTTTCCCTGACTTATGTTTAAGGAAAAACTTATTTGCATTTAACCACCTTCCTGGTGTATGATGTGCCATACTGTCAGGAAAACAAAGCAAAGATGTAAACAGTCCTGTCCATCAGAGCAGACTGAAACTTCAGGTCCTTGCCACCCAGTTAAGACTGTTCTGACAGAAACACTCAGTGGACTTGGAAGCTTTCACATTCTAAAATCATAGAATCATGGAATAGTTTGTGTTGAAAGTTTCCTTCAAAGGTCATCTAGTCCAACCCCCTGCCACAAGCCAGGGACATCTTCAGCTAGATCAATTGTTCAGAGCCCCATCCAACCTGACCTTACATGTTTCCAGAGATGAGGCATCTACCACCTCTCTGGGCAACCTGTGCCAGTGTTTTACCACACTCATTGTAAATAAGTTCTTCCTTATGCCTAATCTAAATCAGCCCTCCTTCTATTTAAAACCACTATCTGTTGTCCTATTTCTCACAGGGACTCCTAAAAAGTTCATCCCCCATCTTTCCCCATGTGTCCCACCTTGCTCTTCTAAGACATGATCATTGTCCCATCCCTCCTGATTTTGTGACCCAGTGCAGCACACACATTGGGAATGGGCATGAAGCAACGGAACAGTTGAAATCTTGCAGGGCTTTCAGTGGTTCCCTGCATATTCAGTCCACTTTAAGAAATTATTTGACCACCAGGGACTGGGTCTGTACAAAGCATACAGATCTGATTTCCCAAGGAGAGCACCCTGCTAGACTTGTGAAGGTGAAAAAGACAAGACTTGTGGGTGGAACAAAAGCCCAAAGAAAAATAATTGAAAAATTATTCAGTAACAGTTCAAAGCTCTGCATGTGGGATAAAAACTAGTTTATGCTTAATAATTCTAAGAAATGATTCAGTAATAGTTCATCCTGTGCAATGGGTTCTCTGTAATTAACGTAAGAAGCACCCATGAGAGCAAATACAAGTTACCAGTCATTCAGATTAACACTCTGCCTTTGGGTACTTATGTACTCAAGTGAGAACTTTTAACTGAGAGAAATGTAAGCCTCTCTCAATGATCCGTACTAGTTTAGTTCACCCAAGCTACAGGTCTGTTATTGAGGGATTTGTAGCATGGCACCATAGCTTGCTTGTATCTTATCACTGCTTCTCTGGTTAAAACACATGGTTAAAAAACATATGCAAAATGGTGTTCAAAGAAAACTGTTTGAACAGCTTTCAAATTTCTTGCTTTATTTTGAGGCATTTGCATCAGCTGCTTTAAAGACTGACTCTGAAGTGTCTCATAATATTTACTGTCCCTTGTCTTTTATGTCCTTCTGCCTTAGGGCTTAATCCTTCCTCTGAACCCAGTGGCCAACTTTTCTGTACTTCCATAGACCCTTAATATTTATGGAAGAAAGTAAAGTCTACTGTGGACAGTTTTGACTCCATTGCTTTTCAGCTTGGTGGTGAGAAACATTGCCTAGGCTCCACAGAGAGCCTGGGTGCCTCACTGAAACACTGAAGATATTTCCTGAGAGGTCAGCTTTAAAATGCACTGACATACAGAAGGCTTTCAAGAAAGAGCAGAAAGATTGCTCAGAGAATGCACAGTGGAGGGAAGACTGGAGGCATGACCGCAGTCAAGCTCTTAGGACAGCCTTGTGCTGGGGATTTCTGAGCTGTGTTCTGAGACTGAGGTACACTCTAACTCTGAGTAAGCCCAGGGGCCAGTCTGAATTCTTGCCTTAGCCAAGAGGCAGAAATCTTGACCTGTGGGAATTACACAAGCTCATAAAGTAGAAGTTGGTTGGCTGTACAAATACCTTACAAAATAATAGATCCTTAAGCCCATGTGGTTCTTCAGTTTGGTTTGTGTCTTGAAGATATTAATACAGATGCCCTAAAATAATGCATAACTCAGTATGGTGAGATAGATGAAGTGATGTGTGAAGCCAGAAGCAGGGTTGTGCCAAAGTCAGAATCTCCAAGGCTTCCTCTCATTAAGAAATCATTTCCACTTAGGTCTTATCAGTTAGTTGTCACCAAATCGCAACTACACTAGGAAAAATAGTCAGCATTGATAATAATTTTCATTCCCACTATTCCTACTTAATGCAGAAATTGGTTTGCTATTAAAACTAAACAGCTAAAGATGACTGAAGAAAGGAAGAGGTTGTCTGTCTGTGGCAGGTTGACCCTGGCTAGATGCCAGGTGTCCCCAAAGCTGCTCTATCACTGTCCTCCTCAGCTGGGCAGGGCAGAGAAAAATGTAACAAAAGGTGTCAGAAATGTGCCTACCCAGAAGGAAGGGAAGATAGAAAGGGTTCAGGTAGTCCAGCACTTCAGAACTTGTGATTAGACTGTGCCCAAATATCTAACCCCCAATAAGTCCAGAGGTTGGGGTGAGGGGGTGTGAAATCAGATAAGAAGTTTGAAAGAGTTTATATTACTATTTCTACATGACCAGCTGTAGCAACCTTGTCATGCTTGCTGGAAGAATCCAGTTTTTAAAAGACCCTGAAGAACCACAGTGGCAACAAAAGTAAATACTGAAAGTTCTCACTGGAAAGCCTAAACTAGGACAGATTATTTTCAGCTCTTGAAAATTTGACATTTACATTATTTACATTGATAAGCAATCTTTCTTTTTGTTTGTTTGTTTGTTTGGTTTTTTTTTAACTGTAAAATATTTTATGATAAACATTTGGCCAGATCCCAAATTATTTTCCACCCCCCCCCCCGCCTCTCCCTTTCTTCCCAGATGCTTTACTGACTGCTTTACTAAACAGTGACATTTCCCCAAGTTATTTCTTTCCATAAGACATTCCTTCAGTTTCATGGGGAGTGGTGGCCTCTTTGAAATAAGAGATCTGATTCCCCAGATCTCCAGAGGCAAGGGAAAATAGTACATCTTAACTGACATGAAAGGTCAATTACTTTTCTGTGATTAAGAGGAAGCATTTAAGCATCACTAGAGACCGAGACAGACATCCACCATTGGGCATTACTTTCTAGAAATTGTTTCAGTGGACATCATGTACACATCATATAAGAAGGGAAAGTAAAGGGAGATCCCCTGGAAAAACAGCAGACGGAAGGAGCTACACTGACTGGTTATTTCATCCTGCAGCACCCTGAGGCACATTCTTCTCTCCACTTGGGTATAAAATCGCCCTTGCTTTGGTCACACTACATATCCACCACATACTAGCAGCTTTGTCCTCACATCTATCCAAAATGTTATCAATGAAGTCAGCTTTGGTTCTCACCACTCCAGCATTTCTTGAATACCTAACACGGCCTTGTGCCTCATCTCTGCTGTGGAGAAATTTTCATCTTCTGGTTTTAACTGGAACCTTTCATGGTTTGAGAGACTGATCATGGAAACAAAGGATCGTCACTTTCAAATTCTCCTAGAATAGTTTCCTCTAAAGTTACCAATACTTCTAATGTCTTGCCTTACTAAGTTGGAGTTGAGCGATACCAGTCGGCAGCTACATGCATAAATGAAATATTACACACGATGTTCCTGGCTCTGTCTATACTTGCAAACTGAACAGCGTCAGGCCCTGTCCTAAGCACTAGAGAATGATCATCTACTCTCGTCTTCTAATAATACTTAAATTGCAGCAAGGCAAGTTACCATGGCATTGTGCAAAAGTGATTTGTTGTAACCTGTCTAAAATATCTCAGAAAGAGGATATTTATTTGCTGTGGAGATCTGTTTAAAATATTGCCTCATTTTCAGTGCAACAGTGTCATAGTCCCATTGGGCAATCTACCATTTACATCCCTGAAAGGAGAAAAACACAGTAGCTGTGATGAAAGTGTTGCAAACTTTCCTTTTGATTCAGTTTACAAGAGTATCAGCAAAACCCCAATAGACAAGATAATTACTCTTCACAATGTCGTAATTTGCATAAGATGATTAAATCCCTCCAGGTAAGCTTCTGGTCTCTATGACCCCTGCTGTATGCACTCCACTTGTGGCATAAAGTTGCAATATTACAAAGGTTAAAAAACAAAAGAAAATGCATTTACAGAAGAAATGTTGGTAAGTGGAAAGGACATAATATTAATTACTGAAGTCAGATGATACATCATTTGAATGCTTTTGAATGCTAAATCTTTTTTCTAATTGTACATAATGTAACTGTGCATGTATATAACTGTCCATTGCAATTATACTACTGCAGTGGGTAAAAATCTTGAAAAAAATACTACACAATCCCACCCAAAACATCCAGATCTTACTGAAGGAGAGCTAGCACAGCAGTACAGATGCACATAGAGCAGAAAGGGTTTTTTTGTGGGTTAAAGTAACATTCCCTCTACCTATTGCCACCAACAAGCACAGGAGCACTCTGGTGTCACAGAGCTCTCCACATCTCCAAGCTCATACAAATCCAGTCTGCTCAAGATGTGCCTATACATAACCCATCTACTATTACCATTTTAGTGCTCATCTCAAATCTGTGCTGTATTTGTACAAATTCATACTAGAGATGGTGATATTAATAGAAAAAAAACCCCAAGTGTAGAGATAGGTGCCCCACAAGAAACAGTCAGATGTTCAAAGGAGGTAAGAAGTAGGAGAGACAGAGCAGCTTCAGCAGAAACTGCTGTAGGGAAGGGAAGGGTGGTTCCAGGAATTGGGAGTATAAATTCTGATTAGGGCTGGGCTGGTATTTCCCACTTCAGCTGCCTAGTTTTTATTTTAATGAGGAAATGGGATTTTTTAGTTTTGCCTCCCCTTAATGTAGAATTAAATGGGAACAAGGACTTGCCTTCATAAGTAAGCTGACCCAAATGTCAGCATGACTCCACTGGGAATGACAGTGTTTTCAACTCGTATCTGGTCTTGCTGTAAAATTATTGTACTTACACCCTGTTTGAATATAGCTGTCAAAGGAATTATAGCACTTAATTCTCTCAAATGGTAAGAGAAAAATGACCCCTTTCTGAACATGCTCATGATGAACCTTCACTCCTTGCACATGCACCACAGCCTTTTTAAAACACTAAGCAAAGAACAAGAGAAGGAGATCCTGCAAAACAGGCAGCAACAGACAGATACGTTTCTGAATTTACATTGGTACAGATGATTTAGCCATTGTGGTTTTCATTCCCTCGTACAGAAATCCACTTACGTTAACTCTGTGGATATATGAGTGCAGATTAATCTGTACCAGGGGATGCTCACATGTATTTCATATGGAAAAGCCACTTGCAGGACGCATGCTAATGCTTCACTTTATCAGCAGAAATTTGCCGCTAGGCCCCATGTGGATTAAGAATCAGGGTCAAATTAAAAAACAAAGGAGGAAGGAAGTGATACTGAAACAAAGTTAACACAAGAAGAATCAGAAAGAGGAATGGGATAGAGGGTAAACGCCCAAACCATAGGTGGGAGAATGGGTGTGGAAATTAACAATACCCAGTTTATCAGAATGACTTATGAATCCAACAATGTTCACAGTTATCCATCCAGTCTGACAAGATCATGGAGCAGATCCTCCTAGAAACTATGCTAAGGCACGTGGAAAATAATGAGGTGATTAGTGACAACCTACATGGCTTCACTAAGGGCAAATCATGCCTGACAAGTCTGGTGGTCTTTTGATGGGGTTACAGCAATGACGAAGAAGGGAAGGGCGACAGACATCATATACTTGGACCTGTGCAAAGCATTTGACATTGACCTGCATGGTATCTTTGTCTCTAAGCTGGAGAGACATGGATTTGACGGATGAACCATTCGGTGGATAAAGAATTGGCTGGATGGTTGCACTCAGAGTTGTGGTCAGCAGCTGGATGTCCAAGTAGAAAGCAGTGACAAGTGAAGTGTAGTGATAAGAACAAAGGGGAATGGCATTAAGCTGAAAGGGAATCGGTTTAGATTAGATATTAAGAAGAAATTCTTCACTGGGAGGGTAGTGAGGCACTAGAACAAGTTGCCCAGAGAGGTTGTGGACTCCCCATCCCTAGAGGTGTTCAGTCACAGAATCACAGAATATGCTAAGTTGGAAGGGATCCACAAGGATCACTGAGTCCAACTCCCAGCCTTGCACAGGATCATCCGCAAGAGTCACTCTCTGACAACACAGAATATTGTCCAAATGCTTCTTGAACTCTGCCAGGCTTGCTGCTGTGACCACTTCCCTGGGGAGCCTGGTCCAGTGCCCAGCCACCCTCTGGGGGAAGAACCTTTTTCTAATACCCAACCTAAATCTCCCCTGATACAATTTCAGGCCATTTCCTCTGTGACCACAGAGAAGAGATCAGTGCCTGCCTCTCCTCCCCTCCCAAGGAAGTTGTAACTTCAGTCTCCTCCAGGCTGAACAGACCAAGTGCCCTCAGCCGTTCCTCATACGGCTTGACTTCCCCTCAGGACACTTCAACATCTTTGTTGCCCAGGTTGCATGGAGCTATGAGTAACCTGGTCTAGAAGGTTCCCTGCCCACGGCAGGGGGATTGGAACTAGATAATCTTTAACGTCTCTTCCAAGCCAAACCATTCTATGATCTTACGATCTATAGAGTCTTTAAAATGCAGGAATTCCTTTTATTCCAGTTGCAAAAACTACAAGCTCTGCTAAATCTGATTATTTTCTGCAGGCTTTACTATAAATTGTTCATTCCGGTGACAAGACTACTTCATGTTCATCACAAAGAATCAGTTGTTGAGTAAAATGGGCTTTGAAACACAGATAATGATCAAGACCTAAAATTTATTAATAGATTTATGGGCTTTCATTCAAAATCCCCATACTCCCCAAGATCAGACAAAATATATTAGCTCTGGAAACATGCCAAAAGAAGTATTTAATCTTTAAGAAAAAGATAAAAAGATAAAACTAGTGAGTGATTCAGTGGAAGGATGAGACAAAGGGGGAAAATTGCTCCAGTCAGTTAACAATGCGTGCTTCTTCCTTATACCCTACAACATTCATAGTCATCAGGCTGGAGAGGTCCTCTGAAGTTCATTAAACCATTCCTCTTCCTCAGGGGAAGCTCCATTATACTTGCAGGTATGTGGATATCTATACCTGCAGATCGTTAATCCAGCATCACAAGTCTTTCTGTGGACATTGTACAACCTCCTCCCCAGGCAAGGAGCTGTATTGCTTCACTGTCCTCCTGCCTTTTAAAGTTGGTCCTTTCTTCCTGGAATTAAATTATATTCCCCATTTTCACATCCGGAAACATGGAGAATGCAAATATAAAAGTCTGCTGCAAAGCAAGATGGAGTAATCTGAAAACTGTTACACCCTCCCTCACAACTCTTGAATCATACCTATTTTAAGCTCCATACATAAATGAATCCCAAGTGTAAAAATGTGTATATACATTTTACACACACTCATGAGTAAATCACATTTGATTATTTTGTTCAGATACTGAAAATGAGCAGTGTGGGGTACAGTAAATTCTTTCACTGTTTTGTTTAAACTTACTTTCAGACAATTATACCAGCCACAGGAGCACAGAATGATTCTTGGCTTGGTAACAGTATTTTGGAAAGAACATCACACAAATAGTTTTAGTTCAATGTTTGTTGAAAGACTAATAGCCTAACTGAAGTAAATCATATTACTTGGGGAGTGAGAAAGTACCGAAGTACAGGTGAGGTATCACATGCAGGTCATTCCTTTATATCAATTGCATTTCCCTCATATTTAACCACCACCTGTAAATTTATTTATATAAAATTTTTAAACTGATTCTCACCATTAAGTTCTCATACATATGAAGCAATCAGGGTTTCCAGGAAGTTACTGCATCTGATCACTCTTACCTTAAAAGTTTGAACCTTAAATGTCACAAAGGATCCCAGCAGCTGTTCAGCTTCTAGGAATGGCAATTCTGGATGAATACTGATTCCTGCAGTATGGAAAATGAAGTACTGTTCACTGAAAAAATGTTAATACAACCAGGCTGACACTTAAGAAATGCCACTTTGGTTGCATGATAAAGTTAATTCATTTGCAATGTTGTTGCATTAATATGGCAGCTTCTACTGAAACTTCAAATCTTCCGCCAGATAGCTGTTCAAGGACATTAAACTGCTTTATCAATCTCAACACTCTAAACATGCTTCATGCCAGGTCCATACTTGGACAGTGAGCTGGATTGAGAACCAGCTGAACGACAGATCCCATGGGGTTGTACTCAGTGGTACAGGATCTACCTGGAGGGCTGTCACTTGCAATGTTCCCCAAGGTTCAGTACTGGGTCCAATATTGTTTAACTTAATGGCCAATGATTTAGATGAAGGAGCAGATGCCTCCTCAGTAAGTTCACTGATGACACACAGCTGGGAGGAATGGCTGATACCCCAGAGGGCTGTGCAACCCTTCAGGAGGACCTTGAGAGGTTGGAGAGACAGAAAAACAATCTGAAATTTAACAAAGGCAAATGCAAGGTAGTGCACCTGGAGGGGAATAACCCAGGCACCAGTACAGGCTGGGGGCCAACCTGTTGGAAAGCAGCTCCATGGAGAAGGACCTGGGGGTCCTGGTGGACAAGGTGTCCATGAGCTAGCAGTGTGCCCTTGTGGCCACGGAGGCCAATGGTATCCTGGGGTGCATTAGGAAGATCACGATGAGGGAGATGATCCTGCTCCTCTACTCAGCCCTGGTAAGGCCCATCTGGACAGCTGGGTCCAGTTCTGAGCTACTCAACACAACAGAGACATGGAGTTCCTGGACTGGGTCCAGCAGAGGGCTACAAAAGTAATTAAGGGATTGGAGCATCTCCCTTACAAGGAAAGGCTGAGGGAGCAGGGCCTGTTCAGCATCAAGAGGGGATCTCCTCAATGTCCATCAGTATCTGAAAGAAAGGTGTCCAGAGGATGGAGCCAGGCTCTTCTCAGTGGTGCCAAGCAATAAGACAAGATGCAACAGGCAGAAACTGATGCACACATAGATGATGATGATGATGCACACCTGCACACGAGGAACAACTTTACTGAGCAGTGACTGCACACTCGAACAGATTGCCCAGAGAGGCTGTGGAGTCTCCCTCACTAGAGATATTCAAGACCTGCCTGGACACAATCCTGTGCCATACACTCTAGGATGACCCTACAAGCAAGTTTGGACCAGATGAGCCATTGTGGTCCCTTCCAACCTTACCCATTCTGTGATTTTGTGACCTTAAGGCTCTGCTACCTCTCCCTCACCTTACCAAGCCAATGTATGTGTTGAAAGCCAGCTCTGATAATGCCATGGCCAAACACCTGGAGACCAGAGTGTAAGAGCTCTGAGAAAGAGCCTTGCCCCTAAGTCCTGCCTCACTTGGAGTATTGCATCACCCTTAGTACTCACCTAAGCTACACTGCAGGTGTGCCCATGTCTGACCGAGGACCTCACAGATCCTGACTGTTCACTTCACCTTTGATCTGCTGGGTCCTTACAAACTTGCCTGCTCTGCTGGCTGAACCTCACTGCTGTCACACTACAGGTGACTGCAGCACTGCCGTCCAGTCAGGGGGTCACTGCCCCTGTTGGTGTCACTCTGAGCTCTCAGACTGTCTTTCCAGAGTTGCCTGCTTTTGCTGCTCCCTGAGGCCTCAAGAGAAAGGCTTGCAAGGAATCTTTATCCCCATTTCACCAAAATGCTCTTGGGCTTGAGTGAGTGCCAGGCACCTTGGCACAGCCCACCACCTACAGTTCACCTGTGTTCCAGAGTTCCAGCACTGGACACTGAGGAGCCTTGTCTCACTGCCAGCAAAATCGAAACATCAAACGCTTCTCCTGACTGAAATATGTGCAAACAACAGCCTCCGTCTTTCCAACATTTAATAGTCAGATCAAGGCTAGGAAATCCACTTTTCTGGGTACCACTGACTCTAAACAGCTGCTGGTTCATGGGAAAAATTAGTGTGAGATTAAATGTTACATCAACTAATTAATGAATTTCAAAGTTATATACCGTCTTTCTGTTTTAGAGACATGGTGGATATCCACCTTCCTGTATTAATATGATGTGTGCTTCCTTCAGGCATAGTGGGAAAACACCTTGAGCACTGCAGATCTGCTTCCAGTTCTCTCTGGTCTTTCAAAATCTGGCTCAGCACTGAGTCAGTAGAGCACAAATTCAGTTACAGCCAAGACAGACTGCACAGACCTTTGCCTCTTCACCTTACACAATCACCCTGTTTCACCATGATCTCAGCAATCCCAAGCACATATAAAGAAACTGCTGAATGAAGAACTGTCCACAGGGCAGGAATTCCTGGGCAACGGCAAGCAGACAAATTTACGATGCAATACAGTCTTCCTCTTTGAAGGGGCACACCACAACTGGTCAAGTTACATATGTTGTTCACAAACATTCAGGTTCTTGAGCCAACTCCAACGTTCTCACTAACAAATGTGACCTGTGATATCAGATTTTCTAGCATTCTTCTCCTAATGGCTGATATCTACTACTTGCAGTTCTATCTCCAATTTGCCTTTTTCTAGCAAGATTGTTTATAGGTTTTTTTAATAAACCACATAAGCTAATCAAACTACACTGAAGCTGTCTTCCAGTTTCCACATTTGCTTCCTCTAATACTCAAAATGACAGTCACAGTCCTACCTTTCCAGGCATCTCCCTAGTATTATGCCTAGTAGGTTTAAACGCTGTTTACCCCCAATGATATTTCATGTGAAATCAATGGCATGCTAAGGGCAGTTTGAATGTGCCTTCTAACAGTACAAAGCATATTCCTTTAATCATATAATCTTCAACCTAAATACATGATCGGTATTACTGTAATACTTACATTATGAATGTAAGTGCATGAAAAGCAAAGCACTGACCAAAAACCTGTCAGAATAACCTCAAACCAAAAGAAATACACTTTTTTAAGCTGAAAGTTAACCATTACAAACTCGATTCACCACTGCCCTACAAACCAACCACATCTTTTTTTTACTGTTCTCAACAGCCCACAAAATCATTGCTGAAATACGAATGCCTTAAACCATAAATACACTCTAGCTCTTGATCAAATGCAATGGGATTTAGACCTACCACGAGAAGGAGCAAGCTCCACCAAATTCCTGCTCTTACAATGCCAGTTATGTCCACCCAGTTCCCAACTATTCCAGTAATAATCACAATGGAGGCAAGTTTCCACTGTTAATCTTCCCATGTTAAGTACAGCCATGTATATGACGGGAGCACACCGGAATTACACACAGATAATCTCTAGGAGATAATATAATGCTCCAGGCGAAAGATGTTGCACTAGTACAAACTTTAACTTGTCATTGCACTTGGATTTCAAAGGCTTGGAAGTCAAAAGACAAGATTCAAAAAAGAGAGACATACCCTGAAGCGACCACAACTGCTTTCATATTTTCCCAGTGCCTAAGGAGAAGTAATAACGGCACTTAAGAGTGTAGCTGAAGCTGACATTGGAATACTGGATAGGTCTGTGCTAAATAAAAAGCATGAGAAGCTTATGGACAGCTAGAGGTAAAAAAAGGTATTAAGAGACTCATCCTTTAGTTGAATAAAAGGACAGGTGATGATTGCAATGTATGTTTTTAAAGAAAGAAGTATCAGGTGCAAAAGGCATTTTTAAACTAAAGGTAACAGTATAATTAAAAACAAAAGCAAGGAATTAAGGCAGGTACCATTCTATCAGCGAACAGAAAATAAATTTAATGATGTGACTAGTTTTTCTAGCACCTAAGAAAAACGAAAAAAGCATCAGGCTGTAAGAAACCAAGATTCTTTACTGCAATAACTGCAAAGATTCTATGGTGAATTCTGTCCAGGAGACCCTACAAGATTAATAAGCTCTCTGGTTTATAAAGCAAAACACTTCAGAACCTCCTGAGTCTCTTAGAAAGATTTACAGTGATGGGGAGATTCAATGACTCTTGCTGAATCCGAAGTTTACAGTTTCTTGGATTTAGCAAAAAGACAATTTATATAGGCTTTTAAAAGGCAATAAAAAGACTCCTTTAGGATCAATGGTAAA
The DNA here is from genome assembly GCA_035047865.1 of Dendrocincla tyrannina. Lineage (NCBI taxonomy): Eukaryota > Metazoa > Chordata > Aves > Passeriformes > Dendrocolaptidae > Dendrocincla > Dendrocincla tyrannina. Next base: position 100,934,938 of record JAWWMP010000116.1, read on the forward strand.
AAAATTAATGTATTTGTTTAAGTAGCAACCTAGTTATGTAAATTACAGGTTTGCAAAATAAAAATTAGTAAGAGATTGGTTAGCAACAAGCGTTCTTTTGGGGATCAAAAAGATGGCATGGAAAAGAATCAATCATTTCCTTAGGGTCTAGATCTTTAACTAAAGTTTTTTTGAAGAAAGGAGACTACTGGCATGGCCTTAATGTATTTTTTTACGTGAACACATAAAACCACTTGACCACATAAATACCACTTGAGCCATGGCTGGCTTAACAAGAACTACAGAATCCTTAGGGCCAAGTTTAACATGAATAAAGGCAATATGCACAAAATCTAAGTTAATAAGACTATCCTCTTGTGATTCCCCTTTGTACACTGGTGTGGCAAGAGAGGTTTCCTTATAGAGTGACTCAGAGGAACCTAAATCAGACATTCTCAATTGCTCCCCTGATATGCATTTGTAACATTTGCTACTAAGACAAGCCAAGAATATAAAGCCAAAGCCAGTTTTTGAAAAATAGAATTGTGTGTCATCCTTCAAAACCCAGAAAAATTTGTTGTGCTCTTGTAAAGGTAAGTTTTCAGACAAAGTAACTTACCCTTGATCTTCTATCTATGCAGTCATAAATAAAGATTTCAGAAACCAAAATCCATAGCTCTTAAGTTAAATAAAAGACAGGCAGCCTCAATGTATACATAAATTCTTGTATAAAAAACATCCAGGGTTACACAATAACCAGTTGCTGGTGATTTCTGCACACATACAGTTCACACTGGATCATATGCATAGTGTCCTTTGGTCAGTACTTTTAGTTTCATAAACCTTTCAATAATTAACATAGGGCTTAGGAAGTTCTGGTTTTATATTCATCAATGAATCAGAATACATGTTCATTGGTACACTAAGTTTCTTTAAAAATAACATGAAGTAAATCAATGAAACAGTCGTCCTCGCCCACGTTTGCTCTTCAGATGACTAGCAGGACGCCTAAGAGTTTTCCTCTCTTGACGATGTTGTTTCTCAGCTTCCTGCTGCTTCCTTTGCTGCTCTGACTGGAATATTAAAACAAAAACAGACTCAGGTTGTTGTAAACTTACATATCACCTCGTTGTTCCAGTATCAATATATCAAGTCAGAATTCCATTAGGGAAACGTGGAAATGTCACCATAAATTACCCCACGCTATCCTGTCTCATACCATACCTGTTAATTCTGCATATCCCTAAGCATTATCATTCCAAGTTTTTCATAGCAAATGTCTAATACAAAGGTATCAAAAAAACAGTGAATAATGTATTTCAGACAAAAAACAGCGTTTAACAATATGCTCAGAATTTATGTATAATTCCCTCAAGAAGGTAGATCCCAGTACAAGGCTACTTAGTATCTACTTTGTCTAACTAGTATTTCCATGTCCAATATTTGCACAAATTGATTTTAAAAAGTTAGAATAATTAAATTTGCTGAAGCATACAGGTATTTTAAAATGTGTTCTTAGGAGCTCTTGAAAGTGTTTTACATGCTGTACACAATTCTAGAAAGACCTTCCACATTTAAATAATTTTTAATCTCTGCTCCCGTGTTACATGCTCTATTAATGCTTCTCCCCTTCCTCCAAAACATATTGAAAGTGTTTAAGTTATGTACCACATAAACAGCTATTTTCTTTGGAAGACTAAGGTTTCACATTAAATAAAGCATGGACTGGAATTAGCCAAGCTCGGGCAACTTGTCCATGCTAAAAAGTACTCCAGCAATTCGTGCAGTTTCAATGTCAGCACAGGACAACTGCACTGACAGTGTGACAGAATCACTACTACTGTGCGTGCAGCTGCATCTCCACTGCATCTCGTTCTGTAATGCACACCATCCAGGTCAGCCCATCTCTCCCTGAATCTCCCACTCACACACCATTTAAAACTGAGCTAGAGTGTTGCTTGCATAGACAGCATTTTGGCTGAGGTGAGATAGGAACCAATTTACCAAATGGAGCCGTAAGTCTGTACCAGTATCAAGGCAGCAAAAGACAGTGGTCTTTAGACTTCAATGAAATGTAATGATTCTCATTTTCACTGCAAGCAGAGCAACAAGTAACCCTCTATTTGAAAATATAACTAGCTTCTCTCTCTCCAGACCTCTTCTGAAAAAGTCTTGAAAAATCTTACTTAAGTTCATGCTGACAGCTACTGATAGTGGACTGAAATTGAATGATCCTGATTTGCATCAGAAACTTTGTGGTTTGGGTCATTTTTTGTTGTGTTCTTCTTCTTTTTTTTTTTTTTAAAAATGCCTTCCATACCTTCCTAAGTAGTGTAAGTACTCAGGTAATTTAGAAACCCTGTTATTTTGTTAGATTTATTTACTATAATAAAGCATATTGAAAAATAAGTCGTCACACTGTATATTCATATTCAAATCCCCTGAAAACTAAACTGTGAAATATCAATGACACAGTTTCACCACTGGATCTGTCACTGGCTACTAAGTATTCATGAGGTTGATAACATACCCCACCTGCAGAAACCAAGTTCAGTCTCAATTCCACGGACTAGAAGTTTGAGTGATACCACCCCTATGGAAGAACAATCCCCTCACAGACTGAATCTTTTCATCTACTCCTAAATGCACCTGCCTTTTAAGGAAAGGGCATGACAAAGGTCAAGTTCACAACTCAAATAAGACCAAAATCCCTTTTCTGGCTTGTCATCTCAACTTTTCCATCTCTGAAAAGAAGTGTAAGCACTGCATAGCATGACTTCTTCCTAGCTCTCCCTGTTTCATTCCTTGGGACTTCAGAATATGTTTATTTGAGAGAAGACTTTCAAGTTTTACTTTGTTGTTCTGTTGATTGGAGAAAAGTAGATGCATTATTATTCTTTCAATCAATCTTCAAAAATCTTTTTGATGCAAATAAGCACAATGTACATATTTCAATAAACCAATGTCAGTTAAAAGTCAGGAAAAGAAAATCCATATATGGTAGCAGTACCATAATTGAAAAAACTCTCAAAACTATAACTTATCTAATGGCACAAAGTAAAAATGGCATTCTGAACCACTGTCATGTCTGTTTCCTTTCACCTTACTCCCAAATCTTCACAAAACTCTTACAGTGACAGTTCACTGTGCACTACTGCCTCCAAGAAACCTTGTGGCTTTGCACTTTCTAAGTTGAAGCTACTGTAAAAAACAGATGGTGCTTTCAAAGCCCTGCAAGCCCATTTCATTAGCTACAAGACAGTAACGTATCAGTTACAGAGTTGGTAAAATCCCCAGAATGGTCACCCTACATGGCACTGCAGAAGAATTTGTGCCTTGGCTCCAGTCAACACATTTTAAATTCCAGAAATACAGGAATTGAAAACAGATGAAAAAGGACATCTGCAAACAGATAATAACTGGGTAAAATAAGCAAGGTAAAAACAGTCAGTAAATTTGATTTTTTTTCAGGCACACCCAATGTGACAACGAAATAACTACTTAGCCGTTCTTGTGACAGCAGTTTTACCAGTGAGAATGATAAAGTAAATTTTGCCAGCTCAAGTATATTAATATTATGGGTCTTCAGATTTTATACTGTCTCCTTTCCTCAGTTCTAAAGCAATTTTCTAGTAAAAAATCCCTAAGCGTTCTATGGCAGTAGCAGAAGCACACATGGACTGAATTCTCTCCACACTCTAAAGCAATAACCTGTCTGCAACCTACAAAATCCTCTAGGCTGGGAAATCAAAAGCCTTGGTAAAGGTGGATAGGCAGCAGTCAACTACACACTTCAAATGGAATTTGACAGAACAGGACCAGGACTCATTCCTGTGATCTGTGTTACACAAGTTCAATGACAAGGGCAGTGGGGAGCTCTGTTTTTATCATGCTGAGATGTAACAACATCTCAGCCAAGAGAAAGCTGGTCACCTACAGCATCCTGCTTGTGTTTGAACCTGCAGACCAAGATCTCATCAGTCCTGGCAGAGAAGTCAGGCAAAGTCACAAGCTTCTGGTGGTATGTCTGCAAATAAACTACTAAAAAACACAAGCCATTATTTTCCATCAGAACATCAGATTTTATGAGTGTTGTCTGAGTTATAAGGGATGAACACAGAGAGTTCTACCGGAGGCTTTCACTCTCTTGGCAAAAACCTGGAGCGTTGGCAGCTTATAAAGAAAGAAAGAGGGACATTTGCTTGATGGTTTTAGAGTTCCTGTTCTTTCATGCAAAAACTGAAGTTACTTGTGTATTATCTTTAAAATTATATACATATAGCTCACCTTCTTTAATTTGAATGTTGCCTGTTTGCTTCCTACTGTGGTATCAGAGACATTGAGTGTGCCAAGTTTTTCTTCAAGCTTTAAACGATCTTCAAGAGTTTTCCTGCAGAGAAAAATTAACATTAATCCCTATATTTGACATATTTTTACTAAAGGTCGATAATGTAGTCAAAACTAATCTCAATTTCTCTGAAACTAAAATAAACTATAATAAAATAAATGCTCAGGAAACAGAAAAGACAAATGCAAATCCTTCCCTCCAGATACTGCTTTCAGTAGAAACACTTTTAAAATTTACGTCAATTTCATTGGTTTTGCTGCTAAAAAATCAACACACTCTAGTTGAGAAAGAAACCACACCCTTCTATTGCTATAGTTTCCTATGAAATGTCAGAAAAAATTGGGGATATTAAACTGTGGTAACAGATATGTGTACAAATAAAAAAAGTTAAGGCTTGATACATACAATTTTCTTGAAATCTTGTAATTCCTGAATTGGAAACATTTTTGAGGGAAGGAAGTAATCTTGACTATGCATCAGAATGAATTCATGACCAAATGAATCGCTTCACTGATAGAGAAAGACTACCTAATCCAAATACAAGTGACTGCTCCGACACTGTGCTCACAACAGTCTTAAGTAGCTTTCTGAACATGAGAACAGCATAAACAAGTGAACGTGATAAATAAGACAGATCCTGACCCCAAGAGGAGCTCCACAGGAGCACATGCCTTCAAGTAGAGCGCTTATCACTGAGTTTTGTCAGCAAGCTGGCATAGAGCCTCTCCCTTGAGCCGCAAAGTCCAGCATTTCTGTGGAGGAGGAGCTAACTCTTGCGGCCGAAACTATTTTCAGCTCTTCTCCCCTGGAAACTAATGCCTCTGCAAAGGCAAGACACATGGACGGGCCCCAGTTGCTCCAGGTTGCGAGCTGACACTTAATAAGATGTTTACTGACTTCAGTTAGGTTGGGTTGTGAACTGGAACAGCTGAGGAGTGGAAATACATCTTGTTCCCACATAGCCTGGAGCTCAGGGGTGAGGCAGGCAGGCAGGCAGGGATGGTGCTGGCTTCATCCAGCCTCCCTAAAGGCACCTGTGAGTCCTAACACGGCTCATCCTTCTATAATGTAGGTTCCACAAGTAAGTAGCACCATCTGAGAACATAACATGGCTTACAGGATCAAACTCACTCTGCATGTGCTTAGAAAACATTCTCCTAACTAGACACAAGATTAGTTTCTGCAATTTGAGATGTTATTAGTGCCTCATTAGCTCCTTCTGAAGAGGGTCAAGAGACATTTTTTGTACAAGTTTTAAAGTGGAAATTAAGTCATCATAAAAATACAGATGATTAGCAGCCACCAAGGTCAATGGCATTAGCTGTGGATGGACTCATGGACTGTGGCCTATGCATGAAGTCTCTGAAGTCCACTGAATTTTGGTTAATGAGCCATTTTATGTAACAAAGACTTTTCAGATTAACAGTGAAAAATTACTGTCAAGAATTACTTTATTTCTCATGACTAGGTACTTTGATTGTATTTTTTTTGTAGTATATTTTCCATTGAGTACATGTAAAAACTTGTTCCATCTGTGCGAATCGGAAAGACAAGCTAAGCCTTAGAGCTAACTGTGGCAGAAGATCAGTCACCAACATTGTGGTGGGATTTCTACATTCAAGTGAAGTCCCATTTTTCTTGCCTTTGAAAGTGAACTGGAGAAATATGGCTACTACCCAGCAATTATTTAGCATGACTGCCTAGACAGTGCTTCAGTCAGGAGAAAAATTAAAATGAGGAGATACTAGCAAAATGCTGCGGGGTTGCAATTTTACTGAATAAATACAGGTAGGGCTCTATTTATTTGAAAATGTGCAGACCTCAAGTGACAGTGAATTACATAAACTGATACACAAACACAACAGCTGGGTTGTTTGTTTTGGGTATTTTTTTTTTTTTTTACATCTTCCTCAACAAATTAATTCAAGGGATACATTTACAGTGTTATTAGAAGCAAATTCCCCTGCTCTATTGTAAAAAACAAGCAAAAAAATACCCAGGCACCTCTTTTTCCCTCATTATAAAGAGAACAGTTTTTCACGACTTTTCCTGCTGTTTTAGTTTAGCAATACCTAGGAATGTCAACTATGCTTTTGTTGGCTTTCTTGGCCACCTCTGAAGACACATATAGGGGACTGTCGCACTTCTTATGAAGTATGACTACTGTAGTTTTTAATTCTGCCATGCTCTGACTTTAGTAACATACTTTTAAAAGCGACATCAAGTAAATCAAAAGAGCTCAGCACACTGATAAAAATCCTTTCCTTTCATGGATTCCTTTTAAATCACTAGGTAGGAAACTTATGCTGTAAGCAAAGGATTTGCAGGTTTTCTTGTTTAAGTGTAAAAGTGCAAAAGGGGAAAATTAAATGTAGATGGAATTGAGACAAGGTGTTTTTTACAACTGTGAGTAAATTTTGCAGCCTTCCTGTGCAGAGAAATGCGTAGACTGTTGGTCTAGGAAGAAATTTATAGTACGCACCACTGCTTTAGAAGTTGGGCTTGGAGCCGTGCTGAGTCAGGAACATGTCAAAAGAAACACCCAGTTTTATATAAGTCATAAACTGTTTCCTCAGGTAGAACATTATACGATTAGAGAAATAAAGAACACCTAGCCATTAAATGCATAGTGAAGGTATTAAGGTACTTAATTATACTGGTCACAGACCGTCATTCCGTAACTTGGATCTATCAAATCACAGACAAACATGCCAGCCTCACCAGATTGTACATGCCACTAGAGTCTTTCCAATTTTTCAGTATGTTCCTTGAATTAATTACTTTTATGCTGACTACTTATCACTGAATAAGGCCAACAGAAAACATTTATTTTCTTCATAAAATTCTAATATGTAAAAATGCTTATTAACCAAACAAATTAGCTCACAGCACATGCTAAATCATTATGATTACAGATTTGTATCAGTTAAATAAGAAACAGATACCAGCCGTTAATTTTTAAATTCCTTCCAAGAATTTGAAGAATACCAAACTCCATACTAAGAACAATGCTTGGATGAGCACAAAGGGGATCAGTGAGTGTAGAGCTAATTGCTTAGACAAAGATTAAAAAAACCCATGTAAGACAATTCAATGACAGTGCCTCAGAAAAAAAAGGATGTGATGCTACCACATCCATTTCTTTTTTTGGTCATCCTCTTCTGCCCTCAAATTCCTCTCCTTTTTCTTACATTTTCATCTGTGCACCTACCACACAGAGGATATATCTATTAGCAGCAAATCTTAAGACAGATTCCCTTTTCTTTAAAAGCAGTCTTTTAAAAGTCTTTCTATAGGTTATGTTATTACTGATATTCCACCATCTACTGGACAGGTCTGTGGTATTTGCTTTTGTTTTTCCTGGTCTGAAGCAATGATTTTTCTCCTATAAAACCAGATGAAGGAATTTACTTTGCCATGTGTCACACCGTACTAATTTTTTCTCAGTGTTTCTCTTCCTTACACCTGTCTTGGCTTATTTACTTAACTTTCCACAGCTTCGTTCACATTTAAACCTTGCATGTTTGCAATAAAATGAAATCTTAGTGCTCCAAGGTGAGTGTCCTTGAGAATTTTCTTTAGGCCTTAGCAGTTAAATTTGTGCAAAAGAACAGTATGTGAGTAGGCTGCAGCTATACAGCCTTCCAATAAAGTATTTTAATGGTACTGAGGATGCAGTGTCATTTGACCATTGCCTCAGGTTCCTTCCAAGTTACAGCTAATGTGACTGTATACTTAATTACAATGCAAAAAAATATTCTTAACCTACAACACTTTGTCAGAATGTCCAGAGTGGATTTTCTCCTGACAAAGGAGAAAAACTGAAGAATTAAAAAGTTGCTTCATCTTCCAGAACAAAATAAAAAAGAAAAATAATCAGAAAAAAGTTAATGGAAAAATCTAAGAAAGAGTGCAAAATAAGTAGATATATTCAATAAAAAGAAGAAAAATCCCTATGTGATAAAAAACAGCTAAGGAAAACATGGGAATCAGTTCTGAAAGACTTCTATAAATACCCATTTATAAAATCTATTGCTTTTACTTGAAGAGGTCTTACAGGTACAACACAGAAATCAGACTACCTGACTAACATAGGAACATCCTTTCTCTTTCTTTAAAAGTCCATTTTACATGATAATTCTAGCTAGAATTTGCCCATTTAAGGGACAGGATGAATTTTGATCAAGTATTTCTTTATGTGTCTTCATGAAACAACTAGTTTGTACTGTCAGTCATTAGTGACATAAAGAAACAGCCCCATTATATATATATTTCAGTTTCTTTTCTTTGACTATCATTTCATTCTAAGTGAAAACATAGTGATTATTATGAGATTCATCTAGCCCAATAACCTGTTTCCAACATTAGTCAAAACTCTGCTCTGCATCCACTGTATGGCAAGAACTTCAGAGCTATGTCTTGAAAGGTTTTAATATTAGTGTCTGTGCTCCGAACAATAAAAGGCTTATTAAACCTCATCTTCTGAAGGGTTGAACTTGCCTCTGAAGAAAGCAAAGCAATGAGATTTGCAGGCACTGAGCATCTTAAAGCCAAGTCCTTTAGTTCGAGGTGCTCTTTATACATTACCCATTACTTGGGTTGATCATCAATTTAAGGAAAAAAAAACCAACAAACAAACAAATAGAAAAACCCCACAAAACTAAGCAACCCCCACCCAAGTCTAATCTTTTGTATTGCAAAAATAAAACCAGAAAGAGTAACTTCTGACAATGAGGACAGCATAGATTTTGAAAATTTCTGGATGCCATAAAAATACCCAGACAAAGCAATTTTTCTTTTACCATCTTGATCCTACCTCCAAAAAAGTGTCTATTCAGCCAGCATGCTACATCCTTTTAGAGGGTCAGATGAAAAACATCCAGACTGTCAACCTCATACTGACACTGGTGGAGAAATCCAACCAGTCTCACAAGACAAGAGTGTTGTTACCTGTGAAAGCAGCACTTCACAACACTGAGTAATGGACACCCCTATCTGACTCAAAATATTATTCTCTTACTCATCTCATTTGTGTTGCCTCTCTGTCCTACTTTAAATAGTGTATTTGTTTAACTACAAAACAAAGCTTTCAACAACTGTGTCACTTTAGGTTATATCCCTGAATCCCCAGATGTGGCTTTACTAGCAAGTGCTTCCAAGCCAAAACATCACTGGCCTGCACGGTAGGGAAATACTTTAGAATCGTCTGCCCCCAGCTATTAGAATAGGAACATTAGTCTTACTTCATTAATTTTTGTTTTTTGGCAGAGTCTTTGAAGCTTCTGAATTCTTCTCCTTCTTTAATCTCAAAAAACTGAGGTTTCAGTAATGTTTGCTGATCCTCCTTGAACCTTTCCTGCCGCTTCAGTTTTTCCTCTTGGCGTAAAAGCTTGCGCTGTTTCCTGACCTCTTCAACCCAGCCTTTTTCATCATCTGAACTCTCAGAGCTTTCTGCATCACTTGCTTTTCCTTCTGGTTCTTCCTCCTCTTCCTGCAGACAAAAATAGTATAAAATCAGAAATCATCAACTAATTTTCCTTACAAACCATTCCTGCAATTAAGAGTACGTGACAGCTTTTACATAGATACAGTTGAAGAGAACTAAAACCAGTAACAGCAAATGAAGCTGAAAATATATTACAAGGTTATTATCTACATATTTTATGTTTTTCAAACCTATATTGATGCAATATTGTTCAAATCTAAAAACTAGATTAAAATTATAAATTACACTTAATTACTGTATCTGATAAGACATTCTTGCATTGACTCCATCTTTCTGGGGTGAAGTCTGAATGCTTGAAACAAAGGAAAAAAAACTATGGAATTTTCTTAATCCACATGAAAAATATTATACCTGTCCTTGTGCTTCCAGTTCCTCTAAGATCTTTAGCTTCCTCTTTCTTTTCTCACTTATTTTAGAAACAAGTGGGTTGAGTAGCCTAAATTCTTCACTCTGCTCATCCACCTGGAAATCTGGATTCTCAAACATGACCTTAAAACGATCATCTTTGAGAAGGCTGGGCAAATTCTGGAAAAGAAGCAAAGCATGAGCATGTTAGACAATTCTGAAACAGACATTAATAAGTAATACTTTTTTTAATTAAACAAAATTCAAAACCAGCATATGAAATGTCAGTTGCTTTATCCTTCCAGGTCAAATAAAAGTCAAGATTTATGTTTATTGTACTTTTAGAAAGATCATTTAAAGTCACCTGTAAGCAAGAGGATTTTAATGCACACTACAGTCACTTTAAATACACAATTACTAATATTTTTGAATGTATGCTTCTCATACATTCAGCCAGCAAGTCTGGAGACATGTTGTTATCTATTGACTGATCAGCAGTACCTCCAAGGCAAATACGTTGCCTGACAGGGGTGATTCTACAACATGTAAAACAAATTATCAGGGTAAATGTCTTTATGCAATGGTACTATTGTTTTATTGTAAATACTTAAGAGGAAGTGTTCCTATACATATTGTAACACTTTTTATTCACTACCTTCACATATGTACTGGAAAAGATAGTTTTATTCAAGGCAATGTAAAATGAACTCAATGTAAATTTTGCTATTGGTGAATTAGGAATAGTTCAAGCTACAAATTCAACTCGGGTGAAGACCAATTGTTGTCGTTTTAATATAATTTCATTCATAGCTTTTATAATAAAAAGCTGATATTTTAACATTGCCAAACTTATATCAGCATGTTAACCCCATGACAGAACTAAATTTTCATTGCCACTTCAGAAAGGGAGGGTGGGACTAAGAACACAGAAAAAAGCAAGTGTAAATTTCAGACACAAAACTGGCGCAAATATATGACTTTCAGTCAAAAATTCACTCCCAAAGCCTAAAATAAATTGCTTAATGTAACACTCTAATGCCATTTCATGAAAGTAACCAGAACTTGCATTTTTATGTATACTCTCCTCAGTCCACTTAATAACACAAACTCTGCGTACTCTGAGACAAATCAGTCCCCATTTTATGAACACTTTTTCATTGCAACATTTGCTTAAGTCTGCATTTAAGTTTCACTACCTACTTTTTCAGTAGTTCGTGCTTCTTATAAACCCTAACACACGAGATTTCACTAGATCCCACATGCAGCTGATGCCAGCCTTTCACAAATGCTACATTCCTGTGAGAATGAGCACCTGTGAAGCACTACCTATTAAAAGCCTGCTCTTCCATTTGATATTAAACATTAACCCATTTCTTCCATTACACTTCTCTTAAGACAGAAATGGGTTATTTTTAATATCAGGAAGAATTCCTGTTGCATAAGAGCAAAACATTTCAGCTAATCTATAAAATATAGTTAACCGTATATACAAATAAAGGCAACTGTATCTTTAGTTTCATAGATAACATCTATCCTGTCACAGTCACCACCAAAATACCAACAAATGCAAACAACAGGTGTTGTTTGAGCAGCCTTGGTATTGACTCTGCATTAACCAACTTCTGGAGTCCTATAAAGCTCGTATCATCTCCACAGGAAGTATTTCATCATTTTTAGTTTTGTTACTACATGGTCTTTTTTGTGCTGCAGCTACAGTGAAGTCCACCTTAAAGCCACCTACCAGAGTAAGTTATTTATGAGAAACAGAAACAATGGAACTTTGAATCTGTTTGGCCAAACAACAACAACAACAAAATCAAACCTGTAAGCATTGTTTATTTCTACGCTCTAGGTTAGAGGAATCTCTAATGCAAGACCTCACCTTCTGTTTTCTTTTTCTAGTAATCTGTTGTTCTTCTCCTTCTTCTTCAATCAGTTTGAGTGCAAGTTCTTTATTGACTTTTGGAAGTTTCTAAAAAGAGGAAAGCAATTATTCAATAAATTAATCTTTTACCCATGCAACCGACATCCTTTATACTTATAAGTGTGGTGAAGAGAGAATTCTTATTCATTCTCACAAATCTTGCTGAAAAGCTGCTTCACTGGTTTCAAATATTTCTAGGTACTAGTAAAGCAACAGCACTCAGGGAATATTTATAAATAGAACTTGTCCATAATTTTTATCTTGAAGTGCATGAGCTTTAGTACTTTAAAAGCAATTTCTTCCCTTCGTAGGTTGAACAAATTCAATCTAAAAAGCTACTAGTTATAAATACAATTTTCATGTGTCTCTTCCCAGAGTATCACTTTTTAATGACTTAAGTAATTTAGTTTCATGACAGAAGTAGAAACTGCAAATTGTACTAGTGGGTTAACTGCTCAAGTGGCAAATATGTTAGAGCTGCTTTTTTATGGTTTGGTATCAGTCTTTTGGAATCACACGCATGGGAATTTTATGATTCCATTCAAAAAAATTCTATGAATTGTCTCTCTAATGATAAACAGAATCAAATCCTAAGTCATTATATCTCTAAAATACACCTGAGAATATATTACTCTTAATGAAGAGTTTTCCCAGAAGTATACTAATTGTTTATACGATTTACCTTTAGTTGAACTCTCTGTGCACGTGTTTCTTCTATCTTCTGCCTTATTTTCTCTCTTCTGTATTCTTCATAGGCAAAGGGGTTGGCCATCATTTTTGCCTTTGAACAAGCAGGAGGAAATAAAAAGAAAATACCATTGGTATAGGACACAGTCTGTTACTTGTAGGGGAAAAAAAGCCCAACCAAACCCAAAACCCACAAAGATTAAAAAGAAAACTCCGCCATGTATATTTTACTGTTAATAAAAATTGGCAAGGATCAGCCTCATCTACCTTGTGATAAAGTCTTATGTCCATGAAAAAGCCATGCATATATGCTCTGAGCAACGTTGATCCGATGAGATGTGCGAGACCTGGGAAAAAAAGTTCCAGAGGATTTCAAAGAGCTTTCATATAGAGAGAACTTCTACTCCAAGCTAGCCACTTCACTTGCCTGATTCAAGACAAACAAGCACTGCCAGTGCAACACACCGATCTGTCATACCCATCACATCAAGACCGAGCAAAACCACAAAAACAAACAAAAAACCAGCTAACAAAAAACAACAACAAAAAATCCCACTTTGGCCTGAAAGAAATTTAAGCTTCTTCAAACCAACCAAATCCGTTTTTCTTGCCTTAATACATGTTACTGAGCACTTTTAAAAAATGACCACATGCATTACGCTCTATAGAAGTTTGCAAAGAAAAATTCCAGACTATTTTAATTTCATAGGTGTTTGACAATCTCTTTTTTAGTGTGATAGAGAGACATTTTTAACTAAAGAGCTTTGCCTTGAGTCAAATCCAACTCTCATTGTCAGAGGTAAATTAAGTAAACTGGAGCAAAACACTGCAATCAAAACATGTAATGGACAGAAAAAGGACTAACTACCTTGGGCAAAGCATGGTTACCTTCTGCTCTGCTATATAATTTTCAGCATTACAGCTCCTTGAAACTGTGTTTCTATTAGCCCTAGAATGATTTGTATTTTCTGGAAATTACTACATTCAAATAGGGCAGCCTCTGGCAGGTTTTGCCGTGAGTTCCAACATTATTTTTGAGGTGGTCAAATACATTTTGAAATCTAAATCAACCTCTTCCTATGCCTTCCATGCAGTGTCTGAAAGCACAGACAAGAGATTCCTAGACATATTCAATCAGCAAGTATCAGTCACCTTCCTGGGATAAAAATCTGAGAAACACAAATATCTGGTATTGCATTGGTTGGGAACAAAAGGAGTTAGAGACATTGGTCTGGAATACTAATAATCAAGAAGACTAGAGGAAACTACTGCCAGTGAATTTCTAACAGTGCTCATACATCACATGGGAATTACAAAACTTACATAAGTACATAATCGAAAACTGATCAAAGAAGTCAGCTAAAGAGCATATTCAGTTTTACCTAAATTTTCAAGGTCTTTTCTGGTAACGAATTTGTAATCATCATAAACTGTGCTCTCTGGATTCTCTTCCAGTTCTTCAGTCAAGTTGTCCAAGAAGGAGCACCATTTTGGGGCAGGTCCTAAAACCTGTGGGTATTATGGAAAGTTGTAACATCAAATATTATTACAGAAAGAGCAAGTTACACTCTTGGCTACTGTGCTGTAATGGACAAATTAATCCCACTACGGACCTTAAGAGCAGCAGGTAGAGAACACAATTAAACCTATTTCTTACATTACCAATAAAGAGTACTGTAGATTACGTATTATTTTAATTCAGGTCATTTAAGTGTTATTTTAATTCAGGTCATTTGAGACCAACTAGTCTAGAGGTTTCAAGTTTAACTGTTTCAAGCGGTCCCAGTCTGATTAATTTATTAAAAGCTCAGAGCCAAACATTTTAGATAAAATTACAAACTAATGTCACTAGATAGCAACTGATCTGTAAAGTGCTGTTGGATCTTGAAGCTGTTAGGTTCATTACACAATTATGTTAAAATCCTATTTTGCTCTATTTATTTTAATTAAACCATCACAGGCATACTTCATGTATTTTTATTCGAGGGTAAACTCAGACTGTATGAATAGAAAATGGGAAATATTGAAAGAACTTGCATATTTCCACCATGAGGCAAAGGATTTATCTGCAGAATATCACGTAGCACTATCAATGTATTTTTCCATATAAGCTTCCTCCAATTTCCCAAGCTAACAAATCGTCTCCCTTTACTTTTCCCTCCTGCTGTTCTGATTGAAATTCCTCTCTACCCTGACGTAAACTCTCAACTGTTCCAGCACTATTATTTTAGAAGGTGAGTTAGCTGAATGGAAAAATCCAATACTACATTTTTCTCTCTAGGAGCATATCAGTGGACACTTTAGAACATAAGTAACCAATTAACTCCTGTAAGTGGGACTTTTAATGATGTTTCTGATTTGTTTGCTAAAAATTACATTAAAAACTCTGCAGTATATATGACCATAGGAATGGTTGTGATTTAACAACAAGATTTTAAGATCCTATTCAATTATGCAAAAAAACTAGAAGTCATTATATATATATGTAGTGGTTTTGGTTTGATTTTCCTGGTAACTGGGTCATAACTAAGGAAGTATTCCATCTCATTTCTTTACGTAAG
>JAWWMP010000116.1:100956581-100986525 GCA_035047865.1 Dendrocincla tyrannina
TTTGTTCTCTAATTTTAAGAATTAGACAGAGCTCAATATTTAGTGAAGTTTCCATCTAGATGTATTGAAAAATCAAGAGAACAAAGAATGCTTTGTTGCATCTTATTAAGAGTTAACATTAAATCAATTTGCAATTGGTAACTCTCAAAAAACAGATGGATTATTTCTACTTTGTACATGTGAAAAGCTGCAGCTCTTCATTCTTGTTTCTATGCTTTTGACCTTCAATCATAAGCAGCCCAAGAGTTTCAGGGAGCCCAGATCAGCTCTTATTAGAAAGGAGCCTTGGGATCACATTATCTTGTTATGTTTCTATCTACTATGTTTCCATATACAGCATTTCTCTTAGCAACCAAAGTGCTCCAAACAATTTGTCACTTTGAATTCTGCCATTCTTTTGTAATCTTCTTTCTTCCTATGAACGCTCTACAGTCAACTCCAATTATGCTCTGTTAATCTCATGAGTAATTCTATTTAATGCACTGAATAAAATTCTTTAATTCTCTAAATTAAATTGGTTTGGGGAATAAACTCCAAACAAATCTCCCATATATTTTTCATCAGTTCATGCTTTCAATCACCCTACATCATACGGTGTAGATTTGGTGTTTTTACAGACATCAAGTAGCTCACTGGAATACAGGCATGACCAAGAGAGACCAAACAGCACATTCATTCTTTTTGGCATACCACTGACAACAGCATCGCAGTTGGTTTTAAGCCCACACACTCATAAATTTCACTGAACTATACAATGAATTGGCTCTTTCTCTCATCCTAACTCCAGCACATCCAGACATTTTTGGCAGATTCATTAAGCATAGAGTGGGATATTTGCTTTTCCTACCTTTCACTGTGCTATAGAAGCTGCCAAATCAACTATTTGGAAGTTTTACTCCTTAGAGAGCATGTTAAAGTAAATGTTGCTTTTAAGATCTTCCCAGTGTTAAACAAAAACTGCTGCAGGAACTTGCACGCATCTTCTAGGAATGAGATACTAAATCTTTCTGCCCTGGTAGTTATCAGATAGTAAGTACTTCTTTTTCTAATTTAAGCAGTTTGGCTTTATAGTGGTGGGGATTTTTTTAATCTCATATTCTCTGATCTGACATTACTGTCAGTTAACCAGTCACAGGTCTTCTCTCACTGTGAGTGTTCTTGCTGAAGTCACCACCTTTTGAAAGAGACAATAGTTGAGTTGCTCATGTTGGGAAAAAAATGCCCTCAAGATAGGAACAGCAAATGATTTCTCAGCAAATAAAGTTACTCCTTAAAACTGTAAAGAAGATTACCAGAATAGCTCTTTTCCTCACAAGACAGGACAAAAAAGGGACACTTGTCAAATCATCTGTGACATACCAACCGTGCCATTAAGAGTAAGGAGTCTGATGCTTTCACAAATGCCCCTGTCATGTTCTCATATGCTGACACACATAAATGCCAAACACTTCATCAGTATTGATACGGATATTTTTGTTATCATACTCCCTACAGATTTTAGATCTTTAGGCAACTGGACTTGAGAATGTGAGGTCAGAAGAATAGATTGAAACTTTAACCCATTATTTTCACATGAAGTCAAACTATTCAAATGAAGCTCAAAAGGTAAAAGGAGAGTGGCTTCTGAAAGCATGTGTTACAAGCATGACCTGCTTCAAGCACTTTCCCAAAAATATCAGCTGGAAATTAATCAAAAGTTCCTGAAATCCTGTTCTTATTCTAACACAGCAGCTCCTATAGCATATCTGCTGTAAAAATAAGGGCACTTAGGTAAATACTGTGCAATAAGTTCAGCTGAGTTCACAGTTTTTATTCACCAATGAACATTTGCTGATCGTCTGTTTCTTTACCCATGAAGAAAAAAAGGTGCAGATCATGTATGATCAGCTGATGAGCCTCACTGACAACAAAAGGTGGGAATCATATTTTACTTTGGCCATCCACACTTCCAATTCCCTACCACATGCAACTAAGTGCAGTTACCAATGCATTTGCATAGGTTCTGGTATTCATTAGAACCTTCATGATGCCAATTTACTGTTCATTGACTTGGTGCCACTGAGCCAGCACACCCCTCCTCACAAGCAACACCATCACCACACTTTACATGGTCTAACAAACCCCCCCACCACTATCACATTACTTTTCCAAAAATTAATCCCTCACAAGGCTCTCCCCTTGCATTTACAATTGTGACTGCAGGGGTGACAGACAAGGTAATGCCAAGTGGAAGACTTCATAACTGCCTCAGCCTTTCTTTTAAACAAGGGAAGAACCTCTACATACCTTCTAACTGTTCCAACACATTCAGAAATCTGCTTCTCAAAAACATAGTGGCATTTCATGCAATACTAAGGAAATAGGCCATCAATGGATGAAACTTCTTCTACCAATAGAGACGAGAGTAACGCATGCATTAATTCTAGTAAGTATACAATAGCCTCTGATGGCAACCTAAATTAACAGGTATGAACCACGAAAAATAAGCCAGAAATACAAAGTCCTGACAAGTCCCCTTCTCCATGTCTCTGACGGGACAGGAAAATTTCTCCATTGTCACATTGTTTGGGGTCTTGCCTCTCATGCTATTAAGTGGCTGCGAACAACAAGGCTTTTATAGTACAAGCCAGATGCCATGGAATGTTACAGCATAAATATCTTTACGTTTTGTTTAAATGACTTTACTGTACTCGATTGTGACCCATATTTCAGGGAAATTTACGGGACGTAAAGGTAATGGCAAATCCAGCTGTATGCCTACCTAACATAACTGAAAAACTACTGGAAATCTAGGAATGTGTGAGCTTCTAATAACTCCCTACTGTTGCAGCTTAATTGCTTTTTCCAAACCTGGGAGGAAGACTTCTCAGTGAGTTTATACAACTACTGCCAGACAACACAAAAGGAAGGAAAAGCAACTACCTGCTGGGAACGTGCAACTCCTCCAGACAGATAATGAAGATAAGCACAGCATAAACCAATCTCTTCACAGAGCATAATGCTAGAGAGAAGAAACTTTTATATAATTTATGAAATAATTTTGAGTATGAAACATATTTCAAATAAATATTTGAAAGCCTTCACATACGTGATGGTTTTATGTACCTCTCAGGTTTCTGTGATAGAAATCTTAAATCTTCATAACTCTCATTATTTCTGCATAAAATAGTCATAACTCAACACATTTGATTCACTACTGAGTTCAGCACAGAAGATGACAATACAGATAACCCTCTGCTTTCAAATATAATAAAGACTTAGTTGAAATTAGCACAGAGGAAATTCTCACGTGCTTTGTCTTTTCTGATTCAAAAGCTAAAAAAGCCACTAGTTCTTATTAACTGCTGATAGACCATACTACAGTACGAAACTTACTTTCAGCAATTACATATTTTCACTATCTGTGATTGCTTCTTGCTTCACTAACTGAAGCTGGGTAACTGCATCTCTAAATTTTCAGAAATCAAGTAAAGAATAGATGGCCCAAAGGAAAGAACAAGTGCAACTTCTTTCAGATACTCAAGGCTTAAAAAAAGAGAAGCGCATTC
The DNA here is from genome assembly GCA_035047865.1 of Dendrocincla tyrannina. Taxonomy (NCBI): domain Eukaryota; kingdom Metazoa; phylum Chordata; class Aves; order Passeriformes; family Dendrocolaptidae; genus Dendrocincla; species Dendrocincla tyrannina. The sequence continues at coordinate 100,960,130 of JAWWMP010000116.1, forward strand.
CCCCCTGAAAACTGGAACTCAAGAACAGAGGGTCCATTACTACCAATTGCTCAATAAACAGTCACAACACTAAAACACATGTGAGTCTTCTATCAACGGTCAGAGCAAAAACCTGATATAACTCCATACAACTTCTAAGTTTTCTCCTGTGCCCTATGAAGTGTATGATGTAAGCTATAAGCAAGTATGAATTTAACATTCAGCATGCTGCTGCTGTCTGTTCACAAAATAACGAAGTGCTGCCCAGCATACCATGAGACACAACATCACTGAGCAGGGTTCATACACCTTCATAATCTATACGTGATGTTAAAGTACTATATCATCAGCACCAAAAAACATCTACAACAAGTTTTACAGTAAGATCAAAAATTGTTTCCTGATTACTGCACATTGGTGCTTTCCTTCTAAATACATATGAAAAATGCCTCTCAGCCAGGACATGGGAAATGGAGGATATCCTTTGTTGGCAGTGAATCCAGCAGGTTATTTTTCAGTTTGAAAGTGTTTAGGTTAAAAGTAGGAAGCTCACATTTCTGTTTGTGAAGATAAACAACTTTTTTCCTATGCTTGTAAATACTTGTGAGATAGGTAATATATCATTCACCAGACATTTATATTGTTTGCATGATTTTCTGTGTGAAGGACGAGACTGTTCTGGATGGAAAACACAGTTCTACAAGATTGATGTATCAAAACTCATAATTAACTTAAAGGCCAAAGATGTATTCAAGTGTCTTTTTATTACTGGAAAGTTTCTTATTTTGACACTTGGCAGCCCCAAAGCACAACTGTAATACACTACTTCATAACAACCCTGCTTTCCAGTCATGTCAATTCTCAAAACGAGCAAACTAAGATTAAGACCAATATTTTCCATTCTACGTCACAACTACCATATTTTTATTGTGGGGGTTTTTTTCCCCCCAAGAGAACGAAACGTTTTTCTACACTATTTATTATTCCAGGATAGAAAAAAATCTCTTAGCACAAAACAGCTTCAGAGCTGCTTTGCACTCTACCTAAAACTTCTTAGGTAAGGGCTGTATTGAAGGAGATAAACAACTGTCTTCTGACAACTGTCTTCTGTAAAACAGAGCCTCATCATACGATCTTCAAGACAACAGCTGAGGCAGCACCAATGCAGAATGACCTAATACTGCCAATGAGAAGACATGAAAGCATCCTAAAAGAAATCAAAATCTCATACGTTGGTCCTAATCTGTTCCATTGGTGTCAAAATGCCAGGGACAAATACAAAAAGAATTCCATCATTTGCTTCATAGCTTTTACCATGAAGAAGCAAAAGGTCAGTTCAGAAGGTCTCACTGTAACTCCAACAGCACCCATGAGCCACTGGAATGGCAGCTGACTATATAGAACATTGGTCTTCAGGGCATAAGTAGAAGATTTGGATAGGTATTTGTATTACTACCATAAGGACCCAGGAGAGAAAGACAGAATCAGTAGATCCCAAAACAATGAAAGGATGAGAATGTAAGTCTCATAGTGATAAAACTGTTCTAAAAGGCTGTGACCACGGATGTAGGTAAGTGTGGAGAGTACTACACATGAGAAACCTCCGACCTCTTTTAAAGTGAAAAATAAGACTAAAAATCAGTATCTGATAGTCATAACCTCTTGTACACTCTATCACCAGAATGACAGAAAATACTAATCTACTTCAGATAAATGCTTTTTTCTGTAAGTGAACTGGACACAACTCTGGTCAATTCAGCCACAAGGAAGTTTAGAAGCAGTGTGTTCATCCTTAATTTACACTCCAGAACTATCCCAAACTAGTATCAGGAAAGAAACTAAGGGGATGAACTACGGTATTAAAAAAACTGCCTTTACTTATATTTCCTTCAGTATAAGTTCCCTCTACGGATTTGTTTCATCAAACATCCAGTGCATTAATTGAAAACATATAAGCAAGTAGGATTTGTTGCCTTAATCTGTGATTACATTATTTCAGGGTTCAACTACTAAGGAAAAACTAATTTTTCTAAGGTTTTCTAAAAGTTTTTTTCCCAAGTCTAAGGAAAAATCTGTATTTTTTTTAAGAATAAACATTTTTGAGGCATATACAAAACAAAGAGATGGTGATAAAGAGTAATTAAACCAGGCTAGAAGAGTATCTAAAACTAAAAAAAAAAAAAAAAAAAAAAAAAGGCAAATCAAAATTAATTGAAATACCATGCATGAAAGGAAAGAATTATCAGGAATAGCTAGTTTAGCTGAAAAGCCACCCAATTTGAAGAGAACAAAATTAATAATATTTCTAGCAATAAAGAGATCCACATATCCGAAGTGGGTACTGTATTAGAAACCAGATCCCTTATACTCTTGGAGAAACTCAGTCACTGAGTAGGCAAGAAATACTTGCTCTTGAAACATTTCCAGTCTATAACTCCAACAGCCCTGAACTAGAAGAGTGCTAGGATATCAAATGATTTTCCAAAACCACCTGAAAAGAAGCCAGGGATGCTCCAGGATTTATTTTTTCTTAAAGAGCTTAATATCTTCGCTACACCAAAAGTACATTGCTTCTAGCTTCAACAGGGAGTGTTCTGCCAACACTGCAGGAAATCAAAAAAAAATCCAGTACACAGAATATTACACTCAATTAATTACATGCTTAATTGCTCTCTTCTTTTAACAGCCTAAAGAATAGAGCAAGTTTCAGTTTCAGAATGCAGCCCAAAGTTTCGAGTCCAATAAAGGAGACAGGACTGATTTGCAATGTCTGTGCTAAGATCAGACATGTCCATGTACCCAATAGCAAACACTCAGAGTAACACCTATGCCCCTTGCTTTCCACCCAGAGCATCCAGGAGCAGCCATGTAGGGGGGTTTCTGTACAGCCTGAAAAGAGAACGTTACATGTCATGGACGCTGACAGCCCTAATTAAACTCAAATAGAATCTGACTCATCTTAGATCCCAGGCCAGTGGACCACCATGTGTCAGTGGAACTTCTGCCTCTCTTCATTTCTCTGGCCAGGACCAGGCTGCATTATTGACTCAACTTATGTTTCTGAGTCAGTAGTCTAAAAACTATCCCAAGGCACACACAACTTTCATTTCAACCTTCCCGAGGCACACATCAAAGTGATGTACCAGGAAGCCAGCTGGCAAGTAGTTTCCAAATGTTTGCATAAACTGCAAGTTAGCTATTATACTATTGGCAAACAGCCCAATTCCAGTCAGAGGCACTTGCCCTCATTAGAGCCCAAAAATATAAAACAAAACAAAGTCTCTAAGCTAAGCCACTCAAATTGTTACCTATGTTAAACAAACACTTCATTTTAACAGTCAGATTCAATTTGGCTTTTGCTCACTCCCTGCACTGTGTACCTATGTAAGGTATCTTCTTGCCATTTAAAAGCAAACCTGCCTGTCCTTTCTAGTAAACCAAAAAATAACCTTTATTTCCTCTACTAAAAGCTCAGCACACAAAAGAAACAACTGTAGTGACTTATTACTTTTTTATAGGAAATGCATGGTGTTCTCAGACATTCCTAGTCTCAATTGTCATACCTACCTTGATAAAAATTCTGATAAAAATTCTTGATAAAAATAAAAAGCTGATGCCATTTACGGACAATATTATGATACCCATTGTCAAATCTTTTATAATCCTGAAGTTCAAGAGAGTAATTTTTTGGTTTTGAAATGGAAATTCAGTCCTGGCATTAACAATGGAGAGAATGGGCACATGTACACAGATAATTCAGTCAGACATGAGCTCAGTCAGACCGTACTCCAAGCTGGCTGGCCACGAGCCATTTCTAGTTCAGCAGTCGTGTAGCTGTGTTAGCACAGCACTGTGCCCACACTAATAAAACCTGCTGAGAGGCAGGGTATATTAGGCTGGGCACAGTCCTACACTGTCTGGCCAACTTCAATCACGGACAGAGGATGCTGGGACTGTCTGCACCCATCCGCGCTCTTCTTACACAGAGCACAGCACCACACATTTGGGTTTTAAGTACCCTCCTTGACCACAGCCATAGCAATCCCTTGTAGCTGTTTCAATGGAGATTTAAAACAAGCTAATTACTAGGACTACAGGGCCATGAAGGGCTAGGACAATCAAATGGATTTTATTTACACAACAGAACTTCCAAGAAACACAACTGTCCTTTATAGTAGTAACATTTCCCCCAGGAATTTATTCTGTTGTGGAATTCAAGAAGACTTACAACTCAGTTCATGTCAACATCTCAAAGATAGAGGACACAGTTTTAGCAGTATACACATCCATCTCAAAGTAAACAAATAGAAAATTAAGTTACTCACTGAAAAAACTGTGAATCCTTGTTCTTAGAAAAGGCCAGAAAATGAGACCATGAAAAGAGATCAGGTTCTTTAAAGTTTTCCTCCGAAGACCCATTCGACTAAACTTGTTTTTGCCAGTGCAAGAAAATTACTAAGTGTTCCAAGGATGAAAAAAGCCCCATGTATTAATAATCTACTGACACAGAAAGGACAGGTGTGCATCTCTGAGCTCAAATTACTAGCCCAGAAGATCAAGGAATAAAACTGTAACATGAACATGTTAATAACATTGAGTTTTCCTTAATAACAAATGCCCTGGAGCAGTTTAAGGCTGACACAACTGCCCCCTTTTATATTTTCTTCAGTTAAAAGGTAGATTAAAAAAACCCAAAACTGCCAACAAAAACAGATTTAGTGAGCTACATACTTGATTTTTAGGAAATGCAGTAAAAACCCTTCAATTATACAACACTGCCTGTGCCAGCCCCTTCAGTCTTGCCTGTAAAAAGGCAGACAGGGTAAAAAAGTCAGACTAGAGTGTGAGAGTTCTGTCTCTATTTCAAAGGAACTTCTCACTACATTTAACTTTTCTAAAATAAGCAATACATGTTTTAAAATGAACCACAGATTGTCAACTAAAAAATGATGACAGTATTCAAGGTATCCTTAGCAGACCTTCAAACGCAAAATCATGGATACAAACTGGAGAAGTTTAGATTATTCAAAAAGCAAATTTAATCTGGGCAGTAGCCTCTGAATTAAATTTTAAATTTTCTTGTACACAACAATATTTCAAAAACAGAATTCTTATTTGGATTTATGCTTTAACATTCATTATTTGGGCCCATTTGCATATTCATGTCTCACTTGTGAATATAAAAGCCACTAAAAAGTATGATCCCAAAAAGTTTAGGCAGATGCAGGTATCAATAAACAAGGAATGGTGGAAAAGGAAGATGATTTACAGAAAAATTTATGTTAATCTTCACTGAAATAGCCTTCATGCTGCAAAAATACTAGACAGTATTCATGTTTGCAATAATGTCCCTACATATAATCTGAGATTACAGAGTGCTTATATTTCTTGGCTAAAAATTACTTGTCTGACTTCAGAAACATGAATTCACTATTCACGAAGGATTCTAAGAGAGTGAGATTTTTGAGAGAGCAAAAAAAAAGTATTTTTCATTTTGATTTATAATATGTGCAAGAGTCCTCAAAATATTACTAGCTTGAACAAGTTCTAACAAACATTCATCATTGGTGACGATCAAGACAACGAAGTAACTTTCTGGCTAAGTTGGATAAGCATCTCTAATGTACTATCACTGTCGAGTTCGTGTATCATGCACACCTGCATAAAAAAAATAATCTCAGTGCACAATATTCAGAGAGACATTGAACTTTACCTTTAGTGACAGAAGGAATGCTTTTTCCATCTGATTTACTTGAATTGAGTAACCAATCCATTCCAGTTTTAAAAACTTTGAAAATATGGGAGTTTGTCTTCCCTAATCCATTAATTAAAAAGACAATAGAAAAAAAAATGCTTGAAGAGCTACTCTCTTAACCTTACGAAGTGCTCAGCTTCTAACAACAGCTTTGTCATAAATACAGAGCTATTTGTTTTCCCCCTTTATTATCTAAAGCACAGAACATCACCTGTTCAATATGTGTATTGGTTAGAGATGAATTAGAGAAATAGGTAATTTACATACAAAGAACAACCTGATATAAATGACACCCATAAAACTCATGTATAAAGTTTCACCTTTCTTTAAATGCAAAAATGTAAGTAAATATAGCCAGACTGTTTCAGAATTATGTAGAGGGGTATACTGTTGTGTTTGAACATGTAAATACAACAAGTATATAGTGTCTACTGTACAAAGAAAAATGTAAGCTGATGAATGTCCATCTCAAATGTAATAAAGATCATACATGGTGGAGATGGCAATGGGATGACCCAGAAATGAGCTAAACAAAAATAAATATAAATTAATTTTAAAACCAATTATCTGAATGAAGACTTTTTGGCTGATTTAAAAACTAGTTAAATATCTGTTTCAATATTAATAAATTTTATAGTTTGTCCAGAATGTGAAAATTACTTAAGAAGTATATGTACTTTTAGAGTCTGGTCAGCTATTCTGCATATAATATCTACACAGGTATCCTACTATTTAACTTCTACCAGTACAAAAAAAAAAACCCCTAGAGAAACTAAACCAAGAATGAAATGCAGGTGTAATTTTCTGTACCATTCCCTAACACCAGAAGGCTTGCTGTTAAGTCTCCCTAAAACCAATCTGCAGATATAGCATATAGTTAAACCTACAGTTAAGCCTCTCAAGCAAAGAGATTACCCAGTGAAAAGCTGCAACTGAAGTAGGGCATTGAGCAAAAGCTACAGCCAAGAGCAATACTTGAAGCCACACAGTAACATTTGTCAGAGCAGCAAAGAATATTTACTGTTATGACTGTGTCACTAGGTAGAATGTATTTGAGACCCTAATGAAATATTTCATAACAAAGCAAAATTATTATCTTGAAATATATTCTCTATTTAGGAATCCTTTTCTGATCAGCTATCAAAAAACCCTACTTTTTCCAGTAAAGCTTCACTGGAATATTCTGTGGCCATTAGTCAATTTCGGAACTGGTAGAAAAAGGCAAATTACAGGCTGTTTTTAAAGTAATTCAATATGCTACATTAATAAATTATGGTTATTTTACTTTATCGTGACAAGTCAGAGAATGAAGATGTGAACTTGCAGAAATAATTTTTCAACAAAAATACCTGAATGGCACCAAACAACCATGTCTTTACAGAGCAATATCAGCAACAATTTGTATTACTTACTGGTATATAATAGATATTCATTTTAGGGGCTTCATTGGCAGTCATTAGCATTCCTAAAAAGAGAGTGCCACATTTAAAAATACTGGTCACAAAAGGATAACACTACTTTAAAAAAGAACGCTCACACAGTACATATTCTTGGCCTGCAATGGAACATTGAGACCCATAATAAACTGTTGCATCAAATACCACAGAAAGAAATGTGCGATAGCAGCATAATTAACAAAGCTTCATTTCCTACATATTCATTCCCCTTTGTCCTCTGCCTTAACTGTTCAGCACCACTTCAAGCAACACTAAGCCCTGACAAATGCAGGCTGCCCATTTTCATAACAATTTTAAACAGTTCATCCCGTAATACTGTTTAGAACCCAGTTAATACTGCACTTAAAACCCACCTTGGGCATAATTTGCATTATTAATACATGAGGGTTTTGGGTTTTTGTTTGATTTTTAAGCACACACCTGTAGTCTAAACAAAGCCATAAATAACAACATGGTTTACACCTTCATTCATATTTCATCTTGGGAAATCAACACAACACCCCCTTCTCCACACAAAATGAGACGGGATACCGTGGCTTCAACAGAACTATTATTAGTGATATTAGCCAACCAGGGCAAATGTAGAATGCTAAATATCTATGAATATATGTGAGAAACACCATGAATAAGGGTTTTAAGTACTCTGAATATAAAAAAAACTACTGTAGTAATATTAAAATCCGTGAAAAGTCTCCTATTGACACAAGACTTCATGTACATTCAAGATCAGAAATACTCTCAATTTCCTTCTATGTAAAAGAATAATACATTTGGCATATACTTTTATGTTTATCTCAATTTTATCTTTCCAATGAAGACCTTTCCAAGCTGATCACCAGGTAATACAAGCGACTGAATACGAAGAAGAAAAGAGCCATCAAATTAGATAACACTGATCTGAAAGAACTGTAACATATGCCACTGAGACTATGAATAATTGGGTCAATTACTACACACCCAGAGGGTAGAAATATAATTTACACCCAACTAGAGGAATGCAATTAACATGGGTGGAGTAATCCTTTCTACCTAATCCTTTTATTATAAATATACAACGCAGCTGGACTCAAAATGTTAGAAAAAAGGGGGCTTGCTTTCCTGGCAAAGCAAGATATTTGTGAAAGCTTAGTCAGCAAACAGGCTAAAAACTGTATCTGGAAAGGTTTGCAGGCAATTTAAGGAAAAAACCAAGAATTTATAGCATATACATATATACACACACACATGCAGAGAGTACTACAGTCTAGTATATAGGTTACATTCTCCCTTAACAGCATGCTCACTACTATTTCATGAGACAAAGCATTTCTCCGTTGACTGAATACGAATCACTCGAAGTCAAGATAGAAATAATTCTGCAGGTGCTTCAAAGATGACAGTAAAGGGAAAACCTCCTCTTTGAGAGTCTTCCACCAATAATTAAAGGAAGACAAACCAGACTTCAGAACAGTACATGGGTGTATACTACAAGGGAAACAGAATGAAAAAAACTAAACAACTGTGTGAAAAGAGAAGTCTATTCCACGCATTTTCATTGCTTCAGCTTGTTAGTTTTAACCAATTTTTATGGGTAGAGACCACACCCTAACAGAATACATAAGAGCCTAGTTTGATCACTTTAAAGGGAAATAAGCAAGAACCTTTTTTCAGAAGTTTTAATAAGATCATCTTTGGAAAATGGTCTGAAATACAGTATCATGAGTGTAGAAGAACAAAAATGGGAGTATGAAGTGGTGGTCCACAGGACAAGCAGTTTTAGAAAATGCAAATTTTCAACTTTAAATTTTTTCCCACAATAATTGAAACAAATGAGGCACAGATTTCTTACCACTGAAGATGCTGTCATGTTTTATTCATATTCTACAACCTAAATCAAGTTGACTAAAGGCTACTCAGTAAGTGGTAAGTCCTTTTTCCCCCAGGTCCACTCCGTGTATGTGTGATCAGAGAAAGATATTCATAACTATTAAAAGATCCACTAAAGTTTGTCATCATATAGTTTGGTCAAATATACAGAAGGGTTTGCTTTCCAGGAAAGGTAGTAACACTGAAGGTTGTTGGTGAAACAGTTCAGTCAAAAAAACCCAGCTACAACAAAACTTCCACCAAAAGAATTCACAGTATACTGATCTACAGTTTACCATAACTGTTAGAATTATAGAATCACAGAACAGTTTGGTTTGGAAGGGATCTTTAAAGGTCATCTAGTCCTACCCCACACCCCCTACAAGAGTCATGGATGTCTTCAACTAGATCTGGTTGCTCAGAGCCCCATCCAACCTGACCTTCAATGTTTCCAGCGATGGGGCATTCCCTACCTCTCTGGGAAACCTCTGCCACTGTTTCACCACCCCCACCACAAAGAATTCCTTATATCTAGTCTAAATATGTGTCCTTTTAGTCTAAAATCATTTGTCCTATTGTTAACAGGCCCTGCTAAAAAGCTTGTCTTCATCTTTCTGATAAGCCCCTTTTGAACCCTGAAAGGCCACAATAAGGTCTCCCCAGAGTCTTCTCTTCTCTAGGCTGAACAACACCAACTTTCTCACCCCGTCTTCTTCATAGGAGAAATGCTGCAGTCCTCTGATTGTTTTTGTGGTCTCCTCTGGACTTGCTCCAGCAAGTCCATGTCCTTCCTGTAGAGGGGACCCCAGAGCTGGATACAGAACTGCAGGTGGATCTCACTTGGGGGCAGAATCATCTCCCTTGACCTGCTGACCACGCTGCTTTTGATGCAGCCCAGGCCACATTTGGCTTTCCAGGCTGTGAGTGCAAACTGCCAGCTCACATCCAGCCTCTCATCCACCAGCACCCCCAGCTCCTTCTCATTTAGCTGCTCTTGATCTGTTCATCCCCCAGCCTGTACTAATACCAGGGGTTGCCCTGACCCAGCTGCAGCACCTTGCAGTTTGTCTGCATGAAGTTCCCACGGGCCCACTTCTTGAGCTTGTCCAAGTCTCCCTGGATGGCATCCTATCCTTCAGGAGTGTCAAAAGTAGCACTTAGCTTTGTGGCATCTGCCAGCTTGGTGAGGGTGCTTTGATCCCACTGTCTGTGTCATTGATGAAGACATTAAATAACAATGGTTCCAATATGGACCCCTGAGGGACACTACTTGTCACTGATCTCATCTGGACATTAAGCTGTTGACCACTACTTCTGGATGAGACTATCCAACCAATTCCTCATCCCCTGAACAGTCCACCCACCAAATCCATGTCTCTCCAATTTGTAGGAGACTGTCAAAGGCCTTAGACAAGAGCCCAGGTAAATGACATCTGTAGCACTTCCTTCATCCACTGATGTACTCACTATTTCAGATAAAATTCAGAATGGTTTATGTTACAAGGTAGTTTCACTTTTTCATTACTTTTTTTCTTTATAATTGTGACAATTCAGTGTCATAAACTGTCATAAAGGTGAGATTGGGGTTTGGGCTTTCTGAGCCGCAGTGCCACACGAAATGTTAAAACACAAACTAGACAAGATCTCCTGGGTTTCCTGTGCCATGCATCCAGCAGTGCTCTGAGAATGCTGGGACACCGAGAAGAGCACTGAACCAAAGCCACACTGACACTTAAATCATGTTATATTTCCAACTTTCCATAACTGCGAGTTCATTTTACTAAAAGTGATTCCCTATTTTCAGATGTCCGATCATTATTATTCTTTAAATTCTGAATGAGCAGGAGGTGGCTTTAGGCATCTTCAGTGTTGGTCCAACAGTACTTATGACAAGCATGCGATGTACCACCTCTTACGTTACATCTCTCAATTTCCACTGCAACAGGTTCTAGTTCTCTCCCTCTGTCGCGGTATGACTAAATACAACTCAGCTTTCAAACTACAACAGTTCTTACCAAAAACCATCAACCCATTCCCCTGCAGACATGGCTGAAAAGGAACAGCAAGAGAAGCAGAACTAAATTATGGAGATGTGGGACACAGGACTGGAATGCACAATCTAGATCACAGACACATGAAAAGCAATGTCCAACAGTAACTTTAGGGAGATATGTGCATTCAATTCTCTGTGCTACAAGATTCCTCCTGCACAGTATCATGAAAATCATTTCTGCAAAAGCCCATGAGGCATGTCCACATACCACAGAAGCTACAGAGTGTCCACAGTTGAGCAATGCCCACCTTTGACCTATTCAAACTTGACTGGTTATGACCTGAGCAACCTGACAGACTTTGAAGTTGCCTTTAACTCAAGTTGGCCACACCTGGAGTAGGAAATACACAACTTCCAGAGGTACCTTCCAACCTAAACTACACTAAGACTCTACAGTGTCAAGCAACTTATTTCTGTTTCACTCCCTGTGATGAGCTCTTAATCCATCAATGCTGCATGGATGTTCATTTGCTCTTGGGTTCTCTTTTGGATCAAACTAATAAGCTCATCAAAGATGAAACCTGGATGAAGTGCTAAAGATAATTTGCTCCAATGACCTCCACTATGGATGAGAGATCAGGCTTCTCTACCTCCGTGCTGCACAGTCCATCAGGTTATTACAGTTATTCTCAAATACACCTACATGAACTCATACACACAACTAGGGCACACAACACATACCCTGCTCTGTAAGGTCAAAATTTCCCACCATCTCATCAGGGATCAGCATTTAAGTGTTCATCTTACCAAAAAAAGAAAAAAAACCCACCCAACACATTCTTAACTGAAGTTGGCAGAAAAGACAAGCATAAGTTTTAACTTGTTAGAAATCCCACACTCACTTATCTGCAGTCTTAAATTTGAGCTGCTAGTATGAATCAAAGTCCAAGCCACTCTGTATCTGCTGCTACCTCTCTCTAAAATAAGGATAATAGCAGTTTGCAACGCAGGCATTCTCTGTTCCAAGAATTTTGCTCTGTGCCATCCTAGTGGCCCTAACTTCTATCAACTTTTTCACTATTGTTTTCTAGAAAGGGAGTAGGTGTCACACAGCAGTAAAGAACTAAAGCAATACAGATTAACCTGGAAAATTAAGGCCAATTACAATCTGAAGTACAACCAAAGCACACCTGCATATACAACCACTTCTTTGTAAAATATTTTTACTCATAAGATAGGTCCTGGAAACCTTGGTTAAAAGTGACCCTCGGTTTTGGTCTCTAAACATAACATTATGAGATGCAACAAGTCTCAAAACAGTCACAAAAAGCATGCAAGTCTCTGCACTTAGGAATCTACACTTAAAACCAAAGAATTAAATCTAAGGGAGGGCACAGTAAGTGCTGTATCTAAATCAAGGAAAGATGAAATCTGTAAACTTGCTGTAAAGAGATTTTTCCTAGCTCTAGAAAGCAAGCTGTAACTCATCTGGGACTTAGCCGAGACAATAGGCCAGAATTTCTATTCTTATGAAATGAATCACTTGAGATATTTGAAAGAGTAAAAGAGGTCAATCACTCAATTAACAGCACAGCAGCTTCTAACTGCAAAGAGGCACCAATATAATACAGATGCAGAGGAAACAAGGACACTAAGTAACTCTTTATTCCTAGCTCTGTCATAAGGAGGAAAGGAGACCTAAGTCATATCACCTAAACAGAAAAAGAAACCACAGCTTGGCTTAACGCACACTTTTCCTTTTGAACTTAACAAGATATTAATATATTTAACATACCTGAATTTGGATACAGGCAGACATCATTGATCCCATGTTCTGGCTCCATTGAAGTAAATATCTTCCCCTGAAATTGCAGGAAGAAGATAAATTATAAAGAATTCCAAAGAATAATTAAGTCGGTAAATCTAAACATTAAGAACAGCCATTATAGAAGCTAAGAAACATGATTGAATAAAGATGGAACAGATTTCACAGAACAATAAAATGTTATTAAATATCTGAACATAACACAAGGATTTCAGTATTGTATTTTATCTCTGATCCAGTCTCTTACAAGGAACCACAGCGTACTGGTTATTGAAGACACAGCAATGTACAGTGGCACCTCTAATTTTTCAACTGACACTTCTGTTGAAAAGATCTATCAGATTTACTTTATTTTATGCAAAAGCGGGGCTGAGGTCCGTAAGTTCCTGGTCCAGTGTCAATGTAACCCCCACTTTATTCAACTCTGAATGTGGTTTTAAATAATTTTACTTTGGTAAGCGTGAGAGGCTGAAACAATGGATTGGCAGTGGAATTTGAATTTGGAACTTGGTTCTTCCACCATGCTAATGTCTATATGAAATGAAAAATACCTCAGCACTTTATTTATAATTTACAAACTCAGTATTAAAGAGGTCTTAATATAAAATACAAGTGGTATCTAGCTTAGATCAGAATTGAAGCTATAAAGGTTATTTAAAAAAGAGGTAAAAGCAGGAAACAACATTCTCAAAATAATAAGAATTGGAACAGAGTCTGAAAAACCCAGACAAAATACAGGTGCTCTTATAAGCCAACACACAAGACAGCCAGTAAAGGAAGAGTCTCTAAGAACTGGGCCACATAATCTGAAGCATGAGAGTACATGCCTACACGGTTCTAAATGAGGGACAGGAACAGAGCAAATTTTGATCCTGTTCCTCTTTTTTTCCTTCCCTGCAGCCATCCCACCTACCTTTCTGGGCCCTTCCTTTCCCTTCCAGTTACATGCTGTTACCCCACCCACCTCTGGTCTCTCCCTGATGATTAAGAAGAGTCCTCCTCCACCCCGGTCCCAGCAGACAAAAGCCTCGTGCTCCCCACCCCAAGGCACGTCTCAGCATGGGGCTACTCTGGTATCAAAGCCATATGCTCTCCACCCCAAAGTCTGCCTCTGCAGTTGGTTCCCAGCCAGAGATAGTCAGGAACCAGCATCTGGGAGAGGTGGAGCCAGCTGGAACACACTGTAGGAAAGAGTCCAAAGCTATCTTTGCCTTCCAGCAGTAAGAAACCCTCCCTTTTCCCACCAGAGGCCACCTGACAAACCTTACAGTGTTTCATTCTCAACGAGGGAAACATACATACCTAGGAAAAATGGAGAGAGGCCACTGCAGATGTTTTAAATAATAACCAATCATTTACTTGGTCTTTCAAACAATAAAAATTAACTGCAGAGCAGCTTACAAAAAACTGCTTGTGATCACAGAAAAAATAAGAGGCTGTTGAAAGTTCATGAAGCAACACAACAATTCTGCCTGAAAGAATCTGGTAAAAAAAGCCTCCACTACAACTGCTCTTGGTATGTTTCACTATAAAGTCAGAAAAGCACAGATGGAGCATGTTTTTTAGAAGGAATACAGTGATTACATATAGCCCCTCAAACTGACTCAAGTTACAATAGTATTACTATGAATCTATGGTGTAATATATTTTGTGCAAGCTCCATTGACCGAAAGACAAGAACAGCATAATATAAGGAAAGAAAGCGTTATGAAAATTAGATATTTCAATTTCACTGAGAGGTGCAAAAGGCAGGGATAAAGACATTGCTTATTGCAACATAAACCACTAATACAGCGTAAACTGACACATTGCTATTTGGATCTAGGCATAGTATCTGCTTCAGTATCCAAATAGGTTTCTGTGAAAACAAGCAGCACCTGATTTTCATAGGTCATTAACTAACTGATCTACTGTTGAAATTAACCCTTTTGTGAGCAGGGAATTGGAATGAACATGTTTCCTCTGATGAAAAATAGTAACTGGATGTATGCAAGCACACTGTGAGAAAGACACAAACCAAGGCAATGGCCAGGATACTACTTTTTATGTTTAAATCCTTCTACTGAAAGCCTCTTGGCCAGACATGTACAAACAGCTAAAAACCCCCTAAGACAGTATCTTTATACCTGACAGGCTGTTGAATAACTTCCCAGATGTTGATTTAGTCAGACAGGACAAAATGGTATGTAAATTAGGACACATTAAAAACTCAACTTCCTACACTTAATTTCAGCTTTATTATTCAAGCTGTACAAAAAAACCCCCAAAACAACAAACCAAAAACCCCACCCAGATAAAGTAAAAAAATAAAAAATCTGAATGCAGCAACCTAAAACCACTTACCGTATCTTTGTTCCACATTTTTATGATTCGAGAATCCGCAGAGATAATTAAATCCAACTGACGGTGAAACTGAATGGATTTAATAGGCAGGCCATAGTGGTGATCTTTGACTATTAATGGGTTACTAGACCGGAGATCATATAATAAAACCTTGAAGAATATGAGAGAGATTAAATTTATAATATTGTAAGATCACAAGGAAGTCACGCTCACCTGATCTTCACTGAATATTTAACTAAACTTGAGCTTTTGTTACTTAAATACATGGACAGGATTTACATAAAAGACAAACATTTAAATTCTGAAAACAACTTATTAAGTGAGCCCAATTTATTCTGGCAATGTATTTTAACCTCAGTATGCTTCAATCTACAAAAATTTACAAATTTAAGAGCTCACCATCTTGCTAAACACTTTTTCGTTTCCATTGAATAAGATGAACCATTTTCAAGACTTTTAGCATTTTGTAATTACTAACATTTAACTTTCAGACTGCTGTGCTGTTCTTACACAGATTGTATTTTCTGACTCCTGTCCAGATTCAGTATCTCTTTCCCTCAGTGAAATACCATAAAACGTAATTTTTTAGGTTAAGGAAAGTAGAGAGTAAAGGCCCTGTCTTACAGAAATCTGTACTTTTATCTTCAAAATTTCCTATGGGAATTGAGAAAGACCTTAAATCTTTCATATGTAAAGTGTGAATACCAATAACTTTTAGGAAAAATAACATTATCAGTTTATTTAATCAAAAATACACTGTCCAGTAAAACTTGTCTGATGTGTATAGTAACATTGTAAGCACAATTCTTACAAATGTGTCTGCTCTTGAACACGCTAATTTACTAAAGGCATGAAAACACTGATGAAGGCAGGACACAATCCCCACACTTCACTTTACAAACATGATGGAAGCAATGAATAAATGAATTTCAATTATTTTTTGTATCAAGACAGTTAAAACAACAGCTGAAAGACAATCACTTCTGCTTCTTTAGCTACTGTCAAGACAAAGGATGCACATATGTTGCACTGAGATGGTACTGATAGTCTCAAAAAGCAGCAACTTCCCCGCATACTTGACTCAAGTTGTAGGTTATGATGATTTTAAGTGGCCCCTACAGTATTCCAAAGAGAAAGCTTGACTATTGCTACTCTATATATGTAATTTATGGTCTTATAAATACTTGCAGTAATAATAACTGCACTCAATATATGATAGACTTGGATTGGGAAATGCAAGGACAGGATCTCCTCAGAATTGTGGTAGATGAAGTTAAATCTACCTGTCCAGTAGAAGTTCCAACAGCCATATTCAAAGCTCCATCAAACTGTAGTGCTGAAATGGATGGCAAACCATCTATCCTGCAAAGCACAACGCTTATAGTTAGGCAATCCTCAATAAACACTGCAAATAATCTTTTCAATGTTAAAAATAGCTAAAATAATTACTGTAAAATAATTTACAGGCATCACTCAAAAATACTACTTCAAAAAGCTGCACTGTTTACATGTACAATTTGTGTTTTCTTTGAAAAACAGCCACTACTACTCAGATCAAGAGAACACCTTTATGACTAAGAACACCCTTTATTCACGCGAGCAATGAGAAGACTATAGGCACGTTGTTTTAATGCCAAGTGGGATTTATTTCTAGAAGCAAAACTTCTGAAAAAAACCCGAAAGAACACACTTTGAAAAGGTAGCCTTTACTCACTCTGTATCTGCTGTCACACTGCTTAAAGCACAGTCCAACAGCCCAACTCGATGTCTAGTCCTAGGATCCCAGCATTCCACTTTACCCTAAAAAGTTTAGAAAATATGGCTCAAGCTTATGCAACAGATGCCTGGTATTCTGAAAATGTTTAAATAAAATTATGAATTATTTAATACATGAATAATTAACAAAATTTCCCAAGCTGACATGAGTTGTTCTAATAATGACATACAAGCTGCACACATTTCATTTCTACTTTTTAAAATGTGATCTGAATCAAAATAATTAACGCTAATTTTCCTAAGATTAATAGGGTACACATGCTAGCTAATTTCTACGGATGGCTTTACTGCAAATCAAGATAACATTATTTTCTCTTCCATCTGCAAAACCTCAAGCATCTCAGCAACCAAGTAACTCAGACATTTTATCTGCACTATGCTCTAAAAAGTCATCTAAACATATCTATATCTAACATAGCAAATGAGATCAATTTAACAAATTAGGTTTATGGTTTCTTCTTATCCTCATGCAAACTAATACAAAAATGAAACAAACACTACTGGCCTTTTCATAAAAGAAATGCAAATATTTACCTCAGCTGTACCCATAGCAAACAAGAAGTGTACAGGATTTATGTCACAGACATTACTCTCTCTAAAACAGAAAAAGGATCAAGTTTAATGACCTCAGAGTAACTCAACACATGAACAACTAAAAAGATTTTTTAATCATGTACACTATTGCTCAGCTTGGAAAAGCAAAAATTAGAGGGACGGACAGATGGCCACATTAACAGCAGCTTCCCACACTTAAGGTGATGTTGGGATAATATTTTTAAATTGTAAGAATAACTTAAGCATTGGAATGGGTTAAGAAATACAGGTTGAGAAATTTCCACCTTTGAAATTCTCAAGAAGGCCCTGGGAAAATTCATCGGCATTCTGTGTGACCATGTCCTGATCAGGGGGCTGGGCTCTGAGGTTCTCTCCAGCCTGATTGTACATTTCTCTACCCATGCCCACCACCCACCACCAAGCCTTGCCATATTGCTCCACTATATTCTTAAACAACTCAATAAACAAGAGGAAATGGCCTCAAGTTGTGCCAGGGGAAGTTTAGATTGGATATCAGGAAAAATTTCTTCACTGAAGAGGTTGCGAAGCATTGGAACTGGCTACCCTGGGAAGTGGTTAAGTCACCATCCCTGGAGGTATTTAAAAGATGAGTAGATGTGGCATTTGGGGACATGGTTTAGTGGTGGACTTGGCAATGCTGGGTTAATGGTTGGACTCAACGATCTTAGAGGTCTTTTCCAACCTAAACTGTTTTCTGATTCTAATTATGTCAAAAGATCTGTCTGATTACTTATGTTCAAAAGCTTACATCTTCAACACATTCTGTCTGATGAATGGCCTGTTTTCCTTTCTCTCACCCAAGGATCCTGATGCTGCCCACCAACTAGCCACTTCATCTAGTGAAGTCTGTTTTTCTCATCTACCTCTCCCCACATGAAATAAGCTCACTTCCTGCTCTGGTACAGTCTTCAAAAGACTCAGACACATGTTGGAGATATAAAAATTCTCTTTGGGCTACTCCAAGAGCAGAAGGACAAAGACATGTCTGGGAAGGTACATACCCTGTGGGGGGTAAAACTCTATATGATGGCTAAAGTGAGCAATAATGGCAAAGTTTTAATGAAATGCTCTTAACATCAAGTTATATAATACCTATTATAAGTCCGTATTAAGCAATTTTAAAATATCCAAAAAGAACACTCAATTAAGCATAAAAACTAGAACAAAAAAATTACAGAACATAAAATAAAATGAGGCAGACTCGGCATATGTTCCTTTTCAACTCTGCAATGCATTTGGGCAGTATTCAGAGAGCACTGATGGTGAGCATGCTAGTAGTCTGCTTCCACCTGGTGGAAAGAAGACAGACAGATGTCATGCATTACTTACGAAGCTTCGGTTTGCAGCGAGTTCAGAAATCTTCCTTGTTCCAGATTTAGCCTGTATACTTCAGAACTACAAAATAAAAACCCAAAATTACTCCTGCCTCTTACAAATACTGAAAAACACTGCTGTAAGTTTGGAGGCATTGTAAAGATTCTTACTCAGAGCCTAATTTTGACAAATATACCATTTTCAGACTTCACAATCTACAAGAAGAGAGATCTGTACTTCAGTGTTAAAAATACAGAGAAAAATGTGCATGTTCACTGGTACTTCAACATCCTACCAATTACTGTTTTTTCCAGGAAAAAGATACATTAACTAATTTCTCAAGATCTTTTACTTTCCTATGATTAAAGCTACATCTTGAATTTCTACTTATGTTGTTTGAAACACTATGACCTCGTTTTATTTTTACTATGTCTTTTCACAAACTCAATTATGTGATTTAACTCACACTTTACAGCAATGAAATACAAATCAAGATAGAAAAAATTATTTAATTTTCTTAGATGCTAAATACTTTTTAGAACAGGACATCAACTTGCAATTTTTAATAGAAATCTGCAAATATATGATGTACCTGGTTTTAACATCAAAGAAAGAAAAGTTTAAAAAAGCACAGAAAACTGAATTATTTCCCACATTTTCCACTCTTCACAGTCTCCATTATTAATCTGGAAGGACTTGCCACTTCTTCCATTTTTTAACTTTTATAGTATTTTAGTGTTCATTTTTTACTTGGAAAACATTGCTAACAAAAGTGAAACAAAGTAATTCACTTAATACCTTGCTCCTACAAAATACAGGTCACACGATGGATAGTGGTAAGAGAAATCTCTACCAAATTTAGGTATTCTTGTCCTGTAGTAATGGCCATGCTGTGAATGGAACTCCACAAACCTGCCACACTGCAAGAACACAATCTGAAAATAAAATAGAAATCACTGAAACATACAGAAACAACAAAATGCTCCCCCCCAACCTGCCTTACAGCACAAACTCCAGTGATTTTTTTTCAACCTCACACAGGCTCATCACAACGTATTTAAACAATTTCTACTGAAATGATAGAATCAACTAGTTCTTCATTCTCACTAGACATGGCAAAGAGTTTTGTTAATATACATTATATGCATATTCACAAGAGTATATGTGACACCTTGAAAATGACTCTGCAATCAGAAGTAGTACAGTTACCTCACTGTTTTGCTGCACCAAAATTAACATCTGTATTTAAGACACTACAGCTATTAATTTCTTCGAGGTATGATGCTACACAGACTTGAGTATGTTCACAGGTACTAAGCACATGAACTACACAACCTGATGCATGGCAGTGTTTAAATAACTGACAGCAATGATCTTTCTGCATTTTTGTTGTTTGCTAACTCAGGAAGAACACTATTTCTTTCTGAAACTTAAACAAAGCATCTCAGACCTGGAAAAACCCCACAGGGAGACATCACCAGAGGGCTCAATCTACACCAATAAATGAAATAGGCCAGAGTCTGCCATTATAGTCCTGATGGCAAGTTAACACGGCACATATCCACATGAAGGAATCCTTCCCACTCCAGAGACAGTGCCCCCCACACCACCTGTTACACTCACGCTGTACCTCAAACCATGCCCAGGAACTGTGCTATGGAGGGAGAGCTGGCCTGGTCCAAACTCATGCCATGAATGATATGGATAATCACAGGCCAACTTTTAACTCTGAGCCTCATCCCTTTTTAGCTTAAATTAGAAAAGTGCTAGTTTAATTTAGCATGTGTAGTACATTCATCTTCTAAAAACAGTAGATAATGAAGATTTAAAATTTTCTACTGCTGAACTACATTGTTAGCTACGCTAATAAGGATGAGAAGTTCAAGAAGGGTGAGGTACAAAAGTTACTTTGAATCTGTTATCTTTATTTATACATCTTTATATTTCTCCCTTAAAAGACACAGGAAAAGTCCTGACCTGGGCTAGCACTTCATGCCTATTTTTCAAGTCTCTCCTTACCTGTGTGCTTTTCCTGACACCACAAATGAACCTTTATGCATGGACTTGCTCATCTTAGTCCAAGAATAAGCAGAGTATCATCTCTCAGAAGTGTAACTGGTTTCATACAGTATTACAGATACTGTTGCACATCTGATGTTAAACAGTGACGTTCATATACATACCAGGCATTCCTTTGTGTGCCTAATGCCTTTATGCTTTTAACTGGAGGCTTAAAACAAGCAAAGTTCTTTACTTCTCTGTTTGAAACAACGCCCAGATCAAATCTTTGCTCTGCTGTCATTGCAGATGAAGAAATGTCTGCACTTTCATGCAATAGAGAAGCTAAATCAACTATAAGAACATAAAATTAAACGCTATTTAATTTTAAAATATCAGTATTACATTCTCTTAGTTCACTACGAGTAAGACAACAAAAACCTATTACAAGGAAGACAGAAGATGCAGTTTGCTTTCAGTGAGAAAAGTAAAATTTCTACCTCCAAAAAGATATCAGGAAGTTTTTGACAGATGCCAAAAGAACCCAAATATT
Source organism: Dendrocincla tyrannina (assembly GCA_035047865.1). NCBI lineage: Eukaryota > Metazoa > Chordata > Aves > Passeriformes > Dendrocolaptidae > Dendrocincla > Dendrocincla tyrannina. The sequence continues at coordinate 100,981,544 of JAWWMP010000116.1, forward strand.
CTGCTAGTAACTGTCTTACCTCTCATAATTTTCTATTTGAAGATAAATTTCTACAATATTGAATATATTTGTATCCTCTTTAATTAGCAGTGAGTACAACTGACAGACAGGTGGGAGACTACTGTACTGATCATCACCTTCTGCTACTTGTAAAGCTGGAAGGCTAGATGATCATGTCTCTGATCAAACAGAGTAGTAATTAAAATAAACCTGTACCTGAAATGGCAAGGTCTTCATACAGAAAAAGTAGTAAAATAAAAACTTAAATAAAAAAAAAAAGGTCTTGTTCTAATGAAATTATATATGCTTAAATTTCGTATTTAAGTGTAGTGGACCCAAAAAAGGGCTGATGGTCCTAGGAAGTCAGGTGATTCCCTCAGGTACAGCACTTCCTTTAACAATAAATTAAACTAAAAAAAGATGTTACTTCTCTCTACAATTTTTGCCTTATTCATATGCTCATAATCATCATGTCTAAAACAACACTAACAAATCAGGTTATTAACTTACCTAAAGCTATCCCACATCTCCAATATGGTGTATCTGTGTACCACTTATCATATGGGATTGTGACTAAACGTTACCCTAGAAAGAATAGCTAATGCCATTTTTCACATTTTTTTGTTTATAGGGTACATCAGTATTTGAAGCTTTTCTATACTACAGAAAAAAGACTCTCTAATTGGTAAAGCAAATTATAATACAGAGACAAAGAAAACAAACAACATTTTGAAGATAAAAAAAAGTTTATCGTTTGCTTTTTTTAAAAGAACTTTTCTGTTCCAGAAGTTGTGTTGATTGACTGCCCTTACTATATATGAAAATGCATTTTAATATACATACTAAACAATTCTTTTCATTTATACATTGAGAACATTAGACATACCTTTGAGTAATCATCTGATAAGATCTCAAATGTAACCACTAGAGGAGAAAGCAAGAGAATTTTAAGTCAAGTAAGTAAGCAAACTTATTTGCAAACACTGGCATAAATCCTGGAAACATTTACACTCATGCTAATCTTTAGTCATGTAAGTATTCCCCACAGGTGTCAATGCATAAAGCAGGAATTGTGATAAAATCTTTAATTACACAGCTTCATTTGCAAAGCAGTAAGTAGTTTTCTGAAACTTCAAAAATGTATGAAGCATCCTGTAATCTTTTTATCGTTCTTGTATACTTGACACGTTCCTCAACACAATGCTCAACCATGTATTTTACTGGCGCAGGGAAGGTCTAATCAAATGGTTTTCAGTGAGTGTGTGGTCCATGGAGCTTTGGTAATCTATCAAAGGTGATTAAAAATGACATGAATTTGGACACGTATGCATAAACTTGCATGTGCAGTCCTTCTAAGGGGTCAGCACTTCCATAAAAAAATGTTCTAAGACTCAAAAAGATCACAAATGTGAAAGGTATTATTCATGCGGAACACTGTAATATATTGAACTTTGCCTAGTTTTAAATGAGCTGGGTTGGGAACATTAGGGCGCAGCTGCTTCAGTTAAATTGGTTCCATTTAAATGAGATAACTCATTTAAAGTTACCTGAAGTGACTTAATGCTATACTTCAAATTAAATAAACTTCTGCAGCCTAGTAAGACGCCAGTTCAAAAAAGTTTACTTTAAGCTCTAATTACCAGCAAGCACTTACTATTACAACGACTCCTACTCTTTCAAAGTGGGTCTCACTCTTGCCATACCTTCTCTCCGCAGTCTCTCTGAAACCTTGCCCCTTTTACTGTGTTCTAGCACTGTGCCTTCACCCTACATGACTCCTTGCAGTCCTGAGGCAGAGGGCACAAATCCACTCCCATGCTCTACTACACTTTTCCTGAGCTAACTCAGCAGTTCTCAAATTTAATTTTTCACAGTACTTTCACATACATCAGTTAGACCAGTTCAATTCTTCTGTAATGAACATGCTCACCCCCATCATTGTTTTAGCCACCCCTGTATCCCAGTTTTCAGTCACTGGTCTTCTAAAAAAAATCAACCAAACAAAAAAACCCCAAAAGAACAAAAGCAACAAAAACCACCCATCATTCCCCAAACTTAGGAACCCTAAAAAGTTCAGAGTCATGGCAGCTCCTCCCCAGGTCTAACTGCCAGCTGATTCTCCGTTCCCCATTGTCTAGATGGCTCCTTGCTTTCCTCACCACAGTTGTTCTCCCTCCAAATTAGCAGGAAACAAAGTGTAATTAGGGCCTTGGCCACGCTACCATCTATCCCTAAGTACCTTGTTTACAAGAAAACAAACAAAAAACTCAAACCAAACAAACACACCAACAAACAAAATTCCCTCTCAGGGAATTCCCTTTACCCTGTAACTCATCTACTCAGCTTGGGCTCCAGAGATAAAACAGAGCAGCTGCAGTGCGTTCTCCTACCTTACTGCTTCACAGAAGGGGAAAGAAGGGAGATCTGACCACCACTCAGCCACTGTACCCATGTCACATTCCCCAAACAGAACACAGACTTCAGCCACATTCACCCTTCAAGCCCCAAGCTTGCTGGCTCAGGGTAAATCTTACATTCCTCACACTGCTCCAAGAGGGGAAAGAACTCTGAAGTGGGAGGACAAGGGAAAAATACAGAGATAAAGATTGTCAAGTTTTACTCTAGATTCTTGTGCTCCCCTAAAGTACACTCTGTCCCCTCAGCACAGAGAGAGAAATTTGTATTCAAGTCCAACCTGAATTATATATGCAAGACATCTTGTATTAACAACCATAGCTTATACTAACCTTCAGAATCTAAGCATCTTTCAAATTTCTGGGATAACTGATAAGTATCAAAACAGCGGACCCTTGGCTTGTAAGTTCCTGAAAGAATAATTTCATGTTTAATTTTAAAAAAAACTATGCAAAAAGTTAACATAAATCATTTTTAAAAAAATATAGTATCTTACGTATACAGCCTTTGCTGTGTTTCTACCATAAGTATTCTGACCTTCTCAAAGCCTCTGTGACTGGGAAAATGTCTCTTACTAACACAACCTTAAGGCCTGATTTTTGTCTTTGTTGCTTGAAAGTACCCTACTTGTGTCCAGCTTTCTTCTGATACATCATACAGAATTTAATGATACCTTTCAGCAAGTCTGAAAGAGCAAGGCTCCTTATGCTATTAACAGCTACTAAAGTATTCATGTTTGGATCCTTCTTTGACAGTTACAAAATGCAGCATTATCCTCCATCCTATAAAACAATACTCAACAATGATACTCAGAAGTTATTTAGAGCAAATTTACATACATGCAATAAAAATAATTCAAAACTCAGTTTTTAACTGTATTATAAACATGTTAGTTTTTTATTTCTGTTATAAACCCCACTGACAGGAGGGTTGGACAAGCTGATCTTCAAAGACCCCTTTCAACTCAAACCATTCTATGTTTCTAAGAATTCTGTATTCTAAAAAGAACTGTTCCACAGCACCACTACCAAGACAGCCATTCTATCACATCTGAAGAGTAAACTCCCAACACGATGTTCAGTGTTACATTTAAAAATGAACTCTTATCAATTCTACCTGAACTATTAGGTCATTCTGCACTCAAGATTTTCTAGGACTTTCGGTCTCTGCTAGAGAGACACTTTGTTAACTCACCAACTGCCATAATATACTGTCCATCTCTTGATACCTTAATCTTTGTGCTAACCGTGGGCATTTCAAAGTCTTGAATAAGTTCAATTCTTCTACGGATATCTATAAAGAAAAAGAAATTGTAAAGCTAGTACAGTTGCATCAGTCCAAACAACTACAATGGTTTGTTAAGAAAGCATGTTGATCTGATCGAATATAGGGAATATCTTTTAAAGATATTTTATCTTTTAAAATATTTTAACTAGCATACTATAAGCAGATTAATACAGTCTATTATCCATGAGAAGCAGGCCAGCTCTGTGCCAAATAAAATTACTATTCTGAGGTAACTTTGTAACAAAATATTATGTAATGCAGTAGCCAATATTCATCATGCATTTTACACAATATGTTGTATAATGCATTGTATCCTATTAACACTATACATTTTTCTCTCAGTTAAGTTTCTTATCCAACACTGCCTATGATTCCATATAGCCATTTTTATTTTGGATAACAAGTTTCGGCTAAAATGATTATATTTGCTCTCTAAGATTGGCATAGTATTACACAGGAGTTTATATTCTGATTTTATCATAGGCTATACATAGAATTCATCCATCCATCATGATTCTGTACAATTCACAACCCCAGTATTTAGTGCCTGAAATGAAAAATACTAGTGGTAATATTCTGTTTGCATAAAGCCATATAAGAAATCAAAATAACAATTTGTAGCTTTAATCTCGTAGGTTTTAGGGCATGAGCTATGGATAACTTCCTCGCATGAGTAAGGTATCCCCTGTGGAGCTGCATGTTGTGTGTGAATTGCCCAGCATTGCCGAGGGTCCAGCGAGGGGAAACTCACCCACATCTTTCTTCTGTAAAGCTCTTTTCTTCCTGTCCGAGAGCCACTGCAAGCAAACACACACGTCAGTCCCGAGCTCATTACTGATTCAGCAACATGAGAACAATTCAAACTTTATCTAAGCATTTGAAGGGTAAAACACTTACGCCGCTAATTTACTTTTTTTTCCTTGATTATTTCACAGTTTCCACTGGCAAGTTTAACCACTGCGCACCGCGAAAACCCACAAATCCGTGCTGCTTAAGGGTGCGTGGCGCAGCCCCGCTGCACCCGGAGAGTCTCGGTGCACAACGAGTGCGGAAGGCACGTGGGGGAGTGTTTGGGACGGACCCGCAGCGCCGGCCCCACACCGCCCCACACCGGGCCCCACACCGGGCCCCACACCGCCCCACACCGGGCCCCACACCGGGCCCCCCACACCGGGCCCCCCACCGCCCCACACCGCCCCACACGGGCCCCACACCGCCCCACACCAGGCCCCCCACACCGGGCCCCCCACCGCCCCACACCGCCCCACACGGGCCCCACA
>JAWWMP010000116.1:100986625-101038508 GCA_035047865.1 Dendrocincla tyrannina
CTGAGAGAACTGGGTTTGCTCAGCCTGGAGAAGAGAAAGCTTCGGGGTGACGTAATTGCAGCCTTCCAGTACCTAAATAGGGCTTACATGAAAGATGGAGAGTGACAGGACAAAGGGAAATGGATTCAAACTGGAACAGAGTAGGTTTAGATTAGATTTTAGGAGGAAATCCTTCCCTGTGATGGTGAGCAGGCCCTGGCACAGGCTGCCAAGAGAAGTTGTGGCTGCCCCATCCCTGGAAGTGTCCAAGGCCAGGCTGGATGGAGCTCTGAGCAACCTGGTCTAGTGGAAGGTGTCCCTGCCCATGGCAGGGGTTTGCAACTAGATGACCTTTAAGACCCCTTCCAATCCAAACCCAAACCATTCTATGATTTCACGAAGTTGCAGGAAAAATAATTCAGCAAAGACATGCTGAAGACTATGTTTACCTTGTCCTTTCTACCTTGTCAAGCAATTGGCCTTGTTTAATTGCTTATGCTCTACTTAGACAAGAAGATCAGAAGCTCTCTGGAACAGTAACTTTTCCTTGTGTGGAGGTTAGACAATAATACCTGATGCAGGATTCAAACATTTCTGTGACAGAAATAGCAATCCCTAAGGTTTTTCTATGCAACAAGCTTTTCTCAGGCTAACTAAACAAAACTTTTTTAAAGTCTGACTTTAAATGGTGCATATACTTTTCTGTATCCATCTAAATTGGCCTATTCCTGGCTTGTATCAGTGTAGCTTCATTTGGACACTTGGACTGTCCACCCTCAGGTTTTAGCATGGTACCCCTCAAAACTGCTCCGCAGGGACCCTAAGACAGCACAGACCCAGATCCCAGTGAGGCAGACAAAGTTGAGCTGACTGAGGAAATGCTTGGATTTTAACACCGAATCTCATATTCCCCTTTTTGTTGGCCTAAGGGTAGAGAGAAAAACTGAGTGGAAAATGCTTGTTCAAGAACAATTCTGTCTCTGCATGCTGAGAGAGATCTTAGTCCTTAAAGGTCATAATCTAGCATAGGGAGAAACCCTTAAATACAGCAGTGTGGTGGAGTGACCCTGCCTGGATTGTGAGGTGCCCACCAAAGATGTTCTATCACCCCACTCTTCATCTGGATGGAGAGAGAAAATACAACAAAAGGCTCATGGGTCAAGATAAGGTCAAGGAGACGAGCACTCGTTGTCACAGGCAAACCAGACTCAGCTTGGGGAAATCAATTGGATTTTTTACCAATCAAATCAGAGTAGGATAAAGAAAAGTAAAAACTAAATCTTAAAAACACCTTTCCCTCATCCCCCTCTTCTCAGGCTCAACTTATTCCCAAATTTTCTCCCTTCTCCCCCTCAGGGGCACAGGGGGATGGGGGAATGGGGCTTGTGGTCAGCTGATGTTATCTCTGACTCTCCTTACTCATCCCCTGCTCCAGCGTGGGGTTGCTCCCACAAGACTCCTCCAAGCACTTCTCCAATTTGAGTCCTTCCCATGAGCTGCAGACCTTCATCAACTGCCCCAGTGTGGGTCCTTTCCAAAGGGTGCAATCCTTCAGGAACAGACTGCTCCAGGGTAGGGCCTCCATGGGCTGCAGGGGAGGTGTGTCTTCACCACAGGCTGCAGGGGAATCTCAGCTCGAGTGCCCGGAGCACCTCCTTCTGCTTTACCAACCTTGGTGTCTCTAGAGTTGTTCCTTTCACATACTCTCACTCCATCCTTCTGATTGCTGCTGCACTGGGGTTTTTTCTCCCCTTCTTAAATCTGTTATCCCAGAGGTGCTACCACCATCACTGATGGCCTTGGCCAGCAGCAGGTCCATCTTGGAGCTGTCTGGCATCTGCTCCATTGGACACAGGGAAAGCTTCCAGTGGCTTCTCACAGAAGCCACCCCTGTAGCCCCCCTCTACCAAAACCTTGCCATGGAAACCCAGTATAAGACAAAACAACCTCCACTGAAGAAGATGGCTACAAAAAAACCCAAGGTTTTAAGACAAACCTTAAAAGAGAGCAAACACATGCACATATATCCACACTGCTGATGAAGTAACCCTGGTTTCTAACAGCCTCAAGCAGATGGTGGCTCTGGAAGCATGATGAGCACGGGCACACTGCTGAGCTCAATCCACTGCCACCTGCAATCTAGCAGAAGTAACCAAGTTGAAGCACCAAAACTTTTAGTGCAGACCAACAATCAAAATTAAATCTAGACCCCTTCACTGGAGCTTATGGAGTCTGCACAGAAGTCTGCAACAACACACGTGCTCTTGTCAGCTCCCAGGTGAGAGTAAATCCAGTTTGCTCCATGTCTTGGTGCTGCAGTGCTGCATCTGATTTTCACCAGTTATAAAATAAACACAGCACTTCAAACATCTGCCCCTCTCAGTGACATTATTAACAAAGAGGTGTCCTCACCTTGGCAATAAGGGTTGCTGGGGTTGAAGTTCAAAGCAAACTCATGAGATACCTGAGAAAGGGGACATTACAAACAGTTAGGGAATGCAGATATGGGCAGAGCAAGTGCCCAACATTGAGAAGGCCCTACCTGCCAGCTAGGAGGAACCTGAGCTCCAAACCCGAATGCAGGAAACAGCTTGTCCCTGGAAAGAAATGAGAAAGTGCAACTCTTTAGTAACTCACTTCTGTTTCATTCACAGAAAGCAGCTGGACACTAAGACTGAATTGCTGCCAGAAGGGATTGGTACATCATCTCACTGCCCATGGGCGGGCACCAGGTACCCAAGGGTTTCAGGCCTGGGCTTGACTGTTACGGAATCTCCTTCAGTGCAGCAGCCAACAGGACTCTCAGGAGTTTTCAAAGTAGCTGGAGAAAAGCCAGACCAACCCCAGTCTGGCTACAGGGCAGAGCAGACAACATATTCCCACAGAATCAAAGAAGACATTCAGGTTTGCAATGCACCATCAGCAACAAGGGAGCAGTGACCAGCTAAAGCAGCAGTGCAGAGACCCAGGATAGAGCAGGAGGGACAAGCCAAGCAAAGATGCCAAATTATGAAGGGCTGCCATTGCCCCTCCCTGGTACTGACAGAAGCAACAGGAATCAGTAGCAGCTCCTTATGGGATCTCCCAAGGAGATGCAGCCCCTCAGTCATTAAAATGCCACAGGGCTGGAAGAGGCTATGAACACTGATCCAGTGTGACATACTTTTGGTGAGGTGACTAGTTCACTCAAGATCATTACATACGTGTCATAATCCTGGACTACACTTCCCACACTCCAGATGGCAACCAGGTACTCATTTATCCCATCTGGGCTGATGTAGTGAAGAGAATCTGGTGACTTGGGATCTCCATTGGAGGCAGTGAAGTCTACACCCACCTAATCAGTCAAGATGATGGCAGGAAGTCACTGATATGTCACCACAAGCAAATAGAAGAACTAACCACATCCAGAAACAGGGTTGGCTCAGGCCCACACAGCTCCCTTCCTCTCAGGCACACAGCAGCCCTACACAGGAACAGGCACACAAGCCTGCACCCCTTTTCCCACCTTTCCACTGACAGACTGAACCAATTTCTCAAAAGAAGTTTAAGAATCCTGAGCTCCAATAAAGTGCTACTTGATCACAAAAAGTAAAAATATAATAGCACTTGGGTTTTGCAGACTTCACTGCAAACTCACACTGCATCTGCAGTCATTCGTGCTGCCAATAAAAGTACACAACCTCACTGCTTGTCCTGTCATCCACCAAGACAAGCAGTGGGGAAACAACTCACCGTGAAGTTAATCTGGCAGCCTCCCATCACATAGTCCAAAAATGAATATTCTGTCTCAATCTAGAGGAACAGACAGACAGTGTTACACCTATTCATTTCATTATGATCAGAATATAAAAAGGCAAATAAACCCCCAACAAAAATCTTCCTACCTTGCAGGATTTTATCCTAATAATGCCAGAGTTTTTATAGCTTTTTTTCTTTTGTTTTTTCTCAGGATGAATGCATTCAAATTCCACCTACAGAAAGCAAGCATGGAAGAAGCAAGTTACAAAATACCTGCACTTACAGCAGAGCAAATTATGGAAACAGAACAGTGTCACACATCACACAATTTCAGAGTTACCGAAAAACCCAGCAGAATTCAGAAATTTAATTTTAAAAAGGTCTGCAACTACATTGGCTGCCATCTGATGAACTAAGGATAATTTTGTCACCAGCACTGGGCAGAGGAGGCAAAATCTTGGGGTGGAGAGGCCAAAAATGTCAGGCCATGGGTTCCCAGCCTGGAACATTCCCAGCGGCAGTGTTTAAGTGCTTGGTTTCACTCACATTGGTTCTGAATTCACACAGGCCAGGGAAAAAGGCAAAAACCTTCCACCAGCTTTTGGATTATGACCACAAAAATCAAGCTGGCTGGCACATGAGTAGTCCTGGGCTATGCCCTGTGCATGAATACATCTGCTAAATTCAGGTGAGACATCCCCGTATGAATGAGATGTCTGGTTTTCACTGCAGAAAACAGACCAAAACCAGCAGCACCAGAATGTGACTCAATCTATTCTACACTGGATGGCCAAGACAAGGTAAGAGTGCCCCTTGAAAGGACTGCTGCTCTGTTAGTTGGCAAGGCAACCAGAGCATTTGTGAGGGTGACCAGCTCCAGCACAAACACTGTCCGAGCCAAGCTGTGCCTCTGGACTCATCTGTTACAGCACCAACAAGCACTTTTATTTCCACTGGACTCAGCAGAGGCCAAAGCAGGATGAATTGCTGGGAAAAGTGGTTGGCGACCAGCAGACAACAGGTCCAAGGATGCCTTTAGAAACAGGAATGGTAACAGAATCCAAAGAAAATAAAGAAATGTAATTCCCATACCATTCTTCCCAGATGCTGGCTTAGGAATATAAAGATACAGACAGAAATATTCAGGTTTGGAGGCAACAGCTTAGAGCGTATCTCTGAGGTCAGTGTTAAGAAGGGTTTGTGAAAGCCTGAATTGTGGACTAAATTAGCAGGGACTGTAGTTGCTCACCGGGGAGTCAGGTCCAGCTGTCTGCACCTGCGCCAGCGTCGTGTGCGCCACGCCGATCAGGTCATGGGAGCCATCGCTGTCGTGATCCACACACTGCACCTGCAAGGGACCAGGGAGCAGGACATGGACACTGCACCTGCAAGGGACCAGGGAGCAGGACATGGACACTGCACCCGCAGGGACCAGGGAGCAGGACATGGACACTGCACCTGCAGGGACCAGGGAGCAGGACATGGACACTGCACCCGCAGGGACCAGGGAGCAGGACATGGACACTGCACCTGCAAGGGACAAGGGAGCAGGACATGGACACTGCACCTGCAGGGACCAGGGAGCAGGACATGGACACTGCACCTGCAGGGACCAGGCAATGCTTTAGGGGGACCAGACACTGCTCCCTGCCCAATCTCCTCTGTCGACACCTTGGCAGCAGTGCTGCTGAACTCCCCCATCCCACCAGAATGGGGGGTGTTGGCCACACCACTAACTGAAACCCAAGAATAAAGACACACACCCAGAGTGAATCTCAAAAAGAGGAACATGTTCACTTCCTCACCCACTTACATATACGCAGTGCAAATTTTTCATAAAATCTTTTTCTGGTTTAAATGCAAAATGTTAAATTAATAACTAAAAATTTAAAAAAAAAATTAAAAAACCCCAGCATTCCACAGCACAGATGTGTAAATGTGGGATTATTCAGGATAAGATACACCACTAGGGTAATGGGAAAAAGCAATTAAAACTTCCTTATCTAAGCACTTTCGGAATATGCTCTTTTTTTCTGTTGAACAATAGCATCTGTTTACAAGGAAATGGCAATTTCCATAAAACAGTTGTCTTTTTCTGCATCTTAGACCAACCAAATTATAAGTACTTCATTAATAACCAGTCATGTTTAAATCAGCACAGAAGCTTCAGAACTAGATAATGCAAAAGAGCAATGCATTTACAAATAAAAATATACTAATAACTATGGCTTACAGCAACCATAGTGAGATATGCTGTCAATAGCTCTGACAAAACCACTGATGAAGAGCATTTCTAACATACTCTATGCACACGACTGCAGAACACAAGTAATTCCAGAAGCAGTCAACTAAGAAAGAGCTTCAAGCAGCTGCCTCCTCCCCTGCAGAAGCTCACTTGCCACATGGATTCCAGAGCTCTCTTTCCCAGAACTGCCTTTAGTAAGCCAAAAATTGATGTTACACTCCAGTATAAACCACAGAGACAGCTTTCTCCTCATGACAATGGGACAAGATGGGAAAAGGATATCAAATTCAATGGCTAGATATCTGAATTTGAGACAGGGTTCTTTTAGGACTATTTGGATCTACTAGGGATCTTCCACTGGTATAAATGGAAAACCTGTACAAACAGCCAGGTGAATCACAGCCTAATGCAGCCAGCTAAATGGGAAGCACCATGTCATCCTTCAGTGCCTCAATGGGGAAAGCAGATACCACAGTCATTGTTCCTGCTTCATCATTTCCAACCCACCCCACTCCCTTCTGCACACATCACAAAGCAACTCCCACCCTCCTGTCTGAACTCCACCTCTCTCAACAACTCTGATGTTTGCACATCCCAAATGCAACTGGATCATGCCAGGGAGGCCAAGGAAGGCTCTTGCACAGAAGCCAGAGTGCAGATTCCCAGTGCAGGGTCTCCTTCATACCAGTACGCCTGGATTGCTGCAGGGAATGCAGCAGCTGCCACCTCCATGCACCTCCTCTCCCTCCCCTTGCTCCCCCTCATGGCCATGCCAAGAGAACTGTATTTAGGGCCAGTTTTGTTATTAGTTCACAGCACAGTATGGCTTAAAACAAACCTCTTCTAACAAGGGTTTTCTAAAACTGGCCAGGATTCACTGTGGGCATCCCAGAGCGGTGTTCCTGCAAACAGAACCCTTCAATACTGTAGGACTGTATAGGGTTTACTGATTACTTATTTCTTTGCAAATTAACTGTCCAATATTCATTACAAGTTGTGGAACACAGTCAGCAGGTAAAAAGCTCCTTATGTCTACAGGAGGAACTTTCAGACCTCACAGAAAACGTTTTGCTTTTGTGTATATGCCATCAAACCCATGAATATCAACACCCACAAATTCCTATTCTGATATTTTGCTGCTTCTATTTGCTACATTTGCTATTTCCATTTAAATAATTAGAGGGGTGAGATGTTGCTTCCACTTGCCCTTATTTTTAACGTAACTGTCACAAAGATTAGGCTGTGTCACAAATCTGAGCTGTTCTTAATACAGAACAAGAACATCACTCTGCATTGCAATGAAGAAGGAATTGCCATAATACTAACCAGCATTTGATCAAAAGATTTATGTTCACACACACATTCAGTACCTAATCCTCACACACAGCTGGCAAAGCTGATGTTTAGGGATACACCAAAACTGTTCCCACTGTGCTGAAGTTCAAGCTCCCCCTTCACTGACAACCAGTATCTCATGCATTATGGCTCCTATGTAAATTTTTTGAAGCCCCAAGTAAGGGGTTCAGAGGGCCAAACACCAGAAGACAAATAAAACACCGGTGCAACATTATATTCTTATTCACTAGTGTTGCTAGTGAAACACCTGCCTGTCACCCTGACTGACTTCCCCAGCCTGTTGAGGACAAGAAAAGATTAATCCTTTTTCACAGCTGCATTGGGAAACAATAGACTATTTGCACACACATTGAGAATTTTGGCTCAAATGAACTAACAGCAAAAATCTACCCTTTTGAAGAAGTAGGTCACTCCAAAGTAAATTTCAAAGCACAAAAAGCTTCTGCAAAACAAACAAAATAAAAACACAAATATTTTTGGACTATAGCAAATACAGCCCAACACAACAGAATGTGTAAACCATGCCATGCTGTGCCAGTTGTGACAAACATGCATCTCTTAGCCATCTCCTTTACACATCTGCTGCTCACATCTGGACCAAGAGGACGTTTTTCTCATCTAAGACCATTGATTCCTCAGCAATAAAAGCTCATGAACACCACTCAGAACACTGCTACCTATCAATAAGCCCAGGAAACCTCAACACCTATTTCCAGGTTAATAATCTCAGTAATTCTTTGGACCTGCCATACTGCACAAGAAACAACAGTAGCATGCATGCCTTTTGCTAAACCTTCCAGATCAAGTTTCCAGCATGAGATTTCTTCAAAGACAGGATGAAACAGGAAAAATCTGCAAATGCAAAGTATTTAGGTGTCGGATAAGCAGCAAGAAATTAAATACCTTTAAATTATCAGTGCATTGCTAGAAAAAAAATTAACAAATTAAGTTATCAGATTTTCTTTTGTAGAAACATATTAAAAGGTGTCATTGTTCTGCTACCACCTCCATAAGCCAGGACCAGAGATAATTAGTCATCGGATACAAGACCACAGGGAACTGCAGTTCTGACTCAAAACTAGATTTTTACTTGAAACAGATAGAAAAAGAGTTGGGAGCAGCCTGCCAGTCTCATGAATGGATGAATCTGACAGCTGCCTTAAGGTCCCCTCAGTGACAGTATCCCAAGGCACTCAAGCTTGTCCAGCACCTGTGAGCTTCTCAGTTAACTTAGAAACAGTGGTAGGAAGTCACAATAATTAAAAAAAAAACCCAAACAAGACACCACCTGAAACCCTGGCCAGAAGAGTGGAAAAAAACCCCCAGTTATAATTCCTGTGACTAATCATTAGAAATTGTGTCACCTCTGCATTTCCTGACTTCTCAATTTGACAACTCATAATGTTTTAAGACTTCATACTTAACAGAATATGATCACTTATCTGCCACTACAATTCTAGAAAGGCAACCTAAAAATTTAAATATGACTAGACAGCCTGATAACTCATAGCATCAACAGAGAACAGATGATTTGTAACAACAAACAAAGAGATTTTCTGAAGGCTGTACCTTGATAGGTTTATTAAAATCTCCACCACAGAAGGTCTGCAAGGGAACACTGAATTTCTTCCAGCACGGATTTAAGTTGTTCTTGATCACCTTAAAAAAATTTCAGCACAGTGTCACGTGAGGGATGCAGTATGCAAGTCACTAAGAAACATGATGTGAGGGCTCTGTATGGCAAGCTAAGAACAGCCTCAGTCAGTTCAATCCTGATATGTATCGAGAGCCAAGCAACAGCTCTGTAAGAAATAAAAGCTTGATGTTCAGGGTTAAGTTAAATTTTTGAGCCAAGCCAATCTAACAGCTCAATACCACAGAAAGGGAGGAGAGTCACTCTTCTCACTTGGTGTCCATGGCCAGGCTCCTCACTCAGCAGCTTCATCCAGTCAACTGGCAGTAAATAAACAATTTGCTGTGGGCTCAGTTAGCAGAATCCCTTTTACAGGGTACAACTTTCTCTGCAAAACTGGTGCAAGGCACAAGCAGGAGTGGGACTCCCACTCTCGGTAGGAATAAACTGCCCTACCATTTCAGGAAACATCATGTGGAAACACTACCTCTGATCTGTACACGAGCTGCCACGTTCCAGCATCACTCTGCTTGTAGAACTCCAGAAACGGATCTGATTTACCTAAGAAATCCTGAAAATAAAAACCCAGCAGAAGTAATCAGCCTCCTGTATTTTATCCAAAATAAGTAAAGAGTTGACTAACCAGTACACAATACTTCAAACAAAGCACAAAAAAACTATACATTTGTTCTCTTTTTCACTTTTATTTTTCTCTTTTAAACTGCTGCACTTTATAAGCCATCAGAATTTATCAGCTCCAATTCCAAGACTGCCCCCTCAGATAATTTTGTCACTATAAATCACACCATTTTGCTAACTGAACAGTTAGGTCACTAAATCCCTGGATTGGTCTTTGGCTTAAAGTAACAATGAGCAGCACACCTAAACTTCCACTTTTTCTTCTTTAATGAAAATACAGAAAGATCAGTTTTTAAAGCTGCAGTACTCAGTGGAGACAATTATGTAGCTGAACTGTATTAATATAAAGAATGTTCCAAAGCCAAAACAATGCCCCAAAAGCTAAACCCAGCAGCTGAGTTTCTGGTTTGCCATTATGGTTTTGAAAACAAAATTGTAAACTCCAGTTTACACCAATGTAAGTAACAAAACACAGTGAGCTTTTGCTCACACATGGATGGATTACTGGCTTAGCTGAAAACACCTTAGTCTGCAAACACAGACTGATTCCCGGCCAAAAAGAATCAACTGTAACTACTACAGAAGCATGCGATATAATTAAAAACCAACAAACAAAACAATACCTTTTTGTCCAAGTTTTGGGCTTCAATTTCTAGGCACACAACCCTGGTATCTTTAATCTCCTCTGCTGAAATCTGCTCCACAAAAATTTAGGGGGAAAAAAATTAAACAAGAAATCACAGTAACAAAATCTAGTTACAAAAACTATCTCTTTCCTGCACACATGTAACATTTGAAGATACACTGATACAAAAGCAGCAAAGCCAATATATGAAAGAGTTTTTTCACACAAAAACCTTATTTACCGTGATAGTGCCCTTTCCTGCTGGCTTTCCCTCCTTCAATTCCAGAGGTCGGGTGAACACCGAGCTGGACACAACCTAAGGTTAGAAGACAAATAATCTAAATAGCAAGTTAGACAAAGGGCAAAGAATTATTCTTCAGGTGCAAAACTTTCAAATACTTCTAAAAGTTCTAAAAATATTTAAATGCATTTCAAACAGTAACAACCATCAGTGTGTATTCCTGAATGGCTGAACAGTCTGACAGTTATCTTCTCTCATTATCCAGGAAACACATCTCCAAAGTTACCTGGAGCTGAGACTCGAGAGGCACTGATATCACAAGTAGCCAAAAAGCTATTAAAAACAGAATACTATTTAACCAAGTCTCTCTTTAGTAACATGAACCATACTTTTCTTCTCCTACCTAGATATACAAATCTGTCCTCCAGAACTGAACACAGAATCTCAAGTAGTTTTATTTCTGCAAATTGGTCTGATGGCCACTTTGTGCAAAGGAGACTCCGTGAGAGCTCTCTAAGCACCATGCTTCCTCACTGCCAGGCTGCCTTTAGTGCTGCAAGTGCCTCCTAAGTTAAGCCATTACCTACACACCATGTGTATTTCTAACCTTCACTTTGTGATTGACACACTGATTTTTCTCAACAATATTGTTGTGTTCAACAATAACACAAACTAAGCTGTTTAACAGTGTGTTTTCAAATTTGAATGTGTCAAACCCTTTGATAAATATGATTTTCATTTAATTTTCCATAATAAACCCAACTCTTGCCACTCCTTTGTAGATCGCTTGACACACATCTCCACATACCTGTCCCAGCGTGCACTCAATCCCTCCCAGGTAGTCATCATCATTTAAATCAAAGGTCTTGTTATCGACATCGTACACACCAAATTTCAGCTTCTGCACTTTCTCAAAGTAGTAGTCCACAACCAGCTTCTTGCTGAATTCAGGGTCTTGGCAGTTCTTGATCCTCTCCGTGCGATCGAGCTGCACAAACACAGGAGCAAAGCTGTTGATGATGAGCACGAAGCCCAAGTCCTCCCACAGGGCTCTTCCCTGCCCCAGGTGAGCCCCAGCGAGGCTGCTCAGCCCGGAGCGTGCCTCGTGCTCGGTGCCGGACCGGGCTCACCGGGAGAGGAAACAGCGCTGGGAAATAAACGCCAGCGTATGGGGGGATTCTGAAAACTCGGGGGAAAAGGCTGGTGAAACACCGAGCTGGAGTGTACGCTCTGGGGCAGGCTATGCTGCAGCAGGCAAATGAAGCTCCTGATGCAACTCTGAGCAAAGGAGTGAGCGCCTCGGGAAAGCCCTGAAGGTGTGAGCGTGGGCAGGGGGCCCGCAGGCCCCGCAGAACCCCCTGCACCCCCCTGCACCCCGCAGACCACCCTGCACCCCGCAGACCCCCCTGCAACCCGCAGACCCTCCCGCTCCCCGCAGGCCCCGCAGACCCCCCTGCACCCCGCAGGCCCCGCAGACCCCCTCGCTCCCCGCAGACCCCCCTGCACCCCCCGCTCCCCGCAGGGCGCGGCCCCCGCGCCGCCCTCACCTCGGGCAGGCTCCTGCCGGCGCTCAGGCTGTAGATCTTCACCTCGTTGAGGCTGGAGACCTGCATGGCCGCGGCCGCGCCCGCCCCTTCCCGCACACGGGGGAAGCGGAAGGCGGATCGCTTCCGACGGCGCTGCCGCCTCCCTGGGCGGGGCAGGAACCGGGGGAACCCGCCGGGCAGAGAGCGCTGCCGGCTCCGAACATCACAGCGGAGCTGCCCCGCTGCTGCGGCTTCCTCCGGCCGCCGGAGGAGACCGGCCTGTCCCTCAGGCTGGCAGTGCTGGCAGTGAGGTGTCCTTCAAGGCACCGTGGTGGCGGTGAGGTGTCCCCCAGGTCAGCAGGGGTGGCAGCAGGATGCCCCTCAAGCCGGGTGCATCCGGATGCCCCTCAGGGTGTGCATCCAACAGGCTGTGGTGTCACTGGAGTGCCCATCAGGCGGGTCATGGTGGCACTGAGGTGTCCCCCAGGCTGGCACTGGTGGCAGCGAGGTGTCCCGCAGGTCAGCAGTGGTGGCAGCGAGGTGTCCCCCAGGCTGGCAGTCGACTCATTACGGATGGTCTTCCTGGGAGGTCAAGAAGGCTGGAGTTGTTCAGCAGCCTTGGTGGAAGAGGTTAATTTTCACACCAAGGCTGCTGTGCTCATTATCCAGTGAATTTAGGATTTGGCTGATCAGGACCTTGCCAGCAACCACAAAAAGACACATTTTTATTGCTTTGTAGCATTGCTGTTTAAAGAGGAAAAGGGGAAAAAAATCCGGGACAGCTGAATCTTGTCCCTGGTAAATGCAGTTAATGAAGTGTGAGGAGCAATGTGGCAAGGCAGCCACTGGGTGTCTTCTGTGGGGTGAGGTCGATCCTGTCTAGGTTCCACTGTTAATAGACATTTAAAGCTGAATTTGCTTATCCACTATTTGGAATGTCCTATGGAATCCCAGGCATCCGCAGGGGGCTGGTTGGTGTGACTTGAGATGTGCAGAAGGCCAGCGTTACGCTGGAACAGTAGCTGAAAGCCCAACAGGGTGTTCCAGGGCACCTCAAAAGGTAGTTGGGAGAGTTGGGAGATCTGAACCTACAAAGAATTCCTAGAGAAAAAATACACTGGAGATTGTTACCGCCAGGAGAATTATGTGACTTTTATTTTAGCTGAGACTGCTTGTGGATTCCTGACCCTCTTGTCCGTTCCCTAGATGCATTTAGCTGACTGCAGTGCAAACAAAGAAGGGTAGAACCCAGAGGTTCTGACTACACAGAAAGAAACAGTGTTTTATTTCAAGTCTTAGATTTTTTTTTTTAAGTTCTTTTCATTCAAATTCAGTTTTCATGAAAAGTTGATAAATTCGAGCCTGGGCTGTCATTTATTTAAGACTTCTTAGAAAATAGAAGGGGAAAGGATCAACTAGAATGTGGACCATTAAAATTTCAATCCAGATAACTTAAGAGCAACCAAATCTGCCTGTTACTACAGAGTTTAAAAACTATGTAGTTAATTTTTATTGCATGTAGTGATGATATACTTCTAGATTTTCCATTCAAATGAATATAAATGAGCAGGTAGGTGAACTGACTGCAAATAGGCAAGATACAGGATGCTTTCAAAAAAGAGCAAATCGTTATTTGCATTTTCTTCCTTTTCCTAGTGTCACACAGGGTTGGAAAGTAGGATTTAAAAGGCTTTTTTAAAGCAGAGGGGGAAACATCACACACGTTACTAGAAGACTAAACAGGTAATGCTCATAATAGCTGTATAATTTGTTTTATGGAGAACTACAGCTCTATGGCTGCTTTTTTGCAAGCTTAAACCAAGCTTTCCTGCTAGTATCAGTGTCATAATTGTCTAGGTAACTAATCTTGGTTATGTGTTTGAGAAAGTTGTTTTGGGAGATACTTCAAGTAGGATATTTCAGTACTCTTAATGACTGTGTGGAAAGTGTTGCTCCTTAGTGTGACATCTGAAGAAGTACTCCTAAATACCCAGAGAGGCAGAAAAGTTCTTTGCTTTGATGGATCAAAGGGAACAGAAAGACACGTGATGATCATAAGGGAATTAGACAGCTCTGAGATCACATGGCACCACATGCAGGGCCAGCCAGGGAAATGGCAGGGGAGACAGGAGCTGTCAGAGCCAGAGTGCAGCATACCCTCCTTGTACCATAGCATGTGGTGCTGCATGATCCTCCCCCTCCTCCTCCATTGCTGCTTCATCCAGCCTGAAACATATGTAATGGGGAAAAAAAAAGATTAAAAAGTTGCAATAAAACCAGAAAATACAATAATAGAAGACATTCAACAGGACATTGCTTAGGCATTAACATTGTGTCTAATTGATAATTTTCTATGAAAACAATATGTAGCATAATATTTTCACTTTTATAATAGTAACAGAAAATGTTTCCATATGAAAAAAAAATAAGAAAAGTTGCATTGCTGCTGTAAAAACAATTAGGAAGAAAATAGGATATATTGTAGAATCCAGAGATCCAACAACCCTTAGCTTGGATTTTACCTTATTTGTTGTAACATCCATGCACACAGAAGCATCCCCCCAAATCTAGCACCACTGCAGCAAGAAACTGCAGTTTCTCATCTGTTAAGACTAGCATCAACTTACACAATTATAAACTTAAGAAGCTTATGAGAATGCAACATTTCTAAAATTAATCATATAAGGCATTTCCATGGCTGGAGATTGCAGCAAGGATCCAGTGAAGACTGTACTTGGTTTGAGGTGGGAAAGAACTGCCTTATTCAGGTGATGAGGTTTACTGTACCTCTCAGACCAATAGTCTGTGGGTAAATACATAACGTACATACTGAAACATCCGTTAATTGTTTTCATTATTAAAATGTATAGTCTAAAGAAACAAGCAAAAAAGGAAGATTAGACAATAATCACAATTTCTATGAATACTCTCACACATCTATATGTTCTTCTTTTGGAATTGTTTGGCTTTCTGGAAAGCCCTTTTTTGTGCCCTAGGGGACATTATGATTGAAAAGAACTAGAATTAGAATCAGTTATAAGTACTGAATGTTTAATTAGCCTAGAAAGGAAAAAGAATAAACTGAAAAAAGCCCTCGTGGAGTGATTATTTCAGCTACAAACCTCAGTGTCTTTTTCTGGAGAGCTTTCAGTAGATTCCCCTCCACACATGTATTGCTTTTTTATATATCACTAAAAATGTTAAAGAGAAGCAAAGGAAGATGAATCACTGGCTAATCTAAAGAGTCTATAAATTTAGAGCCTAAAACCTTAACCTGCATGTTAGCTACCTAAAGCATGATTTACATGGAATGATTCGGGATGCCTTGCATCAGGTGCTCCTACCTAGTGCTGAAGATACTTAAACTCATTAAAGGTCTTCATTTAAGGTTTTTGGAAGTGTCAAGAGCTCTGCTGTCTGTGCATGACTAGACCTGCCTGGCCCCAGCATCTCTCTGTTTACTGCAGGTTGTGTGGAAAACCAAAGGCAACATAACACAGGCTCAAGACTTGGTGAGGACTAAAAGCCGCAGCTATATATGAAGGAAGAAGCATCACCAGGGACGGGAGCATCACTGCCTCACAGACTCCTGCACCGTGTATTTGTTAAATAAAGCACCCAGGGAAGTCCCAGAAACAAGCGTTTCCTGTAAGTTTCTTTAATTATTCCAAAACCTTCAGACTTGCTAGAGACAGCGTTTAATAAAAGCAAAGGCCTCTGCGTTATTTGCGCCACTTTAAAGGGCGGCAAACAAAGCTGCCGGAGCTGTGTCAGGGCACCAAGCGCAGCACCCACGGCGGTCGGGCAGGGAGCCCTGCCCTGCCGCACCCACCCGCGGCCGCCCCGCTCCGCCCCTGCCCTGCCCTGGCCGCCTCCGAGCGTGCCCGTGTCCCTGTCCGTGTCCCTGTCCCTGATCCTGTCCGTGTCCCTGTCCGTGTCCCTGTCCGTCCCGCCGGGAGCCGCGGCCGCGCCGGGAGCGCCGGGAGCAGCGCGGGCAGGTGAGGCAGCACCCCGGGACCGCATCCAGGGACCCGGTGCGAGGGGACGTGCCACACCTGCCCCGTCCCGGGCACCGACCGGAGGGCCGGGGCGTGTGTCGGGGCTGCTCCGGGGAGCCCTCGGCAGGGACGGGGCATTGCGATGTGGTGCCGGCTGCTCGCTCTCCTGCCCCCATCCCTTCACACCGCACTAGTTGTGTGTCCCCCCGGATTCTCTGGGCTGTTCTGTGTTGTTCTGACGGTACCGTCTCTATACACCAGGACTTGCCTTCCTCCAGCTCCTTTTTATCCAGCCTGGGAAGAAAAAACACAGGGGATAGTAATATTCTGTTCTTGCCAGCGGCATCTTTGGCAGCCTTTATGTTCAGCAAAGGTCTTGCTTTCAGTTTTCCTTACAGGTGTCCAACAATTTGAGAATTAATATATATCAAGCAGAAACGCTTTATTACATTTAGGTGGTTTGGTGAAGTTCCCAAGCTCCCCAGTGGAGATTGGACTTACAGCACAAGGCAAATGGAACAGGCTGTGAGGGCAAAGGGAAGGAGGAAGCTTCATTTCTTCCTTCAGAAACTGGATGGAACAACCCTGAGAAGGAAGAAACAGCCACACTCTTTCCGTGACATTCTGGGGAAGGTCATGTTCCATCTCAGCCTGAGACATAGGACTGACTCACTCTCCTGGTGCTTCTGAGAAAAAATATAATCAGTGATCTGTTCTAACTCTTTCTGTTCTCAGGGAAGAGCACATTTTGTGTGGTGCTTTTTTAGCCACTTAACCTGCTTTGAGTTTCTGCAGTATCCAGGAGTGAAGGGAAAATATTAGATCATGTCAGAGTTCTGGCTAATTTCTGCCCCAGGAGATAAAACAAATCTGCAGGCATGGGAAAGAATGAACACAGTGACATCCAAATCCAATCTGTCCAGCAACAGCAAATTCCATATTCCAGACTTAAAGGTAAGTGAGGAAGGGGTTTGCGTATGGGCAGTACAGCAGCATTAGCCAGGGCTAGAGACTTTTGAGGTTACTGTGGGATTTATCTTTTGGGATAATATGCAAAGAGTAGAAGATTGTGGGTGGGGAATGAGTTGTGTTCAGTCAACTGAAAATTGATCAGAGAGAAGTAAGTCATTGTTCTTGAAGCTGACCTTCACATTGGAAAAGTACATGTATCAGGACTGAAAATGAGAGAGATAAGTTAAGTAAGTAATATCTTGCATTCCATGTACGATTTGCTCCTAGTCATGGAAGTCATACAGCGCTCCACATCATCGATTGCTAATGCAAAGGGAGTAGCTAACTATCTAGAACCATGGCATAAGAATTCTGACAGAGAAAACAGTGCTACAATGCACATTTCTCCCTGGAAAATGGATGTGTGTGTTTATTCATCTGCTTTATCCAGCTTCATAATATCATATAAATACAAAGTGTATTAATCAATGATTTTTCAAATTATTTTATGAGAGCTACATTTCTATTTTTATTTCAATGGTGGCTATGAAAAAATCAAAATATGCTGCATTGAAGTCAATAGAGGTACTACAAATGTAGAACTCAATTGCTTGGAGAGTTGTCATCACCCAACACTTAACAATGCTACTCTCAGTGCATTGAGGATCTGGCTTTAATCCAAAAAATTGTTAACAGTTATAACTTGAACTCTTCCAATTACATAAGGATGCAAGTAACAGGGGAGTGTGGCTTCTGAAGTAATAGCTTGCTGAATTGTCACATGACTGTTTCAGACTGAGAATGTTGCTTTTTGCATGCACACTTGAGATTGATATAATTTTTATCATCTATGGACCTTATTTTTACCACTTTACCCAGACAGTGGAGGTGTGAGTCTGCTTATACTAAAGGAACTAAAGCATTTGGAGTATCTAAAGACAATCATTCATATTCTGCTATTTGTTCTACATAAAATTTGGTTCTTTTCCCTTTATAATGTTGAGCTGGCAACATTATAAGAAAAGGTTTAGTGATATACTGCAATACCATAAATATGGGATTATGACTGTGACAGAATCATAAAAAAAGCAGATGTTGGTCAGAAGTGGCTTTATGAGAGACTTAGGTTTTTGTAATACCAAAGAACTCAGACAGATACCCCCTTTTGAATAAGTGCTGCTTCTCTCATTTCAGTATATCTGACTTGTTTGTATGTGTGCATTATTTGTGTGTATTTCTAGTTATTATTTTATCAGGTTAAAGACTATTCTATACAGCTCAATGATACAGGATGAAATAAAAACAGGAAGACAGTGACGTGATCTTGAGACTACACATACTTTTTTTCCTTTATTGGAAAAGGCTTTTTCTGCCCTAGGTCTTGGGTAAAGGAATTGCTACTACTTTCCACAAAGTAAATAAAGTTCAGCCAAACCATTGAATTCACAAGTGTTAAGCACAAGTCAGTCTCCTTAAGGCTCTGCCAACAGAAGCCTTAGACAGCGTTGCACATCTTTCACCTAATTCTCATCTTTTGCACAGGTGGGGACACTGGATGCTCTTGTTGGTCTGTCAGATGAGTTGGGAAAACTTGATAGCTTTGCTGAAAGGTAAAATAAATTTTATCTACTACCTACAAATGAGAAACAGACATTGTTTTTATGGGGTGATATGTCCTTGTGTTCACCTCAGTCTGGCTCAGTTCAGCCTGGACTACAACTGGACTGAGGTGGATAGGCTTTGTTTAACCCTTGCATTGATTGTTATGGAGTCATCACAAAGAAAGGATCATTCCTTAAACATTAGCTGAATTAAGTCCATGATAGTTTTGCCTGCACAGCCATTTGAGTGGCAGGGCTAGGGAAGCTGTTTCTCAGAAGGAAACTGTTTAAAAAGGTGGGGGTTTTTGTTTGCTTGGTTTTTAAGAACACCCTTTCCCCCATCCAGAAACTTAGTAAACTAGCATTTAGAGAATATGAAGCCCTTCCTGATTTGTTTTCACTGAATATTTCTGTTGAGTCTTCCGTCCCTTTTCAACCAGATATAGGAGTTATAAGGATTAAGTTATTTTGGATGAAGTCCAAACCTCTCCCTCTCAGGCTTTTGAACAACTTGAAAACCAGAATATTGACTCCCATTGTACCAAACCTACTCAGGCAAAGACTCACATGATCTCCTTGCTGACCCTTGCCAAGTTTGCTCTTTGGACCAAACTGACCTGGGTGTACAAAGAATAATATAGTACAGCAAGCTGAGAAAATGCCAGGTTATAAGATACACTTCATGGTACAAAGTAAACTTTGAGGCAATGAAAGTATAAGCTTCTGGGTTTTTCTGGTTTGTTCTATTCTTTGCTTTGGAAGCATACAACTATGAACACATGTAGTTTTGGTCACAGAGGCATGTGTTAGCTCAGGGGCTTTTAGCCTTTTTTTCTCCCAGTATGGACTGATAAGTATTTACATAAATATACTCAATCTTTCATAGATTTTTGCCTGGCAGTTGCAAACACATACAGAAACCCTGATATAAACTGTGCACATCTAGGTTAGGCTGTTTAGGTTAAAGTAGGTCTGCTAGAACACATTTTTCCATAGAATTTTGTTTGTTTTAACTTTACTGGTGGTACATGAGGTCTGTGTTAGGATGATTGGATTTGATCACTCTGGATTGCACACAATGTTGACGATTTTAGAATTTAGAATATGTTTCATATCTGTAGTCGGAAGGGACCCATAAAGATCATTGAGTCCAACACCCTGCTCCTCACAGGACTACCTAAAACTAAACGATATTGCTTTTTCAGGATTTTTAGTAGTACAGAACAACTTAATCAAGAAAACCATCTCCATAGTGACTCTTCCAAAAATACTGCCCCATATTCTCTGTAAACATGTTCAGGCCTCTGGTTCATACTGCAGAGATTCTTCAGGAAGTGGGAATGGGGGCAATATGGGGAGAAATGGTGCCAATACCTGCTAACTGTTCTAATGGGAGGTGCCTCTAGTCAAGGTAGCAGATAGGCAAGCAACAGTGTGATCTGAGTTTGAGGGCTGCCAAAAATCATGCAGAACTGCTTTTTTAGAAGAGCTTAACTAGCTTCCAGCTTTGTAAAGAATTAGGACTTCTGAAAAGCTGACTGCAGTAACCATGTAAGATCATGGGCAGTGGTAAGTGAAATGTAGGAGCTCCCTGGGCTCACAGACTCCTTCTGTTATCTTTGTCTTAACTTGCCAGCACAGTGCATCTCCTTGTTCAAGATGAATGCCACTGCAGTCTGCTATTTTTTTCTTTAATGCCACTAATGACTCTTAGCTTATGATGTAATATAGGCACCAAGCAAAGGGATCAGTGAGGCCCTTCCACTGTAATCTGCCAAGGCAAGGACTCTCCATATTTGTCCTTTTGCCTGTCAAGGTAGGTAACCAAGACGGATCAACAACATTTAAAAATGAGAAGGATGCACTGAAAAATAAGAAAAATGCATTAGAGTAGTAACACAGAATAATCAACACAGACTCAACAACAAAACAGAATAATCAAACGTATTAGCAGATTGAGTCCCAAAATGACATAAAAAAGCATTTTGCATTAAATAAATGCCTAAAGTTTTATGTCTGAATTGTGATTCAAGGGTTAAAATGCCAAGCATTCACACTTGGTTGAAGTAAATGGCATCCAGAGGGTTACAAGCCTGTTCAGATGACCTGAGCATTTATGTTCCTGCTCCTGTGAAAGAGCTGCCTGCTGAACTGTTGTTGGACAAACACAGCTGCCAGTAAAGCCAGGCAGTGCAAACCTGTCAGCACTGCCTCCTGCCAGGACAGCAGAGAAGGGGCAAGAGCCTGCAGGAGCTATTGTTTCCACATACTTTTATTATTTATTTACACAGGGAGGAAGAGTGTTTTTCCATGTCACCCTCTGGTAGCATGGAGCTCTCTCATATTGACAGTCCCCTGGGTCAGTCTGAACTGGGGATTCTCCCTGGTCCTCGGTCAGCAGAGCATTTGGTAGTGGCCTCAGATTGTAGGACTTCTGCTCCATATAGTGTTTTGGAGGCCTGGCTGGTAGCACCCTTTCATTTTCTGTATCACTTAAAGACTGTTAGACTTCCTTTTTTTGGAAGGTAATGCCATTACAGCAGTTGCAGAAGCAAAATGTGAGTCTTTCAAGACGTAATAATAGGTTAAATGGAATTATTCTCTTTATGGGTTTTTTTATTACTACTTCTTGAGGCAGTTTAGGTGAAACTCTCTCCTTCTATAATGCATCATTTGAGCAGGATATTTGCTTAAGATGGGATTCCTCTCCTCCAAAGGCAGAGGTTTAAGGGTTGGCTGTGAAGACAGGTTGCTGCTGGACGTCAGTATAGTCAGTGGGGCTCCACCAGGGCTCTGATTCCTCTTACTTGCCTCAGACATCAGCGCTGTGCAGTGTGTGTTCTGTCTTTGCATGGAAGGTGTTCTGGATGAGTGAATCCCACTTGCATTTCACAGGATGCAGGGCAAGGCACAGAGACTAAGGCAGGACTGGAGAACATTTTTCTGGCTCAGCGCATTACATACATTGTGTCTGCGTCCTGCTGCAGGGACCACGGGATGTGTGGGCAGGAAGGGAGCCAAGCCTTGCCTGGGCAGCTGGGACTGCCAGGTGCATGAGAGCACACCCCTGTCCCACTGCCTGTACCTATGGAGAGAGGCCAGGGCTAACTGTCTCCCACCTGTCAGGTTAGCTGCCAGCTGCACTCAATGACACAGTAACCAAAGCAGCTTTGGAGAAGCTCCTGGTTTGTACACTTCCCTGTGGACTGCTTTCTCCATAACATCTTTAGCCTCCTGCTGTGCTGGTCTTACAACCTCTTGTCTTGTTCCAAGTAACTTTGGGCTCCCTGAGCATCGTGAAGGAGGCAAAAAACAAAAACAGCTGTATCTACAAGCTGGATTTTTCAGAAGTGCTTGGTAATGTCACAACTGACAGGGAACCTCTGTCTGGATCCCTCAAATCCCCCCAGCCTGAGTGTGGGCAATATGAGCTGTACTCAGCAATGCTCAGCTGGCATCGGGTCCCTAAGGGGCTGCAGACAGATGCTAAAACCTGCAGCAGCCCTGTGAGAGGGATGTGAACTGGAGCACAATGGTGTAGATTCCTCCTACAGGAACTCTGAACTGCACCTGTCCAGGGTCATGAGAAGAATGGTATGGGTTGGAAGGGTTCTTTAAAGATCATCTCGTTCCAACAGCCCTGCCATGGGCAGGGACATCTTCCCCTAGACCAGGGTGCTCAAAGTGCTGTCCAATCTGGCCTTGAATGCTTCCAGAGATGGGGCATCCACAGCCTCTCTGTGTAACCTGTTCCAGTGCCTCATCACCCTGACAGTAAAGAATTTCTTCCCATGTGTCCAGTCTAAATCTATTCTCAGTTTAAAACTGTTGCCTCTTGTCCTGTCACTGCAGGTGCTGGTAAAAATACTCTCTCCAACTTTCTTATAAGCCCCCTTTATATACTGAAATGTTGCAATAAGATCATCTCTTCTTCAGACTGAATGATTCCAAGCAGCACAAATTCTAACTACTTCATTCTTTGCAGCATTGGCAATCTCAGATTTTTCCTCCCTGTCACGGGGCTGGAAAACCTTTCCTAAGACTGTAAGTTTTTTCACAGGATTAGAGATGGATGTAACTGCTTTGCAGCACATGAAAGAAATTCCTTTTCTCTGATGTTTTCCTGGTATCTGTACCTGGCCCAAAGTTCCTTTCCTGAGCTTTTGAAAACCACAGGATGTCACAAGATACATTGTCCAAACACTGTAGGTGCCCTGTCAGTTTCCCGCTCATCTGCAGCTGCAGTAGTCTCCACTCAGCAGGGAAAGAAAGGGGTAAGAAGCCTGCCATTACGCTGCCTATCCCTGTGCCAAGGATTATGTCCACTTCACGTCTCTGCCAATTTCAGGATCAGGCAGTGACTTTGTAGCTGCTGCTTTTTTTTACAAGGTGTAGTCAACCTGGATCAGTCAGGGAACTGAAGGCCAAAGTCTGTGAATAACCGAGTGCAGAACGATACTTTAACAACTGGAAAGTCTCTTAGCCTGTATGAGACAGGTACATGGGTTAGAGACGGGGGGGTCTATTGCTGTAGGGACGTGATCAATCCATTGGTTTAAACAAGCAAAGAATAAATAACTGTGCGGAGACAATGTTCTCCAGGAGGGGCTCTGTTCTGAATTGGGCAGAAGGGTTTGAATCTAGTTCTCTCATGCCTTATAGGAGTGCCTTGTCCACCATGCTAAAGAGAAGAGAGTCCCCTAAAGAAAAGGAAGGAAATTCTCCCTTTCAAACAAGAGAACACTGTCATTTACCCCTGAGTACTTTATATGAACCTTCTCTCAGCAAGTCCTAAGAGTTTCTTTAGCATTCTATGGAATGGATTTTTGGTCAGTGTTGTTTGTATGTAGCCTCCTGTTCTTTCTTCCCTTTTGGGGTTTTAAATGTGGGCTTCTTGCCTTCTGGTTTCTGCTATGAGTATAATGAGTGTACAGAAGACTGAATCTTCATCTTCTGGAAGTTTAGAGTATTGGGTAAATAAAAATACCTGGTTTTGCAGAAATCAATGTATTTAAGAGATAAGACATTTAGTTCTGCAATTTGTCATAGACTGTTTATCATCATTTGAATTCCAAATTAACCTGCTTTGCTTCAGGTGTTTTGGTTGGGCATCTCTGTGTTTATCAGATCATTGTGATAACTGTTTTATAATAATTTTTTTTCTTCACTGACAAAGTTTCTCTTGTTACACCTAAGCATAATAAAGAAAATAGCCCAGTACATAGGAGAAGTTATGGAGGATTCAAAAGACAAAGTCCAGGAAAATCTTCTGGCCAATGGAGGTATGTGCTATGAATATGGGGGGTTTAATGCATTGTTGCTGCCTTTGTTTGCTTCAGAATATGAATATGTAGAATTGAAACCCTCACACTTTAGAAAGGACAGCCATCAGCAACACTTCAAAAGAATATATCTAGCCTGTTCCCATTTTTCTCAAAGTTAACAAAAGCTAACTTTGGAGTGAAGAGGAAATTGGGGGATACCCTCCTTCACTCCTAAAATGCCCTAGCACATATCTGTGCCCTGCCTGGGCTTGATCTCTTACGGGCACCTAAATCTCATTCTGTATGGCTGTGTGACATATGTCAGTGCTCTGTTACTGACTTGCATTCCCCAGCTATCCTGAAAAAGTACAACAGAATTGGATGCGTTGCACATGCTAATTACAAACTTGTAGAATGAGTAAACTACAAGTGCACACTCCATCACCCTTTGACTGTCTGCAGTGTTGTACTTCAGACCTGTATGGGTAGAGGATGGGGAGGAAGTTCTTTTAGAAATGTCCTTGCATGACGCAAAACTGACGTGTGATGAATGCAACTGTTCAAGAAATACAATAATCCCACTTACTGTGTTTCAGGGCTAAAGGATAAAATGAAATGTCTCAAAAGTATGTGGAGGACTGCTGATTGTGATGTTGTTACATGCATGCATTTGTTTGTATTAGTGCTAGACACAATTCTTTGTCTGGTTGTAGAGATACAGTGATCAGGTTACGATGGATTTCTCAAGTAACAACCTCGTAGCTTGATCACGATATCCCTATGACTTGAGAAACAACAGGTTTTGTTAATTTCCTGTTTCCCCTTTATACCCCATTTTGCTTTCCTATCAGCTCTGCATGTGTTGTATTAGAAGGACATGGAAATTACTTGTGTGTTACTAATTTCTCTCCTCTGTCTGGGTTTGGTCATCCAAACAAATCATATTAAATTAGGACATTAACCTTTCCAAGATTATTGACTGCATCTTAAAAAATGAAGTCAGCTTTAGTGTATCTAATATCTTCCGGGGTCAGTCTTCATAAGCAGCAGCAACTTTGCTGCACCAGTTCTCCCTCCTCCTTCCTTTTTGATTAGCAAAAGGACTCTAAAGTCCTTTTGGACATCCTTGAGTTTGTGAACTCAAGGACTTCCTTGAGGTTATGAAATCAGAAACAAAATTGTCAAAAATTATTTCTTGCTGCATGGTCCTGTTTCAAACTATCAGATAATCCCAACTCAAACTTTCTTTTAAGTTACATTGATTTTAGCTCCTTTGTGTATAATCCTGATAGCAGTTTGGTGGTGGCCGTGTGTCTAAAATTTTTGTTAGATTTGTATGAAGAAAAATGCAATGTACTTGAAGATAGAGCCCTTTTAGTTATGTGAGCACATACACAGCTTTCCCGTGGGCAATAGTTGAAAACAACCACATGGAAATATCTCTCCGATAGAGGGAAATGTATGTTTGTGCAATAAAGAAAATTATAATATATCATAACAGCATAAGCAAGCTTTTTTGCTTTCTTATTTGAAAGAATAAAAAATGTGAAATGTAAGTAAAGCTTTTCTTCAAAGATTCATATCAAGTTCACTTCTATTTATGGTAATGTTAAACACAAATGAATTTTAAAATTTGATAAGCGGTGGAATAACTCCATTCTTTATAGTGAGTGCAAAACAAAGCAAAGTGGGAAGCATAACAATTTGGAAGAATTAAGTGTTTTGAAGGGAAAGTGTTCAACATTGCCTCTTAGAGCTGGGTGTGTAAATTAGAATTATGAGAGATTCAGGCTGTGGGGTTCCTGGGCCGCTGTGAGCTGATAGGAATCATCTCTCCTGGGTGGGCCACTATGTTAAGTCTTTTAGAAGTGGCTTGACAGGTTCCATAAATGAGGGATGCCATTCCGTGAGCATTAGGGTTGTGGAACTGCTTGGCATTTTAAGCTCAGCTCTGCTAGTGTGCACACAGTAGTTTGTGCCATCCCCAAGATCAGGCTGCTTAACTAACCTGCACCAGTTCCAGAGCACCACTCAGGAGTGAGCTGGAAAAACTGGGCTGAGAACTCATGCTGTGTTTAACTGTCCAACATCCGGATGCTGCTGAGATTCAAGGAATGTGAGGATAGAAAGGGCAAGTGAAGTTCTTCAGGGAACTTCTATATCTCATCAGCTATAAATAAGTCAGTGTCTGTCTTTAAAGAACCTGTGAATACACTGTTCCTCTGCACAGCCCGGTAATACCATGCTCTTTGCAGGTTTCATCCCCACTGAATTTAGCAAAGCCTAAGCATGCAAGCTTAGAAGAGAGACAGCAGAATGAAATCCTTGTGCTGTGTACCTTATGCTGAAAATGCTGTGTGAGCTTTGTTGCTGAAGTATTTTTGACCTCTCTGCCTTCCCCACAGAAACCATGAACAGGCACTGATAGAGAATAGTGCACGTGGTAGCTGTGCCATAGCCCTTCCCTGCCTTCTGCAGTTCTTCCCCTTTTCTGCACCCTCTGTATAGAGGAGAATTTGCTCGTTCCTGATTAGACATTAGCAGGAAGGATTGGATCTTTGCCTCATGATTCCTGTCCATTGGATGTGGGGAACATTGACACAGATGTGGTTTTAGAAAGAGGGGGAGAACACCACTGTGTCAGTGCTCTCTGCCTTCCAGGCAGTTTATCCTTTGCTAAGAAGCCTGTTCTCTCCTAACATAAGACTTTCCATGCTTTGGAAATCTAATAGGGTAAACTGACTCTGTTGTGGGGTGAGAGAAGCCCATGGAAAGGATAGTGCTCTCCTGCCAAAGGTATTCAGTATCACACAAAACAGAGTAGTACACTCAGCCTGGTAACGTGGCAATTACTCAATTTGTCACATTCTTTCTCATGCATCTTGGTTCATAAAGTTTTCCCCTTACCCTCAAAGTCTAGCCCACAAGAAATTGTGCTCAAACCTTGCTATGGAACTGAATTCAGTCCCTGAACAAGGCAGCAAAGAGCACTGAAGGGCTCCAGTATGCATGTCCTTTTACTTGGCTTATTTTGAGCTTATTTTCTCTCTACTGCCTCAGTTCGACATCCCAGATGTTCTCCATATTTACCCTTCTGGTCTGGAAGGAAGCCTACCCTGCAGGTGACAGTGCCTCTGGCCTCTTTGTCTAGACCTTGAGACCTTGTGCCTGCTGCCTTCCCCTTGCCTTCCTAACCTTCAGAGAGGCAGTCCCAGCTCCTCTGCTTGTTGTGGCAGGATGCATGACTTTACATCATCCTGTAAAGCTGTGTAAGAACACTGTGTAGTGGTGTGTTCAGCATCCAAATGGATCTCAGGACTCAGGCAAAGAGCTGTTTGATTTCTGGAGCTGCTGGAGGAGAGTTCTGTATTTGGTACCATAATGTACTAAGTCTTACTGTTTCCTAACATCAAGGAGCCTTGATCTTCAAACAGTGGAACAGGGCAATCCTGCTCTAGGAGCTGAATGTTGTATGTGTCATCTCCCCTTGATTCTGGGAAGAATCCATGGCTCCCCATGGTCTGAGGGTACTTTGTTTTGAGGGCTGCATGCACAGGGCCTTGCTGTGAATTTCTGTTCTTGGATGCTGTGACTGGATTTATGAATTTATAAAAATACCCTATAGCTTTCTGTGAGATGGGGACCTCTGTGCACAAAATCAATGAGGAATCCTCATCTCACCTGAATTTGTTTGATTTCTAGTTAGCACTGGACTGAATCGCAGAGAAGTGACATCCACGACGCTCTTAATACCTTTGATCAAACTCTCAGCCACCCTGACTATTACTGCAAGTCCTGGCCACAAAGTATTTTTCTGATAGCTCTTGCTGGGATGAAATTCAGGCATATTGCAGAAATCAAGATAGTGATTACACAAAACTGTTTCTTTGGTGAAGAAGAATGGCTGTACATTGGTGTGTCCTGCTGATACAGATAATTTTACACTTTTTCTATCCTGTTAGGTGAAAGGCAGTAAAGATTTCTGGTTCAACTTCTAAGTTGGGGATGTTTAGAAGGATGATTAGATTGGGCATATGATCTGTGTGGATTCAATCTAGATCTAATCTCTATAAGAATTCAGAGGTGGGCTTCTGGTTCGCTCCTGTCTCTAAAGTTAATCAAAGTTATGCCTAAGCTATAGCTGGGGACTGCTACCCAAACTTTCACTGCCCGTCTGATACAGTATCTGCTTTCATGCATCTCTTTGCATTTTCAGTTGACCTAATTAGCTACTTGACACGGTTTGAGTGGGACATGGCCAAATATCCCATAAAGCAGCCGCTGAAGAATATATCAGAAGCATTAGCAAAGGTAAATTGCACTCCCAATTTTAAGATGTCAGCATGGGGAAGCATGTCTTTTGGTCCCTCCTCTCATGGCATTCAGTGGGAGCTTTGTCTTTGGTTTGGCCAGGAACAAGTTAGAAGTACAGTTTGTATGGAAGCAGTTGATATAATTTTAATTTCTACTGCAATGATAATGATACATATATTGAAACCTATCCAGTCTGTAAGTATATGGCACTTTATCAGATTTACTAGAATACATTGATATGTTTTCTGCACTGTAATCCCCTTCATTGTAATATTTTTTTCATATAATGCCATATTATTCTTCATTTTGGAGGTTTTTTGGATACATTGTTGGTCTGACATTAAATTAAATGCCTGCAGGCTGGATGAATTATTTACACTGTCAATCCATTCAGAAAGGTGTGATGTGTTGTTCAACGTAGGTAACAAATGAAACCATGAACTTGCCCCTTAGGTACAGCTCTGGCACACAAACAGCAACAGCTGACTGAATCCTCCTTTCTGCAGAGGCCTTTGGCAGAGGGCCACTCTGACTGACACCAGCTCCCTCTTGGCCACAATCCGAGTGGTTTTAGGGGGGCTGACAGCTGTGTCCTTGCATTAAGGTGCAGGGGTAGTGGGACAGAGGTGAGAACAAGGCCTCAAGCACTGCATTGACTAGCTTTTTTTACTTTTTTTTAGCAAGTGACTCAAATAGAAACAGACCTAAAGACCCGATCAGCCGCCTACAACAACATTAAAGGAAATTTGCAAAGCCTGGAGAAAAAAACCATGTAAGTATTTTGCATCCGGGATGCTGCATGGCTGAACTGAGGACAGTGCAAGCCCACACCCATTGCAGTGCAGTGGACCACGTGTGTTCTGGTGGGAATACTTTTCTGGCTTTGGGGCATGCTGAGCATCTACAGACACAGCAAAAGTCAGTGATAGAGTAACTGGTGTAATAATTGTGTCTCAAAATCAGCTCAGGGAGAGTGCAGTTCCTAATAGGATTTTATTGGCAGTGTGACAGACAGTCTTGGAAAGAGTCAAACCCAAATGCACTGCATTGTTCTGATGGGACTTCAGGGAGTCAGAAATTACATGAGTGGTGTCAGCTAGTGGATTCCTTTGCCAGATAGAGCTGTGTCTTGTGTTCTGGACAGCATTTGCAGAGGAAACAGCTTTGTCTTGCTTGTTCCCACACCTCACCAGCATTCCACCTATATTTTTCTTTTCTGTGTTTCACCCTGTTGGTTCAGGTAATCCACTGTTCGAGCTTCCCAAATGTTGCCTCTCCTGTTTGCATTTGCTTATGCTCTTTACCTACGTCAGTGCTGACACCTGAGTTTTTCCCTAGGTAATCACTGGGGAGAATGGTAAAATCCAGTAAGTAGTAAATTTAAAGCAACTTAGATGATGCTGTGCAAGTCCTGGCCCAACCCATGCTCCTATATGCCACTGTTTCATACTCAGGATCTGGGCACAAGACATGGGTCCTTGTCCTCCTGACCCTGCAGCCAGTCAGGCTGGCAGTCTGCTGGCCAGACCTCCAGCAAGGTGATGAGGGAGAAGAATGGACCTTGTGATCAAAATCTGTCTTCCTCTCACCATTCCATTCACCTTTAAATGCTGACAGCTCTTGTGTCTACCAGTGCCGGATAGCTTGGGTTAAGCAAACACCTAATAAGTTACTGGCTAGTTAATTAATATTTAGAAACTAGTCATTTAGGTCCTTCTTCACATCTGCCCAGTGACAGGGAGGGCAGTTCCTTTCTTCTCATACACATGTAGAGCCTTCCAGCCATGCCCAGTTAGCTTTGACCATCTACATCTCCTAGGAATTAATGTGATTAAGTGGGCTTAGTCTGTGAAGACCTCCTGCAGGTCCCACCTGTGAATGAGACTGCTGCTCTCGCTGCCCTTCAGCAGAGGTCTCTTGTGTGCTTGTCCATGGCAGTCCAGGTGTGCCAGTGTTGCTTTGATGGCTTAGGTCTGTACTGACATGGCTTACTCTGCCTGGAGCCTGGTCACACAAGCAGTTCAACAGGCTTCCTGAGAACACAGGTGTCTCCTGCAAGAAGCGGCAATGACTGGGAGCAGATGTGCACTTCCTGAGCATCTATAACCTTACTGTAGACACGATAGCAGCAGAATGGTGTAATTTCACATAAAGGGCATAAACTAGCCTCATGGTAGTCACCAAAATTCTGTCATTAGTTACTTTTTTATTCTTTTTAGTTGCAGTAAAATGGCCATTTCAGAAGTGCAGGTGTGTCTTCTAGCCACCTCATTCTTGGCCACCTTCTACCCCAGTATACACTATTAGCAACTCTACCCACTGCACAATACCTCCAGTGTGCTGCTGCTGAATTCCTGCTGGTGTTATTTTTACTTTGTCTTCTTCACTGTAGGGGCAATCTGCTGACCCGGACCCTAGCAGACATTGTGCATAAAGAAGACTTTGTTCTGGATTCTGAGTATCTTATCACGCTGCTCGTCGTGGTGCCAAAGTAAGGCAATAGTGTGTGCACAGACACTCGATGTGGCATTGAGTTTCAGGCCTAAGCACCGTATCTGGGCGATCCTGGGTCAGGTGGGGGCAGCTCATCAGCACCGTGGCTGGGACACAGGTGGAGCTGTTAGCAAAGAAAAAAGGAGTGGTGCTGGCACAAAAGAAAGAGACAGAGACTGCTGCCAGACTGGAGCAGGACAGAATTGAGATGTAGGTTTTTAATGGCTACAAGTGGGATCTCAATCAGCCTCCTGATAGGAACAGTATGAGCTAGAAGGAAAACAGATTTGTACTGGAGCATAGCCAGTTTATAAAAGGAATTAGACCTGTCCAACTCACAGTTTCTGCTGGCCATACACTGCATCTGTAAGTGCCCACACAGAGGATGACTGTCAATGCCATCAGCTGTGAAGTTATGCAATGTCCTCCTCAGAAGCCTACACAAAACTTTTCCTCTCTATATAGCCCTGTCCCAACACATGTACACACCATCACTTTTCTGTGAAAACCAGGTTACAAAAAGCTCTCTGAGATAAGTTTGTTGAGTTTATTATTTGCACATTCTTTCAACTTCCCCCTAAAACCAGACTTCCCATCATGCAGTGTTACCATCCCCCTGATCCATTTCTCCCAGTACGGCACTTGCCACGATTGCACTGTAGCACTGGATCAGCTCTGGGGTTGCACATAGCAGATGTACCACACCTACCCATGGATCAGGGTGGCTTGTACAGGGGTCCTGGAGCATGGGACACTGTGTGGCAGCCTGGAAGTATGTGCCAAAAGGTACACTCTTCCCACCATCAACTTCCCGCTGTGACCCCTTCCTCAAGCCAAGACCCAAAATGAAAACTGAGGGAAATGAAAACTGTAGCATCAAGGGAAACATCTCCTCAGTTGGTGATTAGGAGAGGAAGCAATAGGATACACGAAGAATGTATCTTAATGGCATAACCCCGCACAAAGAACTCCAGCACTTCTACCCTAAGCCATTAGCTTAATGTCTCAGTTTAAAAAGAAACCAAGATGTCTGTCAAGGAAAGTGAGGAATCCTTCTGGACCAGGAAGGGGGCCTCCCTCTCCTGAAGCCACCACAACCTTTGAAACTAAGAGACTTTAATCAGAAAATGTAGAAAAGAGGATAACACTTCTATTCTACAAATATATATATGTGTAACAAAACCCCAGAACTTTCAAACAAACCTACTCCTGTCTTTACCCCTTCGGTGCAGTTATAGGTACAGACATCAGGGGACGGTGTCGGGCTCCGGCAGGCACAGACACGGGCAGGGAGAGGTGCTGATTCCAGAGCTCCCGTGGGAATGGAAATGGCAAAGGCAGTGGGAATGGGAATGGCGGCCACAGGGACGGGCTGGCTCCTTTCCCGTGGGCAGTGCAAGCAGCAGCTGGGCACCCAAGGGGATGGAGAGCAAAGGTGTAGCACACCAGCAGAAAAAGGAGCACCGGGAAACCTGTCTGACCACTTCCCAAGTCAGGGAAACAGTGAAGTCCTCCCCCAGAAAAAAGAAAACACCTCCCCCGTCGTCTCCCCAGCCTTCGCGTTGGAAGGTAAAGCTATTCGCTGTCCCTTTGTTTAGGCTTTAGACAGCTGGATCCGGGAGCAGGTAGCGGGAGAGCTGGGCTCCAACACGCCGTCTCGTTCTGGCTCCTGACCCCCAAAACACTGTGCTGGCAAGGGACTTAAAAATATAAAATAAAAAATTCCATGAAAGACTTTGAAACTATAACAATTAACAACATATATTCACACTTTAGCTGTCCAGTATATAGCATTTATTTACTGTGCTTTGTTTTGTATTGCTCAAAGGTCAAGCTACATACAGTGGCAGAAGACCTATGAATCCCTCTCAGATATGGTAGTGCCTCGCTCCACCAAGTAAGTGAAGTCACAAATTAAGCATCCTGTTTGTTTCAGGGACCCCTGCTACATTTCAGCCAAGTTGCTGGATCCTGAAAGGAGTCACTTGTCTAATGTGTAGGCTCAATATTAGCATATTTTCAATTGAAACCAAAAATTACTCTGTTGAAGGGAAGTGCAGATGAGAGGAAAAAATCAGATTTTTTTACTTGTTGTTCCATTTTCAAGTAATCTAGTTCTTTGTACTTTCAACCAGGCCTTCACTTTTTTTGTGCAAAACAGACAATTTGTTACAGTAATCGAGGCATAATTCAAACATATACAATCACATAGAGCTTTATGGAAACTACTTTGGAAAAAGATCAAACAATTTGCATTTTAATTGCTTCCTACTGTAGAACAGAATAATTCAGCATACTGTCATTTGCAATAACAAATGCCATATTAACTTATCCTTTCACCTTAAATATTCCACTTCTCAGCTTATGCAGACCATGAGGTCCAGTCCAGGGCAAAAGAGCTATCAGTGCTATTACCTGAAATGAAAGAAGTGGAAAGCACAGAAAAAGAAGCAAGCTGTTTGCTGCTGCCTGTCTCAAAAACACAAGTGCATGAAATGGTGGGGGAATGTTTCCAGGAAACAGACAGATCAGGCAGGTTGAATGTGTGTACTACAGTGGTTCACGCACTGTACTTCTTGAGTTTTACATTGGAGAGTGTATAGCCAGTGCCAGTAAAGTCTTTGTTCCCTGTTTCAGTCACAACAGTCCTCAAAAAGCAGGGTGTTGTTCAGTATCATAAATGAAAATAAAAAGAACTGCAAAAGAGGAAGGTGAGGAAGGTAATAAAGGCATGAGGGATTTGCCATGACAAATCACAGCAGTGAACTTCCCTCACACAGAATGATTGCTGAGGATGCAGAGGGAGGACTCTTCACCGTGACCCTATTTAGAAAAGTGATGGATGACTTCAAGGCTAAAGCGAGAGAGAACAGGTAAGAAACACTGACTGCTACTGTTAGGCAAGGCAGGCTAGCGAGAGATGATGAAGATAAGGTGAGTCTTATTCTGTGTGCAGAATGCTGAATTCATCACTGGTTTTTAGGCCTTCTTGACTGCTTGCTGCTGGCTCTACAGCCACTGAGAAGGCAGGGATGGAGCTGTGGCAGCAGAAATCAATGGTCCCGTTCTTTAAGCATCATACTACAGATCCTGGAATTGTCCTTCCTGCTCTCATGCTACTGACAGCAGGAAGCTGGCTTTCTGGGGGTACTTCAACTCCCACCCTCCACATACTTTGTTAAATGACCAGCAACTTCCCTTACCTGCTTCTCCAGAGGCAAAAGAAATGAGTGTGCATATTTCCTGGACTACAGCTTGTGAGAGCAAATGTCATTCAATTGTAGGTTCATGGTTCGAGAATTTTATTATGATGAGAAGGAACTGAAATGTGAAAAGGAAGAGTTGATGAAATTAGCTTCTGATAAGAAACAACAATATGTAAGTAGTACCTCAAATTGATGGTCCATGTAGTGGCAGCCTTTGCTACCAGCATGCCTAAGCACCTCTCACTCAGAAATGGCTTTATGGTTCCAACAGTCTTCTGTGAGCTCCACTGAGCCCATAAAACTAAGCCGTGGGATAAATAACATGATTTGCCCAAGATCATTTGAGTTTCTGATAAAATGCGAGCCACTACAAGTGTGCTTGGGAACTGTCCCAGCATCCCATGAGGGCCTCAGTGGTGTGTTTGCTGTGGAGGTGCTTCGCTCAGTGAGGGGTTCACAGCACTGTTGTCTCTGTTCTCATAGGGCCCATTACTGCGCTGGCTGAAAGTGAACTTCAGTGAAGCATTTGTGGCTTGGATTCATGTGAAGGCCTTGAGAGTTTTTGTGGAGTCTGTCCTGAGGTGAGTAAACACAGAGTGCAGGCAAAGATTCCTGTGAAAGTCAAAATGTACAGCTCTCTTCCTGGTGTAGTTCCTTTGTGGGTGGAACCCTTACACACCTTGTTTTGTGTTTCTCAAGGTGTGTCCCTTATACACTTTATTCCAGGAGCTTATGGGAGACAATACAGATGCCCACAAAAAAGGTCACACACAAATTTGATGAAAAACAGTTCTTTGGGGGCACTCACAGGGTAGTAAAAAACAGAAAGTCACTTTTTAGTTGACTTCTGGCTTCAGAAAGAAAATGCTTTCCAATAAAGGGAAGCATTGTTTCTACACCATCAGCTGGCATGCCTGGAGGCTGAGGAAAGAGAAGGGCAGGAACAGAGAGCTGTGCCCCTTCCCAGCAGATGATTGTGTATGTTGATGTATTTCAAGGTATGGCCTCCCAGTGAATTTCCAAGCAATGCTGCTACAGCCAAACAGGAAGTCTGTAAAACGCCTGAGAGATGTCCTAAATGTGGTCTTCAAACACCTGGATGAAGTCGCAGCAGCAAGTATAATGGATGTATGTATTTGGACTGCAAGTGCACATGCTGTAGCTACTGTCAGCTTAGCCAGATGAACACTACCACTCTCCAGGGGCTACAGCACGCATCTCCTCACATCTTGCAACGCTAGGAGCCCTGGATGCAGCTCCAATCCCTGGTTGTTACAGACTGGATTAGGGTAACAGTTAGATTATGATGCAGATACAGAGAGATTGCATATATTTTCTGTTGAAGCATCTGATGTTTATGGCTACCAGAACAAAACAGGTCTGCTCAATTACGGCAGTTCCTCTGTGTAAACAGCTTAAAGTTTTCTATAGGGATTCAGATCAACACAAGCAAGAAAAATTAATTTGGAACGAATGCTAGGACTGTGACACCTTTGTCCCCTGTAAAAGGCTGTTGTTCATAAATTACCTAGTCCTTAAGTAGTACTAGCTTTTGCCTTCCCCATATCTTGAGTATACAAACATTTTAGGTAAAAGTAGTAAATAAACCAGCAGGCCTTCAGAACAGCCTAAAACCACCAAGCAAGATTCCCATTGCATGGAGGACAGAGATGAGTCCTCTAGAGCTGATTCACACAAAAATGCTCCAAATTCATATCAGCAATGAAGCAGGAATTCTCAATGCTAATTACCTTAGGCAGCCTGAAATAAGCAAAGACCAGATTCTCAGTGGTGAATGAGGGAGAGGAGCACAGAAGCAATCCCCTGTATCTTGGAACTGCAAGTTTCTTTACTGGCACTAAAGTTGTATTATTTCCTTTTCCAGCCTGGCATGGACATCCCTGGCTTACAACTGAGTAATCAAGAATACTACCCTTATGTCTATTTCAAGATTGACCTCAGTCTTCTTGACTGCAGTTAAAGAAAAAAGGCTCAAGCTTCATCTATTAATTTTCAAGACTCCAATGTTACAGTAAAACAATCTTTAGCTGCTGAAAGTCAAATTAAAATGCAGATGCTGTAGCAGGATGATCTTCCTACCACTTCCAATAATTTTTATGGTGACTTCAATATAAATATTCCTTATTCATAGTTTTACAAAGAATATTTCAGAGGCAGGAGGTACTATGGTAGTATTTATTTTTTTTGTAAATTACAAAGATGGAATATCTACAGGACTTGAAATAAAGCAAAAAAATAAAACGTTGTGGCTAATGGGTCTACTAGGTGTATACAGTCCTGTTTTTGTAACAAAACAAAAAATCAAACAGAAAAAGTAGAAAGCATCAGAGCAAAGCCCAAAGTTCTTTTAATTTAACAAAAAAAAGCCCAGAAGCTTAAGATGAAAGATCCTCAAAAATGCTGAGAAGCTTATTGTAGTATGACTTACAGTCCCAAGTACTCATGAGTTTAGTTTTTGCGAAGATTTTTCAGTTAGAACAGTTCCATTAGATCTCATCTGCTGGGATGACTTAAAAAGTTGGAGCACATCTGCACCAAATCAGCAGTCAGGTCACTGCTGGCTGCCTGTGGTTCTGACGCTGCTTTTCACAGGGATGAGCTACAGGCAATCTCTTACTGACACCAGATAACAAATATCCAAATGACGTTATTTCCTTGAAAGAAGGGGAAACTTTCAGCTCTTTCATTCCTTACTTATAAACAAGCTGATCACATGAGGGTCACTTCACTAGACACCAATATACAAGACATGGAGAGCAATAGAGTCATAGTATCTTTATTAAAAGAGCAGCAGTAAACATCCCTATTCCCAGTCCTGATTTCCCTTCCAAGGAAACAGCAATTTCAGATCAAACCACCACCAGAGGGGAAGTGAAGAAATATTACCCAATTTGCTGGAGACAGCACCAGGGTGGTTTTCTGATAGCACCTGGAAATCCTCATGCCCTAAAATGGGGATTAGCTTCATCACTAATCCAGGGGAAGACCAACAGCTCCCAGTATCTCCCATTGCAGCAGCAACCCCACTTCCATTGTATTAATGATCTTATGAAGTCTGGCACAAAGAAAGAGAAAGCCCCTGAGAAGGAATAGGAAAAGGAAGACTAAAGAGCATATAAACTAAGATTGTCCATCTAATCAAGCTTTAGGCCAAACTGTCAAGATCTCACAGCGAGGGGGTGGTTTGGGACTCCTGTCTGCACAAATCTCTCTATTCTACAGTTCAAGAGTCATCCACAACAGGACAGCCTGTATCATGCGCACCTTTCTTACTCTATACGAGACTAACACTGTGTGTCAAAAAATATTTTATTCTTTAATTGAAACAGAAGCTGGCAAGGTTCCACCTCCATGAAAAAAAAATTACATTTAAAATTGGTTACACTAACAGCCTCCAGTAACACTCAAACAGCACACTATCCACAAAATAAAACCCAAGATGTTCCGAAGAAATATCCATGTTGTCCTCAAAATATTTGTTACACAGAATACAATCAAGTTTACTGGTTGTGACAATTCATAGAATTTCTGCAATGTTTTCTTGAGATGCGTACAGTCCATTGCTGCAGTGCATCAGATAGCACAGCGTGTCATGTGCTATTCTCCATGTAAAGGCCACTGGAATATCTGTCTGATTGTGATCCAGGCTGCAAACTGCTGCGCAAACTCTCCCAAGAAAAGAAGTTTCCTGAAGATCTCACAGCTCATCTTTATCCCAGTCATCCAGATCCACATCACTGAGATCAATGTCATCTTCAACTGGAAGCTGTGAAAAAGGGAAGGTTTTCAGCATGTGTTTAGAAGTGCTTAATGCCAGGAGATCCCTGACTTAGAAAGACTCTTACTTCATTCTGAGAGTAAAGCTCCTTTCTGTCATCTCTTTCATTTATAAAACTAAAAGTGCATTAAGCACAGGACAAGTGATCAGAGTTTAAACTAGAAAGTTGCTTTCTACTAATAAAAATACTCCAAATGAAGGCAATACAAATAAACTATGTAACAATACCACTGTATTCCATGTTTTTATCTACCTGAAGTAGATCAAAAGACTTTGTTTTTCACAGCAATGTTGAACCTGAAGAACATACACTTAGTCACTGTGTTATTTATTACACAGACTTTACCTGACAAACTTTCTGACACTAAGACCTTGATGGCAAGGTCAGTGTATTGCAGAACCAAAGTCTTTGCAACACTGGGGTCTCTAATGCATGCACTACCACCTCCCCCACTCAGCACTGCTAATACATTTCCAGCTCAGGAGATCCAACCTTCACATCACATCCTAATGGCTAGGCAGGAGCATCTGGTCCACAATGTCAGAAAATCAGTGTGGCATTTGGCCTGCCGGGAGGATTTAGATAAACTGTCAACAAAACTTGCCACAATTTTGTAAGAACAAGAATTTTCACACTGACAGTTCTTAGTTACTCTCTTCTGTCACTTCTGAACCCAGCAATTCATCAACACTTAGAAATGGAGCACCTCTTACCTCACCATCTTTGCCATCCCAAGGTTCAACTGAATGAATTTTGGGGAAAGCTCCACCACCCACTGGTGCTGTAGAGCCACGACCAACAGAGAGTTCCCTGAGATAAAAAACATGTAAAAGTTAAGAAATTTCCCTGGCCTCTATCCACCTGGAACAGTGCCTGCTTCAGAGAAAAGGAAGCCAATATTAAGAGATCATCTCTTTAAGCAAATCTGAACTGTCTGGAAGCAAAAACTTCAAACTGAGAAGCAGAAAATGACAGAGCCCTTAAAGCAGC
The DNA here is from genome assembly GCA_035047865.1 of Dendrocincla tyrannina. Classification (NCBI taxonomy): domain Eukaryota; kingdom Metazoa; phylum Chordata; class Aves; order Passeriformes; family Dendrocolaptidae; genus Dendrocincla; species Dendrocincla tyrannina. Next base: position 101,025,228 of record JAWWMP010000116.1, read on the forward strand.
ATTGAAAATTTACAACTGGATCTAGATACATCTTGTGACCTACACTATTTTGTATTTCAGCAGTGTAACCATCATGGATAAGTACAGGCCCTTTAACAGTACGTTGTTTATTACTTAAGGCAACTCCAAGGGGAGTCTGTAATTCTAGTTGTGGCAATCACCTACAACTGTTACTCGAAATCATCAGAGATTTTTTTAGTGAAAACTCAGCCTCCATGGGTTCCAGTGGGTACGAGGTAACCAGCCTCTGTTTGAGACACTCCATCCTGCCCTTGGTAGTTAGGCTTGCTCGAAAAGCCCAGCATAAAAATCCCAAGGTACTAATCCCTTTGCATTCTTTCAGAGGCAACTAAAACTGTATTAGCATTCCTCCCTAAGTGGACTCCGTAATTTTTATGCTCTTCACAGTGCCAATTTCCTTACTTGTAGTCTACACTCCTGAGACAGCCTGTTAGATTACAGAAGCTGCCTACAGCAGCTGAGTTAACAGCCAGCCACACCAACTGTGGTTAAACTGCTTTGTTTAGGCAGCACAGCTCAGCTGAAGCACGGTAAGACAATACTAAACCAATTATGTAACAATATAAGCTGTTAAATTGGCTGCTGTGTCCTCAAAGCATCATCCACCCTCACCAGGAGAGGCTTCACTAAGATGGATTTTATAGACTAAGAGAATTTGCCATGTCTGAGAAAGGCAGACACTTCCATCACATGCAGTAGTACAAACTATTTGGTATTTCTCTTGCATCTGAATCCTGAATTTTACTTGATGCCCTAAGAATGTTTATTTTTTGGCATTAAGAAAGTCTGATCACTTTTGCAGGTAAGAGAATATAGAATTGATTCCATTAATCCAATAGGAATAGCATTCAATTAGTGTGCCTCTTATGGCAAGGTGTGGAGATGCTGTTGCACTTGCTTTTGCAATTCTGTCTGTCCTCCAAAAAAGGACATGGAATAACACTGCTCATGTAAGCTCTCAAGGGCTCTTGCATGCCTTATGGCAGCTGGTCCTTTACCTGGAAGCAGAGATCCCACCTCGCTTTGACTGCACTTAATTAACACTAAGTTTAGTTGCTCTGTTTCAGTGCTGCTGCCATTTTCTGTTATCCTCTGCATTTTCTTTCCCTATTCCATTCTTCTCAGCACTGGTTCTTGCCCAAATATACAGGAGGCGGCTTCAGGGAACTTGCACTGAGCAGTGAGCTACTGACTTTCTGGATGGATTGCTTCAGCTCCCCCCATCAGTTTATCAGGTGCCAGGAGAATGGCAGGGTGGGAGGGGGAAGCAGGGCCAGATTGAACCAGAAAGATGAACAGCAACATACAAAACCTCAAGAGCACCCAGTTAGATTCCCAAACCAGGACTTTCCAATTACTAATGACTAGTAAGAATGCACCACTTGAATTAAATAGAACTAATTGCCAAGTTACTTCTTGGGTTACCAGAGAAACAGAGTTTTTCAACTTAAAAGCCCACTTCTGTTGTCAAAAGTTTTGCCAAAACTATCCTTTTTGGTTTAAATAGCAAACTTAATTTTGCACACCACAAAAAGGTAGTGACTGCTTTATTGCAGTTCCTGCTGAAATCATTCCTTTACGCCAGTGATTTCTCATCAACTTCATGCACTTAACTTGGCAAGTTTTGTCTGATCCTGGAGAGTCTGGCTTTGGCCTAAAGAGTCACAGCCCCAGTTACAGAAGGTTTAAGTCACTTAAAGATTTCATACCTGAGAAACTCATTAATCCCTTGCTCACTGAATGATCCTTTCAGAAGGGCAAATTTCATCTTCCGAGCATTAACAGCAGCCATTGCTGGATACCCAAAACCTCCAATCCCCAGAGAGCTCTCAAGATCTGACTGAGCACCTGCTTCTGTCCACAGCCACCTGGAGGAAAAGATTAAACCAAAAATTAACAATGAGGGTAGGCACTACAATAATTTTCAAGTCACATATTGTCGTATCCTGCAACTCTGCAGAGTTCAAGCTGGGCTCTGAATTGCGCTTGACATTGGCAACTGTTATTGAAATCAACAAACTTGCAACAGAAGAAACACCCTCTTCCATAGCACCTCCAGGCCAGTCCCATCCTCACAGCCACTGAAAGCTGGGTCAGACCAGCCACTAAAGACACTGCAGGGAAAAAACTATGACAACATGAACAAACTGCTATGGTTTTGCCTGTATTAAGCAAGGTTTAAAATTATTCAAGTCACAGATGAAAACATGATGAAGTCCTGTCCAAATATCACTATAAATGATTTCTAGCTAAAGACACTTAGTATTTGTTTCTCACTGGTCAGGTCTCAGTTCCTCTAATGCTTAGCTAATTTCCTGTAGAACCTCTGGAATCAGATAATCTCAGCATTTTCCCCCAGGCTTTTATGCCATTTTGTCCCTTTTTACAGCAGTCAGTGTGACAGAACAGCTCTCACTTTCCAGAAATTCCAGACATCCTAAACCACACTTGAGAGAAGGAGCAAAAAATGTAAATAAAGCCTGCTGGCCTGCTTCTTTGACATCATGAAACTTGTTAATAAACTGTAATTTACCTTTTTCTCCTCCCCTGAGAATTCAACATTCATACTGGCAGACTCACCCACCAGCAAAAGACTAAAAGAAACTGCACAAAAATATTTTAGTATTCAGGACAAGAATAAAAGATGCTTAATCTCATTAATGTTCAGATATCACTTATAAACGCAGAATTTGAGAGGTGGTTGAAAAGAAAGAAAAAATAGCAGGTTATTCTAAAGTCACAGCATTCCCTCCCCAGTAATTGGTGAAATACCATGTTACGCTAGCCTGAACAAGGAAAAACTCTTACCTGTAGTTAAAATGCTATCGTACAAATTTTATCCCATTACCTCCAGAAATGCTCTCATTATTTCCAAGATAACCAGACTACAATGACACTTACCCCCACATTTTCTTTTTGTATTTTTCAGCCATTTTTAACATGACATCCAGGTAAGAATTTCTCCCCGAGGCTCCTATTAGACAGAATTGGACAAATTAAGAACCACAAGTACATGCCCTAAGTGACAAATTCATGCAGAAGTCTGCTTGCTTGTATGCATACCTGTGTCAAGAATATGAGGCAGGACAGAAATGATGCAGAGCTGGTGAGCATCACAGGTGCTCTTCAGAACATCCTCATTAATTATCTAGAAGGAAGCAGCAGAAAGTCAATGAGAATAAGACTCGGTTATTCAGTTGTGACTTCACTTCCCTCCAATGGTCTAATAACTCCATCCTACAGGGTAATAAGTATTGAAAAAACTTGACACAAAAGCTTATGAGTCTCCCCTACTTCACTGGTCTCCCAGGACAAGAGCAACTTACAAAGTAAATTTACAATTCACAAAGTCTTCTGTTGAGACTTGCAGCAACAGTAAAGCAAGTGGCACCAAATAAGGCTTAGAGAAAGCACAGTAAGATGTCACTTCTTGCTCAAAATCGTGTCCCCAGGCCCATGCAATGCCTGCTGGCCCGAGGAGAGCCAGCAGTGGGCAGCCTTTGCTGCAAATTGAATCGTTCAATCCACAGTAACAGCAACACCGGTTAAAAGGAATCAATCCAGAGACCTGCACCAACAATCTCCAATCTTTGATTGTGCACTCCACCAGTAAAGAAATTTTTAAGCATGCAGTCCTAATATTTGTAAATCAATTATATACATATACACATATATGAACATGTACCACTGTATTAACATTATGAAGCATACAAAATAAACATTTTAGAACATGAGAAATATGAACCAAGTACCATTTAAAAGTATCTTTAGCTTTATTAATGGTACAAATGGTTTTGGTTTTTTCCTTTCTGCATCCCAATGGATTGTCTTGCGTGCACCTCACTTTGGAGACAACTGATCACTATTTCAAATCTACCAACAGAAAGCTGAAACCCTAAGTCCATACAGGGAATGGAGTTTTTTGGACAATAAGCAAAATTGCTCATCATGCATATCCTAATAGAGAGCTTACAAATGACAAAGCCCTGCCCTCTTGTAAGAAAAAAGATGGGGCACAGAGCCCAACCTTTCAAACCCAACTCATTCAAGGGCGGATTCAGACACCCTGGCACCATCCTATCAGTGCCTTCCCTACATCAATTCTGATCCTCTTCCAGTCAACAACAAATTCACAGTAGAAATAAACATTCAGCTTTCTATTAAGAGTTGTCACCCTTTCCCTTCTGGGGCAAAATAGTGCAAAAGTACCACACTTAGGCAGTTTTATTTATAGTTAATATAGTCCTGTTAAAATTGCTGCTGAGAACATGATGGAAAAGCAATCTGAGAAAATAATGCAGAGGTACCTCCAGGAGCTCAGGTGGTGGTGCATTATCAGAAAAGAGATCCAGAGCACGAGCAATTATATCAGATCTAGTTCTCCCACCATCATAATCAACAGGATCTTCTCCTTTCTGGAAGATTTTAATGGTGGGAAATCCACGAATCTGCAAGACAAGTTTAAGCCATCAGCTCAAATAAACATGAGTATTTACAGTGGAATTTATCTGCTTGTCTGATCTGTTCTAGATTAAGGGCAAGGGAAGAGATTCAACATCAAGTCTCGCAGCACGTTTTGACTGCATTTGAAGGATTTCGTAGCTTCTTCCCTGTGCAACAATTAAAAACAAGGTTAACATACACTGAAACTGTGCTTCAGGGTTTTGGCCTGATGAACCAGCAATGGTTTCATCTCAATTTAGATGCACCAATCACGGTAGGTTTAAGTACCATGAGGACTACCTTTGCTCTTCATATTTATCAGACATTAGTGTCCCAGTTTGTCTGTGGGGAGACAGCACTGTGCCTGCATGGCAAGAAATGGACCTTAAGCTCCCTCTGCTACACTTCCAGTAAAACTTGCTCAGTGTTTCTCTTTGCTGTCAACCATATGGACTTGCACGGAAACTAAGCAGCACACTGTAAGCTCCACGAACGGTACTAAAAGTTAAAGACTATCAGCTCACTGTGGGTGAGCAACACATCTGATCTGTGCAGCCAATATTGTCAAGAGTGATCCCTGAAAGCTGGCTCCAAGGTGTGAAGGTGCATGTCTGGGTTCTGGAGATTCCCAGCCAGCATACAAACAATCTGAAGAGACCTCTCACTTCAGAGGACGAAGATATACAAAATCTTATGGAAATAAATGGCCTTTTTCATCAGCAACATCCGAGTTTATTCTCTTCCTCTCTCCGCATTTATATGCATTGTTACTGACATTCAGGAAATAACTATTTGTGGAAAAAATCGTACACATCACTTGTTCTTAGCAAAAATCTTTTAAGTAGTACCAGATTAAGGAACAGTTCAGTAAGCACTGAAGAGAAATCTGATTTGGTAGAGATGAAAAAGAAATTGTAACCACCACAGAGCACACTCACCCCATATCGGCCTGCCAGCATCTGATTGACTGTTGCATCTACTGCAGCCAGCTTTACTTTTCCTTTTGTTTGTTCCTTCACCTCAGTGGCAGCAGCTGCCCATTCTGGCTCCAGGCTGAAAAACAGAGTACAGGTGCTCTAAGCTCTCTCAGAGATAGCAAAAGTATACCACTCAAAAAGTTTACCATATTATATAGAGCATTCCACTCAAGAAAATAAAGTCTCTGCAGAAAATGACAGCTAACAGTTATTCCAAATGAGACTAATGTCCTGTATCTGAAGGAATTAAAAGGTTAATTCTGGATCTTATTTCTACTCATAACTGGGAATTTTACTGCCAGGGAAGACTGCAATCAGAGCAGCACCAAGGGGCCCTGGGTAAAAACCCGCATATTTTTATTAAAACACTCTACAGAAAACCCCCAAAAACAAAATGAGAAACCCCACCCCAGAGATGTAAGGTCTCTTTTAGGGGATCAAGGCTATTGCACAAAACCAAGCATTAATGGGAACTGAATTGTCAAAGAAAAACCTCATTTACTTTTTGCAATGCCCACACCATGGGGCATAAAACTCCACCATCCACACATCATCACTATTTATGACATTCTTATCAAAGCTGTCATCAGTCAGCTCGATCACATCCTTCTTATCTCCACCTCCACTCTCCCGGCTCTGTAAGAAACGAAACAGACCCTCATGTAAAAAGTAACCAAAGCTGGTTTCCCACACAAGCCAACTGCTGTGTGTCATGTTGTACCAAACAATCTTTATTTGAGTAAGATACAAACCAGTCACTGTTAGGTCATACAACTTTCCCATTTTAAAAGTGACAATACACACAGTCTACTCCCACAGCACTTTCAAGGAATAGCAAGTGAACCTTCTCGTGTTAAAAAAAGAAAGAGAAATTCGGTCAAACTGACTACCGAGAAGATGTGGGAACAATTTCCCCATTCTTCATGATCTGATCTGTCCAAGAACAAAGTGCTCTCCAACCCCCACCTCCATCCGGAACTGTGTCCTGGCTTCCAGGTAAAACAAACATGTGGGAGTGCAATATACACTACAGAGTACAGCCAACCCAGTCTTCTATCTGGCCAGACTGAGGATGTCAGAGTGTATTTGCACCATGACTTAGAAACAGTAGTAGGAGCCAGATTTTCAATTTACTTTCAGTGAGGAATCCAGCAAGCAAACTTCAGAAAAACACTACCAAATTAAGAAACCTATCCATTCAGCTTAGACTAGAACTAGGCAAATGGTACCTGAACCATGTGGAGAATAGGGCTAACAGGGACCTCAAAGTTCAAAAAGAGATGCACCTGGGGAATAACAGCCCCATCGACCAGTACATGCTGGGGACTGTCTAGCTGAAGAGCAGCTTTTCAAAGAGAAACCTCAATGTCCTGGTGGACAAGCTGAACACGAACCAGAACCACACTCCTATGGTAAAGGTGGCCAAGAGCTGCACTAGGCAGAGAGCTGCCAGGAAGTCTGGGGAGGCAACCACTCCCTCTGCTCAGCACAGTGTGAAACACCTGGAATGCTGGGTCCAGTTCTGGGCTCCCAAGCAGAAGGGGCGTGCACACTGGAGCAAGTCCAGCCAAAGCTGATTCAAGGTATGTGATTAGAGGGTGAAGGACAGTAAAGAAAACAAAGACATGCTCTTCTCTGCAACAACAGAGACAAAAGGATCTAAGTTGAAATACAAGAAATAACATTCTATGATTCTGTAACTTAAATATAAGAGAAAGATTTATGCTGTGAGGGTGGTCAAACACTGGAAGAGGTTGCCCAGAGACTGCAGTCTGTCTGAAGTGTCAGGTCTAGGAGATATCCAACCAACTTGATGAGACACAGCCCTGAGCAATCTGCTTAGCAGACCCTGCACTGGGCAAGGGGGCTGGACTGGTAAACCTCCAAAAGTCCCTTTCAACTACAACTATTCTGTGACAGAATCAAGGGCACAAGCTCTGACCTCCTGCATACAACAGTCTCCAGCTGAAAAACAAACACACATTCCCTCAAATACCTGCTTCCCAGAACTGTATCCTCCACCTCTGCCACTGAGACGTTCTTTCACCAGGGACCGTAGAGCACTTAGAGCAGCTTCAACAATAGCATCGCTCGTCCTGCCACCTGCAAAGCAGCAAAGTAAGTGATTAAACCACCAAAAGGCCAGTTTAAGGTAAGCTTCTAACTTAACTACAAACTTAGTACTCCCTCACCCTAATGATTTTTCAATAGAAGCAGGACTGGGCTATGAGTGATACAGTACTAGTGGTGGGACACCTGTCTTCAGCACAAGCAGCAGGAGTGACTTCACTACACTTTTTAGTCACACAGCTTATCTGTTGAAGAGCGACTGTGGCAAGCTCTGAATAAATAGGAAGAAAGAAATAATTCTTTGGAACTGCCTATCAACCTCTAACAATTATGAACTGCAGGTGAGACTGTTAGTCCATGCTAAGACATACACAGTTTGGTTAAACCAGTCCCACCCATCTGTCTCTCAGTTATTACAAGCACTAGACAAGGAGGAAATGCTACACAAGACAGCATTAACACCTAACATAATTGCTATATTCAGTAAGTTTTTAGCCATGCAATATATAAAAGAGCACCACATTTACCCTGATAGTCCTCTGCTTTGTGTTTGTTGGCTCCAAATATCTTGATAGTTGGGAATCCTCTGACTCCATACTGTCCACCTAGGGACTGATGTTTATCTGCATCTACTGCACCCACTTTCACTACACCCTGCAAAAACAAAATGAGAAATAACACCTAAGACAACACTTCTACAGCAATTTAACATATTTCATACTCTCTGCTGGGGGCACAGATGAGGGGGAGGAGCGGAAAAGGGAGGGACAGTTATTAGGACTGTAAGAGAACATAACCATAAGAAAGGTACTTCCCCCCCAAAACAATAAATTACAGAACACGATATATGTTCATTTTTTAATTCAGCATGACCAACTACATTTTAAATTGTTTAGGTTTCTATTTAGTTGGGGTTTTTTTGTTTGGGGGTTTGTCTGCTTGGGTTTTTTTAGAAGGGGAATATGTATTTTACATAGACAAGAGTTCAGCAAATCACCACATGATCAAGTTTTCTGTAATTAAATATCCATCACCAACAGCCTACAAAGCCGTTTTCAGTTCTGGAAAACAGTAATGGGAATCCACAGAGACAGAACTGACCTGCTTTCTCCACAATTTAATGTCTTCTTTTATAGAGGAGAAAAATAAAAACCCAAAACCAAAAATCCTGACTTTTTAAGTGCCTGAATGACTACTTCTTTAACTGGACAAGTATGGTTACAATGATAATGGTTTTAACGATCAAACTCCATCTCCATGTTCCCACGCCAGATGGCAAACAGCCAAACTGTCTAAAATCCACTGCCACAAGCACATTTGAAAGGCTAAACTTACTTTTAAAGCTGTTGCTGCTTTCTTCCACTCAGGGGTTAGTCTTTGACAATGACCACACCTTTTAGAAAAAAACAAAAAAACTAATAGTAACTGTCATTCAGATCTGACAACTATTTCACAGTCACTCACAGCAAACTGCAGAAGACTTATGATTACTAATAAAGAGGGGAAGAGGCTATGCCACATCACATCATCACTCAGGCTTCAAAAACCTCCACATTATATAAGTGTGCACACACGCATGCATATGTGTATATATATATATATGCAAACATCTCAATAGCTACCTATCTTTCCCAAAACAGAGCCAAACATGAGCATGAAAATCCAGCTTTGCACATTAGTCTGCTTGTGACAAAACGGACCTGTAATGAGGCCTGAGAAAATTATTCTAGAGGTTAACTTCTTAACTAGCAAGAGTTTGTGGCACAATTCCTAGAGGTGTCTGAGGGAGAAGACCAACAGGTGCCTGGCAATCAGCATATAATCACATCATCACAAGTCTGCAGGGACAGGAACTGCCAATTTCCTGTTCTACACTTCATTGCCACTGTTGGATAGAGCTTCCCATTGCCCATAAATTGCAACAACACTGGAAGAGGCACAGCAAGCCTTCTCCTAAACCTCTCAGCCCTGACATAGTCACGCTGTTGCAATGAAAGACCACTTTCTCCAGAACGTGGAGCTTTGGGATGGCAATATCACAGGACTTGTACAAAGATGGACTATACATCACCAGAATTTAAACAGAAGGGACTCCATGTTCTGGACATGAGCAGGATAGGGGACAAAGGGAGATGCTAAATTAAGATCCACAAAGCCAGTATTTTTCAATGGAAATTGGAAATTCTAAGTGTGAATTCAGATTTGTGCTTTCACATCAGAATTACATTCAGAAACACACAAGTGAGAGGCCTTTTCACTTACCTATTGCAGTTTAATCAGTCATTTTTAATACTATTTTCTTCAGAAAAACTGAAGTTGTAAAATGGCACGGAACGTTTCGCTACCAGACCCTATTAGGCAACTTGAAACAAATAACTACCCTTTCCCCTCATGAGGATATTTAAAACGGGAATCCCAAGTACGGCGATTTTGGTAGTCATGAGGCCATCAAACCCACAAGTGCGCTGCCAACAACTGAATGAAACCTTGGGCTGATCAGCAGCAGATGGCTGTGCTGCTCCTCTGTGATAAGAGCAAGCAAGTAAGCAGCTGTAATTCTTACCATGGGGCGTAGAACTCCACAAGCCACAGACTCTCACTCTGAATGACCTCCTTGTTGAAGTTAGTTGGTGTGAGCTCTATCACATCATCACTAGCCGAATACAAACCGTTAACTGCCAGAAACAAAGTGCAGCTCACTGTGCCTACAACAAAAAGCAAAGCAATCAGCATTCCTGTTGAACATTTATGATTCTCCTGTTGCCATGACTAAATCATTTCTCAACTCCCTGCAAATCAGCAGGGGTGGAAAGGGATTCCGGTCTGACCAGATAAAAAAGGAAGTTTAGGCAATATATACGCTTTTCCTCCTCACTTAAATGATTCCACAGGATCACGTAATTTAAGCTCTGTGCCTAAAGCTGTCTGGAGTTAGGCCATCCTGCTATAGCTCTCCAGAGCGAATTTTGTCAAAGCTCCTAGCCTACCTCCTGCTGGTACCAGACCACCAGAACTTCCGCAGGGATCCCCACAATCATAGAAACTCCTAAACCTCATACCTCTTGCACAGCAGGCACTCACACACATCTTTTACAGGATCACATAATGCAAGCCTGTCCCAACTAGGCTTGGCAGTTACACAGATTTTAGGAGTAGCACTTGATGTACTAGTAGTGTAATAAGTTCCTTCATTCTTGTTCATGAGAATCTTAGTCTAGCACTGATTTATCTCTCTAGTAACAGAGCAGAGGACAACAGCTAAATCTCTCTGGTTAACAATTCAAACACTCTAAGAATGCTAAAAAAATAACATTAAAAGATACGAGGAAATTGCTTTCTTCTATGACTTTGTACTTGTTATTGCTTGAGACCTGGTATTTAAAATCTCGTAATCCTTCCTTCTACCTAGTCAGGGAGATTGAGAGATTACAAGCATATCTGTAACAAAATCCATCCAGCAAAAGACTTAATCCACTAAAGACCAGAGGGAGTACGAGCTCAAGCACCCAAGTTAGAACCAGACTTAAAATAGCTTTGTTGCAAGTGGTTAATAAGTTGAATGGGAAGCTGCACATTATCTCTCAAGACTGAATGTTAAAGGAAGACACTGCTCAATGATGCAGAAACTCTACAGCACACGGTACACAGACTGCACAGCATTACCTACACTTTATCAGTCTCATGCAGGAAAAGCCAGTTCCATCATCCCTATTCTACAGCTGAGAGAAGCTGACAGAGCTTCTTCCAGGTTACTCAAGCACAGATCAGAACTGAATTGCCACAGTACAGCCCAGTGCCCTACCCACTGCACCACTACCCTTCATAATGATTTCTTCTAGCACAAGGATCCAACCCTTTTCTTTGAGGTGATAGTAACTGGTTTCCACCACCAGATTGACATGTTAGATTGTCTCTGTTCCTTCAGTATACCCCTACACAAACAACACTTCATCAGCACTGGTCAACTGACTTCCAAGGCAATCCGTGGCTGTCACTGCATGTTACAGTGACCTACCGTATCAGCCGCTGCTGGGGTAGAGCAAGAAAATACGGATGGAAAAAGCTCCTTCAATGTTACAGTCACTCTCAAGAGAGAAAATCTTCTCTAAATGGAACGAGACCATTAAACTGAAGTCAGCATATTTTGCAATCACCTTTTAGGTGATCTCTGGCAGAACACATTCAGAAGACAGTTCCCTCCGCCATTTCTGTCCCTTCAAACAGATAAGTTTCAGCTTACATAAAAACACCTCCTAAAGAGAACTCACAAAAGAAACCACTCGGTGAAACTCACCTAGTCATTTATCACTACGTTTTTTTCTACCTATGACTCACGAACTGGTGGCTTAACTTTCCTTTCTGCAGTGAAACACTGAAAGTTTAATTCATTTTTAGATAAGAAAAATATCATTTTCCTACAAGCATTTAAGCAAATCTGTCCTTATTATTATGGCAAAAAGAAACAGATAATCTGATTTCAAAAGTTGCTTTCTAATGTAAGCAAATCACATAGACAAGAGTGTTATTAAACCAAGGCAGCTCCATGCTGGTATTACTGTTCTTCACTGAACACCCAAGTTGCAACTCTAAAAATGTGGGGAAAAAAAGCACTTTTGTCATGGGATGATGATGATTATTTTGTGAACTTCCTCCTTGAAACACCTCCTGCTGCAGCAGCGATGGGCGTGCCAGAGCTCACACATTCCCGCACACATCCTTACACACATCCCCTGCACACACATCCCCTGCACACACATCCCCGCACACACATCCCCTGCACACACATCCCCTGCACACACATCCCCTGCACACACATCCCCTGCACACACCCTTACACACACATCCCCTGCACACATCCCCGCGCACACATCCTTACACACACATCCCTGCGCGCTCTGCGAGCCGTGGCTTCGGGCGGCGTTCCCACCGAGGGGCCCGAGTGGGAATCGCTTACCGATTCCCCCGGCACACCAGGGGGAAGGGAAGGGGAACACCCGCTCCCCAGACCCCTCCGTCTGCCTGCGGTCACTGCTCTCTCGCGGCCCTCACACATCCCAGGGCACGGCAGCCAGGCAAGCACAACACCGCCGCTTACTCAAATCAAAGTGGGTTATTTATTATACTTATTATAGATTATATATTTTTTTTCTGTAGCTGGGGTCTTTAAGCCCTGAGGATGTTTAGTATCACTCTATCTGCGCTCCGACAACCCATCGAGCCCCCCCCACCCCGTGGCACGGACCGGCCACGGCTGCGAGCGCTGCCCCCACAGAATCAGCCAAGAAAAGACCTCCGAGATCACCGACTCCAACCGCTGACCGAGCACCACCTTGTTAACCAGACCATGGCACCGAGTGCCACGTCCAGCCTTCCCCTGAACACCTCCGGGGACGGGGACTCCGCCACCCCCCGGGCCAGCCCACTCCAGCACCTGATCACCCTTTCTGTGAAGAATTCCTTCCTAACGTCCTATATAAACCTCCCTTGGGGCAGCTCAAGGCCGTGCCCTCTTGCCCTGTCGCTGGTTGCCTGGGAGAACAGGCCGATCCCCACCTGGCTACAGCCCCCCTTCCGGGCTCCCGCCCTGAGCCGCAGAGCGGCCGCACCGCCCCGGGCCCCGCTCCTCCGGGCCGCGACGGGGCCCGCAAAGCCGGGGACAGGCAGGGAAAGAAGGGAGGAAGGAGGGAAGCCACCCCAGTCCCGCCCCGTCCCCCGGGCTCCTACCCCACCACAGCCGGCCCGCGCCGCGCGCCCCCATGGCTGCCCCGCT
>JAWWMP010000116.1:101039046-101051493 GCA_035047865.1 Dendrocincla tyrannina
GGTGCCCGCGTCAGCCGCGGCGGCGCGCGGGGGCCGCGGGACGGCCTGAGGGGCGCGGGGGGAGGAGGAGGAGGGGGATAGGCGGCGGAGTCTGGGCTGGGCCGGGGCTGTGGGGGGTGTCTGGGCTGGGCGGGAGCTCGGCCAGGCTCTCGGGAGTGCAGGGGGAGGCAGGGTAGCGGACGTGTCTGTGGTGAGCGACCCTGGGAAAGCAGGCTCAGTCTGTTCCTAGCAGATCCCCGGGGTCTCTCCCTGGCCACAGCGCCCCCTGCCCCTCCAGCCTCAGCGCTGGGGCGGCCGGGCCTGTCCCAAAACCCGCGCAGGCCTTCAGGGAGAGGGAGGGCAGGACAGGGATTTGTCCTGTTTGGTGTCCGAGCTGCTTCAGTACTGCCTCTGCGTGCAAATATAAGTCTCAAGGGCGGTCTAAATGCTCTCGCTGTGAGAAACAAGGCAGGCATCTAGATTTGAAATAATAGGTTTGCTGTAGCAAGCTCGCCTGTAAAAGTAGTTAGCACAGCGGGTCTGCTGCAGGCCGAGGAGATGCAATCGTGAGGAGAGGAGGACTGGAGCAGGCTGATAGAGGCGGTGTTAAACCCCGAGTAACCTGCTTGCATCCAACAGGCTTGGAAAGTTTGGGACCATCAGCACAGTGTGTATGTGGGTATTATGTGTGAAGAACCAGCATACCAGTTCAAAAGCTCTGAAAACCACTCACTGGAAAAGCTAGTAGACCATCCCCCCTCCCCTCTGCAAAGATTGCATGTTGCAAGTGGACACTAAAGCCTGGGACCCTATTGCTGGGCAAAACATTCAGACAAAGGCTTTTGCAGAGCTAGGATTACATGATTAAGTGAGCTGTGGGTTTTTTTAGTGTAGCAGTAGTAGGTGGATGTCATGTATCATTGAATTAGAGCAGTTGGATCTGTAGCAGTCAAAATTTTACCCCCATCCACAACCCCGTTGCTTCATCCTCACAAACAGCTCTTTTCACTACCATTCAGTCCTGTTTTTTCAGAGTATGAAATTGTTCACACAGCAGTGAGAACCAGAGCCATTTTCATCAAGCTGTCAAATGGAGGAACAGGGGTGTACGGAATAAAAAATGAGAATGGCTACAAAATACTGACATCTTGGCATTTCCATCTCTAAAAGGGAAGCCTGTTGAGCAAGGAGGTTCAGGTTTGTGCCACGTCCTAGACCTTAAGATAAAACATGCCTCATTTTACTGATTCCTAAAGCAAACAGGAGCTGCTTAGCAGACCATCAATGAGTATTTCTCTAAACTGTCTCTTACATTCCACTGATATGATGAAAAAAGTAAACCTGATACATCAGGGCACTATTGAGCAATTAGCATGGCGTTAGCTGCAGGTAGAATTCTCAAAATCAGAATCATTAAAGAATGGTTTAATGGCATGTAAATTAGCAAAGAAAATTGATAATTTGAAGGGGGAAAATGGCTAATAGAAGGAATTGCATAGAGGCAGTGTTGGGTTTTTTTCACCAGTGTCGTTCAACAGTAAGTTGAATGGCTGTGTCTAGCAGTTATGTAGCACCAAGAAGCATGTGTTAAAATACTTATTGCCGAATAAGGAGCTTTTTAGACAGATCTTTACTGACTTGTGTTACAATCTGCTTAAATATTGCAGAAAGAACTTTAGATTCGACTATTTTCCCCAACAAAATTAAAACTCAAACCAAGTTATCCTTTTATTTCAAAACCTGATTTTTTTATTAATTAATTGCTAAGAGATGCAGAGAGAGAGAGAGAATAAGGAAAGATTGGAAAAATGCCAAGATTAATTTTTAGAAGCAGAGAGAAAGAATACCAGCACAAATTACCCTTTGCCAGAGATATCAGGGTGTGTGTCTCTGTGTGTGTGTGTGTGTCGCCGCATTTTTCCTGTCTCTGTTGTTTTCCCCGATGTTCTCAGCCGCAGGGGGTCTGAGCCCTCTGGAATGCAGCCAGAGGGTGTTCAGGCTCTGCTATCCCTGTCGAGACACAGTGCTGGGGTGCTGCAACGACCTGTGCAGAGCTGGGCCTTTCTGGCCTTCGTGGCCCTCAGAAATATGGAAAGTTAGAGGGATAAGGCAGACTCACATCTTAGTTCTCTCCAGGCTGGCACAGTCTCGGTCTCCACTGGCAATCGGGCAGCATGCGGTGGCGAAGAGAAGAGATGAAGAGAGGTTGAGGCCGATTCCCAGCTGGAGTGCTGGTCTCTCGTCTCTGTTCCTTGCTCCTGATTTCCCAAAATTTGTCTTGAGTTTTTATAGCATTCAAAAGAGGATTGCGGTGATCCCTTGGCACGTAGCCTTGTCAAAGTGGTAAGATATATAGGATTTTCTGACAGGAGGTTTGTTTGTAGGACTGAGCTAGTGAGACTCTCCAGAAACAGGATGTCTCCTGTAAGACTTTGCTGATACCATTTTATTAACAGCCGCTGATAAGGATGAATATTTATTACCTTTCGTGTGTGTTATCTGTATACAACAACTTGTTAAATTCCTAGTGAGTTCTACACAGGGAGCAGTTCAACATTTTTATGTGTGTTCTGGAAATACACATTAGATAGTTCCAATAAGACCTGCACCAAGATAAATATTAGTAGAGGGATAAATAACGATGAATACAGAGGAACAATATAGGCTATGTGATAAATGAGCTGCCTTCAGACAAAACGCGTTAAAGGTTGTGATGAGTTCACATGGGGCTGTACTACCTCACTGAAGACAGTGCTTGAATGGAGTTTTGACAGAGCAGCATGAAATTCTGTGATATTACTGACAAAACATCTCACATGACTAATGGCTACATACCTTGATCTAGATGAGGCCATCACAAGGAAGGAACTCAGTTATCAGACTCCATGATTATCCTAAACTAGATATGATTGTTATAGCGTTAGCCCCACCACAGCTGGAATCAGTCCGCTGTCCTCTTCTGTTGTTTAAATGGAGCATTCACCTAGTCAAATCCACACCTTTCTCTCCCAATTGTTTACTGTGATGGTCTTTCAGGTTCCCAAGAGGACCTGTCATTCCACTTCTCTGTATCATAACTTATTTGGGATTAGTCTCTTTGACAGCCGTTTGGTAATCATTTCTGGACTCTCAAAATGACATTGAAAAACCAGTAGTTTTATAAGCATCTAGTGGATTTAGAAGCATGCACTGCATGATTGTGCACCAATATGAGGTTTATTCTTTATGCATGACAGCAGAAGGCATCACATTTTCCAGATGTCTCCATTCTTAGGTTATATCCTGATAACTAACAAGCTGGGTAAATGATACACCCTTGCCACAGAAAATCACCTGCCATTCATCTGGGTTATGAAAGAGACAGGGAGGTTGCAAGATGCATCAGAGGGTTTTCCAGTGGCATTTTCTAGCATATTGTTTGCTTTAGGATACCTCTTAGAAGTCCCTCCCATGCTGAGAAGCCTCTGTTCCCCACTCCTTCAAAACAGCAGCAAGGTTCTATTCCCTTAGTACTTACGGCCTTACTAGCTGCTAGACCAGTGTTGCTGTTGCCCATGAAGAAGTTTGGGAGGAGTGGCCAGTGCAGTGAAGGCGTTAGTAGTGTGGCCCCGTTTCATTCCCGTGCTGCTGGCAGCACTGACAGCCGGAGCGTGGGGACACTCAGCTGACAGCTAATGGCCTTGTTTTCAGCAGTGTTAATTTTCACCTATCTCAATTCCCTGAAACATCTGCACAGGGAAAGGAGTGGGTTCAGAGGCAAAAGTCTGGCAGGACCCCAACAGTTCTGACTTTTAGTTGCCTGAGATACCATGGGCTTAATGCTCAGTTTCAGCAGCAAAAGGAAAACAGTCAATAAGGATATGGTTTGCTGGGGATGCCTCTGTGCTGCTGGGTTGCTTCTGGGTCCATTTCCCTGTTTTCTTCAGCTTGATCAAACTACTTACAGCAAGTCTCAAACCTTCAAGCATGAAGTATCTAACAAGGCTTGGCAGCACAGAAACAGCATTTTCAGCAGCTAAATAAAATGCCTAGCCTCTTCTGATGGATAGATCAGAACATTCTGTATTAAAAGAAAAAAATTTAAACCGTTTCAACTAAACAAGATTTTTAGAAAGTAATATGATGCTCAGTGGGGAGGAGACTGTACCCCACACCACAGGATCCTGTAGGAGTACTTCCAGGTGATTCACATTACTGCAGCTGGACCTCAGTGTTGTGTTAAATGTGGAAGTACAGTCTGTTCCTGAATCTCAGGGCTGACTAGGTCATTCATAGTTGTGTGGCAGGCCAGACTGTCTGTCACTTTGCAAGTCACCTTGGGATTGTCAAGAAAAGACAATTATAATAGATATCTATCGTTATGGAAGCCCAGTAAGCTTTTAATTTTTCAATTCAATGGCTGGCTTGTTTTATTTGACCACTGTGGCAAGGAAAAAGTCTATTTTAATAAAGTAAGCGTAGCTGTCTTGCATGAAAAAAATAGGCTTGATTTGAGTGTATAAAATGTATAGGTTGTCCTGTTGTGTAGAAAGCCTTGGAGCTCCCTGTGAATTCCCATGAGCATAACTTGTTGCCCTTGGTAAGGAGAACCTCAGTCCTGCAGCTTGAATTCCCACTCCTTCTCTCCTGAGAAGGAACCATGGGAAATCTTTCAACCAAGGAAAATGGCAACAAAGGAAATTTTGGTTAGATAATGGGAAAACGTGTTTTGGTTTGAGAGTGACTGAGCATTGGAGCACAGATATTTTGGAACCTTCATCCCTGAAGGTACTGAAACTCAGCTGAATATGACCTTGAGCACCCAGACTTAACTTTGGCTTTGAAGATCACCTCCAGTGGTCCTAACTCTCAGAAAGCCCATCCCTGCCATCTGCCTTGTGCAGTGAAGACAGCATTACTAGCTTAGTTAAAGCTTTTTTTTTTTTTTTGGCATCACGAACTATTTCTGTGCAAGGCTTTCCAATGAGCCAGCTTTTACCACGTAAGAGTTTTTGCTAAATAGGTGTGTATAGTTCTGCACATCTATTCACTGTAACTCTGCTAGACAAGCACTGCATGTGAATGCAGCATCTCTATGGCCCCTTTACAGCAGAAAGTCAAAGCATCAGCTGATTGAACAGCTATGAGCCAGCACCAGAGACCTGACTTAAAAGTCCTGTCAGACTGTACAAGAGGGAATGTAAATAAGTTAAAAAACAATCAAGTTACTTCTAGCTGTCCCTGAAAGGCTGAAGCTGAATAAATCTTGTTGCAAACATATATTTCTGCAGAAATCTGCATTCTCAGACATCTCACGTATAGCTCATGAGTCTGCCTCAGCTTCCCCTCTTGGTGTCTTGCTTAACAAGTCATTGAATATAGAAACTTTCTTCCTTTACCTCTTCTGGACTATACTGGTTCTCTTTTACTCCTGAACTGGAGAGTTTACCTTAAGCCCTGATTAACACCACATAAGGCCAGCCTGGCTCTGCATGTTATAGCGGAGCTTTTGAAAGTGTTGCTTTTAAAGGATTTTTGAGAAGAGTGGTGGAGAAAGACTAAGAGAAAATGAATACTGAGGGAGTTGAAAAATACAGCACTGTATGTACACCAAGGGAAACTAAAAAGAAGGGGAAAATACCAAGTGTGACAGTGAAGGAGAGTATTTAATAGGTTTAATAGATAGAGATCTCTACTAGTTTGTTTATGTCAGGTTGGTGGAAGCCAGTCTGTCCAGAGGGAGAAGCCTGCACACCCAGCTAACTCTAGCAGTACATGTGCCCCTGGGCATGCTAGCTGATTGAGCAGGCTGCTGCAGCCCTGTCCTGCTCCTCTTCTTTCAGCTTGGTCAGTCCAGGATAGCAGTACACTGCACCAGAGTATTTCTGCACAATGGCAGGCTGTATTTTTGGTTGGTCAGCAGGCTGTGTATCCACTGTGATTGACTGCTCTGCCTTGTGCCCTTAAGGCACAGACTTTTACATGTGGCTCATCTACTGCACTATCAGGAACATGTATAAGTCACTATGAAAAGTGATAAAAAACAGTGAAGAGAAACTCAGACTCAAAAAAAATGGTACAGGTCTAAATTCAGACATCATTTTGAAAGCACAGCCTGAATATTGGCCATCAGGCTGTAGACAATACAGGCAAAGTCAGAATAAAATGGAAATGTACCTTGTTAGAACCAGGACCAGGAACTCAGGGAATACAGTTCTTCATTGAGATCCACATTCTGGAAGAAGTTGCAAAGTATGAAGAAGTAGATCAAAGACTTATGGGATTGATCAGCAAGATCAGTGAGATTCAGTCTCAGGAGCTATAAGCCAATCTGCCTGTGAGACTGGCTCACATCTCTGGCTTTCCGAGGCATCAGAGCCTAGAAATCTTCCTGATCCCACTACAAACCATGGCAGGTTTCTTGTGGCTTCAGTAGAGGAACTGAAGTAGTCCTCTGTCATTTCTATTCAGTAGTTGTTCAGTTATTTCTGGCTAGGAGCAAATGTAAAGCAAAAGTAAAGATATTGTATGGATTAGAAAAGTTGAGCTCTATTCTGCTCCCATGTAACTCCAGGTGAGACATGATTCAGATGAAGGATAAGTGATTAAAATTGTAATTTTCTGCCTTACTGGCAACACATTGATACCTTATAGATTAACATAGTGGTGGGAAGCTGTTTTGTGTCATCTTGTGAATAATTATTTTAATTTACAGTAAAAATGAAGAAATTAATTTGTGAGTGGCATAAGGACAGTGGACAGGGAACAGCTGCTTATTGTATAATACAAGATCTAGAGTTAGTCATTAAGAAGCAACAAAGAAAAAAATAGATGATTGTCTCAAAACCAAAAATACTGATATTTTTCCTATGAGTAGTTAATATATTGAACTCCTTGCTGCAGGACTTTTTGAATGGTTAAAAATTTCAATTGATTAAAAAAGTGACTGGACAAAGTCACCCTGTCTTGGAAAGTCCCCTAACCACAAAATGGGGATTGAGACGGCTGAGACTGTTCTGGGGAAATGTATCTATTTTCTGCTATTATATTTTCTTCCAAGATACAGTGCTGGGTGATTCTTTGGCCAGCTATCATTTAGCTGTCTTATTTTTTTTTCAAGTACTTAAATATCTTTCATTAAGCAATTGATTATTTTGGGGATGGGGTTGGAAAAAGCTTGTGTAGGGCAGTTACCACCAAATGTGTTTGCGCTTCTGTAATTTCTTAGACTGAGTTGCTAATGGGCAACATAAATCCCCTTATTAGCTGGATAATATATAAGCCTGCCTTTTCTGCACTATGAAAAAAAATTGGAACTGCTTTGCTAAAAAAAATGTCCCAACAATAAATTGAAATTGTCTTGGAGAAGGGCATCAAGGTGAGAGAAGTTTAGAAATAACTGGAATTACCTGTTTCCTAGGTAATTAAAATAGATGACAAATATATGTATAGTACAAATATCCAGATGATCAAGGAACTTTTATGTGGAAGCAGATAAAAGAGAGGTGGGAAGAAATTAAGGATGGTTCATGAAAGCTGTGAGAACAGCCAAGCCTGGGGGGTGGTCCACGATGTCAGGGATTTTCTCTGCACTGGAGAGGGGGGCAGAAGGGCAGACCTCTGGATTTCTACTGCCCTTTAGCTTTTATATTTTATAGTTTAGCTTTTATAACCCTACAGTTTCTATATTCCCTCTCAGCACTGGTGCAGGGCATGGTCCTAATGAATTAAGAATTATTGCTTCCCGGTATCAGCTAATGCTAAAGCATCCACTAGATGCCACTGTGCCTTTTCTCTGTGTAAGACTATGTGCCCTTCACAGACCAGAGCAAAGTATGTTCCTTTCAATGGCAACTCTGATGCATTTAGCTGATGGGGATCTCAGCAGAACATTTGTATATACTGTGAGTGGCTTTGTGTGCATAGAATCCCAAGAGACTTATGACAGCACTACAGTGTAATGCACCCTATAGATGACACCTTCCACTGTGTTGTAACAAATTGTCACCTAATGAACATTGCATCATGTTGCCTTCTTTGTGTATGCAACCTCTTTAATCAATATTAAATCAAAAAATTCTAGTGTGGTTTAGAAAGTTCTGGTGAGAATAAACCACACTACCCCTAAGCTAAGACCTTCCTATAGACTAAATATTCCTTAGAGATGTTTTAGGGCATTAGCCCTTAGTTTGCCTTATACCTTCCTCTCCTCCTACAGCTGTAGTTTTGTGCTGTTTTTTTTTCTCTGAACCTGACCCTAATCCTAGTTCTAGAGTGTCCCTTGGACAGGGTTCCTCAAACCTTCTCCCAGTTATACCATGTCCAAGGGAAGATACTTTTAGCAGCCCTCTCTGTCATCACTGAACCCTGTTCCTACTGTGGTCTTTCCGTTGCTCTCAGATCTAATCCTGACCCTAGCAATAAGCCAAGCCATAGATGAGAGAACCTGCTCAATCAGGGACTAGCTATTCCTCAGATATGAGCTATAGTAATGCCAATGTTTTCCTTCAGTGTTGGGTTGAGAGAAAGCCCAGAGCTGCAGGAGCAGGGCCAATGGCACTCTTCCAAAGTGGCTTCTGGCATCAGCCTTCAGTTTACTTGGAAAGACGCTTTCCAGCCTCTAACAGCTGTAGCTTTGAGTTTATCTCTTGGCTCTGAACTGAACTGTAATCCTTGGCTAGACCTTAGACAAGGTACCCAAGCCTTTCCTCCAGCTTAACACTCCCCATGGAATAGATCTGTCTGCAGCTCTGAGCTTTCTTTGGCAGCCCCTTTCCAACTCCACCCTAGCTGCAGCTCTGAGATGTCTCTACCTCTCAGCACCCAACACTAGGCTGAGCCACTACCCAAAGACAACCTAGATACAGGGATGAAATCAGCATCTCTAATTCACTTTAGCTGGTGGATCTCTGAAAAAAAAAATGTAATAGACTTGTGTGGGTGTATACATGTTGGTTGAGTTCCAGAGAATTTGCAAAACTTGGTGAACTTGCAAAATAAAATAAAATTAACCCCCACCACAAACCAGACAAAAAGCCCCCCAAGCTCTCCCCCAAGAAACCAACCACCAACCAATGAACTAAAAAAACTCCATAAACCACCCCCCCCAAAAAAAATCCATCCTGCCCAAACACAAAAAAAAAAAACAAAAAAAAAAACACCAAAAACCCCAGAACCAATTATTGCAGGTTACTTATTATCAAGCTAATGAGTATCAAGAAGATAAGAATATGTATATGTTATACAATGGAAAATGGACTAAAAATTGCTTTTCTCCTGTAAAGAGTCTTGTAACTTTCTCCTTTGCGTTCCATTTTGCTCTTAGTCTTGTTGGCCACATGCTCATCTTTGCATGTGTATGGACAGTGAGGGCTGTAGTGCAGGCAGACATCTGTATGGCAGCTCTGTGCATGTGACAAAGATGAGATGTGACAGATACAGAATTTACCAGGAAAGATGCTAAAATGGAACAATAGCCAGTTTCACTTGAGTCCTTCCCAGACAAAACCCTTTAAATATGGTAATTGTTGCATTAATAACACTGCAATTTACAGAATTCCCATGGAAAGAGATGCTGAGCATTAGCAAGGTTGCAACACAACACAGAACCACCATGAGAGCTACAGGGATCCCTTTTGTCTTGCTATTGGCCAGCCTGGCCATGCCAGTTGCGTGATGAGCCAGAAGCTGGTCATCCCAGATGCATATGTGTATTTTTTACTCCTCAGTTTTATTTAGTATTAGAGTACTTGATGTATGCTATATGATTAGAACCAGCTGGAGTCCTAAGTCAGTGCTGCTTCTTTGCCTACACCTTTTGGTTTAACATGTGGAATACAGACTTTCTCTGGAGTGATGCTTTTTCATTTTTCAAATATTGGTTCAGCTTCCTTGTGAGTTCTGCAGTTTTTCATTTGAGTGACAAATGAGTGACAAGCAAGAAATCAAAGCACCTTATCTCCAGACACCAGCTGGTTCTCTGTCTGGACCCAACTGATGGCATTTAGAAGTATCTGAAATCTGTATTAAGTGTCTGAAAAGGCATCTGTTTGCCTTGTGTTAATGTTTGGATCCTGCTGGATTCCAGTTCTTGCTGTGCCACATGTTTTCTGTGCCAGAATTTGCAAGTGTGCTGTGTAACTTCTTTTCCCCTCAGTCAGTCTGCTATTGTCACTAATTAAAACATGTCATCCATGAAAAAGCTAATTCCCACTACCAAAAGGGTGTATCTAGGAGATCAGAGATGTGGCGCATGCTTATTTTGGAACCTAGAGGTCTGGAGGACTGTCTCAAATATACCTTTTTTGTTTTACTTTTTTTGTTGTTTGGGGTTTTTGTTGTTGTTTGTTTCTGTTCTTGTTTGTTTTTGTTGTTTGTTTTTTATCATGAAGGATGAATTGCATTAACTCCTTCTCAGAGGAGAAGGCTGTTTCATAACTAACCTGCTTGTGTACTACCAAAAAAAGTATTGCTTCCCAAAGTTTTTTAAAAATAATATTTGGAAAGACTCTATCCCTCTGTCCCTGTGCAGGAAGGCATATTCATTCAGATACTCACATCTGGAAGGGGACATGTCTGAGCAAATGCAGAGAGAGGGAGTGAAGGAATAGAAATGGATTGACCGGAGACGTCCCCCGTGCTCTCTTTTATAGATCCTTTGTGAGAGAAATTAGACTATCATTTGGGACAAGAGAATATTAATTATATATTAATGCCTGTGGTCTGGTCTCCCTTACCATCCATCTTGAACCTTAAGAAAAACTCGCCCCAAAAGTCTTTAAGTTAAATTAACATATTACTTTGAATGATTTTTGGGTTTATTGCAACAAATCAAAATCTTCTGAAAAATATGTTGTAGTTCAGTGCATTTCAAAAATTCTTGATTAGTTTGAGTCATGAAGTGACTCAATGACACATAACAGATATCTTTACTATAGGACAGTATAGAGAGGTGTGAAGTGGAGGGGGGAATATCATCTTTTTTCACCCACTGCTACTGCAGCATTGCTCAAGTTCAGTCTAAACCTGTTGCTTCTTGCAGTGCCCTGAAAGAGCTGACAGATGGTGCTGCTTGCCTTTGATATGCAGCATATTTCATCCTTGTACTGTTGGTAGTGTCTGTTCCTAAAGCAGTCTGCTCCTAAAGGTGGTGTGTGCTGGAGATCAAGGAAGGAAGAGAACAGTAAAAAGGGGTGAACAGCAATCAATCTTACAGTCCTTAAGATTGTGATCCAAGAAAACATTAAGTAAGATTAGTTTGAGCTACTGCATTAACATGATGAGTTTTGTTGTTTGCTAACATTAAGATTGAAAGTCATACGCAAAACTTAGACATATTGTGTCATATTTTTTGACTGAGTACTCACAAGTTAATGTAGCCACCAACTTTAGGGCAAGAAGGGTTCATTTGGGTAGTCTGGGCTGACCTGGATTGAAACAGGTCCTTGGGTTTTCCTGTTTGAACTTGTCCATATCTTTTAGACAAGCAGACAACTGTAAACAATGAACAAAGCTCAAGAGTTAGGTCAGTATTCATTTATCCCAGCTGAGAAAATGATAAATTGAATTTTGTGCGCTGATTTTTTACAGTGCTTCCATAGGAAAAAACCCTCTCGTTGCCTCATATTGCACCATGTCATTGTGGGAAATAATGATGCACCATTGTAGAAACAAGTATTATAAAGCTCAGAGCCAGATGTTACATGGAAAGAAAGGTTATTTTATTTGCAAAAAAAGCCAGTTTCTCCCATCCTCATAACTGCATGATCTCAAGCACCAAGGCACCTATGTCCAGGTAGCATGCCTACCATTCAGGTGTCTAAGGTGATCGAGTTGACCAGGTGGACAAGGTGGTCTGGTTCATATGCATTGTGGTGAAAAAATGTGCAAAGGCCTCTGATTACTGAGTACCCCTTAGGTCTCCTTGGCTTTCCCTGGGTTGATGACCATTTCATAGTTTTGGAAAAGCTTTTTTGCACCCACTGAAGTTGATGGTGGCCTTGATCTTTTGTGTCACTATCCCATTGCATCTCACTCGTTAGAATTTACTCATGGTCCTTTGTCTCTTTGTGAGGGGGTATTAAGGATCCAGCCCTGTTAGAATCACAGAACGGTGGAAGTCGGAAGAGATCTCTGAAGATCTTCTAGTCCAATACCCCAGCTCAAAGCGGGGTTAACCAAAACAAGTTACTTAAGACTATGTCATTCAGGGGTTTGAATATTTACAAGAGTGAAAACTCCACAACTACCGTTTTTTACACCGTTCTCACCCAACTGAGAGAAATAAACTTGATTGCAGAGAACAGGGCAATATTTCAAATTAAAACCAGTGAATTCTCCTGTCAGCTCTGTCTGTGACTGGGAAATGGGATCTTGAATGTTAATTTAGGAGGCTGGCAATGTGGTAATGAAGGGTGTCTTAGTTCAGGAGAAACTAAGATATTATGCTAACCAAGGAATAATCCCTCTCCTTTGAATTTAGAAAAAAAA
>JAWWMP010000116.1:101057564-101111546 GCA_035047865.1 Dendrocincla tyrannina
GGCGTTGGCTCCGGGCTGTTTGGAAGGAATTCCACCTTGGAAGGAGTTTCCACCTTAGGTTTGAAACTCTGACAAAGGGGAATGCAAGAACATGTTCTTGCAACATTGCTAAAGTTAGAGCAAGTGGCTTCTTGAATGTTGAAGGGCATTTGTTTAAAGAATAGGGTCCTGTATAGATGCTAAGAGATTCAGAAGGAGGATTCATGAAACTGAGGAGTGTTGTCAGTGATCAGATCATTGCATCTTTGCATTGTTCAGAGGGAATACTACCCATTTAGGAAGGTTCATGTACATATAATTACCAAAAGTGGCCTATTCCGATTGTAAAATGTGAAGTTGTAGGACCACAGCACTCTTCATTGCTTATGAGAGTTACTTGGGTGAGATGTAAAGACAGTATTTATCTACTGCGCTGGTTTTTATCAATACTGATTGAAGCACAGTCTTGAAGGAAGCTTAAAGGACAATTCACTACTTGACACCTGAGTGTCACAGTTATTCACAAAATTCTGATTTTGTGTTTATTGGCAACTCTGGACTTCACAGAGTTTTGCAGCTCTCAGGTGAGCAGCCACTGATACTTTGTCCTTCATCAGGGCAGAGGAGAAAAGGCTGTCTATGATTTTAGGTGCCACAAGATCTACTGTGCTCAGGTTAGAGTGGCTAAGATGCCAAGGCTTCAGTACATCAAGGAGAACCCTGTTTTTCATAGCTTTTGCATAGCTACAGCTGCTTTTGAAATCATACTAACAGACCAGCAAACTCCTCAGTTGTTTTGGAGACCTTCTGTTGCAGAAAACATAAATTATTATTTTTAGGGCACTGGAACAGGTTGCCCATGGAAGTTGTGGATGCCCTTCCTGGAAATGCTCAAGGCCAGGTTGGATAGGGCTTTGAGCAACCTGTTCTAGTGGAAGGTGTCTCTGCCCACAGGTGGGAGATTGAAACTGGATAATCCTTAGGGTTCCTTCCAACACAAACCATTCTATGATTCCATGTTTTTGGTGGCTGTGAAAGGTGCTTGTGAAAACATCTATCCCTGCTTCCTCAGGAGTGATACAGGCACCACCAGAGCTGTGTGGGACTGTCACTTTCCCCTTTGTTTTCCATAAGCCATGCAAAGAGACACCTCAAAGTTGCTTTAATAATCAGTGATTCATCTCCCCTAATTTGTGTCAGAAAATAATTAACTCTAGTTTGTTGATCTGCATATCTCATTAATGCAGACTCTGAAAACAAGGAAGTAAAAAGATGTCATTCAAAATATCTTCATCCTGTTCATCCCGTGAGGAGCCAAGAAAGAGAGCTCTCCAGCTGAGGCAGGTGGGCAAAGAGTCATCATGGCAGCTTGGCTGCAGCTGCTGTCTCCAAGCCCCTGCCCTGGTCTTACTTTCTCTTCCTTGTTCATACCTCCCAAGACAGGTCAGAGCATGGCTTGTAAGATGCTACACACTGAGGCTGCACCTGGGATAAGCCACAGAAGTGGAGGACAAGCAGTTTCTAGTAGGGCAGAGAGTAAATTCTGTTTATTCACTCCTAAACCCCCTGAGGCCAAGGAAGAGGGCAGCACAGCAGAACTTCTTGTGGACAGAGAGGTCTCAGAATAACAAAGGCTACAAACTTGTTGCTCTACTCTGTCAGAAAGGGAATGATTTCCCCATATGAGCTTTTCCTAGCACAGAAGGATTTGTCAAGGATTCATGTCAGGTAAACATACAGAGGTCACATTCTTGTGGGTGAGCTTTATGATGATTTATATTTGAAGAAGTGGTATAAAAATGCATACAGCCTGTGCTGCAGATGATGAGAAGAAATCCTTCTAATTGAGACTAAAATCTGGGATAGAGAAATTTGAATTCTTCCCAAGCAATAGTTGGGTGAATATTTTTCTAAAAATATGATACAGACAATTTAATAGTCCCCTGAAGAGTTACTGCAGGAGTTACAGAGAGAAAATTTAATCATAAAAATATGAACTAAAAGTGTTGAATTACAAATTTCAATGAAACATCTGCTATGACTTTGCTCACAGGTCCTTCATCCTCAGCCATGACACTGTTCACTCTTTCAGGGCCAAAGGGCATCTATTAATTTAACAAGGGACTTCACATAATTTGGAGAGCAATATTACTATTTCCTTGGACAAATAGCCTTGGGCTTTCATAGTAACAGCAGTAAACACCAAATAATGTAATAAATAATTATCAGCTGCTTCTGGCCCAAGATGAGCTTACATTTCTGAGAGTAACGTACTTTGTTAGAACTGCAGGTCATTGACTGGACACTGACCTGAAGTGAGGCTGCCTGAGTGGGATGTGGAAAACTACAGGATGGGACATGAGAAATTGCTATATGGGGCACTTGGCAATGTGAGAGACTGGCAAAAGTTACAGCTTGCACTGTGAGGAAAGACTGGGTATCACAGGTCATTTTGGGGGAGCTATGTGAGAAATGGCCAGGCTTCACAGAGGGATGTGTTGGGGAGTACTGGCAACCTCTTGGGGTCCTTTGGAAAGTCCAGCAGCATCTAGAGAACCATGTCAACATCACTGTGTATGTCCAAGGTGACCTAAACAATAGTATCGAAATAACAAATTTGGGTGCAGATGCAGCAAAACTGATACAATGCAAAGAAAGTGTTTAGGGATGATTTCGTTGATGCAAGGCTGAGGTGGACTGAGGAAGGTACAAGAGTGGTGAAAAGGACTGTCAGGAAATGGGGGAAGGATTAACAGGTGACATGAATCTTATGAGTGGAACTGTCCAGAATGCCTGATGGGCCACCCTGTGTCTGATCACCACAGCTGAAGCAAGACAATAAACCAAGTGCTTTTCTCTGACCACATCACACCAACCAGTCCTTCTTCTATGATCAGTGGAACCAAGATGGGAGAGGGGAGGGGCACTCCTGGCCAGCAAGGAAATATCTGGATAGATGGATTAAGCATCCCGGTATCTCCATCTCAGTGCCTGTTCCAGACCTGATTGCTTTGGCAGACAACCACTGCTTTGTTTTTATCTGGAAGTTGACATAGCAATTATACAGTCCCAACCATACCAGGGTAAAAGTTGAGTAACTCTGTCCATTTGAACACAGATACACCAAGACACATACTCCACAAGTGAGCCAGGAACCAGAACTACCTGTGGAAGGGAAGTTTGAAAATGGAATGGTTTTGAATTAAGAGCATTGATTTCTTTTTCAACCTCGAATGAAGTTATTTCTTTGCACCAAGATATCTGGTATGTTCAAATTCTCTTTCTTGCAAACATCAAACTATACAAACTGAAACATCATTATAAAGAGTATTTTAATGTGGAATTGTCTAACCAGTGGCCCAAGATCACCTCCACTCTCAAGGCATAGCCAAGTAACTTGCTGGAAGGCAGAGACCATAGAGTTATGAATATATCTTTAAGACACCCTTAAGATCCCTGTTGGCCTTTTTACACCACCATGAGGAAATGACACTTACTCAGTTGGGGAGATGTCTGAAAGCCTTGAGCATAAAACCAACTTTAACTGTATTTTGGGTATCAAAGCCTTAAATCTTCAAAACTCCTATGTGGGAGTGTTGCTTGAGTTTCACAGGCAGCTCAGTTTTCTATGACAATATAAGCAAGAGCTGGGACTCCTTCTGTGTGTGTCAAAATACCCTTGGTTTCTACAGGGCTATGTAGAGTTGTTTATCTCATACCTATGTCCTGCCAAGATCCAGTAATTCTGCAGATTTGATAGATACCCTGTAGAGTTCAGTCCAATCAAAGCAATAAAACGGTATGGGGAGAGCTTATTTATTCTGTTACTGTCTTTGCCTGAGCAGCTTCAGCCCCATGTGTCATGTGTGGATATTAAGCATTGAACTACATTGTTTTGGATGAAAAAGAGAGGGTGTTGAACTCCTTCTTTCGAAGCTGTTCCTCCTTATACAATGGACTGGAAGGGTTCATTGGTAAGTGGGCAGGGTAACCTAACCAGGCAGCAAGTAAATGTGGGCAGGAAAGCTCCAGTCTGGGTAGAGGAGTTACACAAAGCAATATAGTCTGTGAGAAGGTGTTGATCCTGAAAATTCATAGATGTCCTGGGAAAAGAGAAGTAACACATTTACTGAAATGTCTTGATCACAGGCCTGTCTTAGCACTTAAAGCCGAGGGAGAAACACAGTATCAGGATTCTGTTAAAAAGTAGCTATGACACTCTGGGGATGTACATTAAATAGGGAGTGCCAAGCTGTTGACCAAGGACTGGGAACTTGATTGTCCACACTTAACTTGCTAGAAAAGTCATTGACATGGTTTTGGTCTCGTTCAACTAGCACTCCCCCAAAGTGCTTGTGAGAAGAACTGAGGAGGGATTCCAGGCTAGGGCTTTTTCCAGTGGGCATCTTTTCTTGGATACAGAGAGAGCATTTATCTGACCTGCTCCTGCAAGCTGGCCCTGATACTGTTGTTTACATTAGTACAGATATTATACTTCTATGGGTGTTTGATTGAGTATAGATGTACAATATATCTATATCCATTTAAATCACTGTCACTCTCAGCTCTGTAGTGAGAGACAGGCAGTTTTAAGATGTGATTCATGTCAACTTAATGCAGACACCTAAATAAATCAGATGAATCACAGCCTAAAACTTCTACGTGGCATTGACGATGGCAGCACAGGCGACTGATTTAGATGGAGGACCACCTGCATTAGTCCAGACAAATTCCTCCCTGGATGAGCAGCTGGTGGCCGTAGTGTTCAGCTGTAAATAGGGCCACTGAGGCCAAGGAGAAAGACAGGACCATGGTGTGAGTGTAAGTGGAACTGGAATCTTGTCCCTACTGCAGAGAGGCACTGACAGCCATGAAGACATTCCTGCTCATTTCAAAAGGTAAATGTCCTACTCTTTATACCTAGGTTTGTTTCTATAATCCAACTGTCCAGTTTTCTTATCGTTGACATTTTTAATTAATGTTTTGTTCAGACCTAGTACATGAACACTGCTACTCACAAGTGTGGTCAGACTAGAACTGAACAGAGTGTTGTTCCAAAGTAATTACAGCTGAAAAACTATGATAGTCTTCTCAGGCTAAATGGAAAACACAGTCAAATATCCCACTATGTCTTAGACTTTGGAGGCAATAAGCTGCTTCCCAAGCCATTGGGCTGCACGGTAAAGTCAATCACAAGCTAAAGTGATCAGGCTGTCATGAGATCAGCAGTGACGAGACTGGTTGCAGCTTACTCTGTGCCAGATGAAGGCAGCAAGGGGTGCTTGGCAGAGGGAGATGGGGGACAAAAGCTGCAGGAAAGATTCTGGTGGGCGCTGTGTTGCATTGTTTGCTGCGTGTGTCAGTAAAATATTAAAACACTGAAACAGACTGGGAGACTAGGACAGCCTTCCTTGTTAGAGGAAAGAAGTAGAGGTACCATAATTTGGGAATGCAGCATGCACAGCTGATCTTTCTACAATAGGTAATTGAAGACAAATTCATTTATTTTTAGTGTTTGAACTGTCCTGGCAAAATGAATGTTAGTTACCTTTTGGATATCTTTGTACTAAATCACTAATGCTGATTAGATAATCACAAAATCTAATACAAATTAAGGTTTGGCAATAGTAGTAAACCTTTGAAATTCACTGATAATAAAGGAGAAGGGCTGCCGCCAGGGAAAATGCTGGCAGTTCACAAAAGCTTTCAAAATTTTCCTTGTAGCTATGTCTGGGAGGGAGAGAACTAAAGAACCAGCACCTCAACCCATTTGCAAAATCAAGAAAGATGAAGGTTTGGATTTGAGAGTCAAGGGCACAGGCTTAAATGACAGGTTAGAGATGAGGAATTAGCAAAAAGAGCAATGCAAGTTTTAGCAAACACAAGGAAGTGGGAGGTTAATTAATAACCTATTTCAGAAAAGACCAGCTTTAAATGCTCTTTTAGGTATTTTGGATCTGTCTTAAAATGAACCTCTGGAACAAAGAAAAATGATAACCCTTAATTAACTGCAGGAAGTGCTGAACTGCAGTGTGCTCAGAACCACAAAACAAAGTGATGCAGGATAGGGGCTTTTTAAATCTACTTGTTAAAACTCCCAAATATTGTGAAACCCAGATTCAAATATTGGTGCATTTCAGTGGTGCTGAAAGTAAAGGAGAATTGAGGGATGTTCATTCCCGTCAAATGCAGAGGTACTAATCAGAGAGGCAGCCTTGAAAATAGTTGTGCAGACTTGAAACCCAGACTTCTTACACAGTGCAAACAATATCAATATGTAGTGTTATCTTTATATCATGAATGATAGATGCATGGTGGCATGTAAGGTGGCATTCATCTTTACTTAACTATCTGTCTAAAAAATGGCTAAGTCAAAGCTAATCACCAGAAACTCTCTTTGTAGTCAGTGAACAAACCCAGGTTTTTCTAGAAAGCAGTTTCTTGCAGGCTGGGATGGGTCCAGTGACCTTGGCCGAGCAGTTGACACATAGGCAACTAACCTTCCAACATCTAAAATTGCATCACTTAAATCCAACTCTTTTAATCTCACATGATTTCTCATGCTGGGATCATCTGTAACTGATTTCCTAAATGGTAGGATACAGGAATGGATTTGAGAGGAAGGCAGTTGTCATTAGTGTATTTTTAGATGAAGGCTCAAATTTGAATATTCTTTCATAGGAATCCTTTGAGTTAAGCTGAGGCAACAGCAGGATCTCACAAAGATCACAAAGCTTACCTTTTCCCCAGTACCCACTTCAGATTTGCAAAGCTAGATAGAAAAACTGAGAAAGCCACAGAAAAAATCTGATCTATTGGATTCAACTTGATTCAAGTCTCACAGAAAACTGAAAAAAAGTGCCATTGTAATCTGCATTTTCTTGGGAAGGGTGACAACGGCAAACATTGCCTTCAGTTATTAACCTGAGTTCCACAAAGGCAACATTTACCTTAACAATTTCATCATTCACAGGAAGAAACACTGGCCTGAACACAACAGTGGATAGGTGATTTTTAAATGGCTTGGTCACTACCAGGACAGAGCAATTGGATATTGATCTGCCTTTCATATTTGATGACTATGGCAGATAAGAGTTGCACAGATTTGCTTTTGAACTCAGCATATAGAATGGTAAATCATGTAACATCTACACAAAGCAAGTTCTTTGGCTGTGAGAAGAGTCAAACCTGAGTCGTGTGGGGAGATTTTGTCCTGTGAAGATAATTGTCCCTTATCATGTGAAGTAGCAAAAAGGCAGCAAATGAAGCTACATCCCATGGCACTGTTTCTTGTTCAGGTGCCAAGTACACTTCCTTTCTTATTTGTGACAGGAAGGGATGTGAGGTGGGAATGATACATACTATTTTCAAGGAATAAGGCCCCAGTTAATTAGCAATTGCAATATAAAGCCACCAGTTGATCTTTTGAGAAAATGACCACATGATTGTTCAATTGGATACCACTAGGTTTCAACTTGATTAGTAGATTATATTTTATCCTCTTTTGTTCATACTCTTCATTAGAATGATAGGCAAGTGCTTAATGAGAGACTATGGTTAATAATTAGCGGTAGCATCTCTGCTAAATTTAAAGTTTCTATTTCCTACTGTTTAATGAATTAGGCAATGAGCAATTTTTTAAATTGGTGCAAGCTTGATGTATACATGTAAGTTCCCTTTCAGCAGGTCTTTTGACAGTTCTTGCTTGATTAGCAAGGTAATGACAGGCCCTGCTGTGTGGAAAGGGCTGTAATTTGTTGTGGGGTTTTTTTTCAAGAGGCTGAGCAATGGTGTGCCAGCACCTACAGTTTCAATGTCTGCAGAAATTCATGGA
Source organism: Dendrocincla tyrannina (assembly GCA_035047865.1). Taxonomy (NCBI): domain Eukaryota; kingdom Metazoa; phylum Chordata; class Aves; order Passeriformes; family Dendrocolaptidae; genus Dendrocincla; species Dendrocincla tyrannina. Next base: position 101,065,378 of record JAWWMP010000116.1, read on the forward strand.
AATCCAGGAAGATATGACTATAGCAAACACCAGAGACAGTTCCCAAACCAAGAGCAAAATGGGTTTCAGAGCTTCAAAATTCCCATGAACCAGGGAATTTCAATGAGGAATTTCCATGTTCCTGCTGGTAAATCAAAAAATGCTGTGGCACAGGTGCAAGCACTGCAGCCCAGTCATCTGTGCAGTTAAATTGTTAACATGGCTCCAGATCCAGTTTAAGACTGGGAATATTGCAATGTCGTTCCAGTTGGTTTTGGTGCCAGAGATTGGTCTCCAGCATTATTTAGTTTATTAATGCAGCCACAAAGTCCCTCATCTTTCGTTCAGGTTTGCACAGGGCAGCTAACCCTCGCCAGTTCTTCATCACAGTGCACAGTAGGAGAAAGAACTGGTCCATGCCACTTAAAAGACTCATTCCTATTCTGGGCTTTTTCCTTGTTCTGAGAAATCCTGCTTTTAAAAACCTCCTCTTAGCCCTATCTCTGAAGTCTTGTAGCTGTTGCATCCCTGCCTGCCGGTTCTCCAGCTGCATTCGCTGCCTGTGTTCACAGGGAGGTAGCTGCGGCTCTTCCCACTGTTTGCACCACTCCTCTTGCAGTGGTTGGTATCCCTGGAGGAGAAGCTGAACAGGATGCTTGTCCACCTCCAAAAGCCAAGAGTCACAGCCTGACGTGCTAGTGCCAAATGCCTGCACTTCCGTGCAGTACCAATACACAGGGCAATGCTGTGCATGAGGCAGGATACACGCATGTGCCACCAGGCTGCTCTGCTCTGTGGGCAGCAGCCCCTGCGAGCAGCAGGGCAATGGCTCTTTTAGCCATCCTAGCTAAATCCACCTGCAAATATGAGTCAGAGTCTAAAGCTTTACTCAAGCCTTACTCCTGAGAGAACTGTCAGTGCTTTCTCACTGGTGCAAAACTTCTGCACAGCGGAAAAAACCACAAAACATCCTTGGTAAATAGTACCTTCCAGTGTCTTTTAGGGCAGAAAAGTCTGTTTTAGCAGCAATTAGAAATTTTATGGCCAGCCCAACACTAATGGATTTGGGCTATTTCTGACTGGCATTTGAAGTTATGTTAAAGCTACACCCTCACTTCCAGTGTTCAGGCTGGCAGCTCATCACAAGAACAGGTTCTCGCCTCTAGCAGGACTTTGGAAGGTGAATAAGCTACACTACTGGCATAAAAATTGTGTTAAATTTAATGGCTGAAAAATCAGGTCTGGGCCAAAGTTTTCCGTAGAAAACTTTGTGGGATGAGATTTTAACAGTAATTTCAGTGCCTAATAAGGCAGATGGGTGCTGTGAAGTTTGTGTAGGAGTTGTTTGGTATCAGGAATGAACTCCTGACAATTTTGAGTATTTAGATGCTTTTGGAAATCCCAGTGACATCTAAATATCTTAACACATACACAATCCCATTCTTAAAAATATGAAAATTAGCCCTCATTCTGCAGGGTAATTAAACCATATCCTGGGTTGTACAGTCCACAGTTTAAGGTATGGCTGAAACCCATTTATTTAGAGACTACAGTGATCCTCTGCTCACAGCAGCATGGAGGACTCAGGCAATTAGCAAGGGTTTATTGCTGTTGAGTTGGTGCAATGAGTTCTGGGTATAAATAAGAGGAAATATTAGTAAATATTATTTATCTTGCTTTTTTAAAATATGTATTTCTATACAAGCATCTGGAATAATTACTGCCCAATTACTTTCCAGTCATTAAGACTGTGACTCTATTATTGTGTGCTTTGAGTATCCTGTATAATCTGGTCATTTAAAACATGGAAGTTGAGTGAAGTCACTGCAGAAAGTACTTAGTGGAAAGGAGGATGTCTCTGAAGACCTACAGAGGAAGCCTGTATGTCTAATTAAATTCAGGGAAACAATTTCCTTAGACCTCTGGTCTTTTTGTTAGTTCAGCAATTTATTTAGATCTAGTCAAATAAGATGTACATTAAAAGATATAATAAAATTAGCTAAAATGTTCTGAAACTAGAGTTTTTTATTAAAAAGGCTGAAATGAGTAATAGCTAAAAAAAAAGGAAAAGTTAAGGAAAACTGAAAATTTTCAATTTATTTTGCTGGAAAGACACTAAATTAAATTCTGAACAAAAGCAGATATTTTGCTTATTCACATTTTTAACTTTTCCATATAAATATTTGTATTGTGTTATTTAGAATTAGTTACATAATTAATCATAACAAAATTAATTTTTAGAATGCTCAGTTTCAGAGGAATCGAAAAATTGTGGAAAAGGAGGAAGATGTGCATTATAGCACTTCACCTCTGACCAAAATGAAACCTGTTTCTTCACTGTCAACCTCACAAAATAAAACCCAAACTCATACAGAGCAGATAAACATTTCTGCAAATGGAATTCTGTATATTAAGCAAATCACAGTTTCAGTCTCTTTATATTTAACTATGAGCACAAAATTGCCTTCTAAAGCTGCAATATAGATCAAATAACAAACATTATTCTGAGATCTGATTAGTATCCCTAATACTTTTGCATAGTGGATAGAAAAAAAAATTTACCAGTGGTCATTAAGATACAAATGTAGTTAAATTTAAAGTCCTGTGGGTCATGCTAAGTACACTTTTCTGTAAGAAATGTTTCCTTACATGTCAAAAGCATGAAGCTTATTTACATGCCGGGGCTATGGTCTGTTCACTGTTAATTTTCTCGCCCAGTAGTGCCTGAGAGCTGAACACTAATGATAGGAAAGTCCATTGCCAGCACAAGCTGCAAAGTGAAATGCTTCCTTTATAGGCTGTGAACATGCAATGTTATGGGCTTGCTAAAGTGTGTGAGCATACATATAAATGTGCACATACATACAGAGGGTTAAATATATTTTATTGAGTATGTTTTATGTCCCAGTGCCTGCGCACTGTTAAATATCTGGTTGATTGCTCCATTTTCTTATTACTCCGCAGAGGCTTTAATAATTAAATAGAACCTGACTTTCACATGTAGAGCCCCTGCCTTCTAAAGCCATCTTAAAAATTTAGTGCCATTACAGCTGCCAGAGCCTGTAGTTCCTGGGATTTATGGCGGCTCACAGAAATATTTTCTTTTTTTTTTTTTTTGTCCGCTTCTTCTATGTATAGCATTATATCTTCCAGTGTCAATTTTTTAAATAATTGACTAACACACATTAGTTCTGACTATCACTACTAGGGTGGCTCAAAAATGCAACATCTTTTGTATTTATTTCACTTCTTTGAAGTCACAGGGTTTTGTTTAGCTCCTAGGGCTCCTGCAGTCTGCTCTTGACAGGATGTCCCCTTCACGAGCCACTTGCCAGGTTGCAGGTATGGAGATTGCTTACAACAACTGGTAGCATTTGTGGTGTCAGCCAGAGCCCCCTGGTGGAGCTGGTGCCCTCTGTCTTGGATACAGATGGGGTTTCTTGCAGAAGTCTCTTATCTTACTGAATGCTCCCTTTCTTGAGATCAGTATGAAATTTAACCACTATTTAAGCCCCTCTTAAGGCCTGTGTTAAGAGCCTGAGAAGTGTATGAACACTGATCCTTTGCAGGATGGGAAATTTCGTATCTGGTAAAAGAGAAGGGTTTGCAAATTGTGCTACCAGCAGGCAGCTGAACGACAGCTCCTTTAGAGATGAGGTGCTATAAAGCAGTGTGCTTTCATCCTACTGTTTCTCTCATTTTCAGCACTTCAGAAGAAAAAGTTCGTTTGTTTTCAACTTAATTTTTTGATTTGGTGTCTAGAGTTCATCTTGCAGTGAGGACTTAATGGTACTGGCTGACTTGATAAGAAAATGGCAGGTGAAATTCTGTGACAGTGACTGCAGGTAATGCACAGGGCAGGAATTGGCCCTAGCTGCACACACAGAGACACGGGTCCTGACTTAGCTACTAGCACTTAGGAAAAAGCTGATTTTCAAGTTTCACAGATATTTCACAAAATATTCTGAGTTGGAAGGGACCCACAAGGGTCATTGAGTCCAACTGTTAAGGGAATGGCCCATACAGGGATCAAACACGTGGCCTTGGTGTTATTAGCAGCACGATCTAACCAATTGAGCTAATATCATTCAAAGGTGAAGGGAACGTTAAGAATTACTAGGAAAAGAACCTGAGAACAAAACACATAATCCTTTAGGTGCTGTAGGATCAGTGATGCCTCCAGATCTCAAACGCTGGCTGCACCCAGTGTTACTCAGTGGAGTCAAATGCTCCCTTAACCTCAGAAGGTATGGCAGAAGAAGAGAACAGAAAGCTGTAAGTGAAGGCAGGTGGGGGGTTTGCTACTAAAATTAGCTGTCACTGCCGTGACTTGGTCAGATGCCTTGCACAGAGGTGCCTTCCTACAGCACAGTTGGAGTTGTGGAACTCATTTCTGCAGGACCTCATGGTCACAGCAGGAGAAAGTGGGTTCAGAAAGGAATTACACTTATTAGAAGAGGACAGCTGCATCAGATACTATTAACCCTAGTTGTCTGGATGTAGCCTCTGACTCAGGAAGTCCATAAACACCTGCCTGACAGATTCTGTGAGAATATCAAATGTATATACACCTCAATCCTGGACACCCCTCATTTCTGGAGACAAGTTGCTGGATTATGGGGACATCTGACTCAGGCAGTCCTCTCATTTTTAGGGATTTAAATGTGATTGGCTTTCCTTCTTCCTAAATAAGCTTTAAGCCAGGGAATCCACTTAATTCCCTTTCTTTTTACAGTTGATAGGCACAGAGCAATGCTTTGCAAGTTCTTCACAAGATTTCTGTGTCTGGAGGCAAATGGCTGCTTAAGTGGTTTTAGCCGTCACTGAGTCATGTCTTTTCCAGACACACAATACCAACATATATTTAAAAATCCGTAGGGCAGAAAAGAGACTTCAGAAATGGAGCATTAAAATTCAGGTGCTGACTGGATGCACTTTATATGGTGAGTTTGTTTGGTGTTTTATTTAGAGATAGAAAGTATTAAAAATACACAGCTTCAAAGGAATGCACAGATGACACAGGGGTTATTAAATAACTCAAGCTGTCCCACTTCCCAATAGAGTGCAAAGAGGGAGACAGTTGAGTGTAAATGGTTTATAGGAAAATAAATGCCTTTTCTTTCTGCAGCATTTTTTTTCCTGGCAGTTAATATTGCTGGCATAGGAAAAAACCTATATAAACAGAGATAAGTTATAAACCAAGACAAATGAAGAGATACAAGTGTTCGGTCTGGAATTTCAACTTTCTAATACAAGCAAATTCACACAAAGCCTCATAATTATATCTTACCTGCAATGTCCAAGTTTTGAATTTGCCCTGTCACAAGGTGACCCTGGGCAGACCCAGTGGAGACCTCAGGGCACTAAGGGAAGGGAAAGGCAGAAAACCCTCCTTTCCCCCCCCCCCCCCCCACTTTTAGAGATTGTTGGATGCATTGACTATTGCCATCACTTTTGGCCACCTTATTGCCATTGCTATCAGAGCTTTAGTAGCTATAAGATGGTGGGGACTGGAAGGAACATAGGAGGAGATAGGAGGAAAAAGGATATCCAGTGAAGCAGAGGGACTGACTGGAGTATCAGTAAAGGGTGAATGTTGATTTGGGGTTTGGAAGACAGCATATATTTAAGGGAATGCTGTTTTCTTCTTTAGATAACGAGGGGATTCTTGGAAATAATTAAGGGATTTTTGTGGAACTTAGTGGAACTGCAGTATGTTATCTGTTCTTAGGAAAAAGAAAAATAAAAAAGAATATTTGGTAATTACAGACAGAAATGCCCCAGTTCCTTTTAGTTAGGTTCTCCATACCTTGTGCAAACCGGGTCTCTAGGTAGATAAGCCTCTCTTCTCTGACCCTCACCAGCCACAGCCTACATAACAACTCCAAAACATGCTTCAAATCTTCCCTCAGCTGTCTGTGTCATGTGTGAGGGCTTTGAGCAGCATTTGGGAGTGATCCCAGAAGCCCCCATGGGCTGGAGCAGCGCTGAACTGCATTTCAGCATATTACTGTCGTTGCTGTCTTTCTTGCAGGAGCATGCATGGAAGCAGGAAGGAAGGGACTGGCATTTCTCAAATGTCAAATAAGGTAACTCATTATCTGACACATCATTACATACTTTAAACATTACTGGTAAAGGAAGAATTGTTGGGGCATAAGAGAGCCCATCTTATTTGAGTTCTGCTCAAGGCAGCAGTACTGTGCCACATAACACATCTTTGTTTAGCTCACTGACCATTAGGCAAATATTTCAGAAAATAGTGCAGTTAGAGATCTGAACAGTAAAATCAGAGTAAATAATGAATGGTAGGAGTGGGGAGAAAGAGAAAAACTAACCCATGACACTGGGTTGTGCAGGAGTGTTTGTCTCTGCGTCTTGCTCTGCCCTTCCTGCAGCACTGAGGGGTATGGCCCTCCTTTATGCTCTAGCTTGTCCCGTGTTGTCCAAAGGCTCCCAGTCCTTGAAGAGAGGAGTGACAGGAAGATGCAACGTGGCTGCCCTGGGTGGCAGGAGATGCTACATAGCAGAGCTGGTCCTAGAAGGACAGGTGATGTGGAGAGGCCCACCTGCACTCCACCCACCTGCACTGTGATCCCCTCTCTCTTTCCTCCCAGACCCCTTTGGAGTCCTTCCCCTTGTCTGTCCTCCTGGTTTGCTCCTCATCACTGGGAAAATGTCCTCTGAGAGACAGTGACTCATAGCAGACCGTAATAATTCCAAGTATCTGTGCTCAAATAACTACTGCTTACTTGTCCAAAGGTACACAGCAGGAAGTTAAAAGAGATTAAATACCTAAAACACTACTCATTTCAGTCTTCATTGAAGTGTATAGTTTTTCTCATGAAATGTGGACATATCTGACAGCCTCAGACCAACCCCACAAGCTCAAGGTCTCCCAGGCTTGGCTGTGAGAGAAGCTCCTTGGCAACTTAATTAAAAACCAAACCCTTTTTCTGTGGAGGAAGCTTGTGATCTTCTTCTGCCTTAGGAATGAATATGAGTTGTTTAATTATAGCTGCTAGCTGAAAATAGTATCTTTCTAACCAATGGTTAGAATGGGTTGCTGTTCCCCGCCTCAGAATGTCTTATTTAGAGATGTCTTATACCTGTCTGTTTTTTTCTACTTCTATTTCTAAGCAGGTCCTAGAGCCAGCCATGTGGTAGGATGACATATGATGCAGGTAAACCACATAGTATATAGGCCCCCTCTGTTTCCACAGATACACAGAACCAGATGACCAGATTTTTTCTTTGGATTTAAGTAAATGGTTTCTGTTCAAGCCAAATGTGAGGGCAAGAAGGTTGCTCTAAAGCATGAGGCCAGATGTACCAATCCCTGCACAGCTGTGCAAACGGGGAAATGGTAGAAATACTTCTCTTTCATCCTTGCATGAAAACTTGGTAGAATCCCTCTGGCAGCACTTGTAGGCTGCCAGGTCTTCTCCTGGTCACCCTTTTGGTTATGCCAAAGTCTTTGTGGGAGCTGCAGGGGCTGAGATGGGACTGATAACAAACACTCCTTTGAAAGCTGATAGTGGTTTCTGTGAAGGGTTTTACAGCATATTGCAAAGTTTTATCAGATTGTCCCATGAATGGGATGTCTCCAAAATGCATGTAGGAACATTAGCTGCATCCCAAGTGATCTAGGAACACATGTACCTGGAGTCACTTGAATGAAACAACTCTTTGCCAAGGAATGTAGAAAAGTGGCTTTCCCATATTGTAAGACAGCATTATTTTCTGGCTGCAGTGACTCCCAGAGATAGGTTCTGCAGCTTTGAAGAACACGGGAGAGGAGATGAACCAGCCCGACTTTGCTCTCCACACTTAATTCCCACTGGGCAGTGCTTTACACAGCTGCCAGCATTTGGTGTGCTATTTCTAACAGCAATCTGCTGTACGAATCATGCACATTGTGCAATCTGCCTGGTTATGAGCATAGACAGGGCCATTTACTCTGAGCCTGCACGTGTTTGGTGTCACATCCTAGTAGGTGTTAGCACCCTTAGCTAATCTCCTGTGCAGTGAACTCTTGTAGTGCCTCAGGAGCAAATTATTTTGGTGGTAACTTCTTGCTGGACATCTCTCTGAGCGGTATAAGGTGAATGTCTCTAAGTAATTTTTTTCGACCACCCCCATCAATGTGCTTTTCATTGATTAAACTGAACTGTTTGACTTAGATTTGGCATAGGAATACTAAGGGAAGATTTCACTTAGTGGACTGAGATATTTGTCTTCAGTTTTCACAGCAAAGCAATGTTATTAAGACACTAAATTAAATACAGACTTTGAAATCTCAGCTTTGCTTATTACATTTCTCTCTGTAATGGGTCCATTGAAGATAGTGGAAACATTCCTATTAAATTAGAGAGGCTTGGGTTAGGACAGGAATTGAGGACATCATCACAGAAGTCAAGAAGAGCAATGTGCACTTGCAGCAAAGAAAGCCAATTGTATCCTGGGCCACATCAAAAGCAGTGTGGGCAGCAGGTCAAGGGAGCAGATTCTGCCCCTCTACTCCAGTCTTGTGAGACCCCACCTGAAGTACTGCATCCAGATCTGGGGTCACCAACATAAGGAGGATGTAGAGCTGTTGAAATGGGTTGAAAGAAGGCCATGAAGATAATCAGAGGGCTGGAGCACTTCTATGGAGACAGGCTGAGAGAGTTGTGGTTGTTCAGTCTGGAGAAGAGAAGGCTCTGTGGACATCTTAGAACAGCTGGAAGGCCTAAAGGAAAGGTGGAGAGGGACTTTTACAAAGGCTTGCAGTGACAGGATAAGAGGAATGGCTTTAAACTGGCAGATTTAGATTAAATATTAGGAAGAAATTCTTTGCTATGAGGATGGAGAGACATTGGAACAGGTTGCACACAGATATTGTGGGTGCCTTATCCCTGGAATTGTTCAAGGCCAAGCTGAACAGAGCTTTGAGCATCCTGGTCTAGTGGAAGGTGTCCCTGCCCTTGTCAGAGGGCTTAGAACTAGATGATCTTTAAGATCTTGTCCAACCCAAACCATTCTGTGATTCTATGATCACAGAAATCAGCATTTTATGATGCAAAATAAGGATGAGAGCAGAATCCAAACCTTAGGGTAACTCATCTACTTAGTAAAAGTAGCATGAACACTGTGGTAGGATTTTTTTCACTTTCCCCATACTCCTTTGCAAAATATTTTCCATTTGTAATTGTGTGTGAAAACACTCCTGGAAATCAGAGGGTTCAAAGAACATCCAGATTCAAGATTTTTACAGACCTTGGCTCTCAGGCTGCCACTTCCCTTCCTGCCAAATAGCCCTTCATTCACACCCCAGTGAAATGTTTTTTGAATATTCAGACTTTTTGCTCAGCACAGTAAGTGTAGCTTTCCTAAGGACAAACAGTCTGTAAATTGAGCCTGGCTGGATCTGAAGCAAAGATCCTGTGGTAAATCTAAATGATCCCAACAAAACCACATCCATCATTAGCTGGAACTAGTGTGGTAGAGTTGAGTCAAGCCTTTTACAAACTCTTACTAAAATCAGCTGGCTCTAATGCTACCTGCATGGACGAAGCCTGAAACTTCATTTAGTATCTGATCAAATTAAGAATACTTCTTTTGGGGGGGTCCAATTCAGCATAAAGTGAAATAGAAGTGAGCTACTCACAATATTTCCCCTGGTCTGTCTGGTAATGGTAATGGCAAAGCTGACTCATGAAATTACACAAGAAACTCAAATCACAAATGCGATTGCCCTTTATTGCACAGTCTGAGTAAGAGTCTTTTCCTGCTATTTAGTCCCAATGTCTACGCTTACTTTTTAAATACAGATAATTGCATGAGCAGATTCTCCCCCACCCCTGACTGGTAGTCTAGACTTTATTCATCAGGAATACAAAGATGAATGAGATGATGCATTCCAGTTGCTGCAGCTTAGAGAAATGTCCTCTATGGTTAAAATGAGGATGTCTGTGTTTGGGGAGATTGTTCTGAGATAGCATAAATGCAGTTGTGACACTGATTAGGTATTTTGTTCAGAGTTCATCCAGAACTATTTATTATACACAAATATTCTAAAAACTGACACTGAACAGGAAAGTATGTCTGCCCTGAAGGTTTTTAACTATCCTGTGGGTATAGAAGGATGGATAATATTATCACTGTAGCAAGAATATCATGGTTACAATACTTATTTTAGCAATTATGTCACAGCAGAACAACAGACCTTTCAATCTGCTACAGCATCAAATTAATTTTCCTTATCTTGGCTTCTATGCCACCGCCATTACTGTGGTGCTTTGGTACCTATACAGAGAATATTATGTGTTAACCAATAACTACTATAAATTCAGCAAAAGACTAAACCATGAAAAAAAAAAAATCAACAGTACACCTCCCTTAAATTTTCTGTATTTTAAATTTTCCTTGAGAATGTAAAAAATATTGAAAGTTTACTCTTCCCTTTCATTATTCTTCACTCTTGGGGAATGCTGCCATATGAGATTTTTGTTCTTAGATTGAATAGGAGCAACTAATTACTAGTTTGGACTGTTTTTAAAGATTCATGTGTCCCTGTGTTCAGTGGCTTCTCACAATACAGAAAGATAACTCCAAGACCATTTTTTCACAGTAAATTCACTTCAGAGTAAAGGACAGGGTAACTGCTACAGATTGGATGAGGATCGCACTGAAAAGATGAAGTTGAACATGATAGTTTTACAGTCTATATTTTGGCTTTTGTGCAACTATCCAAAACCAGTAAATGATCCCTTACCAGAGTAGTTCTTAGTACTTTGTACCAAACCCCCCACTGAACATGAAGACTTCACAGGTGCACACTAGATACTATCTGAATTACAGAAGTCTACCTCTAGGCTACTCAATTAAGCAGGGTCAGGCCCTTAAACTTGATCATTTATGGGTTTGCACAGAAAAACACAGAATGCCCTCTGTGGACATCTCACTTAGGTGATCTGACTCTACTGTTTGGGCTGGAGGATTAACAACATTTGTAACCTACATTAGATACCAAGTGGCAGTTCCCACTAACAGAACTCATTATCCTCATCTGCAGAAAGCCGTGATGAGAGTGGTCCCATTTCAGGTGTCCCCCAGGAGTGAAGAGGGACTGGGAAATATGGTCTCTGTGACCCCAGGGACCAGGGCTTCACAGTGGTGGGGCTGGACAGTGCTGCATGGCACTCTCTCAACCCATTTCCCCTGGGATAAAGAGGAACAGCAGAAAACCTTCCTTTTCACAGCTCCTTCTGTAAGTCACTCAAAACAAAACCAGTTATCTTGGTCCCTCTGAAGTCAATATCTTACCATCTTCACAGCTCCCACCTGGCCTTTTTTTGCAGGGTTTCAGCCTCCAGTTCCTTTGAGCATCTCTGAAAGATATTAGGAAAGTGTTAAATAGTTCTCTGCTTACCTTCAAGTTACTCTTAGCTGGCTCTCTGTGAACTCCATAGGGACACAGCTGGCAATGGTCATGCTTGTCTCCAGGCTGATGAGATCACAGCCAGCAATGCTGGAGCTGATGCAGCAGGCAGGCTCGTGTTTTTATCCTGTCAGTGTAACAGCCAGTGCTGGCTGCGGCTGATTGATTTTAAGAGCAGGAAATTACTGTGCGTTTCTTAACAATGCTGCTTCTCTTTCTGAGATGGTAAAAAATCAGCTTTTGAAATGGGTAGAATAGTTAGCTTCCCGATACTGTTGAGATTCGGAAACCAGAGTACGACAAATGGACAGGGGGAAATCGCATCTTACCTACCTGTGCTGCCTGTGTCCTTAAACTGAATCGTTAGGAGTGAGCAGATGAAGATTTATAATAAATATGAATGAACTTCATATTTTAAGACACAATAATGAGAATGAATAATAATGATTATTAGAGTCCCCGATCTCATTAATTATTGACTTTAGTAACTTCTGTGGAATTAAAGAGAAAGAGCACAAAGTCCTAGAGCATTTTTTTCCTGCAATACTAGATTTCCTTCGGAAAAAGAGAAAATTGTAGAAATTAGTAAAATCACTTAGAAATGGGAGCTTGAGTTTGGAAGGATAGAACCCAAAGAGTCTGGATGTAGGGGAATTTAGAGAAAAAAACTCTGCATCCTCAGACAGTTATGAGGATTAATGTTATCTGCATTGCCTTGGTTTTCCTGCATCCTGGCATTGCAGCCACCCTGGATAGCTGCTGCCCTTGTTTTCTCTGGCTGCACACAGCTTATTTCTTTGCCCATGCCAGACCAGGGCCAAGGAGGGGAGACAGGGATACTCAGAGTTGTTTGCTCATTCCATGTTCTTCCTACCTGGCTCAGAGGAGAACTTGGTCCTTAGCCCCAAGAGCCGAGAGTGGTTTCCACTAGCAGATCTGTGACACTGGCACTGGCATGAGTGATGACTCATGAGGGCTCAGGGGAAGAGGAAGGTGACAGGGTAATAAGGCAAAGTAATTATTTGCTGCCTCATTGCCACGAGTTCATTTCTTTTATGTTCTCCTTCCCAAGTGAGGGAAGCAAAGGTTTTTGTCTCACATTCACTGAATCCTGCGTTAAAAACGTTATGGTTTATCTTAACCATATTTCAATAGTCCGTGTTTTTAGATATCTCAGGTTTTGGCAACTGCCTGTTTTGGTCCCTTATAACTCATTGCCCCGTGATTTCTCTCCTCTACCACTCTCCATACACAGATCCTTTCTGAAGGCCCTGTGTCTTGAGATACTCATTTTAAGTTTGCCTGCAGAGTATTTTATGCCCAGGGGAGGACCAGTGAGTACATGTTGTATGAGGGCAGCATTGTGTCTCCCCTTTCTCCTGTGCATTCTCTGTTCAGATATCAGACTTTACAGTGGGGGCCCTCCTGAGAATGCATCCTTTCAATAGCTTTCAACTGTGTTTGAAAAACCTCTGGCTCAGCTTTCCAGAGTGTGAAATGGGATGATGGGCAACTGTCTGCATGGGCAACTGTCTGCATGCAGCTACTTTCTAAAAAAGAAATAATGCTGTGGAACTGGGGAGGAGCCCCTGCCTTGGATTGTCTGCATCCGTTACATCCAGGAATCAGCAGCTTCTCTTGATTTTGGCATCCACACATTTTTTCTTTGCCTTGTTCTGGGATCATTGTCATCCTGTGCTCATTCACCAGCCTGTCCTGCAGAAGATGCACTTAGTTCTCAGCTTAAAGGTTTTCATGTCTAGAAAAAGAAATCCTAGAGGAACAGCTTTAAAGGCACCTCCTGATGGAAAGGGCACCATGTGGTTATCCATAACAAAAGTTACCAGCAGGTCTCTATCACCAAAACTGATGAAGCTCAGTATGAGGAGGAACAAAGGAAACTCGCTTCTTTGAAGAGGCTTAAAATGACATGCCTCATCTGCATGCATTAAGAGGGAATGAGTTTTAGCAGTGGGAGAATGGTTTACCTTAGAGATGGTGACCTCTCTCAGACCAAAATGACCAAATTAGGAATTGCCAGCAGCTGTTTAACTTGAGCATTGTCCTCTTTGAAGAAGTGCTGTAGCTTTACATTGAAGTTTTAAGACCTAAGAAAGTTGTAGGCCTTGGGGCAAACCTAGAGTTTAAAATTTAAAGCTTTAAGTGTCTAAACTTGGGTCAGGGTGACTCCATCCCACTTGCTGCCTCAACATGACAGAGTCACTGATCTCACCTGTGCAGGCAACTCGGGCACCAAACTGCACAAACCGTGAGTGGAGACCAGTGTGCAGCTGGTCCGTGTGCTGCTGCACAAGCCCATTTCTGCTGTTACCTCGGCAGCATGCACTTGGGATAACCCACTAAAATAAACACAGTGGTCCACCAGAGTAACCAAGAACAGATCTTGACCCTGTGTCCAAAGGAAATGGAGCAAAGAGACCCCAAGCCTTCTCGTCAAGGGGTCTGATCATCTCTGTTGTGCTCATTGTTTAGTAATCCTTCAGATTTTGCCTCTTAATGAAGTAATCTCACTATCTCATCAAAAATCACTGAACCATGTCCCAAGAATAATGATGCCAGCAGTTTGGGGTGAATTACTGATACATTTTACCATCTATTTAACAATTACAGGTCTATTTAGAATGTAGAGGATTATATTGCTATGCAGTTTTAGAATGATAAATTGCAGGATATTAAAAGATTCTTCACTCAATGCAAACAATAGAGAATGTAATTATTGCTCAGAGTGTCACTGTAGCATGATGGAACAATTTGAAATTCAACTTGCCTGGCTAGATTTATTTTAAGTCTGACATTTTCAGCCCTAGCTTTCACTCTCTGGGTCTCTTTTTCACTCTGACAACACATCAATCTATTTTCTAACAGTTCTAAGATTAAAATAATCTCTCTTAATCTGAATTTTTTCTCCCTTATTTTATATTGGGAAAAAAGATTTAAAGAAATATGTTTATATAGAAGACCAATACAGAACAGCAGCATCTGTAATCCATGTGTCCTTCTTGTCATAGGTAAAGCTACCGGAAAATTCTTACAGAATGGTCTTGCAATGAAAAATGCTGTTTAATTGAAACAATGTTTTATGGGCACAAATCGATTTCTCTAATACTTTCAATGAGGAGGAGCTGAAACATTTCAATGCAACTTTATCAGTGCATTAAGATACTAGATTGCAATCTAGACTACTAGGTTGAAATGTTCATTGTAATAGTAGATACTGTTATGTATGTAGCATTTTTCCTGCAATATAAAATGCAAAGGGATATATTTAGAATATATTTTTTCCACTGATGCCAAATATATTTTGTCCTTTTTTTTCCTCTTGGGAAATTTCAAAATGTTGCCCCTTTTTGTGATGTGGAACAATTTGGGAATACTGGGCATTCTCTGCTGAAATGATGCTCCTATTCTTGTGTACCTTCATCGGAAGGAGAGGCACCCAGAGGCAGCAGCACCTCAGAGCACAGTAAGACACCCACCTGCTGCACCACATGGTGTCAGCAGGCTGCATTTTTGCCAGAGACCCTCTTTCCCAGGCACAGGCTGCAGGCCACTGTCTGCTGCATTCAGGATCTTCTATGGCTGTAGAGCTCCAGCTGAAATTTGTGTCTTCAAAGCTGAGTAGGGTTATCCCCATGACAACAAGGAAGGAAGAAGTTATATCCACATCATACTGAATGGCTCACAGACTGTTCTTAGATACAGCTCCATCCTATGTGCCCCCTCCGAAACCATTGGAGTGGACATTATCTCACCCAGCCTTGGTCTGATATCAGTGTACAACAGTCATTCTGCATATGCTTGTGGGGAGAAGCAGGCATCTCCACAGACTGACTCATCCAAAGACACAGGGCTGGTTCTCTCCTCAGAAGTGCTGTTTCTCACTATTGACTGGACAGGAGATGCTGAAGTTTCAGCATACACAAAATACCTGAGGTTTGAGTGGCTGCATTAAGGGACGTCTGTTTTTTGCACAGTCCGCTACTGCAAAGTGATGTCACCCCCAAAAGCACCTGTGAAGAACTAGAAAGTTTCAGAGATGAGTTACAGTGTGATCACACAGATGTTGTGTCACTACCACCAGGGAGGCAACCTCTGATGGAGGTGTTGGGCAGGATGCTATGGCAGAGGTTTGCACAGGACCTTCCTGAACTGGCTCCTTCAGTGAAGGACTCATCACAGGGCGCTGTGTCCCCGAGGGAGAGGTTCTGATATAGAAAATCCTTAAAGCATCTGTGCAATGCTAAGCATATGATTCAGGTATGAAACATTCATTCTCTGCATCAAGCACAGCTGGTGCCAGTCAGCAGCGAGTGGCCAGGCAGAGAAATAACACTGCAATATTGTGGCCTCTGGGAGACTACCATGAATGAAGGTGCAGTCAAGCCTTCTCTGCCTGATCTGCCAACAAAACACTTCACTTCTCCCTTCTGCCTGCGATCTTTCAGGAACTCCTGAAACCTCCCATTAGGCTTCAGGAAAAATTAGGAAGACAAAAAGCTACAGTTGTGATTGATCAAACATCTTATTCTGAGGACATGACACAGGAACGTAATGTTCACAGTCCCTAAAAATCTGTAACCAGAAACTTTGCAAAGTGGTTTGAGGAGATTTCAATACCACTTTAATAAAGGGAAACACCTGCTGAGATTTAAATCACCTCTCAGTGAGGAACATAAAGTACAAAGCACATACATTAAAAATAAAGAAATATAGTCTTCAAGGCTCCATAACAGGAACAAAATATCATTGTCAGGTTTGTCAGGTTGTTAGATGTTGCATCCTAAATTCTGTATTTTGATTCATTAGACCTCATTCTTTTTCCTTTTTAATAAATGTCCAAGGCAGTTCCTCAGTGCCTTGTGACTGCAGCAAGCACAGCCCTGGAGAGAGAGTGGTCCTGAGGAGTGTGGGAGGGGTGGTTGATATGTTGATGGTCAGTCTTGCAGATGGAACACATCACGTTTACAAAGCTGCTTTGGGGCAAAACCATGCCCCATGTCCCCATGGTGGAGGAGAACGGGATGCCCTATACCAGCACTATTGCCAACACCATTCTGGGGGCTTCTGCCCCACAGCAGAGCTGAGGCAGCCCAGCTGCCTCCATGTGCAGTGCTGAGAGGGAACAATGGGACCCAACTCTCCCCTGGCCCTGGGTACTCTCATCTACCATCTTTTATTGCTGGTGAGAATTACCAGATGTACCTGGAGACATGAGCTGCTTTTCCTCCTATGGCAGCTGAACTACCTCTGGATTTAACTTTTTCCAGTGAAGATGCTACAGCAGGATTTTTTTGGGAGTTTGGCTCCCTATAAAGGGTTTATTATTCACTACCACATTATCACTGTTGTCATGCTTCTATGTGACAATGGCAAGAAAATTTATGGCTGCTCTTCTGTAACAATGAACACGGTATCTTCATAGAAAAAGCAAATGTTATCTCTCCTAGCCATTCACTCTGTTGCACCAGATTCAGTTTCTCCCATTGATTTTTTGCAGCCCCATGGCTCTGGTTTCCTCTCAAAGATGTAGAGGAACAGGATTTCCCTTAACCTACTGCCTCCATCCTCCTACTCTTCCTTCTGGTTACAGACATGGCTGTGCTGTTTTTGTCTGGGGTAGAATTAATTGTCTTCATGGTGGCTAGTGTAGGGCTATGATTTGTGCTGAACACAGGTCTGATAATATAGAGGTATTTTTGTTATTGTTGAACAGTGCTTACACAGAGCCAAGGATTCTTCTGCTTTTCATACTGCCATGCTGGTAGGGAAGTTGAGGATGTATGGGAGGTTGGGAGGAGACACAGACAAGGCAGGTGACACAAACTGACCACAGGGATATTTCATACCACATGACATCATGCTCAGGAAGAAGGAAGGAGAGATGTTTGAAGTGATGGTGTTTGTCTTCCAAAGTAACCATTGCACCTGATGGGTCCCTGGGTGCACATGGGAAGTAGTGAATTAATCCTGTTTTTCCTTTCACTTGTGTGCATGGCTTTTGCTTTCTCTATTAAACTGGCTTTATCTCAACCTGTGAGTTTCCCAGCTTTTTCCCTTCTGAATTCTTTTCCTGATCCCACTGGTGAGGCAGTGAGTGAGTGGCTATGTGGGCTTGTTTGCTGGCTGGGGTTAAACCACGACATGGCTCATTTCTTTTGCAAGGACCCTGTGAGTCACTGATGATCGATGATCCAGTGCCCTTCATGGAGGGGAGCAATTGGAGTTAGCTGGCTTGAGGCTCTGGCAGCCCTTCCACTTCTGACACCAGCAAATTACACGATATGTTAAAGCAACATTTTTTCCCCCATAGGCTCCAGGCTGAGTTTGAGAAGAACATGGCTCAGGTCTTGATTTTATTCTGCTGTTCTCTCTAAACAAATTAAAAGAGGATGTTTTTTCCCAAGGTCTTATTAAATATTTATTTACTGTTTAGAACTCTTCAGTAAGTAGCAAAGGTCTCAATTTGGGAAAACACAAAAGCTTCTGTAAAACCAAACTGAACTTGAATATTAAAATGCAGGATGGGTGAATTAGTAACTAATTCATGCATAATAAAACCCATATGCATCTAGAAATAATTAGCCCATTGTTTTAATTCAGGGAGTGTTTGCTTAATAGTCTCAATAGCTGCTCACTTTAGCAACCAGATCAAAATTAACATAAATGGAAGTGACATTCAGATAAAATTAATAATTTCAATAATAAGAAATTCAGATTTTGTTGATGTTTCTGTAGATGGCCTGAAATCACTGAATTTTAGCTTTTCTATGCATGGAAAATCTGTAGTTATTTTATTAGGGCTAAATAAACTTCCTATCTCACTTCAAACCGAAATGTGGTATCAAAAACATTTGGCAATGGCCAAGAAGTAAACACTGAAGACATCTGCTTATTATAGTAAGAAAAAACTTTGCTCAAATGTTCAAGTGGATGAGATTTCTGAGGGAGAGATGAGGGATGAGCCCACTGAGTGCACCTCCTCTGCCCCTGTGTGCCAGCCAGAGCCTGTGCCTAGTCCCAGCTTGCCCTGTGCACACACACATCCATTGGACTCGAGAAGTGGGGTGGTCCAGGTATGAGCAAGGACCCACTTGTAATATGGGTATGGGGGACATGCTGGACCTTGTCTAACACTATTTCTGTGGTAATGTCAGGTGGCAGATGGACAAGCTGGATGTAGCTCCAGAATCACATGCTGAGCAGCATCAGGAATTTCTAGGGAATCATACCTTTCATTGCCCCAAACTACTTATTGAACATCATTGCCAGGCTCCCCTTCTTAACTCTTCCGCAATGAAAGATGAGATTTCTATACCTCCAATTCTCCAGAAATGCACACAAACAGTACCTTTATTTCTTCTCAGCAATTGTCACAATGTCAGTGGCTACAGAGTTCCTTATGTCCCTCATGCAGGGCAGGTCATGGACCCTGTGGTTTAATTCTTCACTAAGCTGTGGCACATGTCATGTTCCCAGCAGACAGTAGGGTCAGTATCACGTAATCATGGAATCACAGAATGGCTTGGGTTGGAAGGAACCTTAAAAGGTCATCTTGTTCCAATCCCCCTGCCATGGGCATGGGCACCTTTTGCTAGACCAGGTCCCTCAGAGCCCCATCCAACCTGGCCTTGAACACTTCCAGGGATGGGGTATCCACAATTTCTATGTGAAACCTATTCCAGTGCCTCACAATAAAGATTTTTTTTTCCTAGCATCTAATGGAAACCCAGTCTTTCAGTTTGACTCAGTTTCACTCTTTTCCACAGATATAGGTGTGTGCTGACCAGCTTGATGCCTTCAGATCCATAATTCCCAGTGGACACTAGAAACAAGTTCCATTTGTCATAAAAAACCCCATGACATTTGCGGTTCCAAGGGGTCTGAATAACCTTTTGGAGGCACAAGTGGTCCTGTGACTACAAGGCCAATATATGCTTCTCCAGAACGAGCTATATCACTTTGAGGGTGACCAAGCACTGGCCCAGGTTGCACAAGGAAGTCATGGACTCTCCATCCCTGGAGATAATCAAAAACCATCTGGGCATGGTCCCAGCCAATTGTTTCTGGTGTGGTCCTGCTTGAGCAGAGAGGTTGGACCGGATTACCTCCAGACGTCCCTTCCAACCCATGCAGTGTTTATCTGGAACTGGTCATGTGGGTAACAAGAACACTTATTTTTCTAAGATCGCTTTGCCCTGGAATCAAATCTAGTCAATGTTATATATAATTATATATAATTACATCTATTAACTGAAATTCTTTAGGCCTGAGTACCAAAGCCATTTTGTTATGTTGTTTATTTACAGAGCTACAGCATGGGTGCTGGAAAAGTGATGGGGTGTGAAGAAAAAAGAGCAGAAGGAATAAATGAGGGTTATTTGGCAAGACATGGAATTTTTGCATCTTTTTTTAGGGCTGTGAACAGTTGCTGCATGCTGGAGAAGACAGAACAAGAACTATACAAATATGAACTTGCCACAAAACTCCCACTTTATCCCTACTCTGCAGACCAAGTTTATGTTCTGAAGTATCTGCCTGGTAAATCCTCAGCCTATAAAAATAATGTAGCCAGATAAACTAATAGAATACTTAAAAGTACTTGGTCTCATAGCTATGCTTATGGAAAACCAGCATGTTTGACATCAAGATAACTGTGTTAACACACAGTCTTTGCAGATACAAGGCTCTGTGTTTTTTTAATCTCACTGTAACTAGTGAAATAAAGATATAAAGCTTGCCTTGAGTCGCTGTATCAGAGACCCGTGCCTTGTCTCTGCTAGGAGTTTGTGCTGTGACAGGTCCTTTGAAATGCCTCTCAGTCTTAACCCCCTTTTTTCTCTTGCAGTGAAGACACAGAAAGTTTACTTGTCATTCAAACAAGATATCACAGTTCCCTTCTTTTCACTTTTCCCTTATATTGTTGTATTCTTCTCTCTCTTTTCATTGCCTTAAACTTTTCAAAACTTTTGGAACAAGCTATTTATCAGTGATAAATATATTTGGACACTGCCAAATCATGCCGAAAACATTGCTGAAATGGCAGTGGCTCATTAGAAATATAACATTTGCTATATTCTTTGCTCCCGAGTAAAGATGTTCCTTCTCCCATGGAGTCCAAGTATAAATGCATGTTTTCATATTGGTAAATTCACTTTAAGCCACCTTTGAATGTTGTGGAAGCTTCTGTTGAAGAAGGGGAAGCTTTGGGAGTGCAGGCTCAACAGAGCCCCCAAAAGTCAAACTATGTATAGAGCCTAATTCTGAGACCAGTCACCTGTGTGTAATTCCTTCAGCTTCAGTGGAACTAGTCCTTCATTAAGTAAAGGAGAAAGGATCAGAGTTAAGCTCACAAATATTAATTTAATCATGGCAGATTTACATGTGAAAAGCCACTTGTACAATAGAGCAGGATGATGATCCTACACTCTTTGAAGTGGTCCTGACACTAAGTATTTCTGATCTCCCAGGGGCTCTCTTCACTGCTCTGTGATTTGCATAATACCAAGGTGATAGCTTGCCTTTGGCTTGCCTTTGGTTTGGAGGATATACTTTGTTTCTAAAATCAGAAGTTAGAATAAAAAATACATTTTGTCTAAAAGTCAGAGTGAGTTTTGCTTCTCTTAGGTTGACATAACCTGCTAAGAAGGTTTAAGAATTGATAGACCTGAAAAATGCCAAACACTCTCATTACAGCTGCAGATCAGCATTAAAAACAAAAGGTTATTTTTAGCAGCAAGGCACCCTTGTCTTTATTCATATGTCTCTTCACTGAAATATTAAATGGTAGCTCACAATTCACACATTTTGACATCTTGCTACTTTTATCTTCATTTTCTTGTCAAAGAAAATGTCTTAAAATTTTAACATTAACAGTGTGCTGGGTGTCCTTGGAAGTCACCCCTGTTCTTAAATGGATTGGTCAGTTTGGCCAAGTGGCAACTGGCAATATATTATTTGCTCATTTTCCATTCCTCACGCACTCCAAATGTATGTCGACTGGAGCAAGGCTTTTGAATAAAAAAAGTTCAGA
Organism: Dendrocincla tyrannina; assembly: GCA_035047865.1. Taxonomy (NCBI): domain Eukaryota; kingdom Metazoa; phylum Chordata; class Aves; order Passeriformes; family Dendrocolaptidae; genus Dendrocincla; species Dendrocincla tyrannina. The sequence goes on from JAWWMP010000116.1 coordinate 101,086,830, forward strand.
ATTTTGCATGTAAAACAGACTATTTAAGAAGGAACCCAAATTGTGCTGAACATCTCAAAATGCAGGGGTGCTGGGCAGTAACAAAGAGCTGTAGAAACCATGTGCATAGCCATCGCTTGTGCTGCTCTGTTTTAAAACTCATCTCATGTTTTTTCCACATCAGAAGAAGAGCTGTTTGTTAACAAAATGTGGCTATTATGTTAAATTCTGACCTTGGATAGATACGTGTGAAATACTGCCAGGCTGCAGTTTTTGCGTAGTTTTAAAAGGTTCTGTTCTAGCTGAACGCATCGCTTCACGCTTCAGCCAAATTGCTGCTCTGTGAAATTTTTCAGAAAAGGAGGAATATGACATGGAATTGGTTTTCTGTTTTTTCACAAACTAGATGTAGATCCCATGTAAAAATTCACATTCTCAGAGAGGCTTTAGCACTAGTGTAAACCTTACCCTCTGTCAGACAGCACTGCTGGGCAATTAATCAGGATTTTTGTAGGTTTTCTTAATTCCAGGTATATAAAGCAGTTAATGAGGCTGAAAGCTGTTATTAAACCTCTTCATAATTTATAAATAAAGTATTTCAGAAGGAGGTTTAAATGCGATAATTAGACATTTGGAAACCTTCTCTGGGGCTAGACCTTACCAGTAGGTTTCAGGCAGTTCTTTGCACAGCGTTGTGGCATAAACAAGCCTGCGAGCAGGAGTGACGTGCTCGCTGTAGGATTTGTCTGCCTAGTTTTAGTCTGCAGATTAGTCTGGAGCCCAACCAATGCCCCAGGTGAGGAAAGAAAGGGAGAGTTGTTTCCTCTGGATGTAGCTTTGCAGAAGGGCTTTGTGGAGGAATTACCACAGAGTCGTGGTGTGTGCTGGACAGGGTCAGCCCACGCACTCCCTCATCTGATCCAAGAGCTATGGCCATCGGTTTAGCAGAAAGGAGATGGAAATAGCTGTACTAAGGTGTCAGCTCCAAAGGGAGCAGGCTTTATGGTCCAGGACTTTCTATCCAGTCAGCTGTCCTGCCACAGCTAAATCCAGCACCTACCAGAAACCTTTGCATTGCTAATTCTAGCAGACATTAGACTGTCTGCGTATTTGCCAGAGGGGAACACAGGAAGATACGAGTGTTTAACAAAGAGCTGGTGTTATTGACAAGCAGATGCCATGAATATTATATTTACATAGCAATGATTTACAAACATCAAAAATCACACTTGCAGCTCCAAAAGCAAGAGATTTAATTTTTAAAAGCATAAGATTGGTTTTGGATAGTTTGTTGCTGTTTTTTTTTTAAATTTAGCTTTTAGGTTTCTACATTTAAGCTTAAACTTTCTTTGTATTTTAAAGGAGTTTTTTTCCCCAACCTTTTTTTAGAAGTGCAAGTTGACACTCTTCTCAGTCTCTGTATTTCATCATCTGGGTCCTTCTGAGAGCCACTAAATTACAGGTACATGACGGACTTATAAGAGTTGTCACAGAGTGATGGTTTGGTGGGTTTTTTTCTGAACTGATCAAACAGTCTATCTGGAAAGAAAACATCATGTTTATTTTCTCAAGATTTAGCTGCACAGGTGAAGCTGATTGCCTAAGAAAAATAGCCTGAGATAACCAGAAAATGCACTGTAAATCTTCCTGTCTTGTAATTTGAAAGAAGGATCCTCCATGTCTCAGTACTGCTGAAAGGCAAACACCTTTATATATCTTCTCCCTCAGCACCCAGACTTTGAGCTGACCTTGTGCTCGCCTCCTTCCCCATGTAACCCTGACCGCCTGTGGCTTGGATATGATGCTTTTGGCTTATTGGCATTTCTGTGGTGATGGCCAAGCAATCCAAGTCGTAGAAGGGTTTGGAGGGAAGGCACAGACCTACACAGATGGCATCTGCAGAGATAGTTATTATTTTTCACAAATGACAGCAAAGAAAGAAACTCAACTATGCATCAGGAGCAGCATTTCATTTTGAATGCAATGGTTCTGTCACTCATAGAGCTACTTTTAGCTTTAGGGCTCAGTGCTGTGCCAATAAAACTAATCAGAATTTTGTCATTGCCAGAAGAGAGAACAGTGTTTGGCCTTTCCGAGCAACACACTTAATTCTAGTGTGCAGCCTGGCTTCAATTTTTAATGAGCAAATGGGAATAAACGAAACAAAAAGTGTTCCACAAGTCCCAGATCCTCAATAAAAGTGGCATAATGGTAGTGCTAAAATTAATACTATTTTTTACAATCTGAATACAGAGGCAAGACAGTCTGAGGAGCATTTGCTACATCATGCACTACAGCCAAACTAAACAGTGCAAACACACCTTTCAAACCACTGCCGATTTTTTGTTCCAATAAATTTGTAATAAATGTGTCCAAACTGATAGCATCCTCACAAAATGTATTGGAAAATATTTAGAATTTGAGTGCAATGTCACTCAAACTTACACTATCCACAAGCATCCTGGTGGATAAAGTCAGGCAAATATTTATGTCACTTGGAATCAAACTTTCAGATCAATACAGCCTGTGTGACACAAGAGTGACAGTTTAAATTAATCAATAAACATGGGAAAGCTGTTTTTGGAAACCAGCAGTATGCTGAGATTTAGATGAAATCCAAGCAAGCAATGATAATTTTCAAGTATTTTGTCCCAAGACTTTAATTGAGCTTCTGAAAGGTGCCTTTCTTGTTTACTTTTTATTTTTATTGTGCAACCCTGAATGCATAGTGACATCTGTATCTGTGTAACGTGCAAAGAGGAGACATAAAAATGGCATGGCTAAAGCTCTCTCTGATTTTGGGGCACCTCCCTTCCAGGGCTGTTTCTCAGCAGTAGCTGTAACACCCTGATGCTGGTGGTGGGCTGTTTATGGTGCTCAAATATGGTGGATTTCTTGACCCTCTCCTCCGTCATGCAGAAATATCAGGTTGGTAAATGATCCCCACATTTACTGGAAATATTTTTTCATTTTTTTATTTGCCAAAACTGTCCAGTTATAATTGCAGCAGACTTATTTAATCTCAGAGAAAAAATTCTTCTTATCTGTAGATTCAATGTTTTTTCAAGGAACATCAATATTTCCTGAGATCATTGGCTTAGATACCCAAAAAAACAGCTATGTAAGAAAAGGGGAGGACAGGAGGACATTGTGGTTTGTGTGCTTGTCAATACTAATTCCACAGGATTAAGAGAAAACTTAGGGTAAGACAAGATGGTAGAAACAGAGAGTTTATTCCCAGAACAAACCAAGGTTTTTATAGCCCATTTCCTGTTTCATGGCAGACTCGGGTCGTGGGTCTGAACCCATTATTTTAATTGCAAAGTGCATTGCTGTCAGCATACACCTGAATCCAAACCATGAGGCTTGTTAGCACGGACAGTTGTACTGCATGATCTGGAGGAGAAAGAATGAATGAAGTCTCTTAAGGGGTTTCTTTCTTCCATTAACAGAAGCTTTGCAGCTTATAAATATGTGCAGCATGCTCCTGGTTCTCTCATGATGTGGTGTCTGCTGTTCATAAACTACTGTAAATCACATGCCCACTCTCGTGAGCAACCCTCTGTTTTAGAGGGTTGTAAGGAGCAGTTAGACTCTGGTAGCTCCTGCCACAACCTTGGGGGTCCAGCACAAAGCCGTGGGTGGTCAGGGGGCTGGTTTGTGACATTCACATGCCGAGGTGGGAGAGGCAGAATGGACCAGGGGAGACAGCAGAGCCACCCCAGTCCTGAGGACAGGCAGTGGGGGAGAAAGCCCTTGAGAAAAGTCCTGGTGTGCTTTTCAGAGTGAGCACTGGCTGAAGGGCACTTGTAAGGAGGAGCAGACAGTCCCTGCTGTGCCTAAGAAAGGGGAGCTCACACCTTCCTTAAATGCAAGTGAGAGGCAAAGAAGCACTTGATATCATTATCACTGCCACAGTTTTCTGACCAACTGCTCATCTCAAAGGAAGGACCCGTTGGTAGAAAACAATTTTGGTGATGATTGTCAGCTGCTCCTTTCCTGAAGAACTGCTCCCCATGACTGTTCCTTGGAGATATTTCCCTTCTGCAGCATGTAATCAGACACCAAATCTTAAAACAATCACAAAAATGAAGATCCTCTTCCCAGATGAAAAAGGTCCTGATTTTTGCCATAATACTTTTAGGTCATCATAGTGACAACAGTCTGGTTTGTGGCTTTTAATGCTTTCCTTGGTTTTACTTCCTAACTCTCCGTTGGATGGGATATGGCAACCATGCTGCTTCCCAGACTCAAGCTCCAGCAGTGGTCACACTCAGATGGGGGCATTGCACTGGCACTGGGAGCTTAAAATGTTCATCATCTGGCAGTTTCCAGTTTTCTGTCCCTTCTGGGAGCTTCTGCTCAGGCTTGGATGGCCTCCAGGGGAGACTCTGCAATGCTGAATTGACAAGATTGATGGCACAGCACGGGTTCAAACCCCTCTTTCATGGTCTATAAAACAAACCTGATTCACCTTGTCTCTGTCAAATATTTCACACATGTCCCTGTCACAAGTGTGCCGAGTATCTGCTGTGCTACATGTTTTGTAAATGTCTCTGGTCAAAGATAGTGGGGAATGTTAAAAGCAATAGGATGCTCTGAAGCTCTGAAGGCTTTAAAAGAAACATATACCTTTCCAAGGATTATAAGAGGTGTTTTCTGTGTCATTATAAAATTAATTTATTGGAAGAAAGGGCAAGAAATGGGGCCAGATGATCCCAGCTTCTCTTGGTTTTCCTGTTTATGGTAGGCACTAATGCCATGTCCCAAGCAGCTCAGCCAGGGAGTGCCAGGTTGACTGGCGCAACCCATATGTGAACAAATTAGGATTTGTATTAACAACCCCTTGCCATAAACAGAAATGCCACTCTGGGCTTGAATTGTGTAGTGCCTAAGGAGTGTAAAACACACATGCAATCTTTGTAATAATGAACAGAACTGCAGAGCATTTACTTTGGACAATGCCTGTGACTGGGAAGAGAGTGCACAGTGGGCTGTGGCTGTACCATGTCAGCCTGTGTGCCACCTGAGCAGGTATGGGCCACCTCCACCAAGCAGGCAGCTACCTTTCAGCCAGTGAGATGCTGGGAGAGGCAGCCGTCAGGACCAGACACCAAGCAAGGCACAGAGGGTACCACTGCAGTGAGCTTCCTGAAGCCCAGAAATGATCTGTGCAAATGACTAAAGGCAAGTGGCTATGCAGGGAAATGAGCAGCACTCACCACAGTGCAGCAAAACCAAAGCCTCTGCCTGACCACACATCCACAACATTACAGGCTGCCATCAGTAACCTGCTGCTTAGCCTGTTGTCATTTTCTTCCCCAAAAACTTGCCACCCCACATCTGGAGATGGCAAGCCACAGTTGGGGTGGGGGGGGCGTGGACTCTGCTCTAGCCCAAAACTGCCCAGTAATCACCAGCTCAGCTCAGTATCTCCAAGACTTTACACAGGCAAACATGCATATGCACATGCACATGCACACGTGCCAATCTGGAAGCCAGAGTTTCCCAAATGATTATACTGATAACACCTGAAAACAGGGTGCTACAAATCCTGTAGGAAAGTCTGCTTTTCCTGCTTACCCCTGTTCTTTCCTGTCACAAATTCAGTGTATTGCCTGTTCTCTCCCTCCTTCCCAGTCTTGCAGCTGGGAAAATGTGCCCTGAGCGTGGATAGGGGCTCATACAAGATCTCTTGTTGACTCAGGGATGTACAAGAAAAATTTTGTGCCTTGCTTCCCAACAGGCTTCATCTTAGGCTGTTTCTGACAGGACAGCCTATGTTCCTCCTCCCTTCATTCCTCCCCTTTGGATGTTTCCTGTGGTACATTCCTGAATGGTTCAAAGCATTTGAAAATACCTTTCATCTACTACCTAACCACAGAAGGGTGAATATTTCAGCCTTCACAGCAAAGAGAAAACAACCGTCAGATTTCCTGAAGGGTGTCAAACTATCTCTGTGACCACACATATTAATAAAGTAATGCTTATTTAAGCATGAAATGCAGCATCAAGCTGTAAATGCTAATCAGTTTAGTGCAGAATTGCACAGCTTTAGCATGAGACATGGAGGATGTGCATGAGAGAGGGCATGTTTTTGAAAAGGGTAGGAAGTTCTAATTTTATGATCAAATAGTACCTACCATGGTGTAGTGTCATTGCCTAGGCACCACAGAAAATAAAAATCCAGTTTATTCGCATAGAAATATGTCAAAATTTGACATCTTAATTTGAAGACAAAGCTGCAATCCAGAAAAAAGGTAAATGCAAAACCATGGCAATAGAAAGGAGCTTACACAGTACACAGAGCTTGGAAAAGCATATTTAGTCACTTAATCTCTGTGGAGAAAGGAGAGAGCAAAATTAAAAAAAAAATTAAAGAAAATTATTACTCAGCTAAGGGGAATGGGAAAAATTGCAGTTACCAATGCACGGAAAATAAAATTGTACATGGACAGTCCTATCTAACTCTAAAGAAGTTGATAAAGTTTGGGGCCCTAGAACTGTTAATACCACTGTTAGTTTAAAATAAAAGAGAATCCCTGGTAAATTACAAAGGTAAAACTCACAGTTCCATTTGTTGCAATTAATAAGGCATTCATTAATGATGTTGCTGACCACTGAGAAAACCACTGTTTTGAAATTCCAAAGAGAAAAAGAGAAATCCAAGAAATCAGAAATAAAATTGACCTGGAATTTTCAAAGATAGAAGAGAGAGATGCAAATCTGTAATTCACTGCCCTATACTGCATAAAACCGGCCAAATTATTTTCATCAAACTGATTATGATGCTGTAAGTACAAAAAGCATGGGCATATACTATTAGTAGTTTACGAGAGCCTCAATAAGATATTTTCAGAAATGTCACTAGAAAATATAACTCATATTGGCACATGTTGCTCCAGGGCAAAGCTGTGAATGCTTAACCACTGTGCTCAGCATGGGCAGCTTTGCTCTGAATATGTTCTGCTACATATGCTCTGCTCTACATCTCCATCTATGTCACTATGCCTTTCTACACTTCTAAAAGATCATATAATAGTTCATCACATTGCTTTTGTACATTTTTTACAGAAATATTATCTTTGCTGTGATTTTTTTTGTAATCCTGGAGACTTTCTTTTTCTTCGGCTAGTGATTTTCCTTAATGTCTCCAGCTCTAAGGAAATGTCTTCAAGGCAGCTCTGCCATTTTTCTGCACAACAGCTCAGGCACTAAACTAGCTGTGACATGCAAAGTGGTGGCAAACTCTTTCTCCAAACTTCATCCCTAGCTTCTGAACATTTTAGGCAGCTCCAAAATGCCTTTCCTTTTATTAGGAAGGCTGTAATTACTATCAGAGGGCAACCTTTGTTATGACATGAAAAGAAGCACTCCAACTACTGTGCTAAACATTAGATGTTCAGCTGAGTGACAAAACACTATAATCAAGCCCCACAAGTGAATATCTCCTTCAACCAACCTTTGCATGCATAAGTGCTAAAATTTCAAATCGCATGGTATTTGTTAAGGCACAGCATAGTCTTGAGAAATGAACGTCTTATTTTGCACATATTTAGAAAAAGAGAAAGCTCAATAACCACTGTTGTGTGCTGTGTTCCTCCCAGTCTGGCACACGCTCCCATGAAAAGCAATAGGGGTGGTAATGGCACTCCAGAGATGGAATGTTTCTCTGCATGTGGTGGGCAAGTGCAGAGGTTAAGCAATACTTTTGCTTTTAAGTAAAAGTCAAAAAAATCATATGTTAATATTTCACAAAAGTGTAGTATTTACCTGCTTTTGCTGTGTGTGTAAACTCTGAGAACGTTTTATTTTCCTTTTTTTATGAAAAACTTCAATCTGTCTCAGTAGTTTCTGGTACATTCCTCTATGTTCCCTGGCTAAATTTCACAATACCGCCAGTAAATGTTGCTTTTATGCCTTTGGAGGGATCATTCCCATCAGGATTGCTTTGAGCAATACTCTGTTGTGGGAAATTCTCCTTCCCTGGGGTGCATGGATCAGCCACAACTGTGCTGTGGAGCAGAGGGCAGGACATTGTGGTGCTGCTGGGGGGGGTCCACATCACAGCTGCTCACCTTTACCACTGTTGGAGAGCAGTGGGTGGAGGAACTCAGAAGTGTGGAGAAGAAACACAGACATGAGAGTTTCCTCCCTCTGGGCAGGGAGGAGTGGTCAGTAATTTTGTTCCTATCTCTGTAAAGTTTTTTCATGGAAGCTCACTCTTCAGCTCCCTCTTTTCTCCAACAGACTGATAGTGGCAGGACAGGAGAGACAACCGCTATGGAGAGCCACGCTCTGGCAGTCCCACAGGCTGAGATCAGAAGGGATTTGATCTGAATTACTGTTTCATCCCAACAAGTGATTTAATGAAAGCCAAGCTGTTTTCCTTCTTTGTTTATTCCGAGAAGGTGTCTCTCCTTTGTCTTTGTATTACACTTTGCAAGCGTTCTGGAACAGAACTGTGTCTTTGTTGTAGCTTGTGCAGTTGCAACACATCTTCAGAGATAGCAAAACAAACCATAATAATAATAATAATAATAATAATAATAATAATAATAATAATATGGCAACTGTGGGAAGCTGCTCTGCTGCTCTTTGACTCATTAAAAACAAGTTCAGGCTCATAGAACACCAGTTCCATGTACTTAATTCAGATTTTCTGATGAATTGAATTACTTTTGTATCCTAAACACCAGTTTACTGTCTCCAGTGCCGAACTTTTTGTTATGATTCAAAATATATAATTCTCTGTTTAGTTTTGCTAATAAAATGCACAAATTAGATTGACTCATTTCTAAGTATAGAAATATTGATTGTGATGAGATAGATAATTTCAGTAGTCATAGTTTGCTTGCAGAAGCCTTTCCTAGCATCACTGCCAAAGAAGACATTTTTTCCTCTAGGTCATGTTACAGCGTGTGCTCAGTTGTCCCAGTCTTTGTAATTTGTACCAACGATGCATCCAATACATGGCAGTTCACTGGCTCAGATCTGTGGTAGAAGGGGTTTATGCTTATTTGTGACTTTTTAAATAATACAGAATAAGGAAATTAAATAAGTAAAGGAATTTTTTTAAACTTTTTTTTTAATTTCTTGCTTAATTTCTTAGGACATGTTTATGTCTTTTAGTAAACCTATGGTTGTATTTTTCTTTGTTATCAATCAACATTTTTTTCATCCAGAATGTGATAGTAAGTATGACTCCTTATTTTAGTATTGCATATTACATATTGCAAGTATAACATATTTACTCTGTGTGCTCAGTTTCATCACCATTTTTTGTCTTCCCACTTCAGGAGTAGAAATCTATCATTATCTGTTCCATCATCATGCTGGAAATAAGAAAGCATTTTATACTCACAGGTAATTTGCTCTACAAGTCTTTATGTGAATGTGAATCTATATGTGAGTGTAAATGTACGTCTAAAATTTAGGTAGCTCAGCTCAACTCTTGGGTTTGTCCCTCTGACAAGAATTTTGTAATTTTCTTAAATTTCATTTATTCCAGTTTCAAAACTCTCCCAATTATGATTTCCTGAATATATCTGTGATGGGGATTTTTTTGTTTGGTTTGGGGTTTTTGGGGGGGAGAGCTGGTTGTTTTTTTGTTGTTGTTGTTGTTGTTGGTTTTTCTTTCTTTTCTTTTACGCTCAGTGGTATTACTACAATTCCAAAACTGGATTAGTGCAATCAGTCATTTTCCAATCGAGGTAAAAAGTTACTGACAGTACGTGACACCAGCTTCACCGATTCATATGTAAGATAATTAGCTCTTATTTTATTTAGGAGATTTTTTTTCTTATTAATATTGTTATTGCTTATATATGGCTTCTGCAAGTGGGCAGAAGATGGAGACACTGCAAACCCATCACAAGATAGAGCCAGGCTTCAGGCATAGCACGGAGCAGGGACACCACATCACATCTATGGCCCCAGAGCTACTGCCATTCCATTTGACACATGGAATCATAATTCCTCCTTGTTACAGAAGGCAGAGGGAATAAATATAGTGCACAGCGTATAAATCTGAGTTTTGCTGCTTCATGTCTTAGGGTGAATAGTCAAAGCATGGATCTAGTGTTCTGTTCCATATGACACCCTTTTCCCCATTATAAGAAAGGATAAGCAATAGGAAACCTTGCGCATTTTTGTGTTTCACTGCCCAGGAACTTTATCACTGGCACAGAAAATACAGGGGAGGACCACTTTTTGTTTATGTACTGTCTTATAGAAGTGAGCACAAAATCTAGCCTTCTGTTACACTTTCAGCAAGCAGACAATAAAGCTTTTTATTTTTTTTTTAAAATTACTAAACACGTTGTCACTGCCCAGAAAAATCAACAACCCCATACTGGAAAAAAGATAGCAAAGACTTAAAACTCCATTAGTATCTGCAGTAATGCCATGAGGAGCAGGAATATGTTTTCCTCTCAGATGAGTTATTCCTTAGTTCTGCCAGTGAATAGGAATAAGAAACAAAAAAACACAGTATTGCTTATCCAGTACTCTGAAACCATCTCTCACATCAGTCAGCACTAGACATTTGTAAAGATGTTTTTACTGCTTTTTCTCCTATTTGCTGATGAGGCATCTCCTTAGTTATTATTCAGATTCCTTTTGTGAACCACATGAAATGTTTTACTAAATGTATGGATATCTAAGCCAAACTAATGCATTATTTTCATTATCTTCTGCAAAGGGTGCCTAAGGATGCAATCAACTTTTCAAAAGGATTGGAAACCACATCTGCGTTGAGGACCAGACACACAGAGAAATAACATGGAAAACCACCCTTAAGAGCATCTTTTGGCAATTACAACCTGCAAGAAAAAAACAGCTCTAATTTTAAATTTTCTGCCTCTCAGTTTCATCACTCTTCTCCTGAGTTCATTTTTCCTAGAAGGGCTGAAGTGATCTCTGTAGCTCTCCTTATATAATTTACTTTCCTCCTGTCTTTCATGTTCCTTCTTTGTCTCCTCTCTGCTTTCTGGTCATATTGGCTTTTTCTAATTACTTTTGTTACCAAAAGCATAGAATCTACCCATTATAAGCAAATGAGTCAAGCATGCCTGCAAATGACAGATGAAGTTGAGTGAGATTTGAGATTGAGATACTCTAAAGGATGCTGTCAAAATATTTATGACATGGGAAGAGCGCAGCTGAAGCATCAGATTAGTATTGCTGAAGATTGTGAAGAAAAGCTGAAATGATTTTACCAAGATATGTGGGGTATGGAGGATGCATGTTGCCACTCAGACTACTTGTTTGCAAACAGCAGATTGCAGAGTCATTGAGGTCTAAGTGATTGCAGCTGCCAAACCCTCTGAGGAAACAGACCTTCTTCAGCACTCCATCAAGTTTTTAACGTCTAGATAAAAATAGGTGTAATTGGTCAGGTGTATGAGTATGTATGGAGTAATTAAAGTCAGAATGTCAAATAAGAGATATTCCAGGTTTTCCTGATTCTCTTCAGAGGTGAAAATCACATGAAACAGACTACTCTTCTGGAAGTATTTCATAATAACAAAAAATCTGGTAATAGATATATTATGATAAAAAAGAAATTTGATTATGCACCTATATTTTGTTTAGCACAATGGAACCATAATTATTATAGACTAACTTCTGGAAACTCAACTTACAACTACCAAATATATTAATGGCATTTGGACAAACTTTTTTCCAGTTTTATCTCTAAACCAAAAATTCAGACTCCTGGTACCAACACAGACATGAAGATTGAGTCAACTTCTGGATTTTTGAACTGAGCTTGCTCTGGTACCTTGTAGGAGATAGTATCTCCATTGTACTTTTTACAGAGAATAGTATAACAATGTTGTTATTTCTCATTTCCACATGAAGAGTGCCTGATATAAAGGGTAGTTATGCTAAACTGGGAAGTATATGGCATGCTGACAGTGTGTGGTTCAACTCACCACATTGGCTGTCCATGTATCAGGTACACAGACTAAGCCAATGAGGTAAGATTTCTCTGTATTTAGAGAAAAAAAATACGCATCACTGGAGTCATTCAACTTTCAGATGCATCTGTGTAAGAATCTTCAATGTAGGCATCTTCCAATTTGCTAGGTGTTTGAGATCCCACTATAATCCTGTAGTCAAGGGGGAAACTCAGCCTCCAAAGGAATATAGAAGGTGAGTCATCCCGTCCTAAAGTGGACATGTGCATCTGCTCAGTCAAGCATCACTGACTCTTTTGACTAAGAAACTGTCTAAACATAGGTTTCAAGATGTTTGTGATGTCCTGGCCTCAGCAGCTATATGCAGAAAGGAGCAGATTTTTCCTAGATCATGTTTTGTACTTGCTTGGGCCATGGGCATGATGCAGCTATCCTAAATCTCTACTGGCTACAGTGCTTAGCCACCTTCCCTGCCTATGAACACCTGCTTTTACAGAAGAGATGTCTAAATGTGAGCCAAGTCCCAGTCTTCGGGCTAAATTTGTCCCTCAGATAGCCCAGTGAAGGGGTTGGCTGAACTGAATTTATTGTGCTACCAAATATTGCTTTAAAGTCTTGCACATAGCAGAATGAATAATTAAATTTTTTTACTTCAGTACTGCCACTTCCAAAAGCACTTCAGATCTGCTGGAATCCATTGTCCTGTGTTGACTTACCAGCAGTGAATTTTGTGATTCAATTACTTTGATTAATATAAATCGAAAAGCTCCTGTTCCTGTACAAGGTTGTTATTGACAAAATATTTGCTATTAAAATGGAAACCAGCCCTCAGCTACTGCAGCATATTTGTTTAAATGAGGCTCTGGATAAAGCATAGACATGTCTTTGCCTTGTCAGCTATAAAAAGAGGAAAACTACCTGGTCCACTACAGGACTTTTTTTTGGAAAGAGATATAAGCCCAGTCTTAATCTCTACTTTATATTCCTGTGAAAACATTACTTCTTGCACCTTTTACAGGATAGAATAAAAATGCCCTGGCATTTGAAGCCAACTGTGTGAGATGAACATATGCAGATTTCCAGATGCTGTGCCTTAATATGTCTGTATTTTTAATAGACTGCAGTTTCTAACATCAGGTATGCTAATTGCAAGCTGTTCTGAACATGTGGAGACTGCTCAGTTTTACAGCAATTCAAACAATAACAGGAACTTGTAATTGGGTGTCATAAAACAGAATGGACCATTTGGAATGTAAGATGGAAAGAAGATAAGGGGAATGGCATTTGTCACTGATAGGTGTACTTTATATATCAGAAAAACTACATTTTGTATGTTTTGCTCAAGAAGAAGGAAAAGCACAAGGACAATTTTTCCCTGCTGAGATGGTCGTTTTTTTGGTGTTCCTTGGGCTGGACTAATTACTGTAAGAGAATCAGTTCCCCTGACTCTGGTGGAGTTGCAGTATCCAGTTTTCACAACAGCAACAGGCAGAAAAGCCAGAACTACAGTGCTGACAGCCAATGCGAATACATGCCTTGGTTTGTAAAACTCAATCATATTGGTCTGTTTCTCTTGCAAAGGACATAGTCTGGTAAAGATGGGAGCAAAGCTGTCACATAAAAACATATCATCCAGCAACAGGACACTGGTGCACCTTACTAAGAATAGCCTAAGAATAGTCTTAATTATGCAGTTTCTGAGGTTTCAGTTTCTTCTCGTGAGCAGTCATCTGTTCTTCAGCTTCATTCCTATCTAGAAAAGGACTTCAAAAGGATCTATTGCACTTTCTTTTCAACAGGTTTTGGCTCAGTACTTCTGCTGGGCTTAGTCCTCCCTCAGTCCCAGCTATGGACCATCATCTGCCGTCTGCACCTTCCATGCACAGGGATGGCTACAGCATGCAGCAGCCATAGGAGCATCGTCAGCCCTTTTCTTGCCCCGAGAAGTTTCTTCTGTGGTGTGTATTTGAAGAAGGGAAAAAGGCAGAGGATTTTACTGTATAAAATGCAAAACTCCTACATGGGAAAAAAAAAAAAACAACCAGACCCAGATACCTTATTTATTTGTGTTTTAGGTAAGAGGAACCTGGGGACAAAAATTGGGCTGATGCAATTAGACTGATGATTTTAAAAAGATTTATGGAAAATTTGTAAAGCAAGCTCCTGAAGGGCTTTGATTGTTTATGCCCTTTGTTGTGCCATTCAGCTGATGCCTTATCTGAAACATGCCTGTCGCTAATGCTGATGGCAGAAAGAAGTCAAAGTTGCTCCTGGTAGTCCTGATAGCTCAGAGGTCAGTGGTTTGGCCACGGGAGAAGCTTCCCTGATGACAGAGAAGTCTTAAACACAAACTAATCCCCTCCAAGTACTCTTCATGTGGAATTCCCTTTTCTGTAAATCTGACACTAAATGCTAGCTTACCTTTGCTCCAGGTGATTTAATATTGCCCTCACTCTTCTAAAGTTGTTTCAGCCTCCACAAGACTTCTTTTTTTTAAAAAACTTTGTTTTTCTTCCTTTTTTTACACAGTATCAAATGAAGTCTGTGAGCATTAAGATTCAGAGTTTCTAAGGCAGCGTTCACTGAGAAAAAAATAAGATGCAGAAACTTCACATCTGAGCTCCTTTTCTAGTTGATGGAGAGACATAGACACTTCTGGAATGTGATTCATCTTAACCTAAAATTAGGCCTCCTAAATAGGACAGCTGAATTGCACTCTAGATTACCTATTGCTCTCCTTTGAGTACAAAGCGAGCCAAAGGCGTTGGGCTCAGACGTAGCTGTCGAGACTGAAACTGTCTAAAGCCAGGTGAGATGAATACCAGTCACAGATTCTGAAGTGTATTTGCATAGACTGAACGACTGCTTCTGACATGAGAATTAAGAATAAAATGCCCAAATCTTTCATCTGTGTTTACTGCAGTGTTGGAGAACTTTTTGGTGAGGTAACACTGCTTAGACTTTACTCTTTTTTGAACTTTCAAGTACAGCTAGGAGACCAGTTCACAGTGAAAAATTTATTTGTTGAGTTTCATCTTGTTTCTATATGTTCAGAAAGAGTATCATGGTTGTCTCAGGTGTTATCTGGTATAATTCACTGAATCATTTCTGTTGCACTCTTAGTCTGCTGTTTGCTCTGCTTATGAGAGATCATTTTCCACACTGAAAATTTCATGTTGCTTCCATTTTTTTCTGAATTAAGATGATAGAAGAAAGCTGCTTAGTTTGATGAATACAAATGGTGCTTTTAAATTGCAATAATAATTCTCAGTTAATAGCTCACTTTCCATCTTAAGAGCTCTAAGCATTTCCTAAACATTGGTTTATCTTTCAATTAGGTCATGTGAATATTATCGTATCAGTTAAATTGTGTAACTTAATTCCAACAACTTCAGTGGTCTGCTATAAATTCCACTCATTGCCCTCTTTCTGGTGGGTACCTGCATTGCCAAAAGGCCGTGTTTGCTCAAATGGACATTTAGGCATTCAGCTTCCACAGTTATGCTCAGCCTGCTCAGAAATGCAAGTACAAGTTAACCGCAAAGTCTGTGCATCTTGGGTTTTTTTAAACTTAAATTATACAGTTCACATCCACATACCTAAATTATCAAATCCAGTCTATCTAACTGCAGACATCTAATGTGCTGCATTTTAAATACCAAAGCAAACCAGTTATCCTAAAAAAAGATCTGATATTTCCCATACAGTCAGTGGTGAGATGTCTTCAAAGAAAGATCCTGTCTGCCTGGATTTCTGGAGAAACTTATTCACTGGGCTTCTAAAATGCAGGCACAGATAAGGTATCTAAATTAGGTTAGCTGAATCCCATTCTTTAAGAATCAGTGTTCCCACTGAACTTAATGGAAATTGAGCCTCTTTACAGTAATTAACTTAAGAGTCTAACCCAAGTCCCAGAGGAAATTGTAGCAGAGCTGGAAGAGGGGTCTGCCAGGTTCAATCTTAGGGCTACACTCATTTGCCATACATTGGCACGTGGAGCCCTTTGGTGTGCCCAAGGATGCATGGTTGTAGGTGTGAGAGAGAACAAAGACCAAGGTCCTTCTGGACTGAACCAAGAGGATACCTTCGGTCACCTCAAAGAATGGTAAGTGCCTGTGCAAGACAATTCACTAAGCTCCAAGTTTTAACTGCAGAATTTAAGAAGATACATGCAAGTTATTTCTGGGTTGAAGTGCATAAGGGCATTTTTAGCTCATACAGAAGGGCTTTTTTCTTTCCCTCTTGTTCAAGTTCTATTCACAGTCAATATTTTCACACTATCTCTCCACTTCCTTAGGCATGTGGTATTGTTATTTTAATAAATATGCAGGAAGCTATTTTTACCTGTTCAATAATTTCTTTATCATAAACCACCAAAAATGGCAGCTTCTTTCATACCAGCCTTACTGGAAAATTTGTGATTTCTTCACTCTTTAGTAATACATCTGATAACCAGGTATCTTCTATATCTGTGTTAATGAACAGATCACGCTAATTATAGGCCACCTCTTGCTTAGGCCAGAGGTCTGCAGAATCAGGGTTAGTTCGTCTCACTACTCTCTTGTACAATCATGACTCCATTTTGATCATGGGTGAATCATTCTTATCTGTATTTCAATTACTAGCAGTAGATCAATATGAGTGGAGAACGCCACAGAGAACCACAAACCAAGCTGTGTTGTGTCTTTGTGCCATGCAGATGTACCAGCTCATGCAAAAGCTGCTTCAGTTAACACAGCATGGATTAAGGCCATGTAGCCAGCTGAGTTGCTCCCTTGCAGGGATGTGGGTCAGTGGGGACCATGTCCAACCTGTCTGCACCCTACAGGTCTCTCCTACCTTCCTTGTATAGATAAAGTCTGGGTTTCTGAGGCCACTGATCCAGGGCTGTTCCCTAGACTTGCTGCAGCCAGACATGCCTTAGTGATCAGGTACCAAGAACCGAAATCATGCTCACTGACAGCAGCCAGTCTGGGCTGCAAACCGCTGAGCTGTGTCCACTACTGAGAGAAGAACTGGAGTAGCTCAGCATGACACAGGATTAGGCTCAGTTGCCTAAAACAGAACTATTTTTCTCCCACCTTCCCAGCCCTCTCTAGCTCTGTAGGTATCAGCTATTATCTTTTAATAGCTTTAATAGCACTATTGTTGTTCTTCTTTAGCAAGGAAAGAAAATCCATAATCCAAGCTGTCTGAAAATTGCCTGATAAAATGTTTGGAGAAAATTGCCACCCACATGCTATTCCTCTGCAAGGTGTGGGAGCATTTCCAGCACTTGTACCAGATGAGAGAACATGTGTATTTAAAAATGCAGATACTTACGTTTAAACGTAAATATACTAATGCAGATAGGAAAACTGGATGAGGAAGTGTTTACATATGATTTTAAACAGCTATCAGGATAGACATGCTAGTCATTTAGCTTTTTCAACATGAACCTTGCACTGTTTTTTTTCCTTGCACCTCTCAGTACTTACATGAAGTTACAAAAAGAGGAAAGCTATTTACTTGCACAGAAAGTAATCAGACTTGCAGAGGCCAAAGTCTTGATACCCAAGTGTGTGACACTAAACATTTCACCTTGTATTTTGGCAGTCTGGTAAAAGCATTTTGATTTTCTAATTAGAATAAGAACTGTCAATGGCAGACCACTCTGAATAGAATAATTGACGTATCTAAATAATGATTTTGGATATTTTCCTTTAAATACATATAGTTGAAAACTGGATTCTATGTTTCTGTCCAACACAATGGTGCAACACTACACATTTAAGGGTCACTCCTATGCCAATGGGTGTGAGTTCACATGCCCATTCGAGTGCTGGTCTGGGTGATAACAGATAGGCAGAATTTCAGTGCTAGTAATATATTCATAGCTCTGGCCATTAGGACTGACTCATAGCATTAGTTCAGCTAAAAGTAGTTATTTCAGAATTACAGTTTCAAAAGAAAATATTGACCCCTAAAAAATCACACTCCAAAAAGCATAGCTTTTTTAGTTCTAACTAGCTGGAAACCAGTAAAATATCTCTAATACGTAACCCTGACAATTCTAAGGTTTGTCCCAAGGACCCTGTGTCTGATACATCCCAAGGCAAGAGCTGAGATGAAGCAAATGTCATTCACTTCATTCTTCAGATGGGGACATAAAAGCCTGGGGTAAATGTATTTATTTTGTGTTGCCCAATATTGCTGCAAATGACAGGTACATTTCTTGTGAATGGAGAGAGGGCCTTGACTTCCATTCCTGCCCTTCGTCCCTTCCCAGTTGCTTAAATTATAACTAAATTGTTAATGGGCAGCAACAATGCATTTTACATTCATTTCAGATATTCAGTGTATTCCAAATCTTGCTTACATCCATTTTATCACTTCCCTGCCACAAAGACATTAAAAATTTCAGTGCATGGAGAATTGTCTCCTTCACTGAAGTCTGTAGATCTTAGCAATAGTCTTCCCTGCCAGGCCATATGAAATATTGCATTTTGTAAGGGAATAACATCCTTAAAAGAAGGACATATACTACTTTTTTTTTTTCCCCACTTGTTTTTTTCCACAAACCACTGAGACATGACTAGTATTTCTGTTCCTCTTCTAAACCCTTCTTTCTGAGTACTCTTCTTTCCAAGGCATCAGGAAATGAATGCCCCATTCTGCTCCTAAGCTGCTCATAAACAGGTTTATTTCCTAGAAGTTTTATGAACTTTAGGCAATTAATAAATATTTGGGGCAAATCTGTTTATATTATAGCTTTCAAAAATGGGTTAGCCTGAATGCTGTCTAATGCTTCTAATAGCAAGAATGTGGAATTGAAGCTTTATAAAAGGTCAGTTAAGTAGGGTTTCTGTCCTCTCATGGGGTTACCTACCCTTTCTGAACCAGGGGCCACTTCTGCTGCCAGCAGAGAGGAGCCCAAGGATGTCTGAGCTATCGGCATGAGCTTGACTAAGATGACACAGGGCTGATGGGAGTTCTGTACCTTTCCGGAACCTGGAAGTCAAGCAGGGTACAACTGAAGCATCTAAAGTGGCTCCATGTGCCTATATGTGAGCAAGTGAATGAAGTCTTGAAATTCAATAGAAATGAGAGGTGGTCAGTTTAGTTGGCAGAGCTTCACCCAACTTCCCGTCAGAGTCTGACATCTGACTGGGAGAAGGTTGCCACTGTGATTTGCTGTGGACATAAATCAATAGAGAATCCATCCTCTGACTCCACCAGCAGAGAAATGAGAATGGATATTGCTTTCTCAGTCTACTTTGAGAGTATGAGACCTCTATGGCATCGCCTCAAGGCAGTGTGAGAAGGTGTTGCCTATCAACAAATGGATTTCATCTTTTGAAGGTGGCCTGGATCTACCCATGGCTGAGTCCTCTTTTAATTCTATCATCCTATAGACACCTCCATGAATGACGCTGGGAGAAGGCAACTCTTTCTGTTGGTCTAACTTTGCACAGAAGCTGAATGGTTAAACCATCACACATACAAACATCCCAGGAAACAGGATCAGAAGTGACACTGTCAAAGGTAAAAAGGAATGTTCCCGAGTAACTGCTTCCAGTGGTTACTCTTTCTTATGGCAGACTTAGCCCAAGTCTGCTCACGAACAGATATTTCATTTCAGTCAGCATACTGTGGGTAACATTTGCTTTACATTTCCCAAGAGATCTCCTTCTAACATCTGCTTATGGTAGTTGTTAGAAGTTTTATTTATTCAGTCGAGTTTCTGATAATAACAGGTGCAGCTGTTCTTCACAGTCAGTTGTGTCTCACACAGTTCTCCAAGGTTCATGCTTTGGGATGTAAATATTCCCCTCAGTGCCTGGCCAATTGCATAGGACAGACCTGCAGTCCCTCTTGGCACTGACACAGTGGTGGGATTCAGTCTGAGACAAAGTATCCCAAATTCAGATGTCTCCATGTCTTGGATCTGACAGGGTCATCCCATGGTAGGTTTATTTTCCTCAGCTGTAACACCGCCACACTGAGAACACTTCTTAAGGCAGGTACTCCCAGCTTTTTTATACCTCAGGGAGAGGAGATCAGGCACCAGATAAAAAATAACTCGATTAATTTCTCACTCCAAAAAGCTTCCTGTGAATAACCATCTACTCCTGCTGTAACAAATCAGTCCTGCATGTAATGGCATAGGTTGTTCCAAATGAACAGAATTTAGGTAAGCTGACAGTGAATGCTTTGATAGAAATACAGGGGAACAGTTATCTGCAGAAGGTGTTTTTTTACTTATCTTCCATATGCAGGTTTTTAACTCTTCCAGTTTATTTTCTCATGGCAATTACAGTGTGTGCTGGGATTTACCTTTAATTAAACTAGACAGCCTAGAGAATTTGCACTGGTTCCTTATAGTTCTGAATAATTCAACAGCTTTTGTGCAGTGCCTTTACTGAAATTAGAAATTTGGAATGAAAGTTTTCATACAGCCCAAAGGAGTGTTAATATTGGAGAAGAAGTTTTCTATAGAGGCATTTGTGTGTAAGTAACAGAAAATGGCAATATGCCTGGGAATCTGAAAAGTCTAGAAAAAAACCCAACCCCAAACTCAAAACCCAATCTATAATGTAACTGAAGTCCAGGAGGTAAAGCAGCTGAGGCAGTCTTAGAGCCAGCTGGGAGCACAAACAAAACAACTTGACAGTTCAATGGAAATAACTTTTTCTAACACTCCTTGTTTTTGGTTTTCAGCCAGCCCTCAATATCACAGTGACCAATGCTCTATAAACACCCAGGCACCAAACACAGCTATAAGAGGTGGCTGAAGGAGACAGGTCCAGCAATTTGGGTGAGCATCTCAAAAGGTTTCACCAAACATTGCTGTCCATAACCTGACCGTGAATCTGAGTAGACTATGTTTGTTATTTTTGCTCGAATCACAATTTCTAATTTCTAGACTGGTTTAAAGACTTGAGATAAGTTGCTTTTTCTCTGCTCATTCTTGCTTGAAATTTCATGTCTTTATCATGAACATAGACAGATGGACATATGTAACCAACAATTCTCTCAGGCTAAGATTTTTCTTTTAGGTATTAGCGGTTTCATCCTGATGTCAGATTTATGGAAATATGCAATGTACCTCTCCCTAAAGAAAACTAAACGAACAAAGCACAGATATGAATGCATGTGAATTCATTGGCTTTTGGATACTGCTTGACCATAACTTATTAAGACAAGCTGATATTTCTATACATCAGCTTCAACATCTGGGCTCCAAGTGGTATTTAGAAACACACAATTCATTACGTGCTGACTACAAGGTTTAGAAGGCAGTTTATGTCCTTCAAAGCTTATTTGTTTCCTTCAGGGATGTAATTTGGTCTAATAAAAGGCACTATCTCTATTTAAAAGCTTACCTGCAGAATAAATTTCTCTTAACTTCAGCATGACAATTGTGTCTCTGACACCAGGGTAGACTTTGCCAGTGAAAACTGGAAGGCTGCTGGTGCAGCAAGCAGTATTTCTGCTATTTAAACCACGAGTCCTGGAACGGGCTAGCTGGCCTTCTCTTTATGATTTCAGACCAGTACAAAAACATCTGCTATCAAAACATAAACATTTGTGGATGGATTAAAATAAAACCCTTTCTCTGGTTTTCAGACACTGTAAAGCTGGGGCTGTCAGATAAGACAAAATGAATGGGGACTTTTTTTCCTATGCTAATAGCACTGTGAGGTTGCAGACTGTTGTCAGCTATTCACTCCTTTTGTTCCTTACGTCCTCTGCCCCCAACTATTGTTTTTGGGGACTTTGCTAACACTTGCAGTGCTTGATCTACAAGCCAGTGCTTGCAAATTTGGCACCTTCATGCAACTTGAAGCAGGATGTTGAACCCAGAACTGAAGGCCTGCCTGGGAACTCATGTCCTTGGTGTGCAGGAGGGCAGTGAGAGCAAGCTGAGTGTAGAACTGGTATATCCACCACTGTTTGGGTCTACCTGGAATGAGAGCCAGGAAAGTACTGAAAGGAGAATCTGCAATGAGTGAGCCACAAAAACTCAGCATATTTAGCCCATGTGCTCCTTAAGTAGCTGTTACTGTACTTGACTCTGAGCAAGCGCTGTGGTGGTGGGGAGGGTGAGCTGGCAGATGCTCTACTTGAGTGCTGAGGTTGAGATCAAAGTAACTGCACTTGGGAGCAAGTCCCAGCTCAAGTGAAAAAAATTAGGTGCCATTGCATTGGTTTTCTGTGTTACAGACAGATTTAATAAGTGGTCATCAGGCAGCATTTTCAAGTATTAAAACTTGGTGTTACTAGTGACACTGCTGCTCCCTTTCTGCAATTGTATTAGTATAAACGAACATTTGCAGTATGAGAAGGTCAAATTATCCTGATAATAACCAGTTTTATATTAGAGTATCTCTCCTCAAACTGAGAGTTGTGGTAGTATATCAGTGTGGCTAAAAAGTCCTAACTAGAATGGATAGTGGTAAAAATATGCAGTGTGGTTCAGCTGGTTAACTGGGTAATTCTTCAGTGAATCCTCTCAGCTTTAAATCAGTAAAAGTTCATTCAACACAGGGAAGCAGGTCGAGGAAGCACAAAACTAGGGAACATGAAACAGGGAAAGAGAAATATTTTTGCTACT
The DNA here is from genome assembly GCA_035047865.1 of Dendrocincla tyrannina. Lineage (NCBI taxonomy): Eukaryota > Metazoa > Chordata > Aves > Passeriformes > Dendrocolaptidae > Dendrocincla > Dendrocincla tyrannina. Next base: position 101,109,330 of record JAWWMP010000116.1, read on the forward strand.
CAATTCCTCCTTTGGCAAGATTTTGAATCCCTGCAGAAGGATTGATGGATGTGTTAGCAGTGGCAGGACACTCAAAGCTGCTGCTCTGTGAGCAATTGCAAAGGACAATCAATGTTTTCCCTCACGCAGCATGTGGCATGGTTCAAGACATGATAAAAGAAATACAGTCAAATTCTATGATCTGATAAAATAAGTGAATGACAGTGGCACTGGCTGTGAAAGCTAGTTTAGCTGAGCAAAGATTACTGAGTTTTTTGTTTTCTTTTTTTTCCAAAAGACCTGTGTCATTCAGTGACTCACCCGACAGTACCTTTCTGATGGCCCTCAGCACTGGGCAGGCAGTGTCCCTTTCTAGCAGGGAATTGGTGTACGAAACCCTGTGGTGTTCTTAGGGAATTTATAGTGCTCTAGAAATGCTGAGACTTTAACACCTGTATTTTCAGAGAGAATTTAGGAAATATAGCTACATTATTATGCTAATGTCTGTGCACCACCAGATTTCCTTCCAAAATATTGCTAAAATGAGAACATATAATCTGAGAAAAATAAATAACACAGTTAACAAACAAATGGATTCATATTCTTAGGGAAGAAAAACTTTTCAGACTAAGTCCAGAAAAATAATTCTCTTTTCTTCCAATTAATTTTTATTTTTTGTTTTTCTACACCAGAGACCTTTAGAAATTCACTGCTAATTTCAGATAAAATGAAGTTGTTCACCTAATGGTAAGAAGTGTACATATTTGGGGAAGTATAAAATGTGTACTTCATGTTTTTCACTGAATTGATAAGTTTATTTATAGATCCACAGCAAAAAAATCCATTTTGTTCAACTGAAACATCCCACAGCTGACAGTAAATAACAAGCTTTACACTTTTAAAAAGAAAAAAAGCTTTCCAAATGTGACAAAAGAAAATTCTTTTCCCTAATGCCCACTGGGTGTGGGAAGACAAATGAGAGATGTGAGGGAGCAGTGTTTATTTTGGTGATTTTTGCTTCCTCAGGCAGCTATGACAGCTTTTGTTGAGAACCTTCAAGGAAGGCGGGGAAAAAGGAGATGCTCACCTGAGTGATGGATGTGAAGGTGATGGGAAGCTCAGCAGCTCACTTGTATTGGACTCTAGGGGGTCAAAGGGCATACACAACATTAGGCTGAGTCTTCTTTCTGCCTCTATCATTCTATTTGCAAGAGGAAATCAGTGATTTCTGTTTCCTTCTGGGCAGAGGCTGATTTATTCCATGAGTGTTCAGAGCAGATGTAGCAATCTTAGATGCAGCATCATTGTGCCACAGAATACATGCCTCAGTGCTAAGTTTAGCTCATTGCAGTAACATGAGACATCCCTTTTAAATGTGGAACAGTGATAAAACATGAGTCTTTGCAGAGCTGGGCCCTGCCAGATCATGAGCCTGGCAATGTGTGTGAGGCAGACTGCAACCTCAGGGATACTGTGCTGTCCCAGAGGTAACTTCAGATGGGTCTTCTCGCTTTCATCCTCCTGGAATTTCCAGTGGCTCAACAACTCTAACGTGTAGTGTCAGTACTGGGCTTAGGGGTATTCATTAAATTTGTTCGATGCCAAAGTGCCATTGAAATAATCCATATACCTCCTCTTGCAGACACACACTCACATGAGTTTTGTTTACAAGCTGAAGAAATGAGTGTTATTTATGCAAAAAATATTGCAGTTTACCATGTGGATAAAAGGTATTAGTGTATGAATCACAGGGTCATAAAATACAAGGTTGGAAGGGACCAAAAGCATCATCTGGTCCAAACTTCCTTGGCAAAAGCATGGTCTGGACAGTGTGGCCCAGCACACTGTCCAGCTGAACCTTAGAAGTATCCAATGTTGGCCAATCTATCACTTCCTTAGGAAGATTATTCCAATGATCAATTGTTCTCATTTTGAAAATTTTTCCAGTAGTGCTTAATTGGAATGTCCCCAGGAGTAACTTGTACCCATTACCCCTTGTCTTTTCCATGTGATTCCCTGGAAAAGAGGAGCCTCCAACTTCCTCGTAGCCACCCTTGAAATACTGGAATACGGTGATATGATCTTCCCTAAACTTTCCTTTCTCAAGGCTGAACAAACCCAGATCTCTCAGCCTTTCCTCATATCTCGGGCCGCCCAGTCCTTTTGTCACCTTTGTGCCCCATCTCTGGACCCTCTCCAGCCTGTCCACATCCTTTTTTGCACAGCAGGGACCAAAAC
>JAWWMP010000116.1:101111644-101151065 GCA_035047865.1 Dendrocincla tyrannina
AGGTCCCTTTCCAAGGAGCTGCTCCCCAGCCAGGTAGATCCCAGCCAGGCAGATCCCAGCCTGTGCTGCACTCCTGGCTTATGCTTTCCCAGGTGGAAAGCCTTACGCTTGTCCTTGTTGAAATTCACAAGGCTCTTGTCAGCCCACTCTTCCAGCCTATCCTTCTGCAGGGTGGCTCTCCTGCCCTCTCCTGTCCTCTTCTGTCCTGTCCTCTGTCCCTGCTCTTGATTGCTATGCATTCTTGGCTGTTTCTTGCTCATTGCTGAAATAATTTTCCAACTACATGAAAAAAAAAACCCGTTTCAATGGTACCTGTGTGCATAATTTTAATACCAATGGACAATCAGTAGAGATAGTGCATATATTTGAAGAAAACCAGAATCACCTTGCAAGCAATTTGTGAGCAGGAAAAAGAACAAAATGACTGCAATAATTTTCTGTATTTAAATTGAGAGAACACTTCGTAATGAGTTTATGGCAAACAGGCAAGGGAATTTCACTTTCTCAGTTATTTGAAATATGCAGCGAGTTGTGAAACACTGTCTGAGCCCACTTGTGTTTATATTCTGCACTTACAGTCTACAGAATGTTTACCTGCTCTTTGAAATGCTGATTAGGAAGCTTTTGCATCCTTTGAAAACCAACTCACTGTCATCAACAAGCAATCTGATACAGAATTCTTGTGGAATACAGCACACACATTATTAAAGTTGTTGACTTAAATAATGACTCAGTTTAAGAAAAGAATTTTCCACAGTGTGTGTGCAACAATTATGTATGTTTTTCTAAAATCACACATTTTGATAGAATGTTATATTTTAGTCCAAAAACCAGCAAGTGCCAACTTCTTACAATCAGATTTGGAAAAGAGAAAGAAAAAAAGAGAAGTTAACAGGATTATTCAAATTGAGGAATGAGAACAGAGGGAGTTTTAAATACACTCCATCCTGATACCCATTGAGCTGTTATGCAGGGGTGGGGAACGATTCTGCTGTGCTGCTGTATGAGAAATCAGTTTCCAGAAGAAGAAATTCTGATGTCCCCATAAAAAATAAATTAATGCACAAGGTGCATTAGTATATACAGATGTGTCACATGTGAGGTACCTCAATCTTTGCTCTGGCCTTGCAATTGTAACATTTTCATACTGTAAAGACCAGGTATTGGTGCTGCAGTGCTGCAGTCAGAAACCAGTTGTGGTTGGAGCACTGAAAGGTTTCTTTTATAAGATTCTAATTCTGCTTTTCATTGCATTCATATAATGACAAAAAAAGAAATTATTTTCATTGTTGTTTTTCAGATTTTGAGCCACTTTTGAGGTTGGAGTCCACGCATGGCGGATGGATTGGCTTTGTTACTGTTTGATTAATGTAAAGAGCACTTTCATTACACCCCTGGTTCCCGAAAGGTTTTATTAAGGACATTGTTTCTTTTTGAAAATGTACTCATGGAGAGCAATTGAAGATGATTCAGACTTAATAAGACGAGAGGGGCTACAGAGAAAACAAAGGCAACAGCTAGAGAAAATCTATTTGGAGGATGTTGACTTTTTCTTGTGCCCTTGAGCTGTATGTTCAGAAAGTATCCTTATCTCTCACGAATCCCATCTGTCATTTCTAATTCCTAAGAAAGGGTCTGGCAAGGAAATGTGAAGAATCTCATGAGCATTACAATTACTGGTGTTGTACACTGGAAACAGAACAGAAAATTTTTTTGACAGAAGAGATTGATGTCAGATAAACGTAGTTCAGTTAAATTGAAAGTTGCCAAAAAATGAAATAAAAATGCCTAAATAAGACACATCCTTGTGTTGAAAAAAGCTGTTTTCATAATATCAAAATATATCAGTAGCTAAAATGTTTAATTGGGATTTGTAATTTCAATTCTTTTTATTTTGGCTTTATTTTGCACTGACAGCATTGTACTTATATCACAATATCAGAATGTAATATTTAGTATACAGTGTATAAACATTTTCGCAATGTAAAATTTCAGTGTTGCTAAACTAAAGGTTCGGATGTCCTATATTTAGATTTGTTTGACATGTTGCAAGGGAATTTTTAAAATGCAGATTAGTTTTTCCTTCCTCCTGCATCTCAACAAAATATCAGGGTATAAGAAACTCCCAGAGAAATGTTCTAGTTTTTGTACAGGTCTAGTTAAAACTAATTAATGCGAGTCAGTCTTATCAAGGAAAAAGTAGACTTCAAGAGATGATTGAGGACCAAACAGTAAATGGTTGATTATTAAATGATTTGTCACAAGCTCTGAAACAGAAATCTCAAGCAGACTGTGAAGCTGGGAATCAGGCTTGTAGCTCCTCAGCTATGTGGTGTTATCATTTATTTCTTCAGGCATATACATCAGGAATTCATTGCAAAACATGAAAACACACAGTACCTGATTTTGCCTTCAGTACGCAGCCAGTTTAAGATCAATATGAGGGAAGAAACCAGCCATATATTGATTAACGACAGATTATTTAGCATATTCATGGTGCTACTATTCCTGTATAACCAGCTTTGTTCTCAAATAAGCCAAAGGCAAACCCAAACTACTTTTAAAACCTCAATCATAAGGAGCAAAGACATTTCCAAATACAGACAATTAACTCCCCTACTGTTTGTATGTATAAGATCTGATAATTATGTATTCTGGCCACACTTATGGGGATGTTTGCAGCTAGCATCTGACCTCAAATGCATGATGGTATCCATTCTTACTGCGAAATATGGGAAATCTGCCTAGAGATTTGGACTATTTTGATAAGACTAGCCATTTCTTTTGAGACCAGCTAAATACTGGAGCATTTAGCATGTTTGGGATGAAATTTTAGATTTGAAAAGCATTAGCATCATTGTTTCTACTCTGATCTTTATTGCAATCACCAGTTTTCTGTCAGGATAGGAATTCTTTTCCTGACCTGTGGGATGTGTCCCAGTGATTTGTGGCAAAGTGTGACTGTGGATGTCCAGACCGGGGGAGCATCTCCTCTTCCTGGTGATTCAGTTACTGCATAGTCTCAAAAACAGTGCACAAAAGCCTAAAGAAAAGATTAGAGAGAACTGAGCATTTAAAACTGGGTATAGAGCATGTGGGAGACGTTTTTCATGAAGGGAAGTTTTAACATTGCTCTCATAGGCAGGGACTCCTTTCTCAAGGTCACCCAAGAGAAGTCAGAGGGTGGCTGAAATCCTCCCATCACCAGAAATGAGGAGCCCCCTGCCTGTCCTGAGATTAACCTGTGTTAATCACAGCAGCAATTTGCAGTGAAGCTTGGCAAAAGCAATGAAGTCCTCGTTACTCATCGGGACAGGACAATTGAAAATGCCAGAGAATGGTAATAAAGAAAGGTCTCAGCAGCAGCATTTCCCATTCATCACTGAACTTCCTTTCGTCTTCACAGCTTTTTATTTTTGCTCAATAGGATATCTTGGGTTCTGTAGTCTTGTCTTTGAGGACACCACAAGTGTGTACAATGGATGTTGTACGTATCGCATTGTTCGAACAGGCTTATGACTCTACACTGAGCAAAGTGAATTAGTATGCAAGATGTCAATACTATGTTAAATTAAACAGCACATAGTAAATGAAAGGCATTCAATTTAGTAATGTTAAATGAAATCTTAACTGAGCAGAACTGATTATTGTATAAAACAGAATAGATAAAAGGCTTGACTCATCCATTGTCTAGACAAATCACTTAGAAACATGTGGGTTAGCTTTAGAGCCATTCAGGAAATATAAAAGCTTATTTGTAATCCGTTTGTCAAATTAAAAATGTTTTTTTATTTGACTCCTTCATAAGCTATTAAGAAATCTGATGTGTTGCCAGACTGCTTAAGGTAAGTAGCGAGTAGGCAAAAGACTAGCCCAATGGCAGAAAAGAGAAACAGAGTAGGGCCAGGAAATTATTTTTGGCACATCATTTGTCCTTCACAAAATGTAGTTTTCATTGACTTAAAACTCCTTGTAAATTTGACTCCAATTCAGTAACCATTTTTGCTAAGCAAAGCTAAAGAATACAGAAAAAACAGGGAGGTACTGAAGGCAGTTTGTCAAGGCAGAGTCATGCAGAGGTTTGGACTTTTTTTTTTTCAAAGGCAGCAAGAGTAAGAACATGAGCCCATCACTTCTCAAAGCAGTGATTTGGACACCAAGGGAAAGGGAAATCACATTTGATGTTTCTCTTTCCCTGATCTATAGTGCGAACATTTACTGAAAAGAATTGCTTTCATCACCACGAATTTGCATGCCTCAGTGCTTCCACTCTATGATGGTTGTGCAAGAGGGATGCTGGCCAGTGATCAACAGACCCTTCGGTCCCTGACTGCCTTCCTGGCCACCATCACCTCTCTGCAGGAGACGGAGGGAGCAAGCTCAGAGAGTCTGCAGGCTGTGTCAGTGTGGTGCTCCAGGGCATCATGCCACAGCTCTCAGTCCTGCAGGATGTAATGAAGTCAAATGTCCACAAGACTCCTCCATGGGTATGGTAATTTCATAATTGTGAAAACTGAATTCTGCCTCTGCTTCTGCCTACACACCTTCCTCTCCTTTGTCCAGTACCACTCACTGAAAGAAGGAAAATTATAGCTGTATGTACAAGAGCCTGTGAGAATTGCAGGCTTTGCTAAAGCCTGTATTTTCCTCTGTGCTAGGATCAATGAAAGTGTTTTATTTTTATTCCTGTTTCAGCACACTGATGAAATGTTTTCTGTGGGTTTTTTTCCAACAGGTGGGTTTTTTTACAGCTTTTTCACACTAGAAAATATTACATATATTTACCTCTTCTTTGAGCCCACATATAGGAGTGCTTTTGATCATGTTTACTATGAATTATTCTATTACATTCCTTATTTTGATAAGTTAATATAAAAATATCTTGTATTGAAAAATGGTACACATTACATTGCTACACATGCTTCTCTTTCAAAGAATTAGGAACAACAGCTCAGCTTATACAGAGAATCCTTAATAACTATTCCAACTCCGAGCACGGTAGAGGAAGTTTTTAAAAGAAAACACATAATGACACATTAAAAATCTCTTCCCCAGCGGTCTTAGAAACCAGCTTTGTGTCTTGCCGTTGAAACTTAGCAGTCAGTCTGCCCATGGCACCTCCTTCTCTGCTGCCAGAGAAGTCTTTTCTTCAAGATAATTATTGGTAATGGTATAATTTGGTAGTGATGGGAACGTTCACATTTGGGAAGGCCAGCCCCATCACTTCATCAGTGCCACCACCAAGACCCTCCTACACTCACCCCAGGAGGTTTACATTTCTTTGCTGGGCCTCCCTCCCTCACTGGAGCTGGCAAGGCTGCTCCAGGGACACTGCTGGGCAGCAGCACCAGTGTGTCATGGGTCCTGCAAGAAATTATATACAGCGAGTCATGATAAATGCAAACAGTGGAATTGCAGAGGCACACACATGGAACTGGGAGATTCCAGAGCTGATGTCGCCCATGCAAACTGCATTGAACCACCTTGTGCCTATTCATTATGAGACAGCCCCTAATTACATGACCACATCCAATTTTTTTTTACCTTTGCCATGCTCAATGCATGTGTAATTCTTAATTTTTCAAGTCACTGGCTGTGTAATTGTAAGAAGGCTTGTCACCTCATTTTTCTGTTTTCCTTGGACATTCAAAACTGATGTCAGTGTTTAAGACCAGGAAGCAGAATTCCAGTCCTTCCTCAATACACAGTGATGCTGTAAACAAGACAGGATCCTTAAAACTTTTACAGCATCTCCAGCTCCTGTCCTATTGATGACTCACTGCTATACTTAATTTGAACCCAGGTGTTAGCTGCTTATAGTGGAGGCTGCATCTTATTTACTTAAAGTCATTTACGTTACATCAGAGATTTGGCTGTTCTCCTGAGTGGTCACTTAAGGCAGGTTTAATTGTACAGGAAAACAGACTCATTAATGTCAAATGGAAAGCAAGGCAAATTGAAATTCACAGTAAGCTATTACTAGCCCCTTTTGAACTTGAAAAGAGAACAAAAGTAGCTAAGATAGGGGAAAATAAACTGGGAAAGGACCTGTTTGATCTGAAATAACAGCCATGGAGAAATATATAAATATACTGGAGACAGAGACACATAAAAACAGATTTGCAAGGTGAAGATCTGTGGCAAAGTCCAGATACCCACCTCAGCTCAGACACTTCATAGCCTCTTGCTTTTAACATATCAATCTGAAGGAAGACCATTGTATTGAGAAACATCATACAAAGAATGGAGATGTATTTAAAAATGCAGAGAATTTGTTTCACTCTCTTTTCATTTGACGGACCCTTCTTTTCCCATACCAAGGGATTTCAAAGGCTCATCTGTTGCCACAAATAGCAGCAGTGGGCAATTAACAAGTTTCATGTGGAGGCTCAGGCTCCCTCCAGTAGCCTGTGGCTACACATACAAGACATACATCAGTGCTGGGACCACAATCTGCTGCCCCAGCATCATGAAGGTTTCCTGCAGAGAGTCAGTGCCCACAACACTCCTCTCCCATGTTGCTCTGGTGTTACAGCCCATAAGAGCAAGTCATGCGCTGTTGTCCTGCAGATGCACTGGGGAGCGGCATGGGGCTCGTGCCAGTGCTACAAGCAGTGACCCCACATCCATGCTGGGAACCACAGCACCCATGAGAACACAATCCCATGTGTTCTTCATTAGTCAAAACAGATGGCTTTACTGCAAAGCACATTATAAGGATAAAAGAAGGTGCGATTTGAAAACCAATTTTCAATACTGAACTATAAAGGATAAAACAATTTATTGCAGTAGCTGGATTAATTTGACATAGAGAGTGTGCTGGATCTTCCAGTGGGATTGTGCAGTTGCTGCACTAACTACTAGAATCTACCTTATATTTGGAAACTCTTACAGCAAAATCTTTCCTGCACCTCTTACTAAAGCCGGCTGTGGTAAAGCAGCCATAGGAGCTGCTCTGGATGACTTGCTCTTTCTGAACACCAGAATGACATCATTCATTGCTTCCCTTTCTTCCAGATTATCTTCCTCCCATTTCTTGTTATTGGCACAAAGCAATTACATGGTACTTTTTCCACACAGAACCTTGTGCTAACAACTGATGAAGCAGTGCCCATGCAGCTCGCTGAAAGCTTTATCCCCAAAATGCCCTGAGGAAAGGAGGAGGAATAAGATATTCCCATTCCCCACCCTCCTTTAGGCCTCTGATTGACTTTTCTATATTAGATTCTGATCACGTTGTTTTGTCTGGAGTAGGTCTCCATGGTCTGCATCTAGCTGAAAATAAGTTGTGTGTTACATGCTGAGGTCTCTTCCTGGATCCATCACAGGCCCCATATTGTGAGTATAATTTAAAAACCAAATATAACAGCAGCAGAAGAAATGTGTGTGTGGGCTTATAATGAGAATAACCAGATTTACATGTGCCCAAGGATGTATCTGGGCACTCAGCTCAACTGACAACTGATCATCTGGTTTAAGAAGTCCTTTTAATCTCCACTACTGGTGCTGCTTGCAAATAGCCTGTTGGGAATGGTCTCTGATGGCATTGTGATAGCTGGGAAAGGTCCACGTTAGGTGGTCAGTCTTGGCTGGATCTGTGCCAGACATGCTGTAGCTGTTTCTTACCTGGACAGTCATAATCAGGTTCCTAAGCTTTCTTGAGCTTGCTAATGTAGACACAGCAGTAAGCACTTCATTGATTTTGGAAGGAGGGAGAGGTCAGATGGTCCCAGGCACTGCAGGCAGGGCAGTGCTCAGTGCAGGCAGGGTCTGACTGCATCTCTGTGGAATCCAACCTTATTTCCCTAGAACTGGCTCCTAACCCATTCACAGCCCTTCATGCACCACTACTGCCCATAGCTGTGTGGGGAGCAGCTGGATGCACCAGACAGGAGGGCAGAGGTGCTGTCTGGAATTCAGGAGTGCAGCATGAGCCAGACTACAGCTCGAGAGGAACAACCTCTCTCCCCAGACTGGCACAAAGCCACCCAGGGGTGAATGTTCTTTCCCAAAAACTGGCCAGTAAGGGAGCCAAACCTTCAGTATGGGCATCGTCTGAGCACCACTGTCACTACAGGTCCCCAGGTGCTGGACTGTGGGTGCTCTGTGCCACCTACATCCCTCATGTCAAGCCCAGTGCCTCTGGGGACCCATATTCAAGCTCTACCTATACATTGTGGACTGAGACCTGCTGGGTTCAAGCATCCCTGGGAGATGTTTGGTGTCCCTGCAGAGGCCATTTGGTGGGTTACCCAGCAACCCAGGAGTCTTTCCCTCAGGCTGCAAGGCTTGATGTCCAGCTGAGCCTACTCCTCCTCCTCCTCCCTGAAGGAGCCTGTCTGAACCACAGCCAAAACTTAACACAACTGTCAGCTCAAAGCACATGTTCTCTGAGCCAAAGCACCAACACAGAAAAAAATCCCCTGTGTTTCTTGTTGAGTCTGTAGGAATTCAATTGCCAGCACACATTTCTTCCAGCAGACACACAGCACAGCTTTACCTGTTTGCTCTGTCCAGGTAAATCAACAGAACTTGAATTTAGAAACCCTAATAATTGCAGCAAACTGGTCATAAATTAGTTACAGGGCAACAATTATCTATTGAAATTTTTAGATTAAAGGAACTCTCTTTTCATGGATGAAAAATGAATTAGTGAAATAAATTATTTGCTGCAAATTATTCATTCTGCTTCTATTATTTGCTGCTCTGCAGTGTCTGATACAAAACATTCACCAAGTAAGCCTGTGTCACTCTTTTCAGCTACAAAACCAAGGTTTTAATTTAATTATGATTTTCCCTGACCGTTCTTTGGATCATTTACATTTGCCCAAGTGGATTTAAAATGCTACCAGATCTCTAACATTTCACAGGCACACTGAAAGGTGTAAAGAACTCTGAAAAGGTGCAAGACGAGGGAGAATAAAGCACAAGGATTTTAGCAGCTGCACTAAGTAAAGTCTTTATAAGGACTGATCTGGCATTTCAAAAATAGTTTCTTCCCAACCTTTTGAAAATGTGCTGAGATTTATCATTTGAGAGGAGCTGATTTCACCTTTCAAACTGCACAATGTACGTACTAAGCCTGTGTGCCTATTTTGTAGCTGTTTGTTCCGTAAAATGGGGGGGGGGGGGGAGAAAAGCCTTTTTGGAAACAAAGGTGATACTTTCGGTGTCCGTCATGCTGGACTCTGCATTGATTTCTTATCCTTACCTAGAGAAAAAGAAAAGGTCACTGGAATGAATTACTGATCAAAGAGTGTAGGATCTGAGATGCTTAAATCTGATGATTTAAATCTAAAGAACCTGTTTTCCTACGCTGATGCAGCCTGACAAAATTTTAAACCTAACTTTCCCAGAGCTCAGGGTTTTTTTGTAAGATTGGGTAGTCAGCAATTCCAACTGTATTTTCCCCTGTGCAAGCATGTCCCTGTATTGGCACCTTAATGTTTATTTTGCTAAAAACAAGTTAAACCATTCATGTTAGTGAGCAGGTTAGCCCCAGGTGGATAACTGTTTATTGAGGAAACCACAAAACAGGGTTTTTCCAGGTTTCCAAGGTATTGCTCTTGTCCCAAAAAGTTTGCAAATATTAGTAAACTTATATGTGCCTGGAAAAAAATTCAAGGGACATCTTGTATTACATCCTCACTATGCAGCACCCTCAGGAGCACATGAAGGTGACACTGGCCTCCAGAGACTCACAGTGTGACTCAGGTGTAGGCTAAAAGATATTACCCTTTTCCTGGGACCTGAGATTACCCCTTCCTAAGTATGTGATGCTTGCTATATGCAAACTCCATGTCAAGATGAGGTTTGGTGCACAATCTTTGACTAATAGCCCATAAGCTTCTGGCAAGAGAGTGGAACACAAGCACTGTATACTCGTCAGGGTCCCCCTCACTCTGTGACATGAGCATGAGGACAGTGGGCACATCACAGATCTCTCAGGTTTCTCCCAGGATGCACACAAGTCTAAAGAAGCAAACTGTCAGTTCGATTTGACACTCTCTATTCCCATCCACTGAGAAGTTTTTCAGAAACCAGTAAACCTGTTGTGACCAGAAACAGTTACCTTATGAACCGTAGGTTTTGCTGGACCCACTGAAATGAACTGTAGAGTCAGATTTTAGAACCTATGAGCATGCATGTAAGAGTCTGGGGAACAAATGTCCACCAAATCCTGGAATCTGGAGAAAATGAAGAAAAAAAAAATGCTTGTTATTCTACTTTTTAAGTGCTGGAGATAGTACAAAGCACTGCTTCTGATAAGTAGCATTCACCAAGAAATCATCATAGAATGAAACCTTCCTCAGGCTCAGATGACCACAGATCAAGGTAAACATGGCTAAAACTGAGGACCCAGAGCTTTGGGAAAGGTGTGCAGAGTGCAGGGGAAGTTTTGCTCCACGGCCGCAACAAAAAATTTATGGTCTCTGCTTTTTTGTCAATGACACCAGTACAAATCTGCAGTAACTCCATGTCCTGACACAGAACAGAGGTGCTCTGGAATTTTTCCAGCCCCACTGAGAACAAGATTTATGCCATGTATTTGTTCCTAAAACATAGTATTGCTCCTGGTTTATGCCAACAGGAGAAAAAGTTTGTGCATCCTTCTGCAGCTCTGAAATGACTTTATATACAATTATTCTTTGCATTTGTTTATTTTTTTAAAAAAAATTGTTTTTAAAACTCGTTCCTGGCAATATAGAAACCCATTATTGTACCGCCTGGCAGGCACATAAATAGCTGAGATGTGCTTTCTGTGCCGCTGGTGCTTTGCTGGGTTTCACCAGGAGAGGGTAGAGTTTGGAAAGGACTCCTGGCAGCCCAGGCTCCCTATTGTGCTGAGAAACGGCGAAGGGAAAACAAGCACAAGTTTCTGCTCTGCGTGCTTGCATCGACCGGGTATGTGCAGGAGTCAGCAGATGAACTCTGGAAGACCTTAAAGTAAACAGAAAACAGTAAGAGAAACAAAATTCAAAAGCAGCTTTCTAGGGAAATCTGTGGAATCGAAGGGAGAAGCCGCGGCAGTTCCCGTGGGCTCAGCGCACCGACTGTCGCTCTGAGAACTGTCACTCCCCGCACCTTGCGTTAATCAGAGCTCAGGATTTACCTCTCTGCCGTGACTTCCAAGCTGTGAATAGATGTCACTTTTAGAGAGAGAATGGCACCTGAAAAGACTCTCGAGCACTGAACAGAGTGGTGAGTTTTACTAAATGGTTTCTTGTCTTTCCAGTCTGCTGGAGCTTTCCAACATCCTGCTTGCAGGCACAGCAGCCCGATGACTTGTCTTTTCCCTGCAGCTTGTTGCATACCTCACAAGGCTTTCCCGACCACAGGTTTCTATCTGTAACCTTTCCCGCCACGACTCCGGGTCAGTTTGGTGACATTTGTAGTAGAGCTGGCTCAGTGCTTATTTGCTTTCATGAGAGATTAAAACCACAAAGCCGTGAAACCAAACAACAGGCTAAAAATCAAACAAAACCTGATACAATTAAAATGGCAGGTGACTGTAGGTTTCCAGATGTGGACACTGATGGATCAGAAAACAGTGAAGAAATGGAGATTGTAGTCAATGTTGGTGGAGTAAGGCAGGTGTTCTACGGAGATAACCTGAATCAATACCCAGAAACACGGCTGGCAGAGCTGCTCAATTGTTTATCGGGGGGATACGATAGCATATTCTCCCTCTGTGATGACTATGATCCTGGAAAGAGAGAGTTTTACTTTGACAGAGACCCAGATGCTTTCAAATGCATTATTGACGTGTATTACTTTGGGGAAATTCACATGAAGAAAGGAATATGCCCCATATGTTTCAAGAATGAAATGGAATTTTGGAAAGTGGATCTGAAATTTTTGGATGACTGCTGCAAAGCTCATCTAAGTGAAAAAAAGGAGGAACTGGAAGAAATAGCCCGAAGGGTGCAGCTCATTCTGGATGACTTGGGAGTAGATGCCTCAGAAAGTCGCTGGAAAAGGTGCCAAAAATGCATCTGGAAATTTCTGGAGAAGCCCGAATCATCCTATCCAGCTAGAGTGATTGCTGTTCTGTCCTTTCTGTTTATTTTGATCTCCTCTGTCGTGATGTGTGTGGGGACCATCCCAGATTTGCAGGTTGTAGATGCAGAGGGGAACCGTATGGAACACCCAGCACTGGACAGCATCGAGACAGCCTGCATAGGCTGGTTTACCATGGAGTATGTGCTGAGGCTGATCTCCTCTCCCAACAAAATCCACTTTGCCCTTTCTTTCATGAACATTGTCGATGTGCTAGCAATACTTCCTTTCTATGTCAGCCTGACTTTGACCCACCTGGGAGCCAAGCTGATGGAGCTGAGCAATGTCCAGCAGGCCGTCCAGGCACTGCGCATCATGAGGATTGCAAGGATTTTCAAGCTCGCACGGCACTCCTCAGGGCTCCAGACCCTAACGTATGCACTGAAACGCAGCTTTAAGGAGCTTGGGCTGCTCCTCATGTACTTAGCTGTGGGAATCTTTGTCTTTTCTGCCCTAGGTTATACCATGGAACAAAGTCACCCTGAAACTTTATTTAAAAGCATCCCTCAGTCATTTTGGTGGGCAATCATTACCATGACCACAGTTGGATATGGAGACATATATCCTAAAACAACACTAGGAAAGCTGAATGCTGCCATCAGTTTTCTTTGTGGGGTGATAGCGATTGCCCTTCCCATCCATCCCATCATTAACAACTTTGTCAGGTATTATAACAAACAGAGAGTTTTAGAAACAGCTGCCAAACATGAACTGGAGCTGATGGAGCTCAACTCAGCCGAGGGGAAAGCCGCGGGCTCCAAAAGTGAACTAGAGGATCTTTCAAGGGAAGGCAAGGAGGGTCCTTTTAATAGCAGCCGGCTAAAAGTCTCCCACAGTGACACCTTTATTCATCTCCTGTCAGAAGAGAAACACTATAGGACCAGGCTTCAAAGCTGCAAATAAACTGTGAACTGTTGTCAGCGCTAAGCTACAGATCGGGACAACCTGACAATCAGCTATTGAAGTGACTGCAGATCTGTCAGAGTTGGGAGGGAGCACTGCTTTGCTTTTCCAACATGAATATAAATTAACCCTATGGCATCCCATCAACAGTTGGTAAGACTTTGCCATTACTATCCAAAATAAAATAGTAGGACTCTGTTGAGATGAGACTGCTTATATTGAGTGTGTTCTGACAAAAGCCATTTGTAACCATTTCAGAGACTGAAAAGTCCTTCCCGATAGGTAAATGTTCAATGACCTGAATGTGCAGCACTGCCACATCAGAACTCTGTACCTGTGACAATAAAAAGCAGCATCACACAGATTGTGTCTTCCGGGCTCTTTTCAATGCCTTAGCAGCTAGGGGAACTGCTCCTTAAAAAAATTAAAGCAGCCTCTCACTTGTGTTAGATTCAGGCTTACAGCAAAATGTCACAAGAAGTTTCAGCCTAGAGATACTGAAAGTATCAGCACATACTGTGTGCAGAATATTAGAGTGAATAAATGGCTTTGCTTTGGCTTTGTAAAATGTAATTTGGGGTCAACTTTTTGGATAGGTCTCTGTTCCTCTTTCCAGAAAAGATGTAATTTTCAATGGGACGTGAAGCTCTATTTTGAGCAGAGATGCAGAACAGAATCAATGTATTTTAAGGAGCTAACTTAAAAATATTTGTTCTAGCTTTTGATTACAGCATGATTTATATAGCAAGGATGTTTCAGGAAGGTTTTATAATCAAGTAATTTTTAAACCTGGAAGTTAGCTCATGGTATCTTTAATTTACTATTAAAGCAAAGGAAGCTTATAGAGCAGTTAAACTGAGTGTTTCTAAATAAGAAACTTTAACTCTTTGAAAATAAGTGTAGAGAAAATTTCAATAAAAATAGTATAATGTCCAATTGATTTATGGTAAAAATATGTAGCTGAATGAACATCTCACTAGGCTATTTTTAAAAACAGCACATCCCACCCCTACAATAACTGCATGATTTCATAAAAGTTAGTTTACAGAGATATTAGACTCTAATCAGCATCTTTATCATATATCATTGCATTAATCAATACCTAGAGTGTAGGTACTATTTTTTCCAAAAGCACATGCCATTTATGTAAGCCTGAATTTGGCTGGTGTAACAACTGAATGTATGGGTCTGATCCGTATCAGAGAAATCCTTTGAAGTGAGGAGTTATGTCAGTTTGAAGGAGAGAGGAGCACTGACACACAGATATGTTTACATACATTGAAAGTAGGATCCCAGATGATTACAGGGCTAGAGTAGTTGTCCTTATTTTTTCCCTTTTGTTCTGGGCAGCCCCTCACCCAGGTGAAATGCAGCAGCATGAGCCGTGACCCATCCATGGGCACCTTATGCCCAGTGCCCCCTTTGCAGGTCCTTGGGATTCTTTTCCTGGGCAAATGACAGGCCTGTGGCATCCACGTCACAGGACCAGTGACTAGAGGGGCACAGAGCTGTGGGGTGGGCTTTGTGCTCTCTCCTAGCACCTTGTTTGCCCTGTTCCCTAGTGGAGGAGTGAGTCTGTGGTGGGAAGAGCCTGGTCCTGCAGGGAGCAGGGAGAAGTGGTGTTATGTAGGGGCTGGGCAGGTGTGTGTGGTGAAGGGAAACTCCTCCCCAGGGACACCACCTGCCCTGTGCTTTTCCTGACATGGTAATCTGTCCCCAGCTCCCTCAGGTTGAAGGCCTTCTCCAGCATTACCCCTCACACCAAATACCTACTTGTATCCCCATGCCCCAACCCTGTTTCAGACCTAATGTCCTCTTCCCCGACCCTGTTACCATGTCCTGCCTTACATACCCCCATCAAGTAAGATAATTCAAACAATCTCTAAATCTTTCTACACCTGAATCCTTCCAACAGCATTTGTCCCAAATTCTCTCCCGCCTAAGGCAAAAAGACAATCAAAACGCACTCTTCAGCACTAGCATCCCTTAACCCCCATCCTCCCTTCCACATCAAAGCTCTTAGCCTCTAGAACTGCTCTCTCAGTCCATCTCATCTGCACAGACCTGTGCCTTGCTTGCCAGCAGCCTCAGATCTGCTCCCTGGCTGCCTGGCCAGGACCATAGCCAGCTCTCATCAAAGGGACAGGATCCTGCCCCTTGCACTGCTTAAGGCTTCCAGGTCACAAGTACGGGCTGCAGCCGTCAAAAATTGACGTGGCTAGGATGCTGAGGATGGGAGAAGAGAAAAATGTGAGTCCAGCTTTGTCTATCAGCAGGAGTATTAAATGCTCCTGGCTTCCCTTGTGACATGCAGAGGGTGGCTGAGAGTGAATGAAGTTAGTAAAAGCACTTTCCTGAGTCAGGAAAGTACTGTGTAAATGCTAAGTAATACGGTTTAGCACCGCAAGTGCTAAATCCTCACTGCCGTGCTTTGCAATTTATTTAACCTGACATGAAATAAAAAATAAGCTTCTATTATCAGAAATAGTTTTTATGGGCCAATTTCTCCATTGAGCACTGGGCTCTGCCCATGCTGTGTCAGTGTGGAAAGAATTTTGAGACAACCTTGGTGGCACTCCAGCCCAGAGTGGTTTCAAGCCATGTGGCTTGCTGCACTAGGACCAGATTTGTTAGATTTGTTGCTGTAAGTTATATGTTCTTAAAAGTCTGTAGGTGGGAAATATGGATCCTTGCTTATTTGCCTTGTCCGTGGTGTGGGAACACAACAGGAGCTAGGGGAGATGTGGGTAGTGATGGAAGGACAGGGCAGGCTGCCAACCTGCAGCACATGGAGAGACTGGAGAGGAGTAGGGGGTGGTCTCACATCTATTTAACCCTGATGGTAGAAAGTAAGAGGCTTTCTGGGTCCCTCATGGCGACACTTTTCACAGACCAAGAAACTATCATAAACCACTGGCTCTGAAATCAGGGCTAGAGGGAAGGCTCCACTACTTAAAAGATAGAGTGAGCTAGGGGACGTTTGTTTTTTATTTTTGTTTTACACAACACAGCAGAGCTGATTTTCCTTTATTACAAGTTAGTCTAAAAAAAAAGAAAAGGATTTTAAAAATCGGGAAGTTTAGTGGGTGGAGGGGGAGGGTTAGAGCAGCCCCTTCGCAGAGAGTGACACCCTAAAAAGTCTCCAGTGTCCCCCACTGTTAGACACAGGACTTTCTTGAGCCCAAGTTAGGACAAGCTCTGAAGTCTTTTCAAAGGGGAAATGGCACCACCATTCCTGCAGCTTTCATTTCTGTGCTCTGGGTGAGCTGCATCCACCCAACCCACCAGCAACTTCCTCACATCCAGTTCTTTACGAGCACTTTGTGGGCACTTTGGCTGAGTCTATATAATTAAATTAATGAATGCAAGGCATTCCAGTGAGACCATCTCCCAACACACATGGTAAGCTCTGTAACACAACTGACTCTAAGAGAAGCTCCATCCCTGGTATTTAATTCCCTTCATCTGGGAACCAGGACTGGACAGCCTGAATATGTGCAAGTGCAGAAAAATCTGCATAAATTGCCTAGATCTCTCCTTACCCCTGCTGCACAAAGCCTCTTTGGACTGACAGGTGTCTGAAGGAAAGGGGTCACCCTTCCCGTAAGAAATTGGGAGTTCTGGGAAGAAAATGTAGGATTCTTCTATAGAAGAGCAGAATTATAGAGAACTAAACTGAGCTACTGTAATTTTAGTTGACATCCTTTCTCATACAGAAGTTCTTCAGTTCACTGTGCAGGTAATTTCAGAGCAGAGTAAGCATATCAAACTATCCTCCTAAGAAGTTATCCCATAGGACATCTGCCTTGGCTGCTTCTAGAAAACTTTGAATCTTTAAAACTGCCTGTAATATACACAGTTAAAACTTGAAGCAACAAAGTTTTAGTTCCTAACTAACATCAACCCCAGCTGTAAAATTAGGATTAGCCCAGGTTTGACATCAAATAGCTGCTGGCAGAATCTGATTCAATAGCCTTAATTTAATAACTCACCCAAGGTCAGATTGGTGGTGATTGCTAAGCTGTAGGTAAAATGAATCTTGTTTCTAGCTTCCAGGACAACACAAAGAGTAGAACTTAATAGAGTGGAAATTGCTTTCAGAAGTGTGGGAGATGGCTGCAGTATTTAGTGACACACAGCATTAGTCTCCGGAAGGTGATAGGCGTTTAACACATCAACTCACACCATGCTCTGGCCGGCATGTCACAGCCACCTTGGCTTTGGAGACAGCTTCAGGTTCAGGCAGAAACAGCCTCTGGCAGCTAGGGTTTTATGTGTTGAACTGACACATTTACAATTTGAAGAGAAGTAAAAAAAATAATCAAAATTTTTTGAAATACTACAATACCACTACTTTCTGCTGTCATGCAGGAGAGTTGCTTAGGCGTGCAGGTGTGGCACCTGCCACACAAGGTTAATTGAAATGGCCTCTCTGGTCTGTGCATGGGCTGAGGGAAATGTAACTGTGTGGAGGCAAAGCCAGCTCCTATTAAAGAGAAGGAGGGCTGAGGACCATGTAGCACAGTCCATCTGTCCCTGGCTGTGCTAGGAGTCCTTTTTGCAGCTGAAACTGACAGTCATGCTGTTTCACTAACCCTTTAGGCAGCTTTCTTTTTGCCTAACGTACTATTTAAATGAACCTGATAAAAATGCTAAAGAAAAGAAACCAAGACTGTTTCCAGCCTCATGAATTCCCTCTATACTGATTTTTGGAATAACTATCTGAAAGGCTCACCTGAGACTGGATAAAAGAGTGACAAACAGGTGTTTGTTGAAACATTCAAATATCCATAAAAGTAAGGGTTAAGGAATATGCATTAACAATTAGGTGTACTGAAAGACATAACCCCCCACGCACATAACCCTCTTCCAGCAGCATCTGCATTGCCAGATGTGCTAAAACAAATAGAGTGGTGTCCCCTGTGAATTATGGCTAGGCAGAAGTGTTTCCTCTCTCCTACCTGTCAACAAAGCCATCAGTCCTGTATCCACTGACAAACTTCACAATTCCTTAGTCACACAGGTAGAACAATTGCTGGGCACACACACTTGCTACCCAACCAGGTTTCTGAGGATCTGGCTCACTCTCCTTTCAAATACTAACACATTTTCCCTAGGCTGTCCATTTGGGAATAGCAACATTTCCTTCCACACCAACTTCCACAAGACACTTTCCCTCTAAAACAGGTGGTCCTTAATGGTGTGGGTAATAAGTTCTGCACTGCCTGGTGTCAATCAAACTTCACTGAGAGTTGCAGCAACATAACACTAGTGTGAAACTCAGCTCATGGCAATGTATATTAAATACACTTGCTTCAGCTGTAGTTATCCCATGAAAACTGAAATTGGTTTCTCTTCCTGCAATGAGCCACATTAGGCTTGAATTGAGTGGGAGCCTTGCCTGACTTCGGAACATTGGGGGGAATAATGCAGACAAGTGAGCCTGGCTAATGCACAACGCTAACGTAAATCACTGTGAGGAAAATGAAAATGATGGAAGGGTCTGAGAGCTCCAGGAGAAGCTGTACCATTTAATTGTTTCTTTTCTCTTCTTGCTTTTATGCGTAGATCAAAAGGCTGCCAGTGTCTTAAAGCTGCTTTTTGTCTTCCTATGTAAGGGGAACCTTGAATATTCTTTTAACATGTTGAGAGTCAAGTACTGCTAAATCATCCTGGTCAGTTAAACATATACAATAGAAGCAGAAAGGAAGAGAAATTTTAAGAGGAGCCTAAGCAGAGGAGTCTCTTTAAAAATAAAAGACTGAATGCTATGCTGTATATGCTTACAAAAATCTTGTTATTTCCAGGGTGTCACTATACTGATTTCAATGGCAATGAGGCACACAAGTGCTGACCCTAGTGCTTTGATTTTTGATTTAAACATGAAGTGTTGTGATTCCCTATTCTAGAAGGAAAGAACCTGTACACTCCACAGCAGTTAAATGTCTTAAAAAATGAAAATGATCTGTATTCATTAGAGTTTGTGCTAGAGCTCACAGGCTCTGCATTAGGGCTCACAAAGTCATGGAAACTCAGGCAAGCAATCACTGGACAAAGGCAGCAAATTGCTCAGCACTGCAAAGGGAAGTTTTAGTAAACCTTCTGGCAGCCTCAGACTGCCTTGCTGTGCAGGAGACAAACTGCAGCTTCAATTACTATAAGAGCATTACAGAGAAATTCTTTATCACTACGATGCACTCCACTAATCCCACACAATGTTTCCACTGCATTACTGTTATCAGCTTTATAAAGTCAGTGTTTTCCAGGCTTACTAGCATAGTGAGATATGGCTATTTACACAGGATCCAGAATACGAAATAGCTGTAGCTAGCTATTGGTCACTGTTGATTTTTTTATTATCACTTTTACAGCAAAAATGATACACCACAAATGTTCTTCGCCATATTCATATAAATGATGTATTCACTGTCATACATTGCTATTAGCTTCTCATATCCCTTAACTCTCAGCTTGTTTGTTATCCACCAGTGAAGAATTAACCCTTTTGACTTAATCTATACTAGATTAACCACCACGAAATACTACATGCCATTTTGGTTTCTTCCCTTGTTTCATCAAGATTACTCCATAATTGGACACCTCTTCTCACTGGCATATTTTTTCCCTTCATTCACCCTCATTTTTCATACCTTAATTTCAGTCTATTACACTTCAATGTTTTGTTTCAGAGAATGGAAATGACTCATCTCTCTTGATGCTCATACCTCTGACATGCTTGCTGAATGACTGGTGTCGTCCCACTAGTTGCAGCTCTGTGAACAATGTCAGATTACTGGGGCAGGCTTAGAACGTGTCTGGAGAGAAAATATACTGGCTCAAAACTTCATTCAAACATGTCTCCCCACCCTCAAAACTGCATCACAAGAGAACTTTCTTATACTTGAAACAGTCAAAAGACACAAGGTTTGTCTGCAGTAGCACTGTCTGATTTAGCCAAACATTTTTGCACTTTTAAATTCCCCTCCCTTTGAGAGCACTGAAATATTCTGAAGCATTTGGCTGCAAAGAGATCACTTTAAGCATGTACTTAAGCGCTTTGCTGATCAGAATGTGCTCGTGTTGAGCCTTACATGGAAAAAAAATGGATGTTGCTGAACTGCATCCAAGCAGGCACCAGCAATTTTCTCCTCCTCACAGCCACCAATCAGACATCAGCACAATGGGACCTTGATTGGTCCCTACAGGGGCTGCTGTAATACAAATGAGGATGATTTTCTGCTCATGAATAACAGATAAAGTGTCATCCTACTGCTTGAGAAATGAAATATCTAGAAGACAGCCTGACCTTTGCATACCCCTTACTTACTCACTTTGTAGAAACATTTTTAAATACAAATGTGGTTTTGTACAATACAAAAAAATCCACCCTAATTCCAACACTAGTTAGCAGGAAAAATTCAAGCAGAGAGGAGATAAAACCTGTGTCCTCCCCCGAGCTTTTGCTTGGGAATGGCCACTGGCCAGCTGGACATTTCTTGCTTGTTTGCAGAGGAACAAATCACACCCTTGCCTGCCAGCAGGTCCTTCTATTTCTACTCGTTGTCACAGTAATAAATCAATTGTTGCTGCAAAACACAGCTCCTATCCAACTCGCAGGGAATCTGCAAACTCTCTGCAGCCCAAATGTCAACCAATTGCTGGCCGGGCTTTCGGGCTGGAGCGGTTATTGTTTGCCAGTTCGCTATTTGCATTGGAACAGTAAATTCCATTCGCAAAAGCCTTTACCATTTGGACCCGTTTGCCTTAGAAGCAAATTAATTGCTGCCGTACAACATCATCCCTGCTATGACTCACACAGGGCACATTTGTACTGCCTTGGCTGGAGGAGTGGACATCAGCTGCCAGGTGGACTTCATCTTTGCACACTGGAGCTGTTATTGTCTGCCTCACGTTGGGGCTCTTTCTGTCACAGCTGTTCACATGAGATCTGAGCAACTCAAAGATGCATTAAAGTGCGCTACTCCCATATCTGGTGCAACTCATCTGCACAAAGAGACTGCAGAATGTTTCTGAGTTGGAAAAAAGATGTAAAGATGCTATAAACAGCCTCAAAGAGCATCTTGGTACTGAGTGAGGAGGGTGTATGCAGGGTGCCAGAGCAGGGCTTGGCTCAACTCCAAGCACCAGAGATATATTGTAAGACGTGAATAGGCCAGCCTAGGAGACTCAACATGTTTCCCTCAGCTATACCTAAGGGATGCCAAAGGGTTTTTTGGAGGAGAATATTTTCTTAATCACAGGGTTGTAGATAATGCTCATGTCCATGACTGAGACTCACAGGTATCAGTGCCTGTAACTTGGCTTTGATGGCTCAGTCTGTCATATGGTAACCTGTGCCACCCTGAAAAGCTAATGGCTCTCAATCTTCAGGATTTTTGGAGAGAGAAACAACACAGTCTCATTCAATGTGACTAAAGAAGTTGCAATCATTTGTAAGTAAACTGGCTGTTTGCTGAAATTCCCTCATTGCTTAGAGCTGCTTGATAGGTCGCAAGAAACTGTCACATCTGACAAGGGAAATAAAGCGAGATAACTGGATTCATCTACATTTCTTACTGCTCCGGGGTAAATGAGATAATACCAATGACAGAGAGAGGTGGGGGAGAAAGAGATAATTTGCTGGTACACTCACTTCTGGACTTAGCTTACTTATCCAAACTGGTACATTTCTTAGACTAAAAAATTGAATTTTGAGTAGTAGGACAAAGACACTGCTGATTCTTGGGCAGCCTGCAATTAGAAGTGAAGTGCAACAAACTAATCTAAAAATCCCAGATTTCAACCTAATTCACTGCTACATCAATCCAAGACACATAAGGCAATAAAACACAAAGGATCTACTGTACATTGGTCTTGTCTTGAGAAGAGGTCACTTCCAGCTGCAGTGGGAAGGAAAGAACCTTAGCAATGGGCTGCAGGACTGGAAACACAACTTAAAGTGAGGTTTTACATAAGGACCCCCATGTGCAGCCCAGTGCTGCAGCTTCTCTTCTGCTCAGGGAATGTACGGGGCACTTCCCTGTACTGCACTATCAGTGTGTGAGAAAATGTTTTGTACAAGAAAGTTAGATTTATTCTCTCTGAAGGTCAGAGAGGGAGCACGATGGATATTTGGGATGCGCGTCTCTAGTAAGCTGCATTTATAAATAGCGACTAAAGTGAAAACAGCTGTTTTGATCCTTCATTTGATTCTACTGCTTTCTCTCTGTTTCAGACAATAGCACTGTTTGATTTTGATTTAATGGGAAACAGTAATTACTCCAGTGAAAGATCACCAGCATTCAATTGCTAGCTCATCTGCCACTTTCTGATCAGGTAACAAAAGGAACACACCATCCTAGTAGGCCACATCCTCTGGCAGGCAGGCGATCTTCCAAATCTTTACTACTTAATGACTCAAAAACTGTCATAGTAAAGGCTGCAGGAATGAATTAAGGCCTAAAAGATCTGCCCTAAATAAAAATAAATAAATAAAAGAAATAACTGTGTTCTTTTTTAAGTTTGCCAAAGAAAAGGTTTAGAGATGGCTTGATCAAATACCAGTATAGCAAGAAAGTTCCAGGTACCTGAGGACTTGTTAATGTAACAGGCAAAAGCATAAGATGCACAAGTGTAGCACACTCTATGTAGATGCATAATATAATAGCAAAGAGTTATTCTACAATGAAAATAGCTAATTTTGGATGGGCAGATTTTGCCATCTGGACTCCTGGCTACACAATATTTCAAAGACATGACCACTGGGAAGTTAGTCACTCAAACCTTAATGCCCAGTGTGCCTGAGATGATGAGGGTGTGCTGCTTGGCCTGGCAAAGAAATGGTGCATATTTCCCATAAATGCTGGTCTGAATCTAATGGGGTACTAAACTCCTAAACATTCTCAAATGAATCAAGCTGAAACACTGTCATTGGAGCCTACAGGCATTTTGGCAGAGCACAACTTTCAGGTGCACAGTGCTCTGGCATCTGTTGCCAGCTGAGACCACAGTACCATTTAGATTGGAAGAGACCTTTTAAAGTCACCTAAGCCAATCCCTCTGCTCAAGAACAGTCAGATAAAGCAGGTTGTCCAGGGCCATGTCCAGCCAGGATAAGGTGTCTGAGACATTGGCAAGGGGTGGCAATTATACCCTAGGGGACACCTGAACCTTTCTGAAGTGCCTGCAAGAGGCCAAGAAAGGTGCTTCACAGCACCTGAACTGATAGATGTCTGTGTTTGGGCAAATGAACTCCAACTCTCATGCCTGCTCCAACGTGGTTCATGGAACTTCAGTTGCCTGCTGGGCTACACCATCAGCTTTGACTAGATGTCCACTGACTCTAGAGGGATCTGAAACAGAGTACGTATAGACATCAGTGCTTGGATGTCTTAACGCTGACCTGAACCTTCACTACTGCTGTCTGCCAGTCTGCGTCCTGAATTTGTAATCACATGGTGAGGTACGGAGCACTTCACTGAGAAAAATCAAAGTGAATAGTCTTGTTTTACAAAAAAAACCCCCATGCAAGTAAATAGTTTTGTTTTACAAACTCATCATAGAGTGAGCTTCTCCCTTGCTGCTTGATTAAAAAAAAAAAATCATATAAATAAATGTGTCTTAAACGGATGGTTCCACCATCTGTGACAGACATGATGTGGCTTTTCAGGCTTCCCCGTTAGATCAGGGGGTGCCTGGATCTGGTTCCTGGAGCCATACCTGTAAATCATAGAATTGTTCAGGCTGGAAAAGACCTCTAACATCACTGAGTTCAGCTGTAAACCTAGCACTACCAAATCCCGTCCTCAAAATCATCCAGTTAAATTACATCTGTTTCTGATCTCACAGATCAAAAGAGCACCTGTGCCAGTTGTGTCAGTTGAAAATGGTATAAAAATCAGCAGTGGGACACATGTTCTGGCACTGGAACAGAAACAGCTATGGGACCAGAATGGTGACTATTCTCCGAAATGCAGCTGACACTCAGGCTGCTCCTCCAGCCTTGACTGGAGCTCATAACCCTGAAAAAGTAACCACTCCACTACACAGCTCCCCTTTTGGTTCTGCCACCCTGAAGAACCTTCAGCTGCAGATCATCAGTCTCTCATGTGAAAAGAGACAGCATTATAAGTTGTACTGTCAGCTACTGTTCTGGAAATGTAAATTCAAGAGTCTTTCCACCATTGCTGGGAACAGAGTGGTTAGTGTGTTCCAGCTGATGAGACTAGATCAAGCCAATCATTAACTTTTTTTCTTACACTCTGCAAGTCCAGGTTTTAATATGTGCTGCTGAATGTTAAAGTATGAGTAATCTTTTCAAAAACTAACTCAGCACCAAATTTTGCTCTGTTAAAATACTTAAAGATTGCTTCTAACTTTGCAAATTTCTTAGCATTTTAACAAAAGTGTTGTCTTGTCTAGCTTTCTCTAGACAGCTTCTCATGAATATTCAATTTGAACAAACAAAACTTCACGTAATACTTCTGATGTTATGGTCCTATGATTTCAAAAGGGGTGAAGACCACTAGGTATAGCTGATGATCAAGTTCACTATTCTTACTACAGACAAAATAAGTAAATCATGTGATTTCACATTCAGAATCATATGAATAAAAATAAAAGACTAACCACCCACACAACTTAATTAACAACCTATCAAGATGCACTCTCATATTTATTATTGCAATAAATCTGTGATTTAAATTCAGTGGCAAAATATTTGCAAACACTTATTCAATTATTGCATGCTCTTTTTTTATCATAAGATGAATCAGATGAAGCTCAAGTAGTGGTGTAGTTCCATGATGTTTAGTGCCACACATAATCTTATGTGTGTTCTCCAGTCCTTGCTGTGCCCCTGCATAGAAACGGTGTGACATCATCTCCTGTTTATTACAGATGGAGTGACAGACACAGATTTTACTACTGTCAAAACAGCATTAACACTTGGAAGTAGTTGGGTACTAAAATGCCATGAACTTATCCCTCCATCAGACTGCCTGGTATGGTGTTATATTGCAGAAAAGATATTGTCATCGACATGTTACTGGGAAGAACAGAAACATCAAAGCTGCAGTGCAGTGATTGGAGAACAAAATTAATCTGATTCATCATCCTGAAAAATCCCATCTGAAACAAACCATCTTGAAAAACCGGCGCAGTTGCACCTTTTCAGCTAAGAACAATAAGAAAAGTCAATGTGCATGAGTGAGTGAGCATTTGCCACTTGGCCAGGCTTGGCGGGAACATGAAAGGATGTACTGTCAGTTAGTATGAAAGCAAAGAAAGAGAATGGGGGGAGTAGCACACAGTTTAGAAGGGTAATAGAGAGGAGAAGAATCAAAAGCAGTACAGAGAGAAACACTATAGAAGAGAGAAGCAAAAGGGAAGGGGGTGAGAGACCTTTTCCATTTTTTTATACAGTTCTGTCTTTTCACAAAGCTCCTTTTTCCAGTTTCCTTTGAGTGACTTTAATTCAGCATGATGAAAGACCCTTTAGTACTTTTAGCATGACTACCAGTCATTCATTTGCTAAAGACAAACCCAGCTGGAGTAGTGATGGTAGGTACATGTGTGTATGTCTGTATATACACATATATATTTATGAATACAGTCAGCCTGGGAGAATTGATAAAAAATATTTGTCAGTACTTTCAGAAAAGTTTGCTATAGCTGTAACTGAAGAATCTTTTAACAAATAGATTTATGATTGGATATATCTATATACTAACACATATTTACATGTTTCTCCTTTGAACTTATATCCAAAATATTTTTTCTATTAATAGTTACTTTTGAATAGTGCTGAAAATGTGTATTGGCACAGCATCACCCATTTACAATGCAGAGACTGACAACTATGCAGCTATGAAGTCAATGAGCTTCAATCTATTCCCATATACACATTTTCCCATTTACCTCAAAATTAAATTGCCATTCCTTTATTTTTTTCCCACAGCCAGCACAGACCTGACTCACTTAATTGGAAAAAAATCCAGCACAGAACGATATTAAATGTTTAAGAAAGTTAATGGCTATATGTCTTATCCCTTTAATTTCCAGTTGGTAATTCTTGTCAGTGAGTCTTACAGAAAAGGTCTGGATGAAAGAGAATACATGAATAACTGTAATGAAATAAAACCACCGGATTATTTTCATCAATAGACTGATCTTCCCCTGGTTACTTCTGATGGATACCTGCAGAAAAAGCATGGAAACTGCAGCAAGGACGTGGCTAATGAATAAAAAGAATATTTTTGTACAGGACATGGTGAAAAAACTCTCTTCCATTTTAACATATTTCCTAATACTTCAGGAACTTAAACACAGGGTTTAATTGCTACCAAGTAGTCCAAGGTCATGGATGACATTATAAATCACTACAGTAAAAACCTCTGATTTAAAACTTCTGTGAGATAAAAACTGACCTCTGGCTGCTGATCTTGAAGTTGAGCAACCGAGAAAAGAGTTAATAGCTTGTTTTTAAAGATCTGTAAAATAAATGTAGAGGAATCTCTATTCATTTTTTCAACTGGTTATAAAAAAAGCTATCAATGCCAAGTGCTCTGAAATGCATGGATGTGATGTTAAATAAGAGGTAGATTTAAGCATTATTGCCTTCCCTGGAAGAAAAGTGGATACAAAGAGACGATGTGACTGGATTTTCACAAATGAGTGTTGAAAGTGCTTTGGTTTCTGACTGTCCTGCTGGTGGAAGGGGGATCCAAGCTCTCCTCTCCCTGCCCTGTGGTGGACATGGATGTGCTGGTGGCAGGTGGCTGTTTGGCTGCATAAACTGCTGTAACAGCCTGTTCTCTCCCTAGGCAAAGGCACATGCCCAGCAGGCTCATCCCAGCCAAATCCAGCCTGCACACTGGCACTAGGAGAGCTCTGCTCCACACGGGGGATTAGTGGCCCAGTCAGCTCTTGTTCCTGAAGCACTGACACGAATTGCCTCTCAGTCTGGACTTTGGAGATCTCCCAGCTTTCGCAATCCATAGTTACTCTTGGGCAATTTCAACAAGCCTAAACACTGAATCAAATCAAGAAGCCTAGGTGAGAAGAAGCGTGCTGGGGCGGGGGGAAATGTCCTAACAAGATGCCCTGTGAAAAAATTAAAAAAGAGTGTCAAGAAAGAACTTTCCTCACTTTAGCCACAGCCAGAAATTAAAAGGCAGCTTTTCCTGCAAGAAGGGAGCCCTGGGTATGATACAGGGCCACCCTCATCAGCACAGAAAAATGGAGCTCCTCTGCTTCACACTTCAAGGGAAGGCCCTGGAGAGAGGGACATGTGAGGAACCTGCCTTGCCTCTAAACAACCAGAAATATTTCTTTATGCCTCCAAGGTAGTTTATTTTTCTCTGATGTTTTAGTCCTGCTTGGTCTAGCATTTACAGCACCACAGAGAAAGGCGTGGGGATGCACACTACTGGAACGAGAGGGGAAGATTTTGCCTAACAGCTCAGATTTTCAACTCACACATCCATTGCCCACTTCAATCCCATTCACCTCATTTTGAAAGAGGGAAACAGGGATTGAAAATCATCAAAAGGCCTTGACTGAACTCCACGAGGCTCCTGCCAGCCCATTTCTCCAGCTCTTTGAGGTCTCCATGACCAGCAGTTCTGCACTCCAGTGCAGGAACGGTTCCTCCCAGTTTGGTATCATCTGCAATTCTTCCTTCAATGTTGATGGAAAAAAGAGTGCAGGGATAATTTTCAGATGTCGTTTTGAAACAGAGGAGGCACTATCTTTTACACGGTGTCTTTAAACATTCCTGTCTCTTGTGTGTGCTTTTATCCTGTCCTGAGAAGTCTCAGCTGCTGTTACACTGGGACACTGAGATGTTCAGCCTCCCACTGAGGGACTTTATTGACTTTCTAGAGACAGGAGGCAATTCAAAAGCCTTTTTCATTTACCTATTGACTTTCACATCACTCCTTTAAAGGATTATTGGATCTTCAGATAGTGACTAACGATGTTATCACTATTCATTAATCCTGAAAAATGTCTGCCATCCATGGAGTTTAACAAAGAAGATTAAAAGAAGACCCTGTAGGAAAAACAAGTATAATGTCCTTAATGAAATTCCAAGAAGATAGCTATTATAAGCAATGCATCTTAGGGACTGATAATAGATTTTGCTTTCTTGTAAGTGCTGGGAGGCTCTTGTTCAATGAACAGCAAGAGAAGAGATTGGTATAAAAATGTAAAAGAGACAAACACAAGTTTAAGGTCTTGTTTCTGCAATTGTTTCTACACCAGTCTGGGCCTTGAATCTTGATACATTGACCAACTTGGGGAAGTCTAGTGGAGGCTACCAAGATGGTCAGGGCTGGAGCACTTGTCTTAGGAGCAGAGGTGCAGGGAGCTGGGCTTATTTAGCCTGGATGGAGGACAGCTTCAGGAGGATCTCACAGCAGCCTGACCCTGCCTACCTGCAGGGTTATGGAGCAGCTGAGCTGGGCTCCTCACAGGAATGCACAGCAGGAGAATGAGACACAGGAGCCATAAATTGAAAGGATAGATTCTACCCAGATATAAGGAAAGAAATTTCACTGAGGACGCGCAGGCACTCACGCGCAGGGATCAGGTGTCCCAGAAAGCCTCTTCAGTCTCCATTCTTGGGGGATTCAAGACCTATCTGGATAAAGTCCTGAGCCTTCTCGGAACAGGAGGTTGGACTGAGGGTAGCTGAGTTCCAACCCAAATCAGCTCATTCTGTGATTCTATTTCCCTTTTCATAGCAGTTTGCTATAACTTCTAAAAGCAATCCACACTCTAAACATAAATAAGTTTGTCTCCACTGCTTTAATTATGTCTGGTTTTAGAGTGAAACAAGCTAATTTGCCATTCCCTATTTGTATATCCAGATGATAAGAACCTAGACATCACCTTAACCACCTGGGAGAAAAGCAAGTCGTGCTACTTACTGTACAAGACTTAATCCTCTTACAGCCTATCCCCTAGCAGAAAGATAGGTTTTTACATTAAGAGGTGCAACACCCTGGAAAATGAGTAATGACTACAAACAATTCCTAACAATTCCTGCAAATGGAATGAAAATCCCTCACAAGTCTGTCCGATCTCTGGTTTCAAAGTGCTCCCATTCATATTAATCTATTCCAAAGATCGGATTATTCCTTTGCTGCAAGAGCCTCCATTCACACAGGCACTCATCCAGAATTATGCTGAGAACATATTGCAAAAAGGCTACATTTCAGAGCTAAAAAACATGTGCTAAACCAGACAGACATTTCCAAGGAGAGAACACATGCATGAAGTTTAAATGCTCTGTATGTAGTGGAAAAATCTATGCTCTCTGCAGGACTACATCCCCAACGCTTTTGCAACCACATGTACAGGGTGAAAAGCTTCAGGCCATCAGAAAGGTTGGTACTTCCTCTGCATCCAGCTGTCTGTAAGTAATGCAGGTTGATAATGAAAAGGGAATATTTATTTTAGTGCAAATATGGTTATGAATGTTTTTAAAATATCACAGTAATGAACTTGAGGTGTCTATGTATATTACATTTTCATATTCGTTATGAAAACTAATGTCAGCTTAAATATATGCACACATTTAAAATGTAGAGAACTTCTTGCAAATGAAAAGTATGTTGAAAAGAATTTTAAAGAAAAAATATTCTGTTCTAAATCCACAGAAGTCTTATCTGAATTACTGACTCAGGTGGATGAGGCAAAAAGAGTAGAAGCCAGTAGAATCTTGTCAATAAGAAGTTTGACCTGGTTTTGCTTCAGAACTAGAAAGCCAACTAGTCAAATCTTATACTGGTATGAAGACCCAATGTATTTCCAAAGACAGAGCGTTTTGTACAAATAAGGGAATAGCTGTCCATAGAATAATGTACATATAAGGGCATTAATGCTGGAGGATTCTGTTTTATCAAACTGGTTTATACTGATTTTAGAAGTGTTCAAATAATGTAAGTGTGCTTGGGATTCTTTAGCTGCTGTCTCTGTCATTTTTCCAGTTTGTGGACAAACAGATAAAAAAGTTCTTCCCTAAAAGCAAAAATAAATTATTTTATCCAGAGTATTATGTTCAAACTACCAGAGCAAAAACTAAAGCCTAAATGAAAAAAGAATAGCAGAGATTCCATTTCTGGGTGGAATGATATTTCATGACTGAACAATTTAATACTTACGACTTGCACCTTCTGTGCACGGGTCTGTCATCTTTTTAAATGCCATCAAAATACCTATTAAGAAAATGGTTGTTGTTGAGAAAAAGATAATAAAAATCAGGTAGATTAATAAACTGCGTGAGAAGCTTCACTCCAGAAATAATGAAGCTCATAAAATGAGCTTTGCCATTTACATTCATGTCCTAAATCAACCAAGCACTTTAATACACCCAGTTCTGACCAAAAGTCATTTACCAGCAATGGAAAGCATCAGTCAGAACTTAATAAAAATTGGTATACATTCGATCTGTGATATTAGGTCATCTATAAATAGAACAAGAGTTTCAAATTACGTTTCTTCTTCCTTCAGAACAACTGAACACCTAGAAAACAGGACACTGGATTCTGTGTTCCAGTAAGTCCATAGAAATCCCTAAAGAAGCCCAAACAGCCCATGTGTAAAAAAGGATCATTTTCAAATAACAAGTGGGATGGGATTTTTGTGTGGTAGAAATATACACTAGACAGTAGAACTGCAGTTATATGTCATAAACAACCTCATGGATCATTCCAGAGCCTGCCAAAAACTATTGCTCCTGGCCTGCTAGAACTTCCAAACCCACTTCAGTAATACCTAAAACTGCCACGTGAGCATCTGGACCAACATTATGGCAATAGGAAAATAGTATTATCTGTGTAAATGATAATCCACTAATAGGTCTGGCTATCAATTTCTGCTACCATTGTAGAACATTAGTTTTATTTCAGTTATTGGATTTTCAGAAAGGATTAAGGAGATAAGAAGCTGGTGTTCAAAATAATCATTTGAGGATAAAAATGGGAACAACAAAAAAAAACTCTGTAGCTGCTCACAACATTCACAGTTATTTTAAAGCAATTGACTTGGCTACATATAAATACAATAAATTCTTAGATTTTTATTTATGGATGTGAATATCCCATTGAATAACTGATTTACATTTGTTATAAAACTACTGATCTCTTGTTCAAATAAGAGACAATTTTGAATGTAATGAATTTCAAAAATTAGCAAATTTGGGCAAAAAAGAAATATTCTTGGAATAGAATTCATTGTAAAATCAAAACATTAAGGTAGCTGAAGTGATGCACTGTAACAACCTGTTCAAACAACAAACTCTTAAATAACTAATGAAATGATAAAATGGAAGAAAACAAACCTGATTTTTTTGTGCTTGTGCATTCTGCTAAATTCCATGAGATAAATCACTTCATTTTAAACCTACATATATTGAGGATTAATAAAATAATAGAAGAAGAAGAACGTTCACAATCTCAAGATAAAATTGCATCTTTGCATCAGTTAGCACAATTTTCTTATATTGTCCTAAATAGTTGTGTTTTTTTCCACACAAATAATATTTCAGAAATGTCATCTGATTTGTTTACAAGTGAAATATTGTTCAAGATTGGATGCTGAACCGGCTGAAGCATTAATTTGTATAACTTACAATTTTAGCGTTCTGTGATGTAAGAGATGCCTTTTATTTCCATTCAAATAACTCCACTAGAAACTATTAAATTACATTCTGCTGAAATGGCTGAAACTGTGAGGACCTCAAGCAACTCGCTCAGGCCAGTACAATATTTGCATTCTCTTCAGATGCTTTCACATCAAACCTTCAACCCAACTCCTAAGCCCCTGAGGTCATTCCCACCTTCTTTAGCAACCCACTTTTAATATGATTCTCAGTCCCTGAAGACAGTATCAGCCACAGGTTGGGTCCTTTTTCACTCCAGAATCAGCACTACGGGTTCTTAGTAGATGCATCCCCTGTCTCAGCTATACACCCTGTGCTTCAGTTCACTAATTTGCTAAATGAGAAACAGTGACACCTATCCTGTAAGTAAACTGAGGTGTGTAAGGATGCATTTAAACAAGTTTTGAATTCCAAGCTGGATGAATAGGCAAAATTGCAAAAGAGGCAATGAAGTAAAATCCCTCCAAAATTCTGTTTGCATCAAAGGGCCTTAATTCTTATAATGTTGACATAGGTGTCCCCAGGCTCTTAGAAAATAGGCGGTTCAGTAAAGGAGAAAGTAGGAATAAGCCTCTTATGAGGAAGGCTCACCCATTTTTAATGCCACGAATGAACCAAAATTGAGAGACTTTATGAGCGTTTACCCGGGCTTTGGGCCTTTAAAACACTCATGGATCCATGTGTCTTTTAATTAAACTTATCATTACAAATGTATAACATTACTTTTTATATATCTTCCTCTAAGTTTACCTTTGAGACTTATTTACAATTTATATAATTATATTTAAAAATCAATCCTGATTTCCCCAGTGCCATACAAAAGAAGAGAGCAAAATCCTGCAACATTTCCGGAGTCAATTGGAGGGCTAATAACCTTTCCCCACCTTCTCTCTCTGTGGTTTCTTTATTACTGGTCTGACTCAAGCATCCTACCATTTCTCATTCTACAAAAGGAACCAAACATGTTTTTCCACAGAACAGACAGAACAGGAGCAAAATTTTTGCAGTAAGATAAGATCAGCTTTTCACAAAAAGCTACCACACAAACATTAAATAGCTGGGGATGATTTATAAACCACTGTGAATGTTATAAAAAAATTATTCTGTTTATATAACTTGTTTCATTTTTTTGTATTCAAGTTTAATACTTGTCTTATTAAAATGGCCATTTTTTCCGTTCTCTCACTTGGTGAATGGAGATAATCAGGCACAAATTTCACATCAGATTGCAGCAATATCCATCTTGAAGGCTGTGCCGAGGCTGCAGCTGCTCAGTTGGGTGCTGGCAGGTTATCTCTCGGTCTGCAGTCCATGATGTTCTCCAAGCAATCACTGATTTAGGTGGCTGATGGCCAGTGGAGGTAGTTGCCAAACTGCTATGCTGAGGTCACCACTGCTGGTGTACCTAAACTCCCCATCAGCCACTCTGTGTTGTACCTAAGCACGTAAACAAGAATGACTAAGCCAGCCCATGGTAGATCCCAGAGTCCAACTGCAAAGCCACCAGCAAGCCTGCAGTGGCCTGACATTATTCCAGCCACTAGAGCCATTTTCATACAAACAAGTGACCGCTTTTCTCCTGACCAAAGCTGTGACCATCAGGGGGACAGTTGTGCCTGCTGATAGCCTGGCAGACGTGGCTGATCTGCTCCCTGTCACAGGCTGACCATGTGTGAGCTGCTGGCAGGAGGAAGCTTGGCTGCACATCAAGCAGGTACGAGATGTGGAGGGGATCAAAAAACAAGTGATGCTGCCTGCAAAAATAACTGGGGCTTTCTTACAACCACTGCAGGCTCAAGAGTGACCTTTCACATGACGCAGCAATGATTTTAAGGCAATGGTAGCTTGCTTCACAGACACACACAGGGCTACAGGTCATGGTAACACTGGGAAAAATGGAACCAGAAAAAACCCAAAGAAATGGTCTATTCTACATCCTCAGTTTGCAAGGACAGATGCTTTATAGCAGATATAACTTTAGAGGTCTCTGTGTTCATTTCCTCCAAATTACAGTGACACATAAAGATAAGGCTTGGATTCAAGGGAACTGTCTGACTGGACCCGTACCAGCTGCCTGATGTGCTTACTTAAGAGTAGTTCATTTCTCAGACTTGTTTCCCATTGCTGTTTTACATGCATACCAGAGAAGTGCTGTGCAGAGCCACCTAGAAAGGATACTGCGGCCAAAACAAGAGTGCAGAGGTGCAACAAAAGCAGTTCTTTGCCAGTGTCGTCCCAAACACTAAACCAGGACTTTTCAAATGACATGTGACAAACATGCACAATTCACAGGACTGCTTTCAAGATAGTTAATTCTGAGCCCTCTCCCTGGATGAGGTATAAATTTCTCACTGCCTGTACAGAGCAAGAGTTACTTTTGTTTCTTTGGTTTCACAAATCAAGCAAATATATTAATGGTAGGGAGATAACGGGAAAAGGAGCAGAACAAACTGAAAGGGCCACCTAGTTCCACGCTCTGGAAATCAGGGCTGAGTGTCTTCACTGAGGTGAGCAGAACAGTGCTCTTTCACAGGGCCAGACTGGAAGATTAAGATGTCCAGTTTAGTATTTAGCCCCCATTCAAAGTCATCACCTGTGATGCAGAGGTAAATAATCCCATCCTGGCAGATGTAATAAAACAGGTCAATCTCATGGGAATAGGTCAGTTTGTTCTCAGATGGAATTTTCACCAGGATCTGCTCTGTCACCTCCAGGAAGTTCCCTCCACACCAGGCATATTTGGCCAGCATATTGGTGCCCCTCACCATGACAGTGAACAGGAGTGTGAATTTATACATGGTGAGATTTTAGCTTTGAGAGGCAGAGGACAGATATATCCTTGGCTGGGAGAGCTGCGGAAGGCAGTGAAAACAGGTCAAGTGATAATATCAAGAGAAATTCTCTCTTGGCTCATCTATTCTTCTCTGTTCAGAATCACAACATGCTTAACTGGATCTTTCCAGCCCAGAGCAACAAACCAAATCTATAATGTTCTTAATTGCTTTTTCTTTTCTTCTCCCCCAGCTGGCAGATGGACCTGTACCATATCAGCAATGCTTTGTGTTGTGCTTGCAAGAATGATAATAGAACCAACAAAATTATTTTATTTCCTGCTCTGTGCACACTGCAGAGAAAGTTCAGTAAGCAGCGCTTGGTCTTCATGCATTTTCATTCTCAGCTCTTGCCCGAGATCAGAAATTATTTCTGCTGTATTTTGTTTGCTTTTACTATATAGTGTTCCAAATATTCTCTTTCAATTTTCACAAAGAACAGTTTTTGGAAAGAAGCCAGGCTTGCTGAAGCTTTGGTAGGGATGCTCTGGGACAGCAGACAGCAAAGCATTCTTGTACAATCTACCAACACATAGCGATAAAAAAAGAGGATTCCTATCACATGTATCAACCAAAAGTGCATACATCTAGGGCTAGATATAATGAAAATTTTAGTTACAAATGTCTGCCTTCAGAGGTAAGCTAAAGATTCAACTCAAAGCAGAGACACCCTCAAACATGCCATTCAGTAAAACAGAACAATTTACATTCAGTAAAACAGTTAACAATTCTAACATCCACAGAAAGAGCTCAAGTCTCTTCTGCCTTCTCGCTATTTTCCTGGGTTACAGGGGAGCATTTTGAGTTTAAAAAACTTCGAAGACTGCAAAGTCTTAAGAGGCGGTCCAGGTGACCTGATAAGTGTTGAAGAAGGGTGGTATTGTCTTCAAGAGGTTTTGGTACGAGTCATTTTGAAATGACTCTACTAGCCTCCCTACAGAGAACTCAGGCTAAATCATCACTTCTGATAGGAAATTTCATTAGCCTCTAATTATTTCATGTTTTATATAAAAATTACAGTGTTTTTTTCTTAGGTAATTTCAGTATTGCATGGTTGTATCCTTCTCAAACATGTTGTAGAAGAAAAAATCAGTTTTCTCCTATATAACCCCTGCATCTAAGGCTGCATGTGGAAAAGCAATGCACAAATGCTTTAAAAATTTAGCTGCTTCTTGCAGAGGAAGACTTAAGAAAACTGCTATTTCGTCTGGAATGACTGATTTTAGCATTTTCTTTTCCACTGAGCAGTCTGATAAGGAAGCAGCCTCAGCAGACAGCATGGAGTGCTATGCTACACCACAAAAAAGGCTGTGAGAGAGCAAGAAATTAGTTCAACTACTGCTTGTGCCAAACAACACTAATTTAAATACGCTTTTAGTGTGGAAAAAAATCCAGGCTGGGACCATTTCAGTCTTCGAGCAATACAAATGGTTATGTCTGTGCTTATGGAGTTGTGATTGAGTCAGCTATGAGAACCTAGGGCTGTGGTTTTCCGTGCTGTCCCGAGGAAGGGCAGGGTGTTATCTCCTCCCAGGGAGTGAGTGGGCAGTGAACCATCCATGGAGACCTCAGTGGATCAGGAAATCAGCCCATGGGGAGCTTCTGCCTCTTAAAGATGGCTTGAAATCACCAGCCTGCCTTTAGGGCCATCAGTATTTTACAAATTCTGGGTTCGTGAATTGTGAATCCAGACCTTTCCTTACTACATCCAGTTAATTATGTAAATGCCAGGGCTTTTATATGGCTCCATTCTCAATTAGGCAAACTTCAAGTGTCTGTATGGGTCAGATGAGCCAGAGTTCAATTTGAACCACAGGAGATGGAAGCATCAGATTCAAAGTTCACTTCAATATCCGCTATTAAGTAATGTCATGTTATTTCACAGCAGAGTGGATTTTGTTTTTAAATATCTATCACCTCCTTGCTGAAAATATGTAATTCTTTATCTGTGTTTCTCTTCCATTATTTGTGGGCACCAGCTAATCTCTTTGTGAGTGATTTCCCTCAAACACAAGTAAACACAGACAGAAATTTCCCACTGGAACCACAGAAATCTGTTCTTGCTTCTCTCTTCTGCGGTTGAGTATTTTCATTCAAGTTTGCATAGGCTCAACTTCCTTGCAAAGACAGAGAGAATATAGAAAAAAAATTACAAATAAAAATAAAAATAATTAAAAAATGAAACTATGCTTCCCTTTTTTTTCTGGAGGTGTTCTTCTGCTCACCTTAGTTGGGAACAAGGGTGAGAGGATTAAATGACAGAATTAGAAAGCAGCTGTAGGGGCGTGCAGTTGCTCAAACTCTACCTTCTTTGCAGGCAGGGCTCCAAGTGTATCATGGATCTGTCTTCATTGCCACTGTGCAAGCTGGAGGGGCTGCACCCTATAGCAGCCCTTTTAGTTCCCCTGCTAAATTTGGAGCTCACAAACTTCCCCTCCTTAGGCAGTGGTGAGGAGAAACTCGGGCCACTTTCAGCTCGCATACTTTCATGCACCTTTTCAATTCATAGGTCTGGTCCTACACAACTCAAATAGAGAGGAAGGTCTCTGTCAGACCAAGCTCTTTAGCAGCTGTAGGATCTGGGGATGCCTCCTTTCACTGCCAAATTTGGGAGTGTCTCAGGGAAAGAGTATTTGAAGGCACAGTCAGCAATGGACATTGCAGCGCTGTAATACATCTGTAATTCCTCAGGAATGGGATCAGAGGGCAGGGATTTCTATAAAGACGAAAATAAAACAATCTAGTGAGTCTGCCAACATTACTTACAGCAGTTAATTGACAAATTCAAATCTCACAGTTGAAGAAAATAGTAGGGAATTAGGTATTGTGTG
Organism: Dendrocincla tyrannina; assembly: GCA_035047865.1. NCBI lineage: Eukaryota > Metazoa > Chordata > Aves > Passeriformes > Dendrocolaptidae > Dendrocincla > Dendrocincla tyrannina. The sequence continues at coordinate 101,148,937 of JAWWMP010000116.1, forward strand.
TACTGATCCTAGCATTGTCAATTAATCACTAAAATATGGCTTGCACAGTTTTCTTGGCATCTTGTCTTAGGTTTATCTCAAATCACATTATTCTTGTGCTAAGAAATTCCCCTTCTTTCTACTGAAAAAGTTAAGCATTTTCCAGTCTGCTACAGAACAGTAATCATGGACTTAAATTCTCCTATGTCTCCTATGTCTGACAGTTAACTATTTTGTGGAATTATTGCTTCAGTCTTATTGTATTAAATGGCAGGTGAGGTTCCTTTTGTAGGATACATAAGCAATTCAAGCCCAAATCTTTTTGCCTAGGAATCTACACATTATATGATTATTGTTATTTTTAAATATTGGCAATTCCTACTATGTTTATCTAATCAAATCATCTCAGTGATTTCTTTTGCAACATTCCTAAGGGAAGTGCTCATTCTCCTCAGCAATGCACAGCATTTCCATCTCCACGAGGACTGACAGACACACAGGTACCTCCTGCTCTTTGAGGCATTTGTCTCACACAGCCCAGAAGGGAAATCCCAGTCCTACTTTTGTTTGCCTCTTCTGTGAAAGCTCCTCTGGAGCAGGAAAGGTCATATCAAGGGTGCATTTTCTGCTCCTTTTTACCTAAAATGTCATAGTGATACTGAATATTCACATTTTCTGGTAGGATGTGCAGGGCATATTGAGTAGTACCTGCCTCTTACTGATTCATTCTCAGCTACCCCAAAAATGAGAGACGTGAAGCCAGTTGTTGACTAAGGCCCTTATTTTAAACACAGTTTCAGAAAAGGCACCTAACAATTCACTTCCAGTGTAATGAGCACTGGATTCATTAAACACTAGGTTACATAAATCCACATTTATAACTCTCGATAGGAAACAGAAATTCAAAGTAATGTTTTGAACTAAATCACGAGAGGCTAGAGGAATACTGCAAGGTAAATACATATCACAGAAAAATGGTGGCTCCATATTTGTCCTCATGGTAAAAACATGAGAAAAAAACCCCATTCAACTATTAATGAGACTGTCATCTTGATGCAGAGGGGGTGAGGCAAATGTCATAGCATCTTTTGTAAAGCACTCTACATTAATTGATAAACAAGATGTTCCATTTCTCCACTATATTCAAAGGATTATAGCTAAAAAAAATTAATTGAAAATGACAAAACTTATTACCAAAATTGCTTGAAGACATTTTTTTTCCCTGTCTCCATATTCTATCTCCCTCCCAGGAAGATTCAAGGTTTATAAATTCCTTGCCAAAATGGCCATTTTTTTATCTCACTCTCAATTTGGAGGTGATTATTTGGGGCAACATAATTAAAAGTTTTGCATGCAAACAGCAGTAATACATGATAGAAAATATAAACCAGGAGATTTGAGAGGAAGGCATGTTTGCTAAAAGTGTGCTGTGCTCAATCCAGCTATTGAAAAGATTTCAAAATGGACTTTTCGCTCTTTCATCTGGAACAGGAGGGAAAGGACACCATGATTGTATGTTCCAAGGTCTAAAAGAAGCACACAATTAAGAGAGGAAAACAAAAGAAAACTTGAATAAATAAATGGCTCATGACCAAGCCTTAAAAATTAGTTTGCCTCACAGAAGGCCATAGCAAAAATTAACAAGGAAGCTGGAAGTAAATGCTGTTACCACTTCTAATCTACTCATTACATTTATATGCAATAAGCTATGCAAAACATGCCTGGACGAGTTGCATCTCTCCATCCTGCTTTGTTTGTTTTGTTCCACTGATGCTGTTATGTTGGACATAAAATGCAATTCTCTGGAGAAAACACTGAAGGTTCATTTTGTTTTTTACCATGTAAATGCCTGTGTCATGGACACAGCCAGTCACAACTGCTTTTGTCCTCCCATTCCCCAAAATACGCATTGAGTTTATGATTTGCTATGGATTCATAATCATCACTCAGCAGGATCTGCAAGTAGAAGGCATCAGAGAAACATGCAGTAAAACTGAGATTCCTCTCCTTCCCTTTGTCTATTTTAAAAGTCCTAAATCCAGAGAAGTCATAAAATATTCTCATTAACTACATCAGGCTATCGGCAAGGAAGGAGGGAGGGAGAGAGGGAGGGAAGGAGGGAGGGAAGGAGGGAGGGAAGGAAGGAGGGA
>JAWWMP010000116.1:101152910-101229819 GCA_035047865.1 Dendrocincla tyrannina
GAAGGAAGGAAGGAAGGAAGGAAGGAAGGAAGGAAGGAAGGAAGGAAGGAAGGAAGGAAGGAAGGAAGGGAGGAAGGAAGGAAATGATCAGGATTATCCTTCTATGTATTGTGTACAGTCTACTTTAAAGTCACATGAAAGAGAGTGAGTCCTTTTCATTTTATTAAAAAAATATATCAAAGCAATAATGCATAGTTTGATCCCAGTATGAGGGAAAATTTTACCTCTTGTTTTTTTGTTAAATTATCCCTTTTCATTAATAACAATCCTATTTTCAAAGTAAGAAACTAGAAATTCTCTGTGTGACCATTCTGTATAAGAGCAAAGTTTGTTTTTATTTCTGCAGGGACAAAAAATTGAAGCCTTTCATCAACTACCACTTATCTCCTCTTTTTTATGAGGATGCAAGTAAGTAATTATCAGTGAAGTTCAATGATCAAGGAACTGCATAAATTTGCAGTAGAAACTAATCCTGACTAATTAATATGACTAAATACATGGTTTAAAATAATCCTCAGTGCCAGTAGTTCTTTCTTAGTAATTTGCTTTTATGTTAGAATTTCATCTGTACTTCATGCTTGCTATTTGAAATTGTACCCAAGAGCCATTTTTACCTGGAAATCTAATGATATTTTGTAAATACAGCCTTGGGTACAAAGAGACGAAAATAAATACTCTATTGCTATAGATTAGGACAATCTCATGAGAACAGTGAACCAATGCCAACAATATTTAGTAAATCTGGTGAAAATATTTAAGGCATGAGTTTAGGGGATGCAATAGATGGAACTGAATCACTGTAGGTCTCTGTCACAGGTGTTAGGAAGTACTTCCCAAGATTTTTTAGTGGGGAAGGAAAAGGGGAAGATGGGTTCAATGCAGTGGTTTTACATTGTACTTTCATTAATTTGTTAATAAAGTTTTGGCTGATTTATTTTGAACAGGTTTTTAGCCATTTTAGACCTTTATTCCCTATACTCATTTTGTTGTCTTAATTGTGCAACCTCCCCTAAGACGTGCATATAAGGCTGGAATAACCTCAGATGTACATGGAGAATGAATGATTTTGTTAATAATGTCAGTGTTAAATCTGATGCTGCATTACAGCAGTGGGTTAAGAGTCCTGCTGTGCTGCCTTTGAATCCTGGAGCCCAGACCGAGCCTCAGAACTCCCACACTGTGTTCTGGGCAAGGAGCCACCATCCTATTTGACAAATTCTCCATTGAGAGATCAGTTTGAAAAACAAACAAACAAACAAAAACAAGCTCCAAACCAACGAAAGCTGTTTCAAGTGTTAAGGGCATAAGTCGCTTTGTCAAAGTCTAGAGCTTGCAAAAACATCACCCCGTGGAGAGCTGGCTGCCTCTGAGGCTGACAAGGGCACTAGGTTGTTTCCTGTATTTACCCTTCAACAAGTATATGAGTTGTCTGTCACACGGAAAAACCTATAAGGCCCATGCAGAAAATTGACAAAACACTACACTAATTTGTAATCAAGTGGGTACAAAGAAGTGCAATCCTTCCAGCTGATGTTTCTGATGCAAAGCAGGTAAGTATCCAAGTACCTTCCCTTGTACCAGCCGGTGTCAGCAAGAGCCTGTAAATAGTACCCAAAATCTGACCCTGTTCTCCTTTACACCTTCCCAAGAGCAAGAATGCCCTCCACAAGTTTGGAGACCTGGTGACAGGCCACTAAACACTCACAGTCCAAGGTTTGTCCCCATTTATCAGTGTTGGAAGCAGAGTTATCCCACATGCCACCCACAGGCAACAACTATGCCCATCCAAGTTGCCCCTGTAGTTAAGTGGTTCAGGTGCAGAGACATCCAGAGGGAACTGGTTCCACAGATGTGAAGGAAGAGTTAGCTGAATAGTTTTCAGTAGTCTGTACTCAAAAGAATAGTGGGGTTTTTTTCATCTTTCTCTATATTTTTTTAAAATAGAGAATGCTAATAAATTTAATGTGTCATTGTTATGGATGTTTTAACAAATATATATTTGGGTTTTTTTTAAAAAAAATTAGATGAAGTTTCAGTTATAACATACAGTTACTTATTTTAATATCTTTCTCTTTCCTAAATTTGACCTAAAATGCTCAGGCAAATCGCAGGTTCTTTGCAGTACTATTTTTCTCTAGGTGACAAGTATAGAAAAGAATGTCATTTAAGGACCCAATCCTGCAAATTGCAGGCTGTGTGTAGCTTCTTTGGCTTACATGGGCAATATAAATTCCTGTACCTTCTTGTACAAAATTCACAAGCTAACAAAACACAGATAGTTTCCACATAAGCACATTTCAGCATATTCTCAGGGGAGACTGAGAGATGCACTGATTGCAAATAGCAATTTCTCAAGTCCAAACCATTTCAGAAAAACTAACAGAGGCTTAAAGAAGTTGGAGATATCATAGTGGAGGTTCTGGCTATCACTAACTCAGAGCAAGTCTAGGGTATTCCCTCTGGATGCAGTGGCAGTATTTGAGATTAGTACCGGGTATCAGCCTTAAATCCCAAGTCTTAAATTCCTACTTGTCTTTAAGAAATGTTTTAGAAATGTGAAGTCACACTCTGTTTGCCATTACTTTTCCTTTAAGGCTATAATAAGGGGTTTTTTTACATGTAAGAATTTAGACATTTTTTAGTCTTTAGATATCTTCCTGCAGGGGAAGATGCAGTAAAGCAAATCCAAAAGAAACATACTTATTGGTTAGAAATTGTCTTCCTGAATGGGAGAAATCTTTTTCTTTTTCTTCACTTTTAATCTTTGTAGTGCTTATTAAGTCAGAAATGTAAGATGTCATTGCTAAGTTTAACAAGTTCCCTTGTGACACATAAATATCTGTCTTTGTCAGGACTTAGGTGAGGATGGGGCATGGTCTGACTGCAGCATCTTGTAGAGGGATTGTGTCCAGTAAATGCACAGAGCATTGCCCAGTGAGACTGAGGAAAACAGTATGCCATCCATGCTGTGAGCTTTCCACAACAGTTCAGATGAAATAACAGATCATCCACCTGGTTTCGTGAAATTTTAGTCTTCTGAAAACCTCTCACCTGCTCAGAAATTTAAAGTCTCTACTCTTTAGAAATCCTTGCAATTCCTGAAAAACATTTACTACAGGACAAGCGTAGCAACCAGAACACCACATTGATAACATGCACACACAATTTGTTGTAATGTTTTTCAAATAACTGATGTCACAAGGTTATTCAATTTTTTTTTACTTATTTTCTGGGATTTATACTATTTCCTTGTTACAAAGAGGTTTCTTACAAAAGCAGAAGGTACGAGGATGGCTATAAAAGGCAGGGTTATGGGGAGATAATTCAAAGGCAGTTGGTAATCCTCAACAGGATTTACATTATCTGTAGTTGTTTTTCCACCTGTTTCTACATTGCATGTACTATACATGTATTTATATTTCCAAATTTTGTGCATACAGTTACCAGTGTTAATAAGACTATACTTCTAATTTCTTCCTTTCAGAGACTTTTAAAAGAAAGGCAGCCTTACAAACCACAGCACAGAAACCTAGCCAGTAGAATAAAGTACTCAGACCTGAATGGTGCTGGTTCTAAATGAATATGTTGTTTTACCACATTCTACTTATATATGCATTGTGCTGTGAGTGTTAAAGCAGTAGTCAAAAAACAAGAGTTCAGCTGGAGCCTCATAGTTAATTTGGATGAATTTTCCCAGTTTCTTGCTATGCAGAAACATTATTTCCTATGGTGTTTGGGTTACAAAGATGTTATTGGCACTTAGGAGATTAGCAAGGAGGTTGAACCCGTTGACAATTAGTGGAGCACCACATCTGCTTGCCATTTGCAGTTCCCAAGGCATCAGCTCTTCTTCCTGACACCTGTCTTCTGTTTAAAGAATAAAAGATGGTTTGGCCTGTTATTTGTCTGTCACCTTCCAAGATTTTGGGGGGTTACCTTCATGCAAACTTCCACCTGGGAACACCTGGAACTTTTTTTCCTGAATTATAAATACATCAGCTCAGTGCATCCACTCCAGCAGAGCTCAGGTTCCTAGTTCACAAGTAGGATTTAAGCAAACAGAGAAAAGAGTCTGAGAGCTCTTCTGGGAGGTTTCAGCCTGAATGCAGACACCTTTCCATCTGCAGGCAGCTCTCTGAGACACTGCGACTGCTTCAGTGCCTGAGCTAAAGGCAGCATGGACAGCTCAGTCTGTCACAGGGCTGGCAACAGTTTGATTTAGGGATCCCCATCCTTTCTTCCCACAGCATCTGCAAGGAGCCGGGAGCTGGAGCCTCAGAGAAAATCCTCCCAATTTCTTAACATTCTCCTGAACTTAGATGCCACGGGACTCATACCATTTAACTTAGGTACTTATAAGGTGCTATGAATATGCCCCTCTACATTCCTCTGCCAGCTTTGACTTCATTTCTCGAGTGGTTACACATTCCAGGCCTCTGCAGAGCCCAGTGGAGGTGCCTGTGCCTGGAGCTCCCCTGACAGGAGAAGCAACGAGGCTCTGAACTGCAGCCTTGTTCTTTGAGCAGAGCTTGGGGAACAGAGCTGTACTGATGCAAACCGATAGTAAATTAATTACAAATTAATTGCAAATTGCAAAATGCTAAGCTGGTAAAGAAGAAGACTGCTGTTAGAGCAATTATTGCTCTAAATTGTTTTGGAAGATTTGGGGAAAGAGTATGTGAAAAGTAGTAACATCAAAGAGCAAAAATGCTTTGGCAATTGAGGTAGCTCTTATATGACTGTGCAGATATCTCTGCAGAGCAGACATTATAAAAGAACAGAGAGAGGCTTGATTGATCAGCCAACCTTTAGTGAACAAGGCTTCTGTGGATAATTTATCAAAACAAAGCCATCTTCCTGGCACAAGTTTGCTGTATCCATTTTGTTTGTGCTAGCTAAACAAACACATTACAAATATTCCATTATCTTTTGCTGTCTGTACTAGCATCACAGCATTTTCAGTACCAAGATAAACATTTATAAAAGCGGATCTTTGCATTAGCTTATTATGATCAGCTTTTATTAAAACAGATTGGCCAGCGGAAATAAGATGGACCTACACAATGAGGCAAGCAATTTTTTTCAGTAGCTGCCTTTGTTATAGCCTTGTCTCACAAAAAAAAGTGAGATTATTCACCCCTCAGTAAAGCAAAGATGATCTAGTTTACATTACTGTGGGGAAGAGCTCATACAGATATGCACTGCTGAATGGGTAGCTTGGGGTACACGTACATCAAGCTTAGCTTCTGGTAACTTTCTGCTGTGCACATCCCAGCAGCTCACCTTCTAATTCTCTGTGAAGGGGTGCCCTTAATCCAGAGACCTGGGATGAGAGCGTGAGAAATAAAAGAACATGGATTTATTACAAGCAAATAGTTCATTAACTCAGGAATTATTTTCTTTAGGCGTACCGTAGGAGTTGTAAGGTGCCAGGACCTGTCTGGAACTGGTGCCAGGGACAATTTGCGTTCGGGAATTATGAAAGTAGATAAAGATATGCCTGGAAGGAGCCCCCCCCACATGACAAGCTCTTTGCGTGCAGAGGAGAGTGGTCATTCTGACCAGGAGACCCGGTTTCCCTGCACAGGGAGGCACACCAAACCCAATCAGAAGAAGAGGCCCACTCCTCTCATTATGATAACAAGGCGGATCTCTGGGGATACCTAAAAAGCATGATTTTTGCGGTGTGTGCATGCTTTTTCGGACCTTCGTGGCCAGGGCACCCAGCATGTGCTGAAATAGAAACTTCCCTTTTTCTGCTAAACTTCTTTATCTCACAGATATTTGTATCTTAACTAAATTGAATAAAAGAGATTTTTCTCACGAGAGTATGATTTTTTCAGATGCACTGTTGTACTCCAGTCTGTCTCACTGCCATTATGCCCAGGTATCTAGCAAGAGCTAGTAAAAGCCTGCCCTTCCCTTGTGAAAATATGGGTAGTTGTATGGTAAATGATTTCCAAACTGCATCCTGCAAAAGTTGCCTAAGGAAGTTATAGGATGTGTGAACTTGTAGTGCCAAAAACCTTCTCAACAAAGGCCAAGTTCATGTCATAATTATTATTACTAGCAAGACTTAAGCCTTCCTAAATCTATGCAGCAGTGGGTTTGCACTTCAACAGCACATCGAAGACTAATAACTTAATGCAGCTGATACTGTAATTAATTACCAAATTAAAATCTACATTTCACATTCACTGGTTCACTTACACTCAGTAGGTCTTCAATAAGATTGAGTGGTACACATGAAAAACCTTCCCCCTGTCGACCTTTGATGCGTCCAAACAAGAAGCTTGGAGAACATGGTCTGTCCTATCACTGCTTTACTCCTTGCCTCTGGCTTAATGTAACACAAAAGAGATGGCTAGGTTAAAGTAAATAACAAGCAGAAAAGAGGACCTACTATCACCTTACACATCTATGGTCCTTCCTCTGTGTCCAGCGACTGTGTCTTCGGGGGTGTCCCTCTGACAAAGCTTGTCAGAGCTCAAGGGCAGTTTCTGGTATAGTTGTTGACTCTGCTCCCTGGGGCAGCAGTTGGTATTTGGCGCTGTGAGGTTGCTCCTGGGGTGGTACAACAAAACAAGGAAGGTCTTACAGACGTGCTCTACTCAAAACTGTGAAAGCTTTAGAAGGTTATTGGTAGGAAGTGAAGAGGGGAGGAGGCATCAGGAGTGGGATTTTGGTCTGGATTTAGGGGAGTCTACAGAAAATTACACTCTAAAGTACAATCAAAGAGGTGAAGAAATTATATTACCTGCAAGGTTAGAAACCATGTTGCGTAAAGGAGTAGAGAAAAATAACACAGCTTTTTTTTCTGCCCTGGGAGTGGATAGTCTAGATTAGTTTTTCCCAAACTCTTTTGAATGTGGCCTTGTGTTACAGTGGAGCCTAAACCTGGGAAACTCTCCTCATGCATCTACTCCTGAAAAGAGGAGGTAATCGTGGAATTGATGAACCCATGGTAAGATGCTCTGACAGGTCGCTTCATCTTCATAAATTCATGTCTCTGACTGAAAGAATTGGTGTGCCCCAGAAATTCACCTTAATTAACCAAGCTTTCATTACTGACATGGTAAGTATATCGTTTACTGTGTAATTAAAGCTGTTTGACAATTCTTTGATTACACTGCAGAAAACTTTAACTCAGTGAGAAAATCAGTGGTGCTTGTACAATTTACTATCAGAGTAACAGAGTGCAATCAGAGTTCAGCTCTCCTGTGTTACTACCAAAAGGCTAAAAGACATATAGAAAAATACATTTATCACTCCTTTCCACGCTGTCCCTTACAGCCCATGAAGATGCTAAAAACTCCCTGTGTTCCTCCAGGGAGAAGATGACAGTTGCTGATGCTGTGATCACTTCATCTATTTTTGCTGATGTACTATTCAGTGCTACAATTTGGTTCTACTAATTGATTCCTCCTACAGAAAAACAGCTGATGAACAGGCACTTTAAAAAGTATGCCTAAATAGGGTTGATCTGCCACTCTTTAAGATTGCAGCTACTTTTGATTACTTAACATAACAATAAGCATCTTAGTCACTCAGTTGCCGTAGGTAACACTGTATAACACTTGCATATTCTTTCACTATTCCTTGTTGCAACCGTAAGTAACTAAGGAAAGATCAGTTTGTTATTCAAATTATGGACTCTTTTTGTATCTCTCTACTTTTGCTTTTCCATGCAACAATAGAAGATAGCTGGTATAAGGTGTGGCTGGAAATGGTTTTACATGATGTCTATCCTTTTCTTCACCCTAATTCTGGCTGCTGTGAAGTCAGAAATGATGAAATAAATACAAGTTTATTTGCCATTTACAAAGGCATCTTCTTCTCTTGTACTGTAGCAAAACTTTAAAAATAAAAGGGTAAAGGATGACCATGTCCATGTCCATGGTGAGAGAAGTCCCATTTCCTCTCAAGGGGTAACTCGTACATAGGTGGGTAGTTATAAGCTGGTAAATTCAATTACCTTTGGAGAACATCTGTTAAAATTCAAGGGGTCAGGAGGTATAGAAAGATGCTTGTGGAAATGAGAAAAGGGTAAAAAGCTGTTACCTTTTTTCTAGCAGAGGATTCAGTGAGACAGCTCCAGCAGTCTGCAGTACAGTTTGCACTGTCTCCTCTATTTTGTTCCTTCTTCAGTCTCTGCAGTCTCTGATGGTGTATCTGCTACATATTTTATATTTGCAAGTTTCCCACTCTTACCTTCCAAAGCAACTTTGCCAAGTAAATAAGAGCAAATCCTTACAACAAAGTGAATTATCTGCGTGTATGTGTGAGGATGTTAGGAGGGATGGGGATAATATGTTGTTTTTCATAAATGTTTCATATCTCTATATATGCTTCTATAGAGAGATGAGCCATAGGTAGCCACTGGGTAGAATAAGATTAGCTTTCATCTCCTGGCCAAATTCCATCTTAGGTAATTACATTCTTCCTGACTAAATATCTTTATAATTTCAATTGGGTACAGTCTATTTCCTATTTAAAATTGCTTTGTCATACATAATGTGAGCTCCTGTATTGTCTCAGAAATGGGTTTGCTCTGCTAACAGATGAAATGATCACTGGTGAGTACACAGTCAAGTAAATAAAATGTTCTTAAATTCCTTTTGGAAAAGGAATCAATAGTGTTTATCATTAGTATTGAGCAGAGACGATACACTGTGGGAATTTCTCTGAGAAGACGTTAGGAAGAAAAGAGTTTGGTACTAAGCTAGAGATCCTTGCCTCTTTCACCTTTGGATCAGGGAGTGTCAGGACATTGGTAGGGATTTGACACCATGAATTACAGAGATATACTTAGATACCAGCTGCATGTGGGGAAAAAAGTTACCATGAAGTTGCTATGCTTTCAACAGTGGATGGATATATCAGTTAGACTCCTTGGAAAAAGGGATCTGTGCAGGTGACTTCATAGCTCTTGTGTGCAAAGCTGAATACCGAGTTGTCAGTCAGTGAGGTCAGACTTGAGCAGTTACAGTAGGTTGTCCTGGGTTACACAAAAATTCTGGTGTTCACCTTTTCTCCAAATATGCCTTTTTGGATTTTTGGTGTTTTCCTACTTTAAAGAGACTGAACTGCTAGTGATTAATGGTTCAAACATTCAACCGCCTCCTGTAAGATGGACTATTGGTGCTGACGGCTCAATCAGCAGTGTGCTTGGCTAACAATGTGCAGAGTGGCCACCCAGGTGCTGAGGGCATGCATACCTGCCACCTCAGGCTACAAGAGAAGGAGAGAGGCACATCCTGCTAGGCTGGGTAGTGTTTCATTGTCTGTACACAAATGACTCAGCTGTGACCACTCCCCTTCAGGGAAGCTTTGGGACAATTCACGTGGATCCTGAAGATATTCATCTCTTCTGAAGGGCCACAATGGATCCACGTGTGCTGATGTAACAGGCAGCTGTAGCATCCACCTTAGAAGGTGTCAAAGACTCCTGAAATGTCCTGTGATCCAGTATTACATCAGCCAGTGAAGAACTCCCTCCCAGGGGAGGTATGGAGGCATTCCCACCTAGCCTAAACCAAATAAAAGATTGGATTCAGACTTCACTGAACATGCAGTTTCCTTACCCGGGGGTTCCACCACCATCTCGATGGATCCAGACCGTGACCCCCACTCCGACCAACAAACATTGAAATTGCAACAACCAAGTCTCGCCTCTTGATGCCGCGAGCATCTTGCAGATCCTTCCAGTTGCCTGGGTGGTCCACAGCCCTGCTCTGACTGCCTGTACCAGCACCACAGCCTCACTCCAGCACAAAGCAAGCATCTGCTGGTATTGAACCCCAGCTATCCACTGTTTCCTGCCAGCACTGACTCTCCAGCTGTTCCTGCTGTTTTCTGGGCATGCGGGAGGTCTGTCCTGAGGGCACATGTGGTTTTTTTCTGGGTGGGGAAGGTCAGCCACCACCTCAGTTTGGTCCAGTGGGTGGGGCTTCAGAAGTTTCTCCTCATCAGTTGGTTTAATCCAGTTTTATCGGTATTGTTATTAGTATTCTTCTTGGTAAGGAGTTATTTTTTCACTTACATGCAGGTGTATTTGGTCTCTTTCTCTCTCTCTATGTTGGAGAAACCAGGGGTATTGAATCTGAGGGACAAGTCTTATGTCTGAGGTCTCCACCCCACCAAATTGTCTCAAACTGAGACATAGGTATAGGACAAAAATTCAGGATATGGCAACATACACATCACCCATTCAATGCAATTTCCACAGCTAATACATTTGAAAAATAAGTTCAAAATTTGAAGTGCCTAAGAGATCAAGAAATGATTACCTCAAGCACTAAATACATGCATCTATCTGCAAAATTTCCTAAGAATGACTTATTTGTAAGAATCAGAAGGAAATTAAATTCTTCCTGTGTTCAGCTGGGGTTTAGAAGTGCAAGACTCACTGTTTTACTCTTTATTCTGTACAACAGTGGAGTTTAGAAATCTATTTTTTATATAAAATACAATCTGATATGACAACATCCCTATACCAGTGCTAGGGCAAAGTTCTAGAGAACTACACGTATGAAAATAAAGAGAGAAGCATAAGAACTGAGCAAGCACATCTGATATAGCCCAGCTATTTCCAGGCTCAGGATTAATCACCTCATACAGCCTCTGACTCCAGCTTCTGGAATTATAGATGATGATCATAAAGTCTCAAGAGGCCCAAAGTCTCTTTGGAGCTGTGTTCTGCCTGTGCTGTGCAATTACAACAACAATCCTCCTTCACACTTCCAAGGTGCAAGGAAAGCTCCTTGTAGCATTCAGCAACCAACTGGATTTCTGAGCAGCCAACAAAGCCAGCATGATTCACCAACCACTTCTTCCCAGCTTCTCTTTCCTTATAAAGAACAATGCTGAGTATAGTAATTTTAAACTACGTCTTTTCATTACAGGCTAAAATTAAGTATTTTTGGTTTGCACCATACAGTACTTTTAGTCCAAGAGCCTGCTATTCTCTCTTCTTGTGGTTTTTTCCCCCTTGTGCTTATGAATAAAATAAACTGAGAATAAGTTTTCAAGCTGTATTTAACACAATTGTCCATTGAATGCTACAGTTCTTGCAGGTCATTTGAAATTACTTGGCACTGAGCCTCTGACTTCTGCTTGGCACCAATATACACAATATGTTTGTTTTTCTGAAAAATGTCCTACTTTAAGTGGTTGCAGCATAAACTGGGTCTCTCACTTATCAGTATATGCTGGATAGTCATACAATGCTTTGAACAGCCATGGAAGAAGTACTGTGATTAAACAACTACTTACATTGCACACCACAATTAATTTTTGTTTATTTATATTCTGTTGATTTATAAATATTAACATTATTAAAAGGATTCCATCAATAGTCTCTACAATGGTAACAAGCAATTTTTAATTCCTTGTGCTCTGTCTAGGTCATCTTCTCAGCATTTATCATTTCTTATTCTAATGATAAATGCATTTCTTATTTTAATGATAAATGCATCTGGTTCTATGGCCATTGAACATCTATGTCACCCACATGTAGGGCCAGCTCCTTATAGAGTGGATGTCCCTATCCACATATCAGAACATCCACACTGGGTATCCTCTGGGCAGAGGGACTTGAAACATTACTGTGACTTTCTGTGATTTTTTTAATTCCACTAACTTGGAAAAAATATGAGGGTGATGTCATAGCCTGGGACAGTGGAACAGTTTGTGCTGTAATGCTGAGTGGTACATTGAGTAGAGCCTGACAGAGATTTGGGTGTGTGAAGTTATGAGACCTGTCAGGACAGTAAGGGAAGATAATGTGTGGGCTCAGGCACTGTGAACTGCACCCAAACCATCCCTGACTCAGACTCAGGTGGTATTATGGAGTGTAGAACCTCTCCCAAAAGGAGAGCCCTGGACTGAAATGCCAGGCATGTGGTGTAGAGAATAGGGGGACAGGATCCAACAGTGAGATGAGGAATTATTTGGCAGGGATTATGTGCACAGTATTTCTCTTTGCTTAGCTGGCAAATCACGAGGCAGCACAATAATGCCTTGGTGACAAGACGAAGCCCCAATGACAAAAATTAGTTTCTTTCTCAAGACTTTCAATAGGGTTGGACTAGTCTAAATCAGTGCCATACATCAGCACCTTCAAGATACACACAAATATTTCATGATTTGACCTTCTAGGACATTTGTAATGGACTACAAACTAAATATTTTCTGACTGCAGAAAGTGTCATGTGAATGTGGAGAAAGAAAGAACTCACTTGGCTGGGAGTGGCCACATCGCTGCCCTCAGGCTGCATAAAGGTGATGAAGCAGCAGTTTGTGAGGGTCTTCTCATGTAGGTGTGCTCCAGGCAACCAGCTCAGCTGTCAAGCGAGAACATCGCAGTAGAGAAAAACATACTTCTGTACCAGTTATTATAAATCTCATTCCTTTTTAAGTGCTTGCAAAGTTGCAAATCACATGCAGACATCAAGTGCCAAGGGAGCTCTGAACTCGAGTTCACAGAGCTGAAAAACGTCTTTTGTAAAATTCACATCTACAGCCTCTATGAAGCTAAATGCAGAAGGTAAAAAGATTAGTTTCCTGTAATCTTAAAAGAGAACTTTCTTCTGCCTTTTCCTGGCTGAGGATTAACATCCCTCGATGTTGTGAAGGGTTGTTTGAAGAGCCTGGAAGTTTGAAGGAGACACAGCCTCCTTGTGTGATGCAAATTCAGGTCCCAAGTGTTTGCCTGGATGCCAAAGCCTTCTCATTCCAGCCACCCAGCCACTTGCCCACTACCTTTGCAAAGAGCAAGGAGGTAGCAGGCAGGTTGGAGGGAGGCACAGCAGAGCCAGGGCCGAGCTGAGCATCATCAATGGCTCTGTCAGACCTGAGCTGGCAGTGTAGGACTTGCAAACTGATGATTCTCATTTGAGTCTTATTTTGAACAATTTCTTCAATAATACATGTTCAGGGCATGAGTGAAAAGTATGTCCCACTCCCCTGCTGAAATAGTCTCTGTTCCTACAACTGAGTTAAAATATCCCTTCCTGCTACTTGCCTTTACTCATGGCAATAAAATATTTAATAATTTACCAGGAAGTAGGTTGCATGACTTGACATGAAACAGAGCACAGCATAATGATTCCCATCCTTTTTCTCCAGGGAAAGATTCTACTTTTTGTAAAACCATCAAGTGATGTCTCAGAGCCATCTGGTGATGTCCAGGATCTTCTCTTTTTGTTTGAAAGTCTGAAATAAATTTGGCTTGTGTTCAGCAAGTGGTAAACAACCAATCAATCCTGGGAAAAAAAAAGTCAAAGAGAAAGAATAGAACAAATACAGTGAATGTTGCTGGTTTGCTCCAATACTTGTGTGGAAAGCTCTGCAGCTGTTACTATGTCAATGACATTGTTAATAGAAGAGCATTTCTATAAAATTGCTCTTAATAGAGTTGTTAGTGCAGTGTTTGCGTGCCTTGTACTGGTGCCCGATTAGGATAAGTTGTGAGCTGACTAGGGAATTGGTCCTTATCACAGCTGAGAGCATATGTTGAAACTCCAGCACCAGAATATGGATGACCTGGGAGCACCTGGGGACACAGATTTACCGCACACATGGACAAGTGTTTAGAAAGTTTGGGGTGGTGTTGCTTCCCTCCAGGACGTCAGAGGTGTAAGATGGAGGTCCCACTGGCAGCCTCCATGCCAAATCCATCTGTGCTGCATCCCAGTGATTCACCTTGGACCCAGGGCATGGGAAAGTACTTCCAATCCTTTTGACGCAGGAATCCTGCATTTATTACCCACCTGTTCTCAATTGTACCATAACATTTGCTGGTCATTTTAATAGTGTTACGACTTCAAGAGAACAACTTGGGTTTGTTTCATTTCACCTTTTCAATGGCTGGGGTGAAAGTCAGATATTCCTAATTGAATTGCTTCTTCATGCAAATGTCACTGGTCTATACTTATGACAATTACAATGCAGAAGGAGGCATTAGAAGCTTTCCTGAGATTAAAATAATTTTTATAATAGCATATATAGGAGGAAAACACTTTGTTTGTTTTATAGAGCAGTGAGTAGGGAAATCTATTAGTTTTGGAAATTGGAAATGTAACATCACAGCAAATGAAGGGGCATACAAAAATCTATCAATAGAACTACTTAAGGAAAGGATGAAGCAAATAAGATACTACTCCTTCAGTACTGGGAGAGCTCATTGAGAGCTGGGAGAAAGACTTGGAGGTGCTGGTGGATGAGAGCCTGGACATGAGCCAGCAATGCACCCTTGCAGCCCAGAAAATCAAACGTGCCCTGGGCTGCATCCAAAGCAGCATGGCTAGAAGGTCAAGGGAGGGGATTCTGTCCCCTGCCATGCCTTGGTGAGACCCCACCTGAAGTGCTGCCCTCAGCTGTGGGGTGTCCAACACTGGAAGGACATTGATGTGTTGGAGCAAGTCCAGAGGAGTCCACTAAAATGATGGTCAGAGGGCTGGAGCACCTCTCTTATGAGGAGAAGCTGAGAGAGTTGGGGTGGTTCAGACCGGAGAAAAGGCAGCTCTGGACAGACCTTATTGTGGCCTTCCTATAAGAAAGAGCAGAGTCTGGTGCAATAAGGTGCAGTAGTTTTAAACTAAAAGAGGGCAGTCAGACTACATATAAGGAGAAGTTTTGTACAATGATGGTGGTAAAACACTGGTAGAACTTGCCCAGAGAAATTGTGGATGCCCAGTCCCTGAAAACATTCAAAGTCAGGTTGGACAGGGCTCTGAGTAACCTAGTCTAGTTGAAGATGTCCCTGCTCATTGCAGAGGGGATTGGACTAGATGAACTTTAAAGGTCCGTTCCAACTTAAACCACTCTAAGATTCTGTGATTCTGCCTCTCAGGCTATCTCAGGTGCAAGGCTTACTCTGTGTCTTCAGCTGACCCCAGTTGTAGCTAATTATATATAATGAAATGGCACCTAAAGGTTACTAAGATTTCACATTAACATTAAGGTGCCAGAAACATACAACTTCTCAAAAAAAGGTAAGGTGAAGATTGATACGGAAAAATGATGGTTCTACATTTGCCAAAGGATTGCAGACCTGGTCTGGACCCACTCTGCAAGTGTTCACTCCTGCAACTGTGCCCTTGCCATGTCACAGCGTGGACAGTGTGTGTTTTTGCTGTGTAGGAGGAGTATAAAAGCAGCACTAGAAAGGCAGTCACAGCAATAACAGTTTTTAATTATATGTGAGTACAGGTATATATCACCTGAATGGGGCTAAAATCATCTTGCTGTTGAACAGAAATTGGTAACAAAAGGTTTAAAATTGGGACAGGCAATCGGTATTTATCAGTTTGGTCATTCTCTCTATTTTTTTTATTATAATGAAATACAATTGGTAAAAAAATAAAATTGGATGGTTGTTTTAAATATTACTTAATCAGAAAAGCTAACCCTTTTTAAAGTTACTAGAAACTAGTGAAACTAAAGAAGCCTGCCATGCTTGAATTTAGGATGTGATTTTAAACAGTTGTATCTTGACTCTTCCACAGTGATATGAGAAAGACAATGGCCTTATTCTGATTGGTGCTCCCATTTTCTGCATTCACTTGGCTGCCTTTAAGTTATTTATAACTTTCAAAAAGCTGTTTAAAATGTACTTAATAGCTGGACTAAAGTAGTTTCATTGTTGTTAAAATGTTTTTAAGAAGTGACATGTGATTATTTTTGACAGAAGCTCGGCACTTAACGATCCTTGAAACCTAATTTTTGCTTCATATGTTCTTCCATGGGGAAAAATCTCTTCTTAATAAAAGAAAAGGAATAGAATTTGGGTGTTTAAGTACAAACAAGGAAGTAAGATGCATTGTGTTTGATTTTAACAAAAGCTGACTTCCTCTAACTTCCCGACTACCTTCAAAAAGCAGTATTAGGAACACGGTACTTACTTCACCCGTCTTACCTATTGAGACCTCAAGCTCTTTGCAGGGGTGGCCAGAGTACTACTTACCACATGCAGTTTCATGCTCCAGTAAAGGAGCACTTCTGCAGTGATTAGTACAAAAATAGCTACTAGGCCAGACTCAAAGGGCACAGGGACAGGACCTGGACCTTCACAGTTCTCCAAAACAGCCTAAAAAGAAGAGCCTCAGGTATATATGGAGTCTTTTTATTCATTCAGACTCTTTGTACAAGCATTTGAGACAGTTATTTCCCCCTTCCCTTCCTTTTCCTCTTTCATTCCCATTTCTCTTCCCACTTCCCTTTACCCAATTCATCCTCTAAACATCTTCACCTCGAGTCTTGTTCAGATATTTAAATCCATGATAAACCTGCTTAATTATCCAAGAGCTGGAGCATAGAATGGCAAATAGTTGAGCTTCACTTTCAAGAATTGCAAAAGGAGAAGATCTCACGCATTTCTGTCTTACAGCACCTGAAGGGAGGCTACAAGAAAGCTGTTAGAGGGACTTCTTACAAGGGCATGTAGTGATAGGACAAAGGGTAATGGCTTTAAACTGAAAGAGGGCAGGTTTAGATTAGATATTGGGAAGAAATTATTTGCTGTGAGGGTGGTAAAGAACTAGCACAGGTTACCCAAAACAGCTGTGGGTGCCCCATCCCTGGAAGTGTTCAAGGCCAGGTTGGATGGGGCACTGAGCAATCTAGGTGCTTTAAAGATCCCTTCCAAGCTAAACCATTCTATCATTCTATGATTTCAGAGCAAAACAAGGGCAAACAAGATGCCTGAGCAGGTGCTGGACACCACCAGGCACATACTGGCAGCCTTTCTGCCGAATCATATGGAAGAAAAATAAGAAACATGCTCCATTATGTGCATTTTCCTGCTGTGTCAAAGTGGGAGCATCAAGAGATATTGAGATATAATAGTGGTAGAGATAGCAGACCAGTTAGGAGCATTCAAAATGAAGAGGAAACCCCCGTCAAGGAATAGCAAAGGTAATTAACAAACAAGGACCTCAGCTTGAAAGGACTATCAGACCTGGCCTTGAAGAACTGCAGAGGCTACCAGGAAGCTTTTGATATACATAAATAGTTACAGCCTACTGAGCAGCAAGATATAATACCCAAATATAAATTAGGACTTTAAAAATATATAATTAAAATACTGTTTTTCAGCACAGATAGCATCCTTGTTTGTGAAGCAGAGAAGTTTTAATTAATTACAAAAAGAAAGTCCCTTTGTCAGGAAAGACTATACTGTGAAGTTGACACATGGGGATGTCCGTTTCTATCAATTAGAGTGCTTGTGTGGAAAACAAGCAAGGAAGGAAAATAGTTTGATTAGATATAGCCTTTCACGTATTACTGTTTGCAGTGACTATCCAGAGATCCAATTTACATTTTCTTGTCCTCAATTTACAATTTTTAATGATTAGGAGGCCAGAATGAATGGCTTTCTGTATGCTTCCTCTAAACCTGGGGCATGATCCAGTACATGTCATCTTCTATTCCACAGACCTGCAGCCCAGCATCCCTAGATTTAATAACCTTCACCATTTCATAAACTTATCATCTCTCAGTTATCTGTTTACAGAGAAGGAACTTATGCTTTTCATGTTTGTTCATCTGAAGAAATGTCACTTACTCATCTCAGAGCTGGTTATTCTACTATTTTTTTCCATTTGCACAGAAGATGTTACAGTTCTGATTGTTCATGAGAGTGAAAAAAACCCCGAAAAAACAGAAAGCTGTGCAGTCTACACCAAACATCTAAAAAATATCTAATAGAGTACAAGATTTTTATTGGGACTGCTATATTTCATTTCTTATGTGATTTCATTACATCAATATACATTCTGTTTTGAGAAGTAGCAAAATACTATTAGAAAATAATTTGCTTTTCTAATGAGACTAATAAATTCATTTCTATATCTGTGAGGATTTCAATCAATAAAATAGTATTTTCATTTAGGGCTCAATAAAATCTTTAAAATATATGTGAACTTCAATTTTGTCTTGGAACACATTTACAGAATATAATTGCTCTTAATGATCCATGAAGGGAAGCTGTAGTTTTTCATATATAATTTCTAAAGAGAAAGCATAAAAGGATAGCTATTTTTCTACTTCTGAATTTAAAGAACTTCTCTGGTTGTCATCAAGGTTATTGAACCACCTCTGTTCAATGTTCTTCACTCTTTTAGAAGTAGGATATTAGGAAACAATTGAGAATTACCAAAGGAAACAAGAAGGAAGCTGATGATTTGGGGACAATTAATGGGACTTAATGGGACAATTAATAATTAATTGTCTAGAGACTTATTAATAAACTTCTACTTTTCTATGTATATGCATCAATTTTTAATTTTTGTATTGAATTTTGGTCAATCCCTTAAATTCCTCTAGCCCAATTCCAAAATCAGGAAATCACACAGAAACATCCATTCAATACTGACATATGCTTTTCATTTTTCCCACTGAAATAATTTCCCAGGTACCAGTTTTTCCTCCCACTGTCACTGGTGAATTCAGCCTCCTAGAAAACATGCCATGAATTTCAAGCTTCTGCAAAGCACCTCATTTAAAACTGCTGCCCTCTCTAAAACAGAGAGGAACTTACTGGCTTTCAAAGGCCATGACTTTGTGAGTCCTGATTTCCATAGGCAGTGAACAGGATCTAAACCTTGTACTTGGTACAGAAGAGGCATCAGGGCTGCCCAGCAGAGTCACTGCTAAGTCACAAACTTAGCCATGAAGTTTGGATCCCAGCATGGTATTCAACGGTGTAGGGCTACAGTTTGGTTTGGCCCATTAAATGGTCAGGAGTCACCTAGGAACTTAAAATCCAGGTCTAAAATATTATGTCCTTATCTAAGTAAGAGCACTCACACTGACAAGTAGAACAGGTTACACATTTCAGCATTGGGTATGGAAATAGATGGGTATGACAGGTTTCACCATGGGACACACGTGACAAGTACAAAGATGGTAGAGGAGCCACATTTCCAATGTCACATGCTCATAAAACATTAAAAAAAAAGGCAATGATTACTACTGACATGACCTAAAATGACAATTTTGATCTAAACTGAGGTGTTTGTGGGTTCAAGACAGCAAGATGCATGGGTATCCATGGATTATTCCTCACGTGAACAGCTTCCAAATCACCTCTGACAAAGATAGTGTACCAAACTGACATTTGAAGTCTGAAGCTTTAATTTTATTCATGGACTGTGGTCCCCATCCTCCTCTATGGCAAGGTAATTTAGACAATTTGTAAATACAAGCAATTAAGCAGGTGTAAATAGCACCATGGAGCATTTAAGTGTACTCTTTTCCACTGAGAACAACATAGTTAAATGAAGTCGTTAATTTTGTCATTTGCAGGAATCAAGCAATACAGTTACATGCTAACACATAATTAAATAGTCAAGATTCTGTCATCATGATTTGATTCACAATATTTCACTAGAGAACAATCAAGATCCATCCATAGATATATGGGCATATTAAAATGGAATATGGAAATGATTATGTAAAACCCACCCTAGATGAAAGATATTCACTTGCCAGCTCTACATTAATTGGATAGGCAAAAGGAGGCATTTTTCTAACACATTTCTAACACTTATTTAGCCAAGCCACTTGGCCAGAACCAAAATGCTCTGTCAACATATGGTGTAGGGTGTTTAAAGCAGCATTTGTGGGTGATATCTTCACACATTTGATGTGTTAGCTTCAATAAGGAAACTCAAATTAGACACACACATTTTTACCCTGATTCAAAGAGGGCTGTAGGATCCAGGACACTCCTGAAGTGCCCTGGTGCAGGTACAGGTCAGCCCATATGTTCACACAACAGCAGCATCATGAACAGCCGCAGCTCCACAGGGATGTGATGTGCTTTTGGTTTCAATGGAAAGCACTACTGCAGCTGGAAGCATAATGGCCACACACTGGCACCCCAAAGCAGCAGGGCTTACACTGCTTCTCAGCCACCAAGTGAGACAGTTGGAACAAAGTCAGATGGTTGGTGCCACCTGCCAACTTCAGAGCAGATCACAGTCCTGTGATTATGCAGAAACACCATGCACAGCCCAGCACATTGGAAAACATGTGGCTGGGGACCATGCATTGAAGGATGTTATGTTCTTAAAGGAGGTGGTGGGTTTGGGGTTTTGTTTTGTTCAGGTTTTTGGTGGGGGGTTTTTGGTTGTTTTTTGTTTGGTTGTTTGTTTGTTTGTTTGTTTGTTTTTTAGTTGGTTGGTTGGTCTGGGATTGGTTGGTTGTCTTGAATGCTTTCACCCAAATTGTGTCTATGATGTACTGGGGGCCCATGTATATCCTATATATATCTTTCCCTGAGTCTTAGCTTTTGCTCTTCAGTGGTTTCTATTGGTTCAATAACTTAACTTTCTGATCCTGTGGCTATTGGACTTTTAAGACTAATTGTTTTTGTGCAGGGTGGAAGAACTGTTCACAAACAGTAAGTTCTTTCAAGAGTCCTCAGAGAACATTGTAACATCCACAATGAGAGACAGTTAACATTTTTCCAACATACTTTTCATCTGCAAGTATAACTGGACCAAAAACCTGTTCTAAAGCAAAAACTATTCGTCAGACAGAGGCATAGCTTATAAAAATGGAAAGAAAAAAATTCTGAAATTGTCAGGAAGATTTTTATCAAAGTTTTCTGTTGCAGCATTGAGAATTATGTGCACTCTCTGCATGGGTTTCACTTGTAACCTCACCAGCTGTGAAATGGTAGGAAAGGGTTAGAAGTGCTACATTTCAAGAGAAAGTGTTGTGTTCAGAAATAATTGCCAAGCATGCAAAAGGGAAGGTGTTACTTTTAAAAATGCAATGTATTTTTTTCCTTCTCTTCTTCACACTCTTACTATTTCTGAGCTCTACAAAGCTGGAAGAGTGTCAAAGTTTGTGAGTGTGGCAAAAGAGAAAGCTCATTTTCATGTTTTCGTCTTTTGCTCCTGGAAAATATTATAATTTCACATAGAAATTATTCCTGACAAAAGTTCTACTTT
Organism: Dendrocincla tyrannina; assembly: GCA_035047865.1. Lineage (NCBI taxonomy): Eukaryota > Metazoa > Chordata > Aves > Passeriformes > Dendrocolaptidae > Dendrocincla > Dendrocincla tyrannina. The sequence continues at coordinate 101,173,874 of JAWWMP010000116.1, forward strand.
TCCAAATCTACCTATGCATGAAACAGAAAAGACAGATTAAAGGAACTGTCAGCCATCAGAGTGAAAAATAGAATCTCATCTCATCTGACTTTTCCTGTCCCTAGTATTCTTACTGTTCCTCTCTAAAATGTTCCCTGATGTTAAGTAAGATTAGGACCTGGCAAAGGTAGAAAAAGATCCTGTAGATTTCAAGAAATTATTAATAATTCCTCTTTTTGAATAATCCTGAAATGGTAATTAAATAATTTCCTAAACAGTCACTGCCACTTTGCAGCTGCTAAATTGCCACAGCAAATTCAGTTTAATTTTGCCCATGACAAATCAAATGTTTTTGGTCTCTTCCTCCAGACAAACTCTTCAGTCATATTTCCACAACTTCTTATTGGAGACCATACATTCTCTTGCCATGCCTGCTCTCACACAGCAACCAAGTTCCCTTGGATGTGGAAACCATCCACATTGCTATTCCTCTAGCATGCATTATCAGATCAGGAAAACACAGCCACTCACTTTTCCATGTTCAGCCCCCTTCACTTACCTTGCAATAATTTTCATATCCTCTGACTGTAAATCCACTCCTCTAATCCCCAACTCCTGCTAACAAGGAGTTCATATTGAAAAAATACTTTTGTGCTTAAATCTCAAATACAGAAGTCTTGGTGGAGAATCTGAGGAAAGAATGAAGAAATGCCACAAACAATCAGACAAAATGACACAAGTCTTTCAAATGTATTTGTCTGCCAGTATTACACTAGAACACAGAATGGTGTGATTTGTCCTTCCACTGGACAATGTCTTCATTCCTGCTTTGCTTTCACAGTGTCTCAACTGAGCCTTTTGACAGCACTGCCAATTGAGAGCAGCAAAGTGCCTGATGAGCTACTGGGTTTGATAGATCTACATGTCGTGCTTGGTCTCTCAGAAGTGTTTTCAGGTGACAGAGTAAATTACAGCCACAAGGTGACAGTGTGAGATGTCATCAGAAAATGTTACCAACAAGACAAGGCTAATGACCTGTCCCATGAGGTGCTCAGGTGAGGTCCTTGTCACTGCACCATGTCATTAATGAAATGGGTCCTCAACAGAGGGCAAATACACTGAAAGTTACTGTAAGAAATGAAAATGGGGAAACAGGGAAAAAATCCGCTCAGTATGTTAGTGTGAGTACAGGATATCTGCTGCATATATGGGTTGGATGTGGGACTTACTCTAATAGAAGGCAAACCAGGTTTGCTCTGCTAGCACAGTAAAAAATTATTAAAAACAAAATGATTCAACCTTTCTGAATATTAGATTTTGGTTCTATATACAGCTTCATGATGGATTACATGTTTTAACTACGCTGCCCAAGGAGTTTTATTGCCGGCCCAAAGAATATCTTCCTTGCTCCCAGGTAGAACAAGCTGTGATCTACTGCTATCAAGTTCTCCGAAGTTTAACAAGATTAACGGGGTTTCCACAACCTTGGCAATCTCATTATCTTATGTTTTTAATCTGTTGCGTGCAATTTTTTCACTCTTCATGACAAATGGAATATTATATAACCTTTCATTACAATTATTCTCAATATACTATGTGTAAAAGTTACACCCCTGTGCTTTCAGGTAGTTGAAAAAAACCCCAGAAACAAACCAAACCAAAACACAAGCTGCCTGAAGTCAGATGTGTTAATTATGATGTGGGACAGAAATACCAACCAAGAGACCTATAGAAAGAAAGGGAGAGGAGTTGAAGCACATGATAGATTCATGCACAAACACAAAAATGAAACCTGTCCTGAAAAGGAATGGAGGGAAACTGTGTTATTCCATTATGGGCTGGAAATAAGGCAGGTTACTTCAGGAACCTTCACTAATAAACCAGACAAAACACAACCCAAAAAGCTCTCCAGTGCAAAGTAACTTAGATGGGGAAACCAATTATTCTTTCACACAAACTGGCTTTGAACAGCTCTTTTTTTTTTCTTTAACCAAAGAGAGAGCTATTGTATCACCTGCAGCTCAAGATATTTTAGAAAGTTTTGCATTTACAATCAATAAGTCAGAATCAGTTTCAAAGCAGTGAGTAGAACTGCTGCAAAGCATCTCTATAACTACGATCCAAAATCCTGTCTTCAGTTTGTTTTCACTTTTATTTGATAAGATTTTGATGATCTGTCTTCATTTCTCCGGGGTACTTTGCTTGCATAAATGCAAAACACAGAAAGATGCTCAGCTCTTTTAAAGATTTTTGCTAAGTGAAACTCAAAAGGCTACATGGGTGAGGAAACAAATTATGCAAATAACTTGTGCAAGGAACAGCCCCTTTTTACCATCACTCATATGTTTCTACAGAATGATGGGGTTTTTTCCACATTGCATATTCCATTCTTTTACAAGTTTCTTATAACTTTAAGAACATAGGATACCTTAGTTAATCTTGTGATTTCATTCCGCACAATGCATTTCCTTTGTCTAGTGTTTCCATAACTCTATTTCAAATTAATGAGGGATAATAAGTAAATGCTAAAATGCCTGCCTGTTCAGAGCTTTGAATGTAATGTTTGTCTCTGTACTCCTTCCAGAGTGCCATGTAAACGGAACAGAGTACCAGAGACTTCCCTCATCCCTTGGAAGGAAACTGGGCTGGATTTTTAATGAGAGTCTGTAGGAATACAGATTAACTGGCTACATGTGTTTGTCATGGAAAATCAAATAGGAGTTCCCAATATCCACCAGACATGTTAGCATGCTGATGATTTAAACACATTTTCCCAGCATAATTAAGAAAACACTTTTTGAGAGACCTCATCACATTGTAACTGTCACAGTAATTTGCCATGCAGCCTGCAGTATCCGTTTCTAATTCCAGGAGTAATTAGATATCTCCAGGGACTTGCCCTGAATATATTTTCTTGTTTGTCTTCTGTACTTCTCCAGATACACTGATTTTGCACCTCTCTTGTCAGGGAAAGAGCATTAGAATCACTATTAATTTTTACCATTTAGACTTTTACAGTAATATGATTGCTAAGACATAAATTGGCCTTTTTACTCATCTCTTCCCACTTCTCGCTTATCTTAGATAAATATCACTTATGCCACTACTAGTTAATAATAAAGCTGAATTAAATTTAAGGTGCCCTTTTTCAGCAGGGATCTAATACTGGCTTCCCTGAGGCAAGTAAAAAGCACTGTGTAAACCAGGCTGGCCATGCTAGGAAATGGTCCAAACTCTATCCAGGCCTGGAACCAGCCCAAACCTCAACATTTCAAATATTTGCTTCCTCCCTGTGCAACTACTTTTCTCTCTCTGAAAAAGGAGATTTTCTGTATCAGGTTATGCTGTGTGGGCTCACCCATTGAGGGTTACTTACTGCTTCAGACAGAAGTGACTGTGTGCTCCAGACCACCCCAAAGCTTTGGGGGATCACTCAAAACAGTGTCCAAGCAAGGAGGTCAGTTCATAGTGACAGGCACAGGAGAAGCAGCATAGTGGGCAGTTCATGTAAATGTGTAAGACTGAATGCTTCTTTCATGGATCTTTCAAGCTAATATTTTTTAACATGTATCATATCGTGCTGCAAATACTAATTTTCTATTGTTTTCAGTAATTTTAAATTAATTCAGACCAGCAAAGATTACTGTGCAATTGGAGTGACACTTCTGTACAGCTTAACAAATTCCCTTATGTGTATTACCCAAGCAATGTCTTCCACAGCTTCATTTGATGTTTTCTTTCCATTTCAGTTGAATACAATTGCTTTAGCAATCTGAAAAAAAACCCACATTACTGGCCACCACTCCTAATCACACTTATCTTTAAGTTTGCACTAAATCATCACATGTAGATTGAAAAGCATTTTTTTATCTATTGCATGATTGCAGGTTCCTTTCTAATCAGTCTTCATTGGGTTTTGTGTATCAGCTATTTAATCAAGCCCTAAAGATATCCTTGCCAAGGTATCCTTGGTATCCTTTCATTGCAACTTATGTCAATTCGTTTCCAAAAGACAGGATTCTGATATGAAATATATTTCTCTGCAGCTGTGAAGGTTATAGCTGCCATATCTAAAAATGGAAGGAAAATGCTGTGTCTTCAGGTACACCTTTCCATCTGGAAAGAATTTTCCCCTCAGAAGTATTTCATAACACTTTGTTCTCTCTAGTTTTTCTAACTCACATACTGAGATTCTCACCAAGTCTTCTGGGGAATATTCCTCAAAACTTCCCCTATCCTAATGTCATCCTACACAAACCATTGAGTTTCCATTGCTGACAATTCTCAAATGTTTGCCATCATGTTGTCTCCACTGTTCCATAAATATTATTCATCTGCTCCATATGACATAACCATAGCTCAGTTTTCAGTCAGTAAGAATTTTGTTTCCTTTCTATTACTTCCCTATCATTTAAATTCATTTTAATTACCACCCACATCCCAGTACTACATAGACATAAACAAGTGAAAAGTGGGTCTCTCATGCCTCTTCACACAGTACAGGACACAGCAAGTGTACTCCCAGCCTCTGGTCTCTGCAGCATGTTTGTTCCTCTCCTGCCAGGACAACGCATCCCAAAGGGAGCTTTGCCTTTGCAGCTTTGCCACACTGCAAATTCAAGATACTATCAGTGCATTCTCAGCTTTCGTTTGAACACTTATGGATAAATATTTACCGTTTCTAGGTTTTGTTCACTTAATTAATACTGACATTTGCTTGACATGTTTACTTGCATTTTCAAAGTGCAACATTGCTAAGTAATTTTATAACTGTAGTACTGACCTCCCTCCTCTTGTCTTACTGCACTGTTCTCAAGAAGATTGCAGTGATTCCTTATTTAGTATGTATTACAAAATGGTCCCTTTACTCCAGGATACCAAAATGCTAAATGAGATCAATACAAGGTCCAGCACAAGAACCAATCCTTGAACAGGGGTGAGCCCTAACCTAGTGCACAGGGGTTTTCTGGTGGCCATGGCACAGTGCATCATCAGCAAGGGTCTGGTGCTGAGCTTACTACAAAGCCCATGGTGGCACAGATCTCTCGTTCCAACCTGACGCCTCATTGTGGCAAGTTGTTCAGTAAGACTGGCACAAAGCCATTATCTTCTTGTTCTTTCAGCCCACAGAATGACTTCAGAACATATCCTAAGGCCCATCATAGCTGGTTGTAAACTATCAATCCACTGCAACAATCTCAACAGCTTGCTGCTAATCCTTCTAGCCTGAAAATGCCCTTTTCTCTATTTTATTATTTCCTCGAGGCATGGTAAACTTCCTTCCATTTCCTGTGAGGCCATAATCTATTATTATTTCCCAGTTGATCCATTAGCAGTTTGAGAACTCAATTAGTTGAAATAATTTTTATATTTATGTTCTAATTTTTTAATTAATATCACAAGTAAACAATATGTTCACAGAACTAATGAAAATGTCATTGCTGATATCCAGTAAACTGCTGTGACATCTTCCCTGGGGAGCCCATTCCAGCGTTTAATCACCCTCTAGCTTTTCCTGATATCCAGCCTAAGCCTCCCCTGATACAGCCTCATGCTGTTCCCCCAAGCCCTGCCACTGGTCACCACAGAGACGAGATCAGTGCCTACCCCACTCTTACTCTCTGCAACTTCCCCAGTAAGCTGTAGACTGCAAGGAGATCTCCCCTCAGTTTCCTCCAGGCTGAACAAGCCAAGTGACCTCAGTTGCTTCTCACAGGGCTTCCCTTCAGGGCCCTTCACCATCTTCATTGCCCTCCTTTGGATACTCTCTAACAGTGTTATATCCTTTTTATATTGTGGCACCCCAAACTGCACACAATATTCAAGGCGAGGCTGCCCCAGCGTAGAGCAGAGTGGGAAAATCCTCTCCCTTGACTGGCTGGTGATGATTTGCCTGATGCCCTTCAGGGCACGGTTGGCCCTCCTGGCTGCCAGGGGACTGCTGACTCATATTCAACTTGCTATCCACCAGGACCCCGATGCTCTTTTCACCACGATGCTCTTCAGCCCCTGGTTCCCCAGTGTGGACATCCAGGGTTGCCCCATCCCAAGTGCAGAGTCCAGCACTTGTGTCTGTTAAACTTCATATGGTTGGTGTTTGCCCAGTCCTCTAAGTTTCCAAGGTCTCTCTGCCTTTGAAGGAGTCAACAGCTCCTCCCAAGAGTGCCTGGAAAGCTGTTTATCAGAAAAGGATCTGGGGGTTCTGGTCAACAGCCAGCTGAACATGAGCCAGCAGTGTGCCCAGGTGGCCAAGAAAGCCAATGGCATCCTGGCCTGTATCAGCAACAGTGTGGCCACCAGGACTAGGGCAGTGATCATCCCCCTGTACACAGCACTGGTGAGGCCACACCTCAAATCCTGTGTTCAGTTATGAGCCCCTTGAAGACACTGAGGTGCTGAACCATGTCCAGGAAAGGGCAATAGAGCTGGTGAAGGGTCTAGAGCAGAAGTCTGGTGTGGTGCAGCTGAGGAAGCAGGGATTGTTTAGCCTGGAAAAGAGGAGGCTCGGGGGACACCTTATGGCTCTCTACAACTACCTGAAAAGAGGTGGGGGTTGGTCTTTTCTGCCACCTAAGTGTTAGGACAAGAGGAAACAGCCTCAAGTTGTGCCAGAAGGAGGTTTAGATTGGATATTAGGAACAATTTCTTCACAGAAAGGGTTGTCAAACACTGGAACAAGCTGCCGAGAGAGAAGTGGCTGAGTCACCATCCCCAGAGGTATTTAAAAAATATGTACATGTGGCACTGGGGGTTATGGTTTAGTGGTGAACGTGGCAGTGCTGGGTTAATGCTTGGACTCAAATGATTAGAGGTGTCTTCCAACCTAAATGATTCTATGATTCTGTGAAAAAAAAAATCAAAATATGTTATTTGTGATTGCCTTTTCAACTCTTCCCTAGTATTTCTCAATGAATCAACTCCATAAATATGTACAATAATTTTGCCAGCATGTAATATTAAGTCCTGACTTTTGGCTTTGAGAAACATTTCTGTATTATTCAATTTGTTTTGGTAGGATTTCTTTTAGTTTACTAGCTCAATTCCCAAATGGCTTTTGTGCAACTCAGTTTTATAGTCTCAGTAGTGTCTTTCACAAGCAAGCTGCTAAACTAATACAAATTACACAAATTAATAATACATCCTTCTATTTTAAAAATGTCAACATTATGGAGTAGAACTAGCTGCAAAAAAGTCTTTTATAAGCCTAAGTTAAAAGCAAAAATAAAAAGCATATTGTAACAGCAACCTAACATTTTACTGCAAATATGTTCATGTTGAAAGTAGCCTGCGGATACACAGAGTGTTCACAGGATAGGAGCAAGGTTTGGTCAGTTACAGGATTCTCTGCTTTGCTGACATTTAATGTCCTCTTTGGGCTTCTCTGTGCCCAATGATTTTTACATTTATAGACAAAGTTCTCATTTACTTCCTGGAAACATTCAGAAAATCTACCTTGACACTTTAGGCAGAACTTGGGTGCCCTTTTCAGTGTAACCTGGACAATGAAGTGAACACCTAGCCAGGCATTGATATGTGCATCCCACAGTGTACAAGTTCAGGAACCAGAAGATTGGCAGAAGTTTGTTGTGACCTGGGAATAATGCAAGGAGTTCCTTCAACTTTGTTTAACCCCAGAGACTGCATGCTGACAGTCTAAGCTCCAGCCCAAAGAGACCACAGTCATTATGGGCATTCTCACTCATGGAAGTTGGGCTTTCGCTGCTCTCCACACCATCAACATAGTGCTCTGAAGCACTGTGTGATGCGGTGTCAGGTCCACCTCCTTAGGTGCTCCTGCTGTGACCTGTACATAGGTACTTTGCTAGAAGCAAAGGAGGTGGCTGCTGGCATAACTGCCTGGTGATCAGCTTGCTCAGATGGAAGTGGGGAGAGGGACGTGGATCTCCTTCAGTTCAGAAAGAGATAGAAACTGAACCCAGGTCTTCAACTTCCTGATGCCAGTATGGAAAAGCAGATGTTTTTGTTGGGCAGACTTTAAAATGAGTAAGTTCCATTCAGCTTGAGTCCTCACCTCTGAGAGAGTCACAAACACTGGATTAACCTTATGCATAACCCTAAGGAATGACCAAAGCTCGAGCAAGAGATCCGTCACCACTGCTTCCTCAGAGGCCATTTCTACACTCTCCTGTGTGCAGGTGCCATGGTTTGGCCATGTCCATGCAAGTAAAAATGCTTAGCCTTCAAAGCAGTGTGGCTGCATCCAAACCACTTTTGGGGAGTGGTCCCAAATGCCAGAAGTCTCTCCAGCAGTTTAACCACAAAGGCAGTAATGGTCCAGCATCTGCATCCAGGTCTTGGTAGTGTTTTTACCAGCATGGCCATGGCCTGGGGGACTGACTGGACTGCTCCCCTGATGCACAGTAACTGCACTCTGAAACTTTCTGATTTACAACAAAGCAGATGTAAAAAAAAAAAAAAAAGGTTTGACTAGCTGACAGACAAGCCTGGTTTCATTAGCTCTGCAATTGCACAAAGCAAAAGGGAGTGAGGGATGAGAGCTGGCAAGATATTATCTTTAATAAGCAATATGTCTCTTGTCATCACTGAGACAAAGGCTGCACTCCTAGGGGGTGCTCATAGGATTTTCTGTGTGGTTTGGCAGCTTCATGCAACTGGCATCAAATTGCCCATGAGTGTTGGCACAGAGAACCTGAGAAAGAAAAAACTTTTACTCTGTGAAATTTGATTACTCAGAATGAAATGAGACTAAAGAAAGTGAAGACAGAGGTTTAAGATCAACTTGTAGCAGTAAAACAATAAAAACAGGAAAAAAATGTGTGTTTAATGCAGTTTAGGGAAAACTTTAAAAAAATACCTAACATTGAAAAAAATTATTATCCCTTTAGGTGAATTCCCACAGTGCTAGGGGACTTCATCTTCCAGCCACCCAGTAAGATGCACAGTACTTTTAAAGTGTGATTCCCTGGAGAAAGAGAACACGTCAGAGTAGTGATGGACAAAGAGCAGGGGGGCTCAGGGTTTCCAGGAATGGACTCACATATTAAGAAGTTGCACAGTTAAACTTGAACAGATCATTAATTTGATAAGGAAAAAGTGCCAAACAAATCAAAAGGAAACTATGAGGACAGATGGTAAAATTACCGATAACACAATTGGCACAAGGAAGAATGTTTAATAATACATGTTGAAATAATACCTAATAATGCACCAAACAAGATGGGCTGTACTATACCAACACATTGCATTTCTAGTCTTCCACTGTGAACTTCTTGCCAAGGACACCCAAGAGCCAGCATTAGTAGTCCATGGCACACAAACTCTGAAGGGTCCATAGACTGCTTCTAAGAGGCAGCATCCTAAGGCCCTAACAGCGAGGTTGTCAGTGCCAGGGAAGTAGGCATTTGGATTAAATTCTTTTTGCCAAGCAATGTCCTGTTTGTCCTGGAGTCACTGGGAGTTATTTCCAAAAAGCACAATGAAAACAGGATTGACTGCTGTAGGAACAACACTTGGACAGTGTTTGTCCAAAGTGCTGATGCTTTGGGGAGAGGAAAGCTACCCTTATTCCAGATTGTGGATTACAGCTTTGAGCCATCTGTAGCCCAGCTATAAAAAAAAAAAAATATATATGCTTATCAAACAGGATATATAATCTGGTGGGTTTCAATTAGCCTGCTGTGCCCTGTCATTTGTATGTGTGTGCTGCAGTAAAAGAAATAAGTAGGAATTTTTGTGCTCCTTGTCCCACTTCTGCTCACAATGAAAGATCAGAACTAGACATAGTACTCAGTTCTTGCTTTCTTGTGCAGACCAATGCACTTAATCTTCATGCCATATACAAGAAACATAAATCAAACTCAATACTGAAACGCTCATGTTTTGGTGGCCTTCCAGCTAAGAAATTTACCTTTTAAAAAGTATAAAATGGACAAATAGAGTTAATGGGTTTTACATCTCAATACCTTTTATGTAACTCAAATGAAAAATCAGCATTATTGACCTAATGGTTAATGAACTCAATATTTCTCATGCTTCCTTTCCTGTTAGCAATAATTTTTCAGTTGAAATGTCCCATATAAAGAGTATATATTTTGATTGCTAAAGAGCAGCAGCTCCTCTCCTCGGTTCCACTCCTTCCTTCAGAAAAGGCAGCTCTAGAACACCACAGCAGCACTGAGAGTTACACCCTTCCCAGGCTGGTGCAAAGGCAGGCAGAGTCAGATCCTTTCTCTTTAGCCTTACTGAGATTAGCAAGAGATCTAACTAAATGATTAATATTGCCATGCAGTGAGAATCACTACTAGCTGCAGAAAGATTCTTCTGTAAGCAGATCCCACATGCAAGATTTTCAATTTTTTTGCTGAAATCCAAAAATGAAATTTTCCTTTCAGGAGATAATAAGAAATTTAAAACTTATCAGATAATTAATTTTTTTGTAACTGGTCACATGCTCACAAAGGTAAAAGCAGATATCTGCACCTCAGATGAACATGTTTACAGTCTCCAGGGTGCACTATACCAGGAGCACCAGAATGATGGCAAACAGGGGGGAGCAGATGAGAAAGCTGTCATGCTGATGCTGGGGAGAGCAGTCACTTCCTTCTCACAGTTCTCTTTTGCTTTTAAACATTTAAAAGAAAATGCTACAGATCAATAGGTTTCCTCATTAACCAACTTTAGCACCAGGCTGTGAATACCAAGAGCAGCCTTGACTTGCATACAGATGAGCTGTAGAGATGGCAATTGAGCTGACATAATTTGCAGTGTGGGATCTCTATGGACTGAATGTTTATATGGCAGGAAATGAAGGCTGCACATGCAACTGGTCTTGCAAACCCACCTTTTGTTGGGGACTGTGACTTTCCTTTCTCCTGTCCACAGCTTTGCAAATTTACCCTAATAGTAATCACTGTTTGGCCTTGGTATTTTGGTGATGCCTCCATTCTGTTCAGGTTTCCTGGTGGAAAGAATGTAAATGGTATCTTTTTGAAGCAGAGCCACTTGTTCAGTTTCTTCTTTTTAAATATGAAAAAGCTTTATACCACGCTTAAGAACAAACAACTTGCATTTCATGAAACAAAAAATTGTTTCACATAAGCATATTTTTCTTCTACATGTATTCTGCACTTCACAGCATAGAAACTGTTTTATTTTGTGACTCACAAAACTCTAAATTTACAAATATTAAGACTATTATTTCCAACCCCAAGGGGTTTAGCAGATAAAAAAATTTTATAACTATACTGAAATCCAACAGCAGATACATTTTACTTTCACCTGCCAAATATCTGCACATAAAATACCTGTGCAAGCAGAAGCTTGGTTCTCTTCCCACTAGCTTCCTCAAAGCTCTCTTCTGCGCCCAGGAGCTGAGCTTTTTGACATTTAGGTTTCAGCTAAGTAAAACACTGTAAGTCTCTACCAGAGAATCTCTCTGTTCCTTTGTTTCTAATTATTTTCTCTTCTGTCAATTTAAATTGGAAGTTTCTTTCTACAAGCAGTATCTCAGACTTATATAAATAAAGTTGTCTAACCAAGCCACACATCTGAGAAAGGTGAAACCAAACCTTTGCCCCAGCTATGAATGAAAATGTATTTTCTAACATTTCACATTCTGTTTCCTGACAATCTTGCCTTGTCAATTTAAAACTGTAATTATTTGGGTCAAGATGGTTCTCCAGCTGCAGCTTACAGAGAATGGCAATAGCCAGGCTGGGTAGACCCTGCAGCTCCTTCATTGGGATGGCTGGGAGCTGCTGTGTTTTCTCCCACCTCTGCATGGGAGGCAGAACAAATCCCAGAGCTCATCACTCATTGGTGCTTTGAATCCAGGGGTTGTGAATGGCATCAGCTCTGCCTCTCAGAGGAATGGAGACATGTGGAAACAGCCTCCAGCTCAAATGGAGATCTCTCTGCCACCTCCTCGCTCTTTCAGAAGGTATCACAAGTGCCTGTGTCAGCTCTCCATGCCCTGAGGGCCCACCTGTCATCACTGCACATCTCTGCAGCTGCCACCACAGCTGGTACGGTTAAGTGAATACTCAAAGCTACATGTGTCCTTCCTATGCAAGTACAGTGAGCAAAATAAGAGCAGAAACTCAGCTAGACTTCTAGGTGATGGATTTTTTTTCAAGAATATAATTTTGAGTGTATTTGATTATAAAAATCAAATAATGAAGAGAAATGTTTCTCTTCCGTCACAAGCCAGCTTTGAAAAGTGATGATTCTTCATTTGCTAATTAGATTTATCCAGCTAATCTACTTGACCTTATGCAGACCTTCTGTTTTCATGTCTGAGTAGTAGGAAGGAGGGGCTCTCAAGGTGTGTGAGAAAGCCAGAGGGGCTGTGAAGAATACTGAAGCCCAAAACATATTGTTTTCATGAGGAAAAAGTAAAAAGTGCATTTATGACAATGATTGTAACAGAGGTCTTCTGTCTTCTTTGTGTTTGTATTGTGGGAACCCAAAAATGAAATTATTAGCCTAAGATACAAAAGTAAATTACTCAAAGCTGTCTTTTTGGATTTTATGATTTTATGAATTTGTTGTGTGGATAAGGCTTTGTATCTCCGCTGTGCTCAACAGGCAGAAACACATCACACACAGGTTACAGGCTTAGGGAAAGACCTTCATTACACTCCATTCACTTCAAACAGCCTGAGTGGCCATGACTTCTTACTAGTCTTGGGTCTGATCCTGAGTCTGGCATGTTTTCACATGAGCAACAACATTTGCCCACACACAGGCGACCCAGCACAGACATAAGGAGCAAGCTGGGTTTCTACCTCGCTCTTGTGCCCACAGTCAAAGAGCAACAGGAAGGGCACTGGTCTTGTTAGATATTGTTTAGCGCCAGGAGGTCCTTTCTTTCCTCGTAGCCTTTGTGGGGTTTTTTTGTTCTACCTTTCTCTGCTCAATTTTGTGCCAATACTTCTTCCCTTGTCAGAGGTGAGTGAAAACTGCAGCTCTGGAGGGGATGCGGGTACCAAGCACTGAGTACCCTGGAGGCCAAACAGCAAGTTGATTTTAGGCTCAAAGGGCTCTCAGTCTGGAGGGCTGTCTCACTGGCTGAAATGGTAGGTACGCTTTTCCCTCTGCTATTGGCACAGCAATACAACACATTCAGGATTAACCTTTATCCTGACCAGGAACAAAGTGGCATTCTGTGGTGCAGAGAGGAGCTGTCCTTCCTTCTCTCCTAACAAAACCAGTAGGATTATTACTTAATCCAAGAGAAGTTTTTTTCTGAGAGATATAACCCTGAATGGGTGCTGGTGGTACTGCCTGCATGAGGAACAGTATCATTTTGTTGGCTTTCAACTGAGCAGTTGGCAAAAGGGAATATTAACACTCAGGTGGAGGACTAGGCAAATAGACAATTTCAGGGATTTACACAAGACAGAAGGACATTGTCTCCACTCACATGGCAGACAGGCCCACTGGAAATCCCACAGCTCAGTGCAGCAGGGAAGCTTCATCTCTTAGTGCTCCTGTTTTAGATACTCTCTTCTAACTAAAAGTATTTGCTGGGTTGATTAGCCTTACATTTCTGTTGGTACAGAAGGTAGCTGGCATTTTCTGTTACCTATACAGTGCGACCTGAAGAGACCAAAAAGAACAAACACCTTTATGGGTATAGCAGGATTTGCACCTTTATAGTACAGAGCATATTAATGGGCAGCTGGAAAGGAGCTGGTTCGTATGCACAGGGTTGGACTTCTTCTCCTCTTTGGGATTTAGACATATAACAAGAAGCAGCCTTATTCAACTTAAAAACCCACACAGCTGTGCTCCTCATCAGCTGAGAGCTACCTACTAGCTCATAGCTTTGTGAGTCCCAACTAGTCTGATTAAGTGCTTTGCTTGAAATACCTTTAAAGTTATTTTCCAGCACATAGGTCATTATTTTATTAGAAGATATATATATTATAGCATAACATACATTTTTCAGAGTGCCAGTAAGCCCTAAGTCTGAGATTTTGACTTCAGGAGGAGAGGTTGTAAACTGTTGAAACACAGAGCAGTAGTCTGCAGAAAAAAATTTGTCCAGAAATAGCTTTATGTGCTTTGGTCAGTTAAGAAACATTTAAACATGCACCTTTAGATACTCTATATTAAGTAAGTCCTTGCTGATTCTTCTAAGTGATTTGTGACAGTGCATGCCCTCTACTGTGAAACAAGACACCTGACAGAAATAAAGGATAATAGTTTTCAAAACACAGTGGAAATTTGGAATCTTTCCATTGCCTATAGTGGGCTTTGGATTCATTCCAAACAGACTGCAGCAATGTGCTGGTCTCTATAATTTACTGGCTCTTGCCTCTGCCTTGTGGCAAGAAGTTGTTCCAGCATTTTGGATACACAGCTTTCCTACAGGGAATCACAGAATCATGCAGAATCGGTCAGGTTGGAAGGGACCACAGTGAGTCATTTGATCCAATCTCCCTGCTCAAGCAGGGTCATCCTGGAGCACACAGCACAGGATAGACTGGATAGAAAGGAAGACTGCAAAAATCCAGAGTTCACGAACAAGATGATGCTCCTTAAATGCTGCTCCTCTGGCAGGTTTCATCAAGGTGCTACCTCCTTGAAACTATCACCTCTTCAGAGCCCACCTAGGAGAACAAGTTGCCAGCAGCCACGTTCCTGCTCAGCCAGAGACACAGCCCATGGGTATGCATTTCCAAAGCCTCAGGTTTATCTCCACATTTCATTCTTTGCTGCAGCAGCACCAGCACATAGGGCTCTTGTCCCATCTGTTCCCACTGCCAGGTGATGCACCAGTTGCGGCAGCCAAGTTGTGCCACAGGAACTGCCCTCATCCCGAAAGCAGCTGGTTACCTCCCCTGTCCCTGGGCCCTCTCTGCCCAGCTCTGCTCAGTGCCTAGAGCTGGCAGAGGTTTGCCTAGCTGGATGCCAAACCAAAGCAAGGTGATGAAGTGTGGAATAGGGAACGGGGTCAAGGCCAACTCCTGCTTCAGTTCACTGCACAGCTCACATGGACCCTTGGAGGTGGGGCATGGGGAGGGCTGTCCCGCTCCTTCCAGGGTCCCTGGTTGATAACCTGGCAACAGCTGCTGCTGAGTGAAGTTACAGCTGGGTGGTATTTAGGTTCATGTTCTCCCTAAGCTTAGCAGGCTGATGTTTTTAAATTCATTTCCATTATTGGTGTGAATAGGAGTTGCAGGTTGTTTTCTCTATGATGGATTACTCCAAATTATACATGTGCATAACTGGCTTGAGCTTAGGCTTCAGTGCACAGACACTTGTGTACACATAGTAACACACCTCAGAAATTAAAAGACTGAATAATTACAAGATATTTAGAAAGATACTAGATACAGATAAAGAAAAAGGTCATTCTGCAAAAGAAATGTCCTTTCACTCCTGAAATAAAGCTGCTGAAATAATGCTCATGGCGAGATTTAGCTGCAGAGCTCTCAGCAGTTTTATTATTAACAATTACTTCCAGACACTCTGTGTCTGAAGCACTGACTCCAGACAGAGTCACATCTTCTGTCAGGTATGGAGTAACACAACCATCAGCTCTCTGCCTTTGTGTGCAACCGCTAAGCAGTATGAAGGAGACCAGGCATCCCATTCTGGGGCAGCTGGCCTCTTGTAAGAAGTTAATTTTATTCATGAGGAAAAGTGATTTGCTAATTGCAGCCTATAAAACCAGAAGCTAAGGTAAATATAAGATTATAACCAGAGAAATAAAATATTAGCCTTTCCACATCATATAAATCCATGCATTCTTTTTAGTAAGCAGATATAAGGATTTCTTTAATCAGTACTTGTTCCCTGACTCTAACTTAACATCTAAAATCTTGGCACTGATCTTCGGTACATTTGCTGAGACAAAATATCATTATTAACAATTAGAGCAGAGTTATTCTAAAATATTTTGCTGCACTCAAGCAATTATCTGGGTAATCACTGACAGGAGCATACAGGCAATGATGCCAAAGCACGGAGCTGAGTTCTTTATTGTTTTCCAGTCTTAGCCTCAAATTAAAAATCGCTATGAGCCAGCAGAATTAATCTATGCACCATGCAGTGTTATCTCACCCAAGTTTATGCAGACTTACTATTTCCATATTCACCAGCTCTGAGTTTGTTCAACCAAATTTATGTGCATACACACTCGTGCTCACAAAGCTTCCCATGCTGTATGAACCTTGTCTTAGTAGGATTCTGCACTTCTGAAAACATGCTACAGCACAGCTCAGTGCTGGTGGTGCTGTCCACCCGAGGAGCACAACCACTGGGAATGTCTCCATCTGATAGCACAGACTGCTCACTGCAAACCCAGGTCTATAAAAGGATCCTGCAATCGCATCCCTCCTAAAGTAGATTTTGGAATCCAAGAGGTCCTACACAGTTGAAGAATTGTGAAGTAATGGTAGACAAACATGTAGTGACACTGCAAAGTCCTATGAGTCATCCAAATTACAAACATAACTGGAGTGTGCTGGCTCACCAGTTTAGCCAGGAAGAGAGTGTTTTGGTTTATATTGCAGGCCTGTAGTTTACAAGCCTTTTACGCTGAGTGGTTTGCCTGCTGTTCCAAGGAAAATAATTATTACTCTGGAAGTCTCGTTTTGTCTTTGAGGCTTATCTTCACATTGTCATTGCTATATAAAAAGAACCTGAAATAAAAAGAAACATTTAAAAATGTTTATAAGGGACTTGCTTTCATACCAGTACAGATTTGTGTGTGTTTGCATGCGTAACATACAAACATGCAAGTCTGGGTAAACTGAATCAATATAGGAATAAAGCAAACAAACTCAGGCACCAAAGCCCATTCTCTTGCCAACACAATCCTCTTTTTAAGAAAAAAAGGGAGAGGTGAAATTCTTGATGTATTTCTCTAAGAACATTCCTGACATAAAGCAAAAAATAATTATTTTTAAGAGAACCTAAAAGGTAGAATAGTCAGGTGTGGGATCAGGTGCGTCAGAATTTATATTCAGAAGGGTGTTATAGAAGATCAGGACAGAACAAGTGATACCACTGCAGCTCTTGATGAGTGCCTAAGACCTTCAAGACATCATGTCACTAGTCACAAGGTGACTGGAGAGATGATCTAGAAAAGAACATAATGTAAACCACATTTTTTTGGAAGGTAGTCAATACTTCTTTTCCTTAATTGTTTCCATAGACAGTTTTCCGTAGAGATTAGAGAGCAGCAGTTCTGCAGCTGAAAGGTTTTGAAAGCTCTGCCAGAGCAGGGGAATTTCTTTAAAGAAATAATTGAGCATCTCTAGCTCAGTTATCTCCTTTATTCAGTTGACACAAACTTTTGTGCCCTCAGTGGGAAACAGCTACCAGAGGATCTGACTTCTGCTGCCTAAATCTAAGCTCCTACAAAGCTCATTGGTTTGCAGCACTTTCTCATTTTTTCTGATGTGCATTCCAGAAGAAACCATTAAACTATAAGGCCTAGCAGTAAAACTAATCGTGCACCTACTGGATAATAGAGACATTAATGTCAGGTGAATGTCAATAATTAGAGCATAAAAGGATTCTTTGGCATCATTTCAATAGTTACTGAAGTCCTGTGAGTGAACACTGGAGACAGACCATGAAGAGTTGTTACTTCTCTACGCTGCTTGATTTCCATTGCATCATTTCACGTAGGCATATATTTTACATTAAATGAAAAACTGTTTTAATTACATTGACTGCCTTACGAAAGTCCTATTGATCACACACGTTTTGCTCTATTGTTCATTATTCCAGAATAATGGAGATTATTTTTAGAGTTACAGAAGCCAGTATTCTGGCACTTGAGGACTATTCATTATTATTCTTACATTCCATTGTTGTTAAATTAATGTCTACAAAAACTAGAGAAGTCAGAATGTTCCATGCCCATACATTAAAGAAGGGATTTCTCAATTAAAGATGAAGAGCCTTACTGTGCCAGAGCCACAGAACTTGTCAGTCGTTTGCCTTCTAACAGCTGCCACCCAGAATATACTATGCAGGTCTCATTTCTTTGTGTGGTGATTTGCATTCCTGATAGGAATTAAGAGATTATTACAACTAAGCATGTAATTTCTGATTAATAACACAGAAGTAAGATGTACATTTTTAACTCTATATGTACAAGGCACATGGAATATACACAGGACAGTTCTGCTAAACTTTTAACTTGGACAACATCTTACAGGAATGAGCACAACACTGATTATGCATTTTATGAAAAACAGAATTTATTTGAAATATGGATCTAGGAGAAAAACAAAAACCTTTTCTGCCTTTGATTGATCCTGAAGCTGTACATACATATGTTTTTTCAGGTCTTTTTTTGAAGAAATAAATAACATATATTAAGAACTGTATTTTGGTTTAGGAGCTGATCATAACCATGTGGGGATTGAATCAACTGGAGAGTTTTAGGATTGCATAACTTTATAGTTATCTTTAAGCTATAGCCTTAATTTCCTGTTAGATAAGTGAAAGTTAATTCATCCCCTAAGGCAGACTTCTAACATGGGTCAAACAAAGCACTCTTTAAAATTACTTGTTGCTCTTCAAGCATGAGGGAACAAGAATCAGTTTGAAACAAGAACTTATATTTAGGTAATTTTGTGTGCACTTGGGTCCTAACCTCCCATTACTGTCACTGGAGCCTGAAGAGCAATACAGCTCACCATAAAATAGGTACCTAGTGGTTAGTCAGCTGAATCATTCATTGATTGCTTTTACTAGATCTTCTTTAATGGTAATGGGAGCTTTGACACTTTGTATGTAGTTGGTTGTATTTAGGGGACTTAATCTAGACTTGATGTCCCATAGAAGTGTTGTGGGTCTACGTGATAAACCCCTACTTACTAACCCAGAGCACAAGCCCCACCCATTGTCTCAGAAAACCTTCAGCTCACTTTGAAAGTATCCTTGGAATAAATATGAGCTAAAAAAGACTTGCAGAACCAGAAACTCCACTGAACCTGAACTTTTAATGGAATTATACATAGGAAAGACATACTCTTCCTGATAAAACCAGGATAGACTCCAGAAATGGTTAACCAGATCACTGAAACTGTTCAGCACCTGCTTTGCTTGAGTTTATCAGAGAACATGGAGATATGTTCTGTTCAAACCACTGGATCTGATCTTAGAGACTATATACAAACGGCCTAGTGCTGTAAATCAAGACTACGTAGACATTTGAATAGAGCAAAATGGCCTCAGGCCAGTAGTTTCTGTAAGCTTTAGTGACAAGGTCATGAACAATGAAGGCTGAAGAGGTCAAGGTGAAGAAGAGGAGTTAAAGACCCCTAGAGTGAGGCTGAAGACCGGAAACGACTATCTAATCGTGATGCCAAAAGAAGATTCCGGAAGGCTCTGCGCAGACTCTGCCTAGTCTCTGCCTAGTCATTAATATGCATAATCAGATGTTGTAATCTTATTACTATGTAAAATTGTATGTTGTAATCATGTAGTGAAATGTATAAAATGGTTCATTTTGCACTGCTGATTCGAAGCTAGTTTGTCCAGCATGAGCTGGCTGGCTTTCCAGCGCTGCTTGAATAAATACCTTTGCTGCTAAAAGAACAAACTCTCTTAGCAGTTCCTTTCATACCGAGGTTTTTCGGCATCACTGAAAGTTATTACAGTTACAGCTCCACCTACTTCTGCTCAAACAGAAGAAAAAGCAAGAACAAATAATGGTTCAGCATTCAACGATGACAAAGAAAATTGCTAGAGGAGCATGGCTACTGTCACCATTGTTGGCTGGGTTTCATAGAGCCAGTTGGGCACTGGCCTAATGACAGTGCTGTCAGGGAGCCAAGCACTCGACCTGGAGTTCAAGTTCCATCAAACAACTGGCAATGAGGTGTTGCCATGTGTAGTGATAAGCCACCCTTGAATATCATTCCTATCACAAAGTACTTGTACAGCATTTTAGTACTGGACGCTCTCAGCTGGCATGTATGAGAGGATGCTGAGAGGATTGCCTTGTCTTAAATCCTGCCTCATTCCTACTATAAGGCATGTAAAGTCCTGCTTTTCACGAATTAGGCAAACCCTTTCTGCAAAGTGAAAAGTTGTTGTCAGATAACTCCCTTAGACAGTGACTCAGAGAATAGTTCACTCTTCCAAAGACAGCAGGGATAATGATACAATATATTTTTTTTCCCTCATCTCCCAGAAATCTTGCTTTATAGCGTGTTAATGTAGGATTGACAAGTCAATAATTTCATTTTCAGTCATTTCATGCAATATTCACAGAGACAGCATCTACATATGCCTCAAGACCCTGCTTCAGGATTTGGGTTCTGTTGGACTCTTAATTAGACCTTCACCCTCCTAAGAAATTAATTTCATTTCATATAATTGCAGAGGTGCTGAATACCCAGAGAGCTTAGGCCAGTGCAGAGAGAAGTGACAGCCTGTTTAGGGTATTCAAATTTTGCAGTTGACAAAAAGACAGTGATGTCCTCAGAATCAGAGTTGAAGAAATTGTGGATGCCCCATCCCTGGAAGTGTTCCAGGCCAGGCTGGATGGGGCTTTGAGCAACCTGGTTTCGTGCTCTCTAGTGATCTTGCCCATGGCAGGGGGATTGGAAATGGATGATCTTTAAGATCCCTTCCAATTCAGACTGGTCTATGATTCTATGAGTTACCTCATGGGGAATATCTTTCCAAATTCACTTTTAAATATGGAATAATTTTCATGTTTTTTTATTATGTTAGCATGATTAGCCAAATTGCTTTGTGGAGCCAACTGCTTTAGAGTACCACATTAAGAACTAATTTCATTACTACCTGGCAAGAAGCAGTAACTGGAAGTCTCATTGCACCAGGGCTTAGAGAAGGGGCTGGAGACCAGCTCTGTAGTTTCAGTAAACACAATCACATTTTACCACATCTCTGCATTAAACAGGCAGTCCACAAAGAGCAACCAACAGGAACACAAATTTTCCATGAGATGGAGACTTTACTCCTGTTCCTAAAGGAAAGTATAATCACATTTACCCCAACAGACAGAAAGCACAAAGTCTATTTACCTTGCCAATCCACTAGAACTTTATATAGAGCACATGGGAATTTTGAGGATGTACTTGTATAAATGAGATAGGATACAGTTTAAAGAAAAAAAAACCCAAATTTTAAAGATACAGAGTAATCTGTGTGAGAAAGTCTATCAGTGTTTTTTTCTCAAAAAAAATAAATAAAAAAAAGGTAATTTGAAAGGTGAAATTTCTAGAGAAAAAGAGGAGTTTGCTCAGTTTTTCTAGCAATTGTGTATACGCTGTCTTCTGCAAGGTGTGGATGATGAGCAAACCTGCTTCATTCAGTTCACATGAAATTACTGCCAGCTGGAAATGATGAAAATGAGAAAAAAAATAATCCTCTGGCCACCAACTTGGTCAACAAAGATTCGCCATCAGGTGTGCAGTCCCCAATTTGCTGTTCTAGTGGCTCTTGCTGTGGTGGAGTTAACTTTGTTCATTACAGCCCACATGGTGCTGTCCTTTGGATTTGTGACCAAAACACATGTGACTTGACCCACTATTACTGTGTCTGTTGATGAACAGTTTTGCACAGTGTCAAGGCCTTCCCTGTGTCTCACTCTGCCCCATCCCATTGAATAGGTCAAGAGTAAGCAAGAAGCTGAGAGGAAACACAACCAGAAGAGCTGACCTGAACTGGCTGAGGAGATGCTTCAAGCCATGCGACGCTGTCCTCAGCAATAAACTGATGTGGAGTTTTTTCTGGCAAGGAAGCCATTTCTTGGTCCATCAATCTGTTTGTAGGAGGTGATGAATAATTGCCTTTGCATCATTTGTTTTATTTTCCCTTCTCTCCTTTCTTTATTAAAATTTAATAATCTTGACCCACAAATTTTCTTACTTGTGTTCTTCCTGTTCTCTCACCATCCCACCTGGAAGGAGAGTGAGTGAGCAGCTGTGTGGGTGCTTAGCTGCTGTCTGGGGTCAGTCCACCATTCCACTTTTCTCTCAAGACATTTCAATACATCAAGAGGCTCAAACAGTCCCACCAGCATGATCAAATGAGACTTGGCTATTGTTTAATTCGTCATTATTATCATCTTTTAGTACCCAGAACCTGCACCTCCTATCTTTCAACATGCTGCTCCTTATTAGCCCTCCTTAGATTTTCTGAAGAGCCCTTTCCTTCAGAGCGATGGGATTGTGGGTAACAGGGGAGCAGAGTATCTGGGAGTGTTAACTCACAGTGGAGCTGAAAATGTGGAGTTTGGTTAAACAGACTTCCAAGAATTTACTAAAACTAAGACTTCTTTAAGCATCCAAAGGGATAATAAACTCCAGTTAGCTTATTACAAAAAGTAAAATATTTTCAAAAGGTTTTCTGATTTCTACAGGACACTTTGATGATAAATTTTATCTGACAAGTCATGCAAAGACATCATCTTATTCCCACTTAACACACTTAGTTGTTAACTGATGCTCAAGTCATTCCCACCAGACACCTGAGATTAACAAAACAACTATGTTCCCACACTGCAGATTTTTAGGAGGTACATCCATGCATCAATAACTTCTAGTTCACAGAAGCATGGCTTTACTCATAACCAGAACCGCCTAACAGCCTGTTTGGGATTCTGCAAGACAAATGAATAAATTCACAGAAGTGCTGGTTTGCCACAGGAGACATAAAACAGTTCAAAACTTCGCTGCATTCAGGCTATTGATCTTATCTGAAGATTGCAAGGCAGTCCAAAAACAACTGATATAAAAGCAGAAGTTTCTATCTAAAAGATTTGTCACAAATATATTAAAAAAAGAGTTTCAACAGTTTAAATTTAAGCAATTATGACAGCAAATTGTAAATTGGGTTTCACATATTGCTCAACTTCCAATAATCTTAAAAGAGAAGGGACATTACTTTGTTCTTCCAAAAAAGTAAGTTTTCCAGTGCCCAACATGTAGCAGCACCATTACAGAAAGGCTAGTAAATATTTTCTGTATAATATTCTGTACATGTATTAGTTTCTGGTCAAAAGACCTTCAGTACGACTGTTTCATAGGAATTCAGTAGATACAGAAAAGAATACCAAATACTGCCATTAAGAATTAAACTTTAGTGTTGTAAATACCCCGGAATTTTCTAGATAATCCCCAAAACTCAACCCTACTTCCCTGTCTCACATTGTTTAAAGTTGTCAGAGAAATGCAAGACAAATAGAGCAGACCAGGTAGGATATAAAGGGCCTGCACTGCATGTTCTGACCAAATCTCAAACACTTTTTCCCACCTTTATTTCAATCAGATTTCACTGATAGGCTGAATTCTGACAGGCATTAAGCACCTGCCACTCCTGATTCCACTCACAAACCAACAAGTTTCCAACTGTTCTCAAAAAGGAGGAGTAGGCTGATTTCTTAGCCCATTTTACTAACATCCACAGGACTTAAGGGGCTTGGGAAGCTTGGTCTCATTAAAAAAAAAAACACCAAACACTTGATTGCTCACAGTGAGAAACAGAAAGGACCTTCCCACACACAACACTGCTGTAAGAGCAGTTGAGGGATGCAACGTGTTGGAGCAACTCAGCCTCTGTTAGCAAACTGCTTCAATTCTCACATCAGATATGGCTTTTGCTCTCCTGCATTGATGGGGTTCGAGATGGTCTATTCTGCTCAAAGAGAGCTAATGCACTGAGCTGTGGTGGAGCACAAGGGGTACTCTGGGATAATTGTCCTCCTGATTGCTACCCAGGATGCTAATGACAAGGGATGCTTGGATGGATCTCTTGGCTCTTATTCATGCAAACTTTTTAGTTTAGTTGACCTTATTGATGGAGTTAGGAAAAATAAACTGTAATGATGATTCTCAAAATAACTATGAGTTCCTTGAGGTCTTTTAGAAAGGTTAGGTAAGGGCAAGAAGGTTGTTGGTGTAAGTCCACATCTTGCCATTCTCTGCAATCAAAGCAACTACTTCAACAACTGAACTTGTCTAGCTGCAAGACCAAGGCTGTTCACACTTATGACTGGGAAATCTGGGATACTTTACCATAATTTCCTTTGTGGGACAAGGGAATGGGCAGACAAGGAAGGACACTGGAGCGAACTGCTGAAGTGCCACTAGCGGCTATACTCATCTTCCACCAGCCTCAGGAGATTTTGCAGAGCATTACATTGAGAGGCACCTCATAAAATTGTCTTATTTCACTGCTGCTAGTTTCAGGCCAAGAGAGCATTACTTTGCCCTGTTATTAGTGATTAGTGTTTATTATTACAAGCCCTGATCTTCCCACAGGTCTCAACACTGCCTTCGTTGGTTTATGCCTGTGAATGGATAACAAATGTTATCTATTACCTTCTTACTTTTTAAATTTGAATGGTCAGTCTACTAAGTGACATGTTTAAGACCTTTCCTGAATTAATATAACTAAATTTTATGTTTTATATAAATATTCTCTCCTGACCCTAAAACATTAAGTTTATGCCACCATCTTCCACCAGCTTATTATTTATTCCTCAAAGAGGAAAAGAGACATTTTCTATGCTTTGCTTCACAGGCATCCTTGAAGCTTGCCAGTTTTATAGCTCACAATTCTTTATGAGCCTCTATTTTGATGTTACTAGCTGTCAAAATATGAGGTGTCTCACTGAGAAGGTACACAATTATAATTATTGAAGATATCAGACTCATTCAACTGTTTCCCACTAATGAATGATGATGTCACTTTCTCTGCTGAAGCCTTGCCTGCTTTCAGTTTTTTGATAGAATGCAAAATATGCCTAGCTCAGTTTAGGTCTCACAGCAGCATATATCAGAAACTTTAATGGACTTGCAGAGGGAAGAGTGCTGTAGGTCACCTGTGAAAGATCAGAAATTGCTGAATGAACTCACAGAGGGAACAATGCTGTGAAATTAGGCCTTTTATTTCATTTCTAATCTTTCAAGAACCAATGAGAGATCTTTACACAAGACTATAAAGAGTAGTAGAACTACTTAAATATTTGGCTTCTTTTGCAACGTGAATTGAGCAGGGTGAATGAATCTGCTCATAGCTGAGTTACTACAATTAAAACAATAAGCTAGATCCCAGCATCCAAATATGCAGCCTGACCTTGGATCAAAAAATGTTGTTAGATTTTTTTGTACAGCACTGCCCCCCCAGGGGCAGCAGTACATCCTGCCAGTGACATGGCATCATTGCCAGCCCTCGCTCTGGTGGGGCAGGGGTGGGGCACATCTGTGCCAGAGAGTTTGAGCGTCTCCACACAGCTCCTCACAGCTCCAGGAGTGGGCTCTACAGGACTGCACTCACTTCAGAGAGTGATGACCGATTATGTGCCTGATAATTAAGCATTTCAACAAGCCAAGTCAAATTCTGTCCCAACATTAAAAAAAAACCCAAACCAAAATGAAATAAAACAACCAAAAAAATTACTCCAGAAAAAAAAAATCCCCACACTAATTCAGAGTTTCCAGTACTTACACAGGCCTTCCATAGTACTTACACAGGCCTTAACACTTAAAAGACTTAGTTAAAAAGCAAACAGGCTTTCTTTAATACATCTCTTTCCCTATAATGTGATATTGTTTACAGATTATATTTCAGACAGAAATAAACCCATTTTACAGAGAATATGAGAACGACTATACTTTGTATACTCAAGAGCACTTAAGGTGAACACAAGGATGCAGTGAAGATATACGTATTTAAACACAGTAGGACACAAACAATGTCAATCAGTCTATAGCACTTTCATGGCTATACTTTTTTCCTACCAACCTCAGGAGATTTTGCAGAGCATTTATGGAAGGCAAAGATATCTAGGGGCATCCTAGGAAATATGAAGAGGTGTGCTGTCTTTCAATACACATAAAAAACCCAACACTTCAGTGAGGAGTTATGGGGACTGACAAGTCATATACTGCTTTGAGCTCTATGCTTCAAGGAGTACACAGCTACAAAGAGTTTATAGCTAGACTGATAAAGCTGGAGAAGGCAGAATATCAATGTTGTAGTGCTTTTCTCAGGTGTGAAGCCACTGGCCTCTGCACAGCAGTTTGGTATCAATAGCTCAGGGGCTGGGCTGGTCTCCAGGTCTGAGGTATCTTTAGATAACCCTCTGTAAGAGAAGGTCTCAGTCACTGTGCTGAACTCCCTGCAGAGCCTCAGGCAGGCAGGGACTGGTGTGAGCAAGAGAACAGGGGACTACCCCACGGCACTGAGAGCAGAACTGCCCTCGGCCAGCTTTGCCATCAAAGGAAACCTGCTATCACCCTGTGGCCCAGGGGGAGAGAGATCAGCACTCACGTATGGGAACACGTTCTTCCCTGTGCTCGGTGTAGAAAACTTAGTTTAATGGGCTCTAGCTACAGCAAGGGGGTTTTCAATAGCTAAAGGCTTTGTAGAGTAAGAAATTAGTGCAGGCTGGGAGCAGGTTGCACACAGGGCCTGTCCAGTCCCTCTTACTAGAGGTTAAGAAGAAACTGGACAAGGACAATTATCCTGGCACATGGTATTAACTCTGCCTTTGGGTAGGAAGATAAATCAACTTCTCCAGTGCTTGACAACCTTATCATTTTGACTCCCAGACCTCCAGTATAGAGACTCTAGCCATGGTTACTTTGTAAAGAGGATATTCCCTGCTTTCCCTTCACTCACTAATATATATAGGGGGTTTTAAAAGTGAGAAGACACTTTAGTAGATAAATGACTCTTTAAGGGTAATTATATAATTTGGTTCAGGGGCAATTAAGAACAATTAGGACTACTCAGAACTACAGTGCCCGTATAGAAGACACACTTATACATTTGCTAACTGTCTGTAAGTGGGCCCAGAAACTGATACATTTTCCAAGAAAAAACTGTTAGTAGTTAAGTGTCTTTTGAACTCTATTTCATGTACTCATCTCACTCATATATAGAGCCATTGAAGTGAGTATCATCTGAGGAATCTGGTTGAAAATAATTGGAAGTTGGCATTGTTTAACAGACGGTCACAAAGATTAGGGACAGACCTCTGCCCAGCCAGGGGGGCTTCTACAAGTCATGCAGACTGTCTCATCCTTTTCTTACTTCTTGAGTCATCATCTCTTCCCATGTTCTGCCACATGGTAGGTGCACCTAATTAATGTCTGTGAAGTGCTTTAAAACCTGGCCTGAAAGAAACTACACAAGAATGATGGTCATTTGGAACAACTTCAGAAACAGTCAGAGCACGCTTACTAATTTTATTTCCAGTCTGAATTTTCCATGAGTAGTTTGTAATGCTCATAACCACCAGAAGCAGATAATTTCTTGTATCCAGAAGCTGTTCATATTAGCTCTTACTGTTTGCCTATTCTTTGAAGGAAGCGTTCCTCAAAGGTGGGAAAAGTTTGTAAGAGTTTGGAACTCCATCCATTCTATTTTACAAAAGCTCCATGATGAGCCAGTCCCACAGTCATCCTCTTCAGGAGAATGTGGGTCTGACACTAACACTCCCTCCCTGCATGAGTGGCATTTGAGATGCATCAGTTATGCATGAAAGTGTTTGCATGCTTTATTTCAGGAATGCTACCTTGGAATAACAGGCCTATTTGGTTTAATCACCAAAGCCTCTTAATCCTTATCAAATTCAGAGCCAAAGAACATGGGTGATTCCCATTTTTAAGTAACAGCTCTTCAGTACAGAAAAGATAATACTGTACAACTGCTGCTACTACAGAAATTCTGCACATTTTGCCCTGGCTAGATAGGGCTTCTAGCAGAGTACTTTTGAAGAAATAAAAAAAAATAATAATTTAAAAAACCGAAACACCTTTACCACCACCACCACTACAAACCCATCCTGAGCTGTTGACCTTCTGGGCTTGCTGCAAATAGGGACAAGGATGACCTCTCCAGTGAAGAGTGATGGAGCAGCACAGCTGCCCAGCTGAATTCCATTTTAAACACTGCAGGGCGTCAGCTCATCCCAATTACCAGGTGTTACCAGGCCTGCATTTAAGCAGACACTATTTTCAGAAGTGTTCAAGCCACTTAAAGGTGTATGTCTCATCAAAGAAAGGCAGCTAATGTTGAAAGTGTGGTTTCTCTGCTTTCAGCTAGCATCAGCAGCATTCATATTGCTGTGAATTGCTTGAGGAGGCACCCTAGAGAATAGTTTTCAGTGCCACAGATCAAAGACTGTAACTTTGCGCTGCTCAATAACGTTTTATAGCTTTGCTATATCACCGTTAATCATCTTCTTTCTTTCTTCTTCAAAACCACCTATCCATCTTTCAGGTTGATGGAGGATATTTCCCCATTAAGAGCACATTAATGCTAGGAATATGTCTACCGTGCAGAAATGGCTATCGCTCCACACTATAACCACGTTCTGCTGCCGTGTGCTTAGGAGAAGAGTACCTCTGGGCTTTAACAACATCTTTTTCGTGGCTGTTCTACACATCCTCTTTCAGTCTACATCTGCCTCACTAACTAGCCCTGCATCAGGCTGATTCTCAGGCACACCTTTGGCTGTCATTTCATTTTCCTCAAACAGAGCTGTCTCTCTTTAATGGTTCCTTAGAAAGTACTTTGTCTTTCCTATGATGCCTTGGTGGACAGCCAGGAGCGGAAACCACCATGACAGATATCGTGTTTTGATATACCATGGGAAAGGTGAACCCTTAGTCCTGCCTCCCCCTTATCACCAGGAACAAAGCTGAATGACAACTTCATGGGCTCATAGTCCAAGTCTCATCCTCTTCATTTGCCTGGGTCTTGGAAAATTCTTTTTGTTTGTTTTGGAGACTATGAATGCAAAAATTTTGGGAGGGGGGGAGCTGGTGTAGATGAATCCATGGCAATGACAGTCTCACAATTGAGTAGCATCAACAACCAAGACCAGTGCCGGGGGCAGAGCATAGTTTAAATAAAAAGCACAGGTCAGCACTTAGCCCTTAGCCCCAGCTGTAGTCCTTCACGTCTCAGTATCATCTCTGCACAAATTCCATCATGCCAAATCCTAAGAGATTCATAGATCATGGACTTAGATTTTCTTGTGTAGCATTTTCATTGATAAAAGTGATAAAGCATTTTTTTCCTTGTTTGTATCTCATAAATCTGAAAGCAGATAGCAGAACAGCACTTGCCTGTTCCAGTGCTGAGACGTCTCTCCAAGCCAGGCTTCAAAGATAGCTCTGATCTTAGGCAGAGATTGCAAGAGGCACTGTTATACCATTTTTTTCAAAACAAACATCTCAAAAAGTTTTCATTGAAGCATTTTACCTTTATTGCAAGGGATATGGTGAGAGGAGAAGTTTAATGAATATTTTACTCCATGGTATCTCTCCTCAGCTCTCTCAGAAGTCAGCTAGCAGAATAGAAAGGGTATGAATTAGGAGTAAGGTTTTGTTCAGGGTACCAAAATTCTTTTCTCGTGAATGGGATCAGAGACAGAGGAACTGATACCCTGATTTTTCAAAATCAAACACCCTTCACAAACTATCTGTATGAAACTGCTCTCTAGGCATATGAGTATCCTCACAGCTCTAAAAAGCCGTGATACCTGGATTTTATCTCAGCCATTTATCTTATAAATTGTTTAAATGTCGCAATAACAACAGTCATTAAACTTCAAAAGCACCCATAAACCACCTCTCAGCCTGGGGCTAGACTATCTAGTTCTTGGATTTATGGGCAACTGTACAGTTATAAACACCCTCATTGGTAAATCAGCCAAGAACAATATTTGCACAATATGCTTGCTTTCACAGCAATTTATTTAAAGATAATAAAACCAAATAAAATAAAACACACCACTGTTGCTTATTTTGAAGCATTAACATGTAACCATTGAATATAGCTGTTTTCTCAAGGCTTCCTCAAGAAACACTGACAGTTTGTAGGGAAGTGTAGTCCACGCTGCACAAGCCAGTAACTCATAGCAGCAGTGGATTGTGCTCTGCTTGCTCATCTAGAAATTTAAAAAAAATAAAAAAAAAATTTTGGATGTCTTCAGCATTTTTAATCCATCAGCTATTTGAATCTCCAGCTGCTGAAAACCCTGAAGGATATTTATCTCCAGGAAGCACAGTGGGCCAGAGCAAAGGTCTGGTCCATGGTGTGAGGTAGGATTGCAAGTAGGGACTCAGAAGTGTCAGCATGATGGGGGAAAGGCAGTATGTTTGCAGTCACACAAATACACAGCAGCACCCTTGACATAAGCAAGGGTGCTTATGGACAAGAGGAAATGGCCACAAGTTGTTCCAGAGGAGGTTTAGATTAGATATTAGCAAATATTTCTTCACTGAAAGGGTTTTCAAGTGTTGGACCAGGCTGCCCAGGGAAGTGGTGGAGTCACTTAAATACCTGGAGGTATTTAAAAGGTGTGCAGATGTGGCAATCAGGGACACAGTTTAGTGGTGGAGTTGGCAGTTTTGGGTTAGTAGTTAATAGTCAGATGAAAGGTCTGTTTCAACCTAAACTAGTTTATGATTCTATGATTCATTGTTTCAGTACTGCAAGCCACTGGCTCTGACTCACAAACAGCAAAGTATTTCAGATGCTACAAGATTTTTCTTACAAGAGCCAAAGAGGGGCCATATTGCTGTTGACATCCCATATCCATTCCCTGGCACTTAGCCCCCAAAGGAGCTTTCTACACAGTGGAAAAGAGTGGGACATTGCAGGCTCCCAAAGCAGATCGCACCAGCTCAGCACCCAACCATGCCCCTTCCCTTTGGGACTCCCAAATAAAGTGTTTCAACCCCACCCTCCTTGTTGGTCAATGCCCTAGGCACGATTAGGCTGTGGGGTGTTTCACATGCTGCAGATGACCCACCATACATGACAGGTGCTTTTATTCAAACACCAGGACTAGAGCAGCTGGGGATAGTACCTGCTTTTCAGCAAAAAGCAGAAGCAGAGATGAGGAGCACTTGGGATTCAGCTTTCTCCTCAGACAAGGAGTGTCACACACACCTCAGCACGGGCTGGAGGAGGGGTACCAGCTTTGAGCCTCTCCCTTCATGGGTGCCAATGTGACAGGGCCAATTGCTCAGACAGAGCCTGGTTTGTGCACTCTTAGTCTTGCATGGTAGGAGGCAGTGTCCCATGGGCATACATCAATGCAGTAATCATATACAGAAGCCATTTGAGGAGGCAAGGACCTGGGAATCCCTAAGTCTCAAGAGAGAGATTACATCAGCCTCTTATTGTTTGAATGTGAACATGAATCTTGCTTCACCTCCTCAGCAGTTTCAGAGGGGCTGGATGGAATCCCAGCTCAGCTGCACACCCATCTAGGCCAGGGCCAGTGTTGGCTTCTACACTTAGTGAAAGAGCTAAATAAGAGAGGAAGAGTCAAGGTTACAGCATCCAGCCAGAAATTAACTCTAAAATTTTCAGATGGGCTTTTTTAAGACATAGCTACTTAGAGCATTTGTTGGAGACATTCACACAGCAAGGACCAAATTCTCACCAACCTTAATGACAGTGGAAAAAAGCGATGCCCATCACCTGCCTGAGCTGTTCCTGGCCCTGGAGCAGACAGTGGCTGGAGCAGGAGGCAGCCTGGAGGACATGCCTCTGCTCCCACCTCTGCCTTCCAGGACAAGGGGGGTCCCTGCAGGCACCCCAGCGCAGTTCCCCATCTTCAGCAACACTAGGTTGGTTGGTATGAAGCACCATGTTGTTGGTGAATAAAAGGATGAGCACTAAAATTAAGACCCTGTCATTTCAGCTTCATCTCTAGGTGTTCTGCACCACTTAGGAGGAAACATGGAGCAAGCCAAGACAGTCTGTTGGAGTAAAACAACTAGTCTGTTCACTGTACACTCTGAGGGATCTTCTGTAAGGAATTTTTGATCCACTCATGGAGAAAGGTAGAAGCCACAAGAGGAAATCTGATATTTTTCTCCTCCTGGAGAATTTTTTTTCTTTTTAAATAATGCATTTATATTGTAAAAATACCTTAGACTCAAGACACGAGCAGAGAGCAATAGAAGAAAAGAGTGAGAGAACAGCAGAAAATAGCCATCTTCTCTGTGAGCCTTCCCTGTTGAGGATCAGAGGCCTTTCTCAGCACTGCCTGCTGGGAGTCCATCCAGCTCAATACTCCAAAGCAGTTGACAGCATTTTATAATCTGTTATAGCTCAGGGCTAGTTCTCAGGATACAAAACTTGTTAAAGAACTGTTCCACACTCTTCTGAAGCTCTGCAAAAACACTGATGTAGGAGCTCTCAAATACATAATAACAAAGTAATACAGAAGTGAATATAAATAAAATACAGGGTGGAGATAACTCTTCTTGCAGTAACAAACATACACCTCAACCAAACATCATCTCTGGGAATATGGATTTTTCAGGACAGATTGACCAGTGGTTTTACCTGCATTACTCTCTGCTGTTCAGAGTTTGTGCCCTCCACTCCTGTGCATATCTGGTAACAAATATTTGAAAAATAAGTTTTGCTGTGAGTTGGTTAGTCAAATCCATAGGAGTTGCGCATACCTGCATGTCTATATTGCTCAAATTTTCTTCCAGAGGTCCAAAATACAATCGGTCTACTTTTATGTGGCAGCATTTGATTTCTTTGATTTTATGAAAGCAGCGGAAGAACAAGGCAAGTTGCCATTCTGCTCTAGAAGAATTCAGAGGAAAGCCTAAGCCTCCTGGTAACGAAGGCATAGCAACATTCAGGAAACTATTTATGTACTTACAAATTATCTATTTTGTGAGCCATTTTGGATATAAAAATAAACATACATATAAGGTACCCAAGTGCTGTCATATATATGGGTAACCAAGCAAGGAAGTTTCTGTAAGAGTAAAAATGTAGGGTTCAAAACCTTTTGTTTATTAAATTACCTGAATATTCAAGAAACCATTGAATACAATATTTTAAATGCACATGAAATATTTAGTTACAAGAGGTTAATGTTTCATCATATATCAAAGTTTCTGTCATTCTCACCACTGTGTTGCCTAAAGATTTTTCCAGAGGGCACTAATCAACATATGAGGTTTACCTTCTGGGGATTTTCCTTGGGAAGAAAAACAGAGGAGGTGGAGTGGCTTATTTTGAAAGAGTGTGTTGTGGGGTTTATATATAATTTTTTGTTGTATCTGAGGCAGAAACGGCCCCAAGAAAAGATGAAAAATGGGACTTTTCCATTAGAGTTGAAGGCAACAATGTCTGTGATGTA
Source organism: Dendrocincla tyrannina (assembly GCA_035047865.1). Classification (NCBI taxonomy): domain Eukaryota; kingdom Metazoa; phylum Chordata; class Aves; order Passeriformes; family Dendrocolaptidae; genus Dendrocincla; species Dendrocincla tyrannina. Next base: position 101,206,980 of record JAWWMP010000116.1, read on the forward strand.
CCTCTGGCCCTCAGGGAATTTCTTCAAGGGTCTCAAAGCAATTTTTTATCTTTTTTTTCTTTTGTGCGTGTGTATTCTGCTTAGGCAAGCTTTCTCCTTATCAAAAAAGAGCTGTACCAGAAGAGGAAGACTGGCAAAAACCATCTGCATGCCTGCAGAAACCTGTAAGCAGCTTTCTGCATATCCTTAGCCTCAAGCCATAAAGCACTTTGGCAGTAAGGGCTGAAAACATGAGCTTGCCTTAGCTTTCTGTAAGAAGCTAATTCAGATGAGAGGGGAAAGGTTTAGTGGTGTCCTGGTAGTTGCACAGATGAGTAAATGTGTTCTGCACTACTTAGAAGTGCCAAACTGCTGCACACTTCTTGCTGCATTCTGGTTTTGCTGCCATCCAACTCAGATTATCATCCAGGCCGTGAAGCAACGGCTTATCTTACTCTCAAGAGTAAGTTGGAGCCTGTCATCCACCCAGAAGTGAAAGAAAGAGTTAATCATAAGCACAGATCCTCAGATCAGTGAGAAATGCAATAACCATCAGCTGCAAGTGTCTCCAGAACAGCTGGCATTACAGGGATATACACTGCAATGGCCAGTTACAGTGTTCTCAGCTGGAACATGAAAAAACATATCTGAGGTGACCCACTTAAATGGAATGGACTAAAATTGACTAGGAAAACCCTATAAATAAGAGTAATTTTTTTTTTGCTGTTCTAAAAAAGAATAAATTAAATTTCTCCCTTTTGTATACACATGGATTAAAAACCTAACAGCCTTTCCCATCGCTGTTGACATCTAAGACTAGATGCTGCATTTAGTTATTTTAAACTCCTTCTTTTTGGAATGTGTTACTGATGTATATCTATGAACAATTCAGAATGAATAAATCATTGTTATTTGATGAATCAGCAAACATTCCTCTGTCAAACTACTGTCAGAGTGATCTGAGTCCAACCTAATTCATTTCTACTTCAACTTGAAATAAACAATGTGCATCTGGTCAAATTAAGTGATGAGTCTCTAATTGTTACGATGTGCACTTTACTCCACATCTCTCAGCTGATACACTGTTCTATTGCAGACATTGCCCTTCCTACCCAGGTGTTTCTATAGTGTGTAATTTCAGCTACTAAAGGGAAATGCCATAAGTAGATGTCTTCAGTTGAGTTATTGCAAAGAATGGCAGCCCCTTGTGGTTAGCTCTCCATAAGAAAAAAAGCTCTGCATTTTTGATGAAAAAACACTATTTATTCTCTACTAAATGCTGAATTAACAACCCATAACTAACACCATTTCCAGCAGCATTACTGTGTTGAAAAAATAAGCCCCAAGAAACAATAAAGAGAATAAACAAGGGGACTGATGCTTGGAACATATACAAGGGTATTTACTGGGTCTGGCTGAGGTGCAGTGAACATTCCTTGCAGCAGCTCAAATGGTGCCATGTAAAACAGTATTAACACCGGGATGTTTTAATTATTGCTGAGCAGTATTCACACTTTTAAGTGCTTTACACTTATTTTCCTCTGCTTCTGCACGCAACTTTGTTTCACCTATTAAACTATTAACTCTCATCTAGTACCTCAAGCCACAAGTTTTGGGATTTTGCCTTTCCAATTCCCTCCCCCATCCTGCCAGGAAGGAGTGAGGGAGCAGCTGGGTGGGGGCTCAGCTGCCAGCCAGGATCAACCCACTGTAGTCTGTAAAGATATATATATATAAATACACATATACATATATATATACACATATACATATATATACATATATATATTCATCTAGGATCTAAATACCTGGTTACAGGTATTATCTACTGGCTCTTCAAGGCATGTGTCCAAGATAAGCTGAGAATTCACGTTCCTATGGTACAGCCTGCCTGGGACAACATAGTGCAAAATAATGCATAGTAGTGTAAAACTCAACACACATATACTCTCCTGTTTGAGATGGCTTGAGCAAATTAGTCACATGAAAAGTATCAGTGAGAGAAGTGGTGCCAGGGGCCAGCAGATTTCTTGCCTTTTCAGGAAAGTTTCCTCAGCAGAGTCCCCTAGGAAGGTTGCAGCTACACTGCTAAGCAGCCAAATCCTTCTTGGGCACAGCTGTGCCACCAGGCTCAGCAGGAGACCACTGGCTGCCCTGCAACCCCACTGATGAGCAAATATTGGTGTTGCCACTTCAGACCTAGTCCATGCCCAGCTGTGAGCCCTTTGCCGCTCACAGATGCACTTTAAACCCCAGCAGCAGGATCCTTCACAAGGTGCCCTCCCGGGCTATTAAGCACAGCTGAGAGTACAGGCTGTGCACCGCAGGGCTAAGGGAAGCCTCGAGTTACACAGCACGTGTTGATGAAAGGTCAGAAGTGACTGACTGTCACAAGCCAGTACCCCACAGCTGTGTAAGCAACCTGGCCAAACCAGGCTGCTTTGCGTGTTATGTTTCCATCATAGTCAGAAAAAGACATCTTTTAACCACCTGTTTTGTAGAGAAAATGCTGACAGACACTCAAGGATACTCCCTGAACCCTCCTGAGCTTTGCTGCCTCGCTGCACTCCTCTCCTTGCCTGTGTTGCCTTTCAGCCCTGTGCTCAATCCGAGCTGTGCATCCAGTACCTGAAGAGGTGGGGCATTTTTCCACTTTGGTTTTCAAAAGCTTCCTGAAAAAACTGCCATAGGAGATCTGCAAGGCCTTTGCATTCAATAAAGATATCCCATATGCTGTTTTGATGAAAAAAAATGGTCAGAGAAGTCAGTCAAATATACAGCACCCTGAACACCTTAATGATATGTTCTTTCCCATTTCTTGTTTTTCCTTTCCTGAATTGTTCATTCCCATATTTTATTTGCTTTTTCTAAAATCATCTGTACTAATGAGCAACTCATCTGGGAGATCATTTCTATGAAGGGCTGTGCTTCCACCACTGCAGCAGGGCAGGTCTGGGTCTGGCAGAAGGAGATGGCCCTGGCAAGGAGTTCAGAGTGGGGCTCAGTGCACATGGGGGTGGAGGGAAAAGAACACCCTGTCTGCAACAGCGTCTGCCCACTCAGCTGTTTGGGTACAGTTTCAGAGGACTGGCTTCATGGGGCTTCTGAAAAGGGACAGATTTCTGTGACATTCTGCTTGCCTAAGCTCATGCTGGCCTGAAGACGTTCTAGATCATTGGCGTATGCATTACAGCCCTTAACACAGCACTTCCAAATTAGGCCAAGACTATACTCATTCTGTACTGATAGTGTATGTAGTCCTTCATCCCAAGAGCTGAGTACTTTATACATCCAGATAACAAATTTCCAAAACATTCTTACAGATATTTATGCTGTTAAAGTGCAAATGACAGTGGAAACTTCCACAGGATTATATATATCAATTCAGGCTAATGACAAGAAGAAAATGTGAATGTCTCCACACATGGCCTGTGCAACCCCAGTGGTCAATGCTTTCACATGTCAGATCATGGCATGTGTAGTTAATTGAGAAACAGGAATAAAATTAGCCATTAGCTATCACAACACACTTTTGATAAGAATTTCTGTTTATGCATGTTTGTTACTAGCATTTAGCTGCTATAGCAACAGGCACTTTATAAATGAGTGAAGTCCCAAAAAGAAACATTCCCAGTTTTATTTGAGCTTCATTGAAGTAAAGACTATTCCTGCACTCTAGTGCTGGATCTTTTCTTCTAGGTGGAACTGTGGAGAGCTTTAATTCACACTTTATTTATCTTAGGATGATTTGTTTAAATGATGATATTTTGAACTAGATTTTATTAAATGGCATGGTACTTGCTCCTGCCCTTTGGCATGTAAGAAAATGTGTGTTCATGATGGATTTGAATTACTTCATCATATTACCCTATTTAAATGTAAGCAAGTGATGGGCCAGAATCATGGCATATATATGCTCTAAATTGTCTATATTTGGATTTGCTCTTTCAGTGGACAGGATGAGTAATAATGAGTGTAAGATCAGGGAGTGGGAGACTTCAATGTGACAACAGGAAAAAAATTCTACTGATGTGTGTACAGAGCATTGAACTTGGTTGCCTAGAGCAGTTGTAGAGTTTCCAATACAACCTTTTTGTAAATAAAAGGTTAAACAGCAGTTTTTTTATGGGAATATAATAGGTGGTAGAGCTGATCCTGTCCTGAAGCAAGAGACTGACTGACTGAGAGGCTTTCTGAAATTGCAGTGGGACTTGTAAACTAAAAAGTGATGGAACAAAGGACTAAGAACCTTGACATTTAAAGAATTGTTCACATTGTTTATGTCATATCTCTCTTGCTAGAATAGTTTATTCTGGTGTCCAGAGCACACTCCTAGTTAACACTTCTGCATAATGTGGGAGATATATATATATCCCTCTGTGGAGCACAGATGAGGTCACACTTGGGATAGAAGGGAGTTATTTGAAGGCATTTTGTGCCACTGGCTGTCACAACTGGAGAACAGACTCCTTGTCTGCCTTATTAGCACAGTCTTGAATGTTTTATTAGCACAGACATTGCCAGAGGTTTCGTTCCAACCCTACTTTCCCCAGCCTTGCAACTGAGCCTTTAGCAAAAAGGAGACGTTTATGAAATGCTGGTATTAAGCTCTCAGCAATGTTCAGAGTCTGTTTTGGTTCAGGCCCTATTGTTTGTCTCTCCTCTGAACTTATCTCCACAGCACTGGTTTCACCAATATATCACTATTGGCTTCAGTAGGGATTATCACAGTTTACATTCACCAGGACTCAGAAGACAACTTCATTAAAGGGAAAACATGGTATGTTATTTTCTTTATGTACATTGGGTGATGTAGAAAGAAAAGGATGTGGATGATATAGAAAGAGGTAAGGATGTACAGCTTTATGATCTAGCATGGAAACAAAAAAGTACCAAACAAGGCAATTGGTAGCAAAGTGCATAACCTGTAGTGTATTTTTGAAAGCTTGAAAGAAGGTCATTAACTTTACAAGAAAGGTGGATATTTTCCAGTCTCTCTCTGATTAATTTGTGTAGTCAGTTTTTAAAATTTGTGCCTCTCGGGGAGCTTGCAAAATGCGATTTCTCATCCAATACAAATCTTCTATTCAGTGCATGAAGATCAACCTGCAGTGTCGCTGTGAACAGTACCCCTGGGTTAATTTGGACCCCAGAGAGACTTTGCTTACCAAGTAAGTGATTTCAGACCCATATCATTAGTGGGCCAAAAGTGTTAAGATGTTATCTAGAATAGAGATGTCCATAGTCAGTAACTAAAAGCGTGGACAGGAGCCCTGCATTATACAGTTGGACTAAGTGTTCCTGCTGGTTTTAAAAGTGAAGAAAGTCTTGCTGAGGCAACTACAGTGCAGCTGTTTAATCTATTGTCCATGGTATAGATGAAGTTGTAGAGGAAGTCTGTCAGACTTCCCCTACAGCCCCAAGAATGGGACTTCTGGAGCTGTTGAGCTTGAAGGTTTCAGAACAGATCCATGATAGGATTTTACCTATCTTGTGACAGAGAAGCTCTCTGTGGCCTAGAATCCAAAAGAATACCTATGAACTTTATGCTTTTCCTTGGATAAACTGTAGATTTTTATAATTTGATTTTGAAGGTCAACTTGGAATAGAGCCATGAGGTTATGGCACCCAAGATGGGCCCTTGCTGAGGTGACCTTTAGGGGATTTCCTTGATGCTGTGGGAGGACAAAAAGGGTAAGAAGCTCTACTAGCAATGAGTTTCATATGCTCACAAATAAGTCTAGGTAAATGAACATTTTAAGATAAATCTAAGAGCCAGCCTCAAAGAGGAGCTGAAAGACACTGTTATGAAGGCCAGTTCTTCCAGCAACAGACATTAGGAAGGGAGAAACACCATACTAGTTAGCCCTCCAAAGACATGTTGGAGTTCACATTTCCTGAAAAACACATGAGCCAGAGGAGAAAGCCTGAAAGGAAACAGGACATGGAAGGAGACTCTGTCATGCTCTTGACACTGATAACTTGTCTGACACAACCTGTATTTAATTTTTTAACAGGAGTAGCTATAAACACTTGTAGAGGTTATAAATAAAAGTATGGCTCTCCTTCACAGGTCCTGGTACCCAAATGTGCAGGTTGTGCAATTATTCACTGTGTAGGTCTTATCAGACTGGCCTTATATACAGGATACCCAGGACTGTGTGATATTTCTCTTCCCCTTCTCCTGTGGTACGTTCAGTTTCTATTATGCACATGATACAGGAATAATATCATCAGCAAGAACAAGGATGCTGCAGAGAAGGCAAACTGTCCTTCCTACCTGTTTCTCAACTCATGGAGGATGTGAAGGGCAAGCAGGGAGGAAAGAAAAATCTGTAAAGGGTACAGAAATTTACCTGCCATAGCAAGTAAGATGTTCACATAGCAGATCTTATCTGTCAGCCACTCTTGGTGCCTTGAGGCACACTGCGTCTGGCCCAATCTCATGAGAAAATCAGGAAGTACTCTATTTACTATATATGCTAATGCTCTTGGTTTTGAGGTATGAAAGGTGGAGCTATGGAAGATACATACTAAAGAAGTGTGGCTCCCACATTTTTGGTCTGGCATAGGCTGTGTCTTAAAAATCAGACCCCAGGAATCAGAGAGACCTGTGCTGTGGCTACCTTGTGATGAACTCAGAGAGACTTGTTTTGGTGTGGCTGGGGTCAGAGAGGGTGCCACTGTGGGGATACTCTTCTTTTTATACCTCTGGATCACCAGGGTGGGGGATATTTTGATGACAGACTGGAGGGTCTTTAGGTGGCAGAGAAAGGAGACCAAAGAAGGGCAAGGGAGGACTACGTCCTGCATTTTAGGAACTTTGAGGCTTGCACAGAACATTTCCCATACAACAAAATTAAGTAGGCTTTTTGAGAAGGTTTGTGAAGTATGACACAAAAGGGTTAAAAGGTCTATTAAAAACATGTTCCTTTCCTAAATCAGAGAAGCATTTTTTGATAAGTAGTGCTGAAGCTTCTCACGACTGGCACAGTTTGTACCCTGGGATTTTTTACTCCCTTTCTCCTGAACTCTCTGTCAGGATGAATATAATAGCATCACTACTTTACAGAAGAAATATCGAGGTTTGGGTTCTAAAAGTGTTAAGAACCCACAGATGACTAACATCCATTTATTAACAATATTCAGGGAAGAAGTATATTATTCTTCCAATCCAGGGTTTCACTAAAACATTATCTGTTTTTGAAGTTCAGAAACAATGATTTGCAAAGAAACCTTTAATCGAATTAGATTCAGACATTTATTTATTTATTAGCATAGCAGAACATAAGGCTTGTAGGAAGAACTCATTATTTTGTAACTTTACCTCTTTGAGTGCTTCTTCAGTATGCATGAAAACTACCAGTTTACTAACTCTGGGCACATAATGGCCTGCGTTTTCACACAGCAGAGGCATGGTCAAAGCAAATTCACTGGCTCAGTCTAAGTATGCATTATAATTGGCATTGAGCTGTGGAACAGTGCTGAACAGTAGCTTGGAACTTCCACTTGCAAAGAAATTGCATTTCATTTCAAACATAACAAACACAGTTACAACAGAAAATTCTTTCAGATCAGGATGATTTTGGATTAATTTGGAGAAGTACTGATATGAAGTATCAGACATGAAAAGATTTTCTTCAGAGAGCAACAGTTGCTGGCTGAGATTGGCACAGGTAATATGGACAAAACTTTAACTGGCAGGACACTAATTTCTTTCAGTGGTACCAGAGCATCAAGCACCTGGATTCAGTTGCCTTTTAATAAACTGAAAGTGAATATAGAAGAGACTTCCTACTCCTTAAACCAGTAAATCTGTGGAACAATATTTCCATAGGGATAGTGGAAGGGGAAAAATGCAAACTATTTTGAGGTTGAACTAGTGTGCTGGTTTTGACTGGGTAGACTTAATTTTCTTCACAGTGGCTACTATGGAGCTATGTTTTGGATTTGTGCTGAACACAAAGTTGATAAAATAGAGATGGTTTTCTTATTGCTGGGCAGTGCTTACACAGAGCCAAGGCCTTTTCTGCTCCTCCTACTGCCACACTGGCAGGGATGGTGGGGGTGCATGGGAAGCTTTGAGCTGACACAGGCATGGCAGGTGACCCAAACTGACCAAAGGGATATTCCATACCATATGACATCATAATCACTATATAAAGTAGGGGGAAGAAAGAAGGGGGCGCATTTGGAATGATGCTGCAGTAAGTAACCATTATGAGTCATGGGGCCCTTCTCTCCTGGAGATTCCCACGGAAAACAGAGAATTCATTCTCTGTTTTGCTTTTCTTTTGTGTGTGGCTTTTTCTTTACCTGTTGAACTGTCTCTATCTCAGTCCATGAGTTTTCCAGCTTTTCCCCTTCCAATTCTCTCCCCCATGCCACTGGTTGGGGAGTGAGTGAGCGGCTGTGTGGGGGCTGGTTGCTGACTGGGTTAAACCACAACAGCAGGTGCATATCAAACATTCTCATCTTAATACATCAGAAAATTTCTGTGTAGATGAAGTGTGTTTTGTGAGCTGGATGGGTAAACCTGTTGAAGAATTAAAGAGACAAGAGCCATATACACCCAGAGCAACCTTCAATTAGCTGAGCTCATTGACTGCAGGCTGTAAATTCTGACAGTGAAGGAATGCACAAGAACCCTTGTGTGCTGTGTCAAAAGAGTCAAGTGGGAACTCTCCTTTGGCCCAATCTGTTGCTGTGATGTTAAATTTACCTGCCAGATAATATTTCTTTTGCAGTTTAAATGTAATTTCACCATCCTTTATACTTTTATCTTAGAAGGTCTTGGGTTCACTTGTTTAGGAGTGAGAACAAAACAGACCTACAATAATCTGTTTGGTAGGCAATGATAAATATTCAACAGAGCACTTCTCAAAAATTAAAATCAAAGAAATTTAAAGTCTTTTAGTAAAAATTATTAAAACCAGTGAAAAAAAGGGTCTTTAGAAGGGCAAACAAAGAGAAATTGGATAAAGCTTCCATATCAGACATTGAAATTCATTCCTCCCTACCACGCTAGAATTTCAAATACTTGAGAAGAAAATGTATGCTGAAAAATAAAAGATGGAAAAATATAATAATAAACTTCAATTGCACATAAAAGGAATAAGTGGGAGTGTGGGAACATATTTGTAACCGTTTTCTTATCATTTAGTAAGGCAAAATGACTACAGAAAGGCATGGGATTATTTAAAACACATTATTTAAACAACTCATACTTTGTTGATTTTTCAATATACAATTTTCTTACAGAGAAAAATGTCAAGACAAATTGACCCAGGGTATTAATGATAAAAAAGTCAGTTGGTTCTATATTATTGATTTGCTTTAGAATAAGTAGCTTAGCATAGGATTCATTTACTTAAGTACATACATTCGAGCTGTTAACTTTAGACTTTCTTTATCCTCAGTGGACAGAAAGGACATTTGTAGCATGCCAGTTATTGCACCCTTATATAGACCTCTGAAACTGATTGATGAATTGCACTCTCATAGTGCTATTTTTTCTCAGGGACTGTAAAGACAGTTGAACATAACTAGTGCTTATGTGGACCTCCACTGTGCAGAAATTTCAGTTTAGTCAGGATGAATCACTCTTAGGGTGTGATTCCATTGCCCACGCACAGGTAAGCAGTGCCCTCAGTGAGGGGACAGATGTCCATGTGATAGTGCAGATAAGATGTTGGATCTTATTGATGTTCTTGTCCAGCAGCAACTGAAGACTAGATAGAACACCCTGTAGAGTCTGTGGTATAGTTGCACTATATATAAATGAGTGCATTTAATTGAGCCAGCGTCATTGTCCTTTACTGTCTGCTGGGTATATTACCACAATGAAGGGATATGGCAGTTTTTCACACAGGTGGAGAACTAGACACCTAAATTAGATACCTTCATTTCAGCAGATTGGATTTCCCTCTGGAGGTCCTCAAAGGCATTTACTTTGCCCTGTTAGTTATTATGTGATTCTTGGCACTCACTCTTGGAAGGATGCTCCATTAGGTGCCAAGAGCTGAGCATAATTCATGTACCTAAAGGGACAGGATCTTAATTCATGCTCTTTTTTTTTTTTTTTTCTTAAAAAATACTGCAAGTGATCTTGGTATTTCTAAGAAAAGTGACTCTTAATTATGTCCCAGGTGTGGTTTTCATTGTACCTTCAGCATTGCTGAGCAGTTGATAAATGCCACAGCACTGTGTGCTGGACACTCAGAGTTGCAGTTGTATCTCAAAACCATGGTGCTACATTGACTCAAACCCACAAATTCCCACCCTTCTTTGTGGGCTTTTTGTTTGCTTGTCAGGACAGAAATCCTTTAGGCAGGGTGTGAGTGGACCTTGGTAACCCAGGATGTCAGACCATTCCAGTATCCAAATAGGTTATTCTTAAATGATGCAAATCTCCCTGGGATCTCCAAAGCAAATATCTTCATCTCAGTCAGTCAGGAAGGTTCCTTTTATGGTTGTTTCTAAAAGAACAGTACACATCTGAGATCTGATTGTTCTCAAGACAGATATTTACACAGTCATAAAGACTCATATCCCAAAAATGCCTGTCATTTCATTGACCACAGAAGGCGCCGTGGGTGACTATCCCAGATAAAGGTAGACTTGTCCCAAAGAAACAACTCCCTCCTTAAGAATACTCTGATTTTAGTGGGTTTGGGAGTATCTTTTTCTGTGCTTCATTAACCATATACCTGTTGAAGGAAACAGCATCTCCCTGCTTGTTTGGCATGGTGCTCTTGGGACTCAGTGGCCTGAGGTACAAAAAACTGCAGTAACGAGCTATCTAAAATATGTAATTTTAATCTTCTAGAGTTGAGAAAATTGCACTGTTTTTCCAAATTGTCCTCTACCACCATCTATCATTTATTAAACTTCTCTTCAGCTCACTGCATTTTTTGTAAACATAGTTGTCTAATAACAGATCTGCTGGGAAACACACCAGATAAATCACCAACTTCAATATAAATATATAAAAGAAGAGCAGCCTGACATTTAGAGAGACTGACCTTTCAATAGACAAGCTGCTGTGTGACTGAAATGCTGCCTCCTTCAAGGTTTTCTGAGGGTTATTCCGCATAATAGATAATGTAAAAATGAAAAGCCAATTGAAAAGCATAAAAAGTGAGGTCATTTCATCTCACCTCGTCCCAAGTACAGGCTCAGTTCTATATCATTCAGTACTTCTGCATTATTTTACGCAAAAACAGATCTTGGGGGGAAAAATGTTATTACTGACAGGTCGTTTAAACATTTCAGCACTGAAACAAGTTAGACAAGTGATTTTTTGCTTTCTTTGTCATCTTCATTTCTCCCTTTTTGTTTTTTGTATCATCTGGTTTATCTTTGTCTCTTCCTCAAAGGTCATGTGATAAAACCAGTTTTAGGGACCTTTTTAAAGCATTGTTTGGCTGAGCCAGAATCTGTATCTTTGTTCCTGTAGGCTTGCATTATTCTGGTCTTACAGAATACAGAGCATTTGAAAGGGCTTTTCCAGAAAACTGTTCGAAAATAGACACTATATCATTGTATAGAGAAAACATTTCATATTTAAAGACTGTTGACTTTTTAAAGTCAAAAAAGTCTTGTTTCTTTTGTTTTCATTTATAACTAAGTGGGTGGATCAGTCAACTAGGCACTCCCAGCATCCTGCACAAACAATTCCAGTTAGTTTCATTTTCAGTCCAATTACAATCACAAAGAAAGAAAGAAAAAAATAGGACCACAACAAAATGGAGTAGAAAAGATATGCTTTAAATTAATGAGACAACATTTTTTCACGGTTTATTTTTCAAACTTGATCTTTTAATTATAAAAATAACTTACATTCCTCCAGCTGGATCCCAGTTGGTGAGCCAGGAAAGCAGGGGCAGTTCTAATTAAAACTATGCCTATTAAAAAAGCATCATTGGATATATTGAAAATTTGCATTTTCCTAGAATTAGTCAGCTGTTGAAACAATGGGCTTTTTAGTAATTCCAAAGTGGTTCAGTGAGACATTCAGCTAACAAAGTCAGGAATGCAATGTAAAGCTGTAATTAAGTAATAGAGTAAGGAACATTTTATACAGGTTATTGTTCCACAGACCGTTTCGTTTAACAAAAACATTTATACTTGCACTTTAAAATAATATATATCTTATTAATTGATCTGATGCACATACCACCCACAAGAACTCCAGTACTTGCACCAGACTGAAGTGACTTTCTTATGTCACTCAAAAACTGACCCCAGCTCTGACCATGCCAGCACATTTCACTTGTGGTTTTCTCTTTTTCCTTTTCAATTCAAAGGTCAATTATCTGCATTTTTAAAAGCCACCCAGCAAAAACATCATGGCAGATACTTTTGCAGCCTTTGCAGACCACTTATTAGTGGAGAAATTGCCCTGTACGTTTCAATTCACACTTCAATAAGCATCAATTCAAGTGCCCAACTTTTTTAATAAACTATGATGATTCAGAAAACAACTATAGCTGTGTAGATCAGACAAAAAAGGATAACTGTTTGAAGTATGCTTTCTAGCTGGAACTCTCTGACTAGCATCTCTCTAACTCACTTTGATATAGGTGTTGGCTGCTAGGCTGTGTTTGAGTTTCATGCTGTTTTCCTAGCTGGATTGCAGAGTTTCCTCTCTCCCACTGAGGGAGACTCAAACCTTGGCATTGGGTTACACAGTTTAAGCCCTGCAACTCAAAGATCTCCCTCTGTGAGGAGGCCTTGCAAGCCTCTCTTGGCAGTAAGTGAAGACACAGTTCAGCTCTGACCTTGAATTCAAATTTCAGAGATATGGAGGACAATTTGTCCAATTGCTTTACATGCAGTAAGACAGCTGGTCAAAATTACCTTCCCATTGGGCTATGTGGCAAACCCAGCCTCCTGTTACACTGATGCAAGCAAAGGTTTCACTGCAAGTAAACATTGTTTCTGCTCATTTACATCAGCATTACTGAGAAGTGGATTTGGTCCATGTCCACAACAGTTTCACTATCATTAAGAAGCCAAAAAAGCCCATTTTTTTAATGCCCAGATGATGTTCTCACTTCCTGAATATTATATTACTGTGCATTCAACCATAATTAATGTTCCTGTCACCTCATCCACTGCCAGCAGAAGCAGAAGGGTTTTTATTCCATAATTGCCTGCTTTTCAGTGTCCATGAAAATGACTGTATTCACAATACTGGCACTTGCACAGAGAGAGAAGAGCATGAAAGGGAAAGCATTCCTGTGTATGAGTCTGCAAGCACCTGCAATGTCAGGCATACCGTGATCAAAATTTTAATGAATGCTTGGGTTTTAAAAGAACATGGCTGAAGATCTCTCTTCCTCATGGAGCATCCTACTCAGCGGCATGATCCCCAATTATCCCCTACAGTGGTGAAGATAGGTCTTGAAATTGTCACTTTGACAGCTGCAACAGCTGCTGGTGCATGAAAGCCAAAGAGCTTTTGAATCCAGTGTTCAACAGAACAGAGCTCTTCCTCCCCATTTCTGTCTTTAAAAGCTGCAGTAGAACAGTTTGAGGACTGAGACTTGAAGTGGCACCTGCTAGCCCCACATAGGGAGGGTTTGAAGGGCTGATTGCATTTACACAGACTCCAAGGAGTTTATAAATCTGGCATCATGAGGCCCTAGGTCCTCATGGAAAACAACATCTGAAAGCACCTAGCAGGATAATAATTAGTTTATCAATTTAGATGCCAAAACAAAACACTTAAAAGCAGTTTCTGGAGAGGCCTATCCAATTTAAAACAAACAAAGAAACAAAAATTCAGCAAAGTTTTTGATAGTAAAATGAATGCTGAGGCAAACAACACAAAATTATTCCTGCCATAAAACTGTACCATACCCTGAAGTCCATATAGCATTCTGTCATGTATTCTGTCAAAGAGATGAACAAAGGAAAACTGAGATGACTAGGCTAAAGAGGAATTCCTTTTAATGGATGAAATGAAGCTGTTAGGATTATTTAGCCATGAAGGCTGGAACAAGATAATTACTTTACAAGGTTATCTGGAGGATGAACAGAAGCGCTAAAACAATTTCATGTATGGATGCAAAGGGTGGGCACATGTGGGTCCTGTATGCAGTTTGGCAGGTAGGAAACAGTTCCCACCATCAGAGAAGCAGCGACTGGATCAGTGATCCATTTGCATTATCCGGGACAAAGTCTTAGACTGAATGGTTGTCCATTTGGGAAGACTATGCCAACAACTGCAGAGGACAAAGCTTCAAATAAGCAAACTTATGTATTGAGGCTTTGAAGTGTGGGGCCATGCAGATGGTGCAAGTGCTTCAGCCAGGGAGAGGTAGGGATCCAGGGATGCACTCAGTCACCTGTTAACTGATATCTGATTCACCTACTCTATCAGAAGCAGTATTTGAGAGAAAGCCAATGCTTGCCACTCTCTAGGATGGCATTCAATGAGGCAAAATAAAAAAATAACCCAGATCTGGTACATTTTGGGTGACTAGTCATTCTGTGTCTAGCCAGTACAGGGCAAAACACAGGGGTATAACCAAAGTCAGAAGCATGAGGCTCCAATAGTAACAATCCAAATGTTTTTTCAAATAAAACAATTCATTATATTCACACATAATTATAAGGTGAACAGATTTGTATTTCTTCTTAGCAAAAAAATAAGTTTGTGAAAAAAACACAGGAGTTTAGATGGAACTACTTAAAACCTAGAGTCTAACATTTTTCTTCTACCATTCGTAAAATACCAGCAAAGACTGAATCAAAATTGATGCCAGAGACAAAATGAGAGTCATTAGGGGCTGAGTGCCTAATTCCTGCATTCTGGCACACTGCCGTGCTGGGATTTTGAAAGGTGGGAACTGGCTAATCATTCACAATTGAGTTGTTAAAAGAAAAGGTTATCCAATTTTTGCAATGGTAACCCAAACAATATAAGAGATTAAAGGAAGCAACAATTTACTTGCCGCATTTATCTCTGAAAATTTTGCATTAAATTTGAGGAACTAGAAGCACTGTGCAAGTGATTCCAATCTTGTTCTCTCTCCTCACTTGGGAAATGGCTGAGAGCACTGAGCGCTGCCCTTGCCACTCCCTCTGAGCTGCTGTAGAAAGATACAGGAAGACAATGCCTGAGCTGAGCTGTGCAGAGATCCATTCAGGAGATACCATTTCTTCCCAGCCTTGTGGTCACCAGCATATGCTATGCATCGAGGAGAAAAACATAAAGTCAATTCAAAAGTCAAAAGATTTCTAACAATGAAGGATGGAGGCTAGAAATTCTCAGAGGAAATATAGCATGCCCTTCTCCACTTTTTTTCTTTTTTTCCTACAGGTCTGACTTAAAGTATTGTCAGAGAAGTGAGCATTTAATTCAGGGAAGTTATGCAGCTTCTGTTGTGCAACTCAACCTAATTCTTCTTTTCTTGTCTTTTAAAGGCTAAGTTTAGTTTAAAGAGGTAAATTGTGTGGTAGACTTTACAGTCCCTCACCTGTCTGACCTCCTATTAGGTGGAAGAACTGGGAAAACAGTAAAGGGAACCCATGGAGGTGGAGGCTGCCCAAAGCTGTCACAGCAATCACACATGCAAAGAGCACCATATCCAACCTTCAGTAAAGTGCACAAGGCACAGACCAAGATGCAGAGGGAAGAGAGCTTGGGAAAGAGAATAAGAACTAAACTGGAAGAGGGATATGGAAAGACAGAGGGAGTTAGAAGAAATCTTGAGATAGATTTGAGGAAGCAAAATTAAAAAGGAGCAATTAGGGAAACAATAGTGCAAGAGAAGTCAGAAATATATAAAACTGATCTCAAAAAGTGATGCCAAGATTATAAAATTACTATTACCTACAGAAGAGTGTAAAGAAAAATTTTTCTTCAAGTCTTCTTCCTCTCTGAGGTCAGAGCAGGTACCAGAAATCTGGCTTTGGGGGAAGGGGTGGTGGGTGTAGCTCTTTTCACCCTGGCATCCACCCACAGCCAGGCTCACACTGCTCTGCCTCCCCCTCAGCCTGGCATGAGACACAGAGCACCTCAGTCCTGCCCAAAAGCTTCAGTGAGAACCCTTCAGCTTACTTCCAGGGATACTAGTTTGGCACTTCTCATTCATTGTCCTATGATTTTTCATATTTTTAACATAAAAGTGCACTGTGACTGAGATAAAGAAATATACTGGCTTTGGATTTTACTTGCTAAGATAGTATCAACTTCTGTTTCAGCATCCTAAATGGAAATGAGAAAAACTTACCTATAGGAATAAACCTGTTGAGGATTAAGAGGATTAATTTGAGACAAATCATGTCCTTCTATCTGTGACTGACATTGGATTTTTATACTTTCAAGTAGTCTTCTGTTTAATCTCCTCAAGACATGTTAAGGTAAAAAAATAATAAAAATATCTAGAGCACAGCTTCAGAGTGTGTTTTGTCATTAAGCCTCAGGAAAAATAGAACGTGCTCTTTGTAGGTGGCAAGAAACTCACCTCAAACAGCTACGCATTGGTGTGAGGGGTGGGTTTGTTTGGTTGATTGGGGTTTTAACTTAAATGACATTAATTTGTTTCTGACTGTCAAAAGACAGTAAATTGAAAAGAAAAGCAAGGAAAGAAGGGAAGCAGAACGTACTTCAGCACAGAAGAACAATGCTTTGAGGATAAGAAATATATTCTGACTTCACAGTGCTGCACTGCAGTGGAAGAATAGACTTACTGGAGCTATGAGGGTGAGTTTGTATATTGTAATGCACTTTTGTCCCCAGGATTCATTTTCACAAAGGTAAGGCTACAAAGGAGTGTGTTCAAAGGTTAACCAGCTCATTTTAGAGTCTTGTTTTTCCAGCAGATTCACAGGAGCCCAAACTTAAAACCCATTCTCAGCTGTTGATACCTTTAGACACAGCCAGGCTGCAGGAGCTCCAGTGCCCAGGGAGGGAGCAGAAGTTCTTTGCTCTGCATATCCCCTCCAAAGGGACCACAGCACACTGTCCTCTGCCAAAGAAGGTATAGAGGGTCTGCTAGGGAGTTCTGGTCCTTCAAGTGCTGGAAGGACCTGTTCAGCAGGAGAAAGCATCTCTCTCTTGTCTTGCATAAATCAACCTCTACACCCAAAGCCAAGACATCACAATGGGCTGCTCTGAAATTAACTTAGGGAAGCAACACAAGAGCACAATCCCTTCTTTGACAGGGCTCCCACACTCAGTGGGGGCATGTTCTACCATTGTGTGAAATACTAAGAAAGCTTACAGCTACACAGATCTTTACATGTGAGTCCTGTAAACTGGCCACAGAAGGATTAGAATCATAGAAATATAGGGAAGGCATCAAGCCACCCATCTGGGCAACTTAAGCTCAAGGTAGAGAGAAAAAAGAAGTGGACACCTCAATTTTGAGGTAATTTCTTCAAAGCAGGGGTGGTCAGTCCCTGTATATTTGTATGGCACCTTGCCCAGGGTGACCTTCAGGCCAGCAGCCACTTCTCCAAGCTTATGCAACCACAAATGCTTATTAATAACTGTATCAGTTTTACATCTCACTCTCTAAAACAGGTTGCACCTCCTCCCACCCCCAGCCCAATCAATCAAAAGCCCTTAAAATAAATCTTCTCATTCATTCTTACAATCAAGGCTCAGGGAGAAAATAACAGTAGGTATTTGCTATCACTCAAAATCAGGTTATCATCCCCATCTGCCTAGCAGACATAAAAGATATATTTTTGTCTATTCCCCTCTCAGTCTTGGTGCTATTTATTTTTCTGACCTTGCTTCTTAATCCTTCATTGGTGAATGCAATTTTAAATTTAATATAGCATTTATTATCTATATCATGGGAGTTTCTCATCTATCACTGTGATAAATGATTCCCATTGCTCTTCACAGACCACTTGTGAACGCAAGGGAGAGATAGTCTGCCCCAGACACTGTAAAGCCAAACACAGCCACAGGCTGTGGAGAACACTCCATTACTAGATCTACACTGCTGTTTGCATAAAAGATATTTATTTTTTCATTGTTGAAAAGCAATATTTAGAATTTTAGTGTCATATAGGAAGCACAAAAGTCTGTCAAATGCAGAAGGTGAATTTCGGATAAAGTTTTGTAATTGAGCAAGTCATTAGTTGGCAAATTGAAAATCATTGGTGTGCTCTGAGTGACCACTGAATTCCAAATACAGCTGCTACTGCACTGGTGCCAGTGACGGCACAGATATATTACCAGTTTGTAAAGTATGCTTTCAAAAATGTCATAATGTCATTTCAGTCGTAATTTCATCACAGGAAGAAAACACTGTGATTGGAAAATTAGAAATGTTGCATTGAAACTGTAGGTGGACTTGTATGTTTCTTAGAAAATGTAATACAAAACCTATAGATGTGACACAATTATTTTAACATTTCTGAGACCTGTAAATACCAGCCAGAAGTGTAGTCACTGTACTTGGAAAGGAGGCTCTGTTAGAAAGTCAACTATTTAGGAGTTCCTATATAAATCACCACAGTCTATTGGTGGTAACACACCACACATTTGAATACAGGCATTATAATTCACAGCCACTCCACTTGTCTGAAGGTTCACCTGGGGCATAGCCAGGGCTAGGATGAGTTCACACCCCTAGGAAAGAAATCATATATACTCCAACAGGAAGAATAAAGAGGCCTAAATTTCCTCTGCAGATCTTTGATGGCTACAGGTGACTAAAAGGGTCAATGGCATGACTATCAGGACACTTATCTGACCAAGCAGTGCGACCCACTCTTATAGATAAATAGGGACATGTGGGGAAGAGGGAAGCAAGAAGCAGAATTTGTTTTAAGAATTATTTTTATAAGCTTGCAAATTTCCTTTTAAAATACAATCAAAAATCTCTGTTTTAAAAGGAATAGAAGGAGCAGGAAAGAGAAAAAAACCCAGAAAATTGAAAAATGCTTTTTCATCTATTAATTCACTGGAATATTTAAGGCTCCTCACCTGGCTGATTGGAAAACTTAAAATAAGTTTGATACAGGCACAATGTAGAGCCACAAATTTTTGACATATACTACATTCCCCAAGAATCTCTCCATTCATTCCCAGAAGGAGATTTACCTAAAAGAAAACAGAAGAATTCTTCGAATTGCATGTCAGAGGAATGTATAAATATTCCTCCAAGTGATCTTCTTTCGCACTCTTTGCCATAAGAAATGTCGCGAATTTGATCTTTAGACTTAAAAACTGTCAGCAACTGCAATTCTCCTTGTATTGCCTGAAAGGGGTGAAATAAAGGGCAGGTATTAAAACTTGCTAGAGTTAATTAAAATGTTTCCAGGACCATGCCCAGAGAGATGAATTTCTCTTAAAAAAAATAAAATTAATCTTTAATGTTATGACATTTCCACCCTCCTTTTTGATTATACTGTTCAATCCATTAATATTTCCACTGAAACCTTTCCATGAAATAACCATAGTTCACCACAATTATGCTTGTGTATTCTGTGCATACAATACCAGATAATAAAACTCATATAGTTTTATCTTCATAGTTCCATTAATTTTTAAGGGGTTTATCACCCCTTCACCAACTATTTCATTTGTACAGCTGCAAAGAACACAAGGGGAACCACCCTTACACACAAAGGAAATGAAAAGGGAAAAATGGACTGAAAGAAGTAGAAGTAAAAAACAATTGTTGAAATTCTACACATTGCTAACACCAACTGTGAGGGTTGTATATCCTTGTATAGCAGAAAAGTAGACTTGTGCAGTTTAGAGAAGCTCCTCAGAAAGGTGGGACATGGTGTCACATAGCCCAAGTTGTTTGCCCCATTAAGAACATAAAATTAGAGAGGATGTGATGATTTCACATGAAAAATGGGTGTAGCTGAATAACATGAACCTTCCAGGTAGAGGTGACATGTACAGACTGTAAAGAACTGGCAGAAAGAAGAAAAATGTTACGCAGAAGACATACCCAAAAGTGCCAGTGTCCACAGTACTTTCTGTGAAAGCCTCTGCTTGCTTGGCTGAGGTTGCAGCCACTGTTTGGGAAGGGATGGAACAGAAGCATCCACACCTGCTGGTGTCCTGGCTGCTCCAGGAGCACTGATGTCTCCATCTTCACTACTGTGCAACAAAGGCATCTATAAAACATCTAAAATACCTGCAGGTGTATTGCAGTGGCTGCACAAATGGTGGGGCAAGAAGCCCAGCAGTAACTTAGTGCCAAAGTTTCCATGACAGTAAATGGTAAAGGAGCTTTATACAACACTAATTTGTTGATGTGTCATCACAGTGAAGCCACAGAGGTTACTGTAAATGAATAGAACCTGGTAGGAAGAACAACCAGGAGGGACTAAGGGACTCCAGCACAGGTTAAATGATTTTTTTAGAACAGAATCCTTAATAAGTACTTTTTTTCTGCTTTAGCATTTTCTTGAGCAGTTTCTCTGTGTCAGGGACGACTGCGCATTTAGAGAGACAAGTCAAGTCAGCGATGATTTTGAATGACCCTCAGGGAATAGCTATTCATGCAAAAATCATAGAATCACAGAATGGTAAGGGTTAGAAGGGACCTTAGAGATCATCCAGCTCTAACTCCCTGCTATGGGCAGGGAACCTTCCACTAGACCACATTGTTCAGAGCCCCATCCAGACTGGCCTTGAACACCTCAAGGGACAGGGAGTCCACAACCTCTCTGGGTAACCTGTTGCAGTGCCTCACCACTGCACAGTAATGAATTCCTTCCTAACATCTAATCTAAACATATCGCTCTTCAGCTAAACGTCATTGGCTCATGCCCTGTGTGAAACGTGTAAGGTCTCCCTGAAATCTTCCCTCCTCCAGGCTAACAGCCCCAGCTCTCTCAGACTGTCTCCACAGGAGAAGTGCTCCAGCACTCTGAAGAAGTTAGTGACTCTCCGCTGTCCTCGCTCCAACTGGTCCATGTCTTTCTTGTGTTGGTGTCCCCAGAGCTGCACACAGCGCTCCAAGTGGGCTGTCAAGGGAGCAGAGTAGAGGGCAAGAAGCACCTCCCACAATCTGCTGGCCACGTTTTGATGCAACTCAGGATAAGTTTGGCTTTCAGGGCAGCAAGTGCACATTGCCGAGAACACAGAGCTTTTTGTCCATGAAGATGCCCCAGTCTTTCTCCCCTGGGCTAGTCTCCATCCATTCTCATCCGAGCCTGCACTTGTGCTCAGGACTGCTCCAACCCAGGTGCAGGATCTTACACTTGGTCTTTTTGAACTTCATGAGGTTTGCATCGGTCCACTTCTCAGGCCTGTTCAGGTCCCTCTGGACGATATCTCTTCCCTCCACTGTGTCAACCACACCACACAGCTTGGTGTTGTCAGTAAATTTGCTGAGAGTACACTCAAATCCATCGTCCATCACTGACCACAGCGTTAAAAAGTGCCTGTCCCAATACTGACCCCTGGGGAATGCCATCTCTGAGGAACAGCACCACTTCAGACACATGCCTGCTGGAATATCCATCTGTACTGTGACATTCTTGTCCCACAGACAACCTTCTCCACAAGCTCTGGGTAGGGCTGCTCCCTTCTCTGACTCAAGAAAAGGTATTTCCAATTTCCATTTCCAGTTGGCAAAATATATTTCATTGCCTTCTGCAAATGTTTGTGTGAGCCAGAAAAGCGTATGTACAACCCAAAAGTCTTGTTATCAGGCTTGTATCTTTATTTTCACTTCCCACAGTTGTCTGAAGAACATTGGGGAAACCAGAAGGGGTGAGGGAAAAGCCATGGTTTGTACTCCAGACCTTCATACCCCAGTCGGGTGCTCTGTACCTTTCTGCTGCATCATGATGAGGCAGAGCAACCACACCTCTCCCTCAAACTGGGATTTAATTCCTTTAGCAATGGCCAGGTTTCACTCATGCCTTTTAGAGTGCAGCAGTGTATCAGTCTCGGTTGCACATAAAATGGAAAAAACCTGTCATTTTTCAGCTCACATAGTTGGATTCTTTACTGCTGATGAGGTCCCAAGTAATGTATGCACTCCATAAACAGTCTGTAAGCTGCCTAGAACGATATACAGATAGGATAGAGGATTGGCGTAATCAAGAGAGGCACCTGGACTCTCAGTTTGAAAGAAGATATCCATCCAAAATAAGGGCTTAAAAAGTGCACATTAAAGCATTAAGAAGTGTTATCTTCTGCATTACACAGGACCTATTGGTAGCTGCTGCAATATGCTTCTTTCTTTCAGATAAAAGCAATACAGTAAATGTCAGGATCAGCAGTGCTGGGCTGATTGGGAGAGATGCTGTACTGTAATCTATAGAGCTCCACATTTTCTCTCCAACCAGATTTCTAAAACTGTTTTACTTCAGAGTGTCTCTATCTTATATTTAAAAATGAGAGACCGAGAGGGCACCATTCAGTCAATACGAAATCCATCAAATCACTTGTAAAACCTTTTGTTGACTTTCCTGACATGTAATTTTATTTAGCAATCTATTTTTTGGATATTGTTGCCTTAAGGAGTGAGGAAAAAAAACAACTGGCAACTTTAGTAGGAGATAAGATAAGTGCGCAGGAGCTTTAATGAGCCACCAGGCTCCAGGAATACATTCACACAGCAATTCTCTCTTCAGAACTAAGAAGAACTAAGATTTTATAATAGTGTCCATCCAATCCCATTCTGTTATTTCCCTCAGTCTTGCCCCATTTTGCCCCCGACACGCCCCCTCGGGAATTGGGTCTGGGGTCTTGGGACACTTTCTTTATCGCTGTTGTCTTCTTTACAGCACGTCAGGTCCTTGGAGGCCTTCCAAAGCTTCAGATTTGGAGGTTCTTTTGTCCCTGTCTTTATCTTGTGGTACAGGCTTCATGGCGCTTCTCTGCAATTCTACCTTGAAATAGAGACTAAACAGC
>JAWWMP010000116.1:101234714-101297379 GCA_035047865.1 Dendrocincla tyrannina
TTGTTAAACATCTTTACCGAGGTTGGGGCGTTGACTCCAAGCTGTTTGGAAGGAATTCCACCTAGGTTTGAAACTCTTGACAATAAGGAAATGAGTAGTGTTTGCCAGGGTCTAGGATTTATTGAATATTTAATAAAGTTAATTTGTCTTGGTTTTATCTGCCTGGAGAAGATCTTTGTTCAGAAAACTGCAGCTCAACATTGGTCACAAAGTAGAATACAGAGCGTGATGGACACTTGTGTTGATACTATGCACTGGTAAATAAGTTTAATGGACCCTCAATCTGCTCACTTTTCTAAAAATTAAAAATGTAGTTAATACAAAAGAAGCAATTTTATGCTTTATTTTTCCATTATGCTGCAGCTTCTTAACGGGAAAGCCTGTGTCTTCATCATGTGTAGTCCCTGTAGTTACTCTTTTGTCTATGAAGTCAAAATAAACAAAATATCATGGAAAAGGCAAAATGTTGAATTGGTGGTTCAGTTCTTCTCTTATATTTTTGATATTAGCCATATTTGAGAGTATAGCAATTATACAACTGCCTTCTGAACTAGTCAAATGCATTCACATTAAACATTAATTTCAATATTTACACACACACATATTTGAGAATGCACATAAATGTAGACATGCTGAAGATAAAAAACCCCCACTGTTTGAGAAGGTAATACCATACCGTAGCAACTCCATCACATAGTCATAAGGTCAGTGGGGTCAGAACGTGGGAAAAGTTTGCTGATACAGAGCTGCTCAGAGTGGTAGGAACAAAGGTAGATAAGGGGAATAGGAAGGACATTAGAAAAATGATTGTCAGGGCCTGAAGATACCAGAGGAAGTGCGATAGAGATAAGTGTAAAAAGATGCACATAATGGCAAATGATTCACACATAAAATGCTGCTTCTAAGAAAACCAGAATCCTTGGGGAGTGAGGCTGTTTCCTTATCAGCTCAGAGCTTGGTGGAAGCCAAAAAGCCAAAGAAAATGAAAGGATATATCAGGTAAACAATGGTTTCAAGAGGGAAACAGGGAATTCCATAAGAGAGAACCCTTGAAGATTACTGAACCGATAAACCAGAATGGGCAGAGAAAATCCTTTGCTCTGAATTGGTGGAGGTGGGCTAAGGCAGCAGGAAGAAATATCACACTGATTTCTCCTGCTTTTATAATTCCCTAGGTATCTACTTACAGACACTTTCAGGCTAGGTGGATATTTGCTCTCAACCACTATCACCATGTTCATGTCCTTACGTGACACAGGAGGGCTGCATTAAAATCCAGTTTGTTCACAGACACCAAGTAGGTTCTTTGCCCAGTAACTTAATCTTAACCTTGAACAAATTTTCCCAGATACCTGAGTGAATGTAGAGTTTATGGCCGTTCCATAGACTTAGGCATCTATGAAAATTATTCCCACTGGCTTTCAGTGAACTTTTCAGAAGCAGGAATGTGGTGAACTTTTTAAACCAGGAGTTCCTGTCCTTTTATTCAGTTTGAGAGGCAGCCAGCACACCTGTGGATGCTGAAAAGCAATTACCACTGTAATTATTTGCATTTTAGTACCAAAATTATTAGCCTTTCTGAGGAAATTCAATCTAGTTAAAAGTTGGCTTTGGTTCATGCAAAGGCTGAATTGCTCTGTCTTTTCTTGAACCCTGCCCAACCAGGAGCGTGGTTTGTAAAGGTTTGTCAGCAGGGGACAGAGCAATTTTATTCCAAATGTATTTAATGAGACGGTGCAACAGAAATGGTTGAGTCACACACAGCTTGCCATTTGTCACTGCCTACACGGGATTAAGCAAGTGACCTTATGATGAAAGCCCAGTAATAGAGGATTATTTATGAAGGCTCTTTGATACTAGAGTAACGTTCCACAAAAATGAACACTTAACTGTTGTGATCTAAAGATGTACTTGTCCCTCTTGGCTCAGCTGTGCACTTCCATGTGGTTATCCCCATTTCAGCTGTCAGTCCCTGCCTGAGTGACTCTGCAGGTGTACCCATAGAATGGACTTCAGAGCCATGTCACAGCTTCTTCCCAGCCCTGTTTCTGGGCCAGTCTCCTTCCACTTCTGGCTGGAGCACTTGGATGGATCCTGGACCTGGTTCATTGCTTGCCAAGTCAAGGGCTGTCAGTCCCTGTTACCAGCTCCTGTGGGACTGTGCCTGGGGGAGGGCAGGGTCTGGTCTGGCTCGGCTAACCTCCTGCAGCAGCTGGCCCTTGTTGCCCCCAGGGTGCCAGTCAGTAAAAATGGGTGATGCAGGCATTTTCACAACAGCTCTGCTGGAGTGTTGTTTGGGTGGATGTTATGCTTGAATGAGCTCAATGACTTGCTACTATTTTCTATTATACAGTGTAGGGATCTGTACAATAGAGTGCAAAGCAGGTCCTTAATGGAGTTACTTTTGAAGGCAACAATTTTGTATTCTGGAAATCCAAAACTTGTGGCAAAACATTTTTTCACTGGCCATTCATTTACTTACTTTCACATTTTTGAAGCAATCCAGAAGGCAACTGTACAGAATACAAAGGAAAAGAAGAAAGAAAAGAGAAAGAAAGGGATATTAAAAGAAACCAAATTATGTTTTTATGACTCTCCATGACTCTAAAGGGTCCTTACTTCCCAAATTACAAGCATTTTTGACATCTGAGAAATTGTTTAGTATCTTTATGCTTTTAACAAAGAGACAAAGATGCTGTACGTTAGACAAATGTGCTTGTATTGCTTGAGAGACACAACTTCTGGATTCTTACAAAGAAAGTGCTGACGGGCCTATTGAACTGTGCCTTGTGGACTGCTGTTACCTTTCTGTGATTCAGCCTTGTCTGAACCCCTCGGGTCTCAGTCTGTGCTGGACCCTACCTTAGAAATGAGTTATTTTAGGGTACCTATTTCAAGGTTTCTTGTCTCTTCCCTTGGATATAAAGGAAATAAAAGGAGAGGGAGAAAGTAACAGAAAGTGGTCTAAGTGTCAAATTTTAAATTGTTGCTATGTCACATGCTATCACTGAGAAGAGGATGTAATAATCTAGAAAATATGAATTTGGCAGGATCCCTGTATAATGAATATTTCATACAGTGAACACTGCTTTCAGTGCATAATTTAGATAGTTTGAAAGAAGTCTCGCATCTGTTGTGATATCTCCACCTCCAGAAAAACCCAGAATGCTTCATTCATAGCACCCAATGGGCTCCTGCCTCGGATCATTAAGGCTTTAAAAAAAGGAGATGAGAAAACTCCAGTGCAAAGAACAAGGGAGAAAGAAACCTGATTCAGAGGGTTTCAGGCATGGACAAGTGTACAAGATGACAAGTTGAAAACAACCCTCCTGTCTCCCTTCATAACACTGATTAACACTGGAGGAGGCCAAGGAGGAGAGCTTAGCAAGGCAAGCAATTCCAGCTAAACAAAAGCACAGCTAGATAACTTTAAAAACTCACCAGGGGCATCAAGCCTAAGACAGTGAAAGTTGTTTGCTGTTCTCAACCATAAAAAACCACTAAAAAAACCCAAAATAAAAACATAATATATTTTGTTATTTTTCTTGAGTGGTTTTGTTTAGAGCTGTCTTGATTCGACAGATTTCTTTTATCTGTTAAAGACAATTGATTATCCTTAGGGAATTTAATAGACCACACACGCAACCTGTTATGTGCTTGGCAGACACATTCTTTGATTATATGTGATTTCCCTCAAAACTCAGGGATTAGACTGTACTTTTCATCCATGAGCAAGAATCATCTTAGAAGATGATAACATTGCTGAGCCATCAGCACAGAGAGAAATATATTTGTGAGTTAGTATACCTAAGAGGCAGAGACAATGCAACAGACAGGGTAATCCCATATTGTGGAAGATGAACCTTGCTGTGCAGGATGAAAACAAGAATACCTGAGAAGAGAAAGACAAACAGTCTGTGGAAGGTTGTACACTTGCAGCAGCCTGGGAATGGGATGTTACCTCTTGAAAAAGTGCCTAGGTTTCCAGTGTGCAGAATTTCAAATTATTTTACATTCTTAAGTAGAAGCATAAATATTAAAACACATTAGAAAAAAAAAAGGCAGTGGAAAGCTATTCTTTTCTATTATACATATAATAGAAATATATATTATACTATATATTATATTTCTATTAGTGTAGGGATCTGTGGAAAAGAAAGTCTTACAATGGAGGTAGTGGTCAGTGTGCAAAAATGTCTATATTCTATAGATATCTTCCAATCACTGCACAAATTCCTTCACAATAATTGTATATTGATAACTTGAGACTTGTCAGAGCACAGACAGCTGAATACTTTTTGAGTACAGTATCGGCTTAAAAAGGTGCCAGCCCACCAGCAGCAGACAGGGTACTGTGAAAAGGAACTTTTCTTCTACCAATTAGGCACTGGGCAGCAATCCTGCACACTGCCTGCCTAGGGGACATCTCCATTTAGCAGAATATTTAGTGAATACTAATACCATGGTATCATGCACTGAAGAAAGCTAATAGGTGATAAAGGGGGACCTTTTGTGGGATCGGAAATAAGCCAATGTTTTGATTTTAGGAGAATGTTTAGAGAAACTAGTTTCAAACGCATTTTGTAAAATAGCAACAAGTCCATTTTGACTGTCAGTGTCGTCCTGCCTAGAAGAAACTATGTGTGCACATGAGGAGATGGGATAAGCTGGACTTCTGATGCTCTGCTTGAAGTACCAGCTCCTTTCAGTTTTGCCTCCAAAACTGCTAGCAGTACACTAGCCTGTGGTCTGTGATTGCTCTTGGTGATGACCACGGCAGAATCCTCACTGATGTGAGAGAATCAATTTTTGCCTCTAGATTTCAAGAGTAGCTATGCTGCATTTATTTATGGGTACATAACATCTATTGTGGGAAAAAAAAATCCTTTATAGATAAAATTAGAAATATCAATAAATCTTACATAACAAGCAATACAAATCTGACTACTATTTAACATAGTTTTACCATGCAGAAAATCCCAAAACAAACCAACAAACATGTTTGCATCTTTAACCATGGCACTCTTTTCTGATTAAATATTCTTTCATAACATACGCAGGTCAGGAGAAGTAATATATGTTAGAGGCCTCTTAAAGGTTTTTAAGTCAGCTGATAACACATTGTAGCAACATGAAACAGAATATAATAAAAATAATTTGGTTTTAGATTTTTTATACATTGTGCTAGGTGAGGTTAAGATTGGATAGTAGGAAAAAATTCTTCACTGAAAAGGTTGTCAAGCATTGGAACAGGCTGCCCAGGGAAGTGGTTGAGCCACCACTCCTGAAAGTAAGAGACATGTAGATGATGATTAGGGACATGGTTTGGTGATAGACTTGACAGTGTCAGGTGTGTACTCTGACTTGGTGATATTGTCTTTTCTAACCTAAAAAATTGTAGGACTCTATGATTTTAATAGTACAGAATATTGAGATAATATGAATGGGAATATCAATGTAAACCTACTACATGATTTCTGCTTCCAGTCCAAGCAGGGTATTTTTAAAGTTATGAAATGAAGTTTAATCAAAATTTCACAAGGATCTTCAATGATTAAGCTGCAGCTCAAGTACAGCACATAAAAATATCTGGCAATTACTTCCAATACCTGATTTTGGCATAGTTTGACACCTACTGTAGAAGGGGAAGCTGCCTGGTAATTCACAGAAAGCTGATGAGGTGCTCCAAGCAAGAAACCCAACTGCTGCAACTCGCTCCTGGACCTGAGGGTTCACCCAGGGACGCTGTGCCCCAAAAACTCCTTCTCTACATATGGCTTTTAACACTCACCTGCAAATTAAGGGCTCTTCTGACAGGCTTCTCATGCTCCTGAGTAAGGAGTACCCCTTGGACCACCAAAGGGATTGACCATTACCCTTTTTCATGCTTCAATGTCATGCCACAGAGATCTGCCTCATTTTTAGAGCTGAAGAGTACTGAAAATGTAATAACGCTGTTTCAGCTTCACAACAGAAATTAAAATTATGGTTGAAGTTGCTCAACACCCCCATTTACCCATTCTTTTCTTCCTGTCATGCATTCCTCTGGCAGTGAAGCAAGGCTTCTGATTCCTCTGCAGCCCGCCTCCTGCCTAACCCACAGAATAAACATGGCCAAGGCTGTGCCATCAGCTGGGCATCATTCTGCTTCCTTCTCTCCCCTAACTTACTAAAAACCCAATTCATAAAGTCTCCTAATAAGCTCCGTGAAGTCTCAAGTCCAGAATGATGCAAAATACTTCAAAGATTCAATGAGGCCACTGCAGCATTTTGCATCCTCCTGCTGCCTCCTAAGGTAAAAGCAAAGAAGTGCTGCAAATTCCTGGCTGTTCTGCCTGTTAATCAAAGCCAAAGGTGCAGGGGCCATTTGGGGGTTGGGTGTCCTCCCTGGGGAAGGATTTGACTAAAACAAGTCCCCAGATGTGTTCAGGCTATCAGTATTTGATTCTTGAGTATTCTCCTCTTTCATTCCCGTGCAAATCTCATCATTCTCACTGGTTCCCAAGCAAGGTACAGCATTAACAATGTTAACCACACAATACTGAGGTCAACAAAAATGGAGGAACCAACAACAGTGTGTTCAAGCAATAGTGACATGGAGGCAAGAATTTAAAAAGCCTTAATCTCAGATGCAGATTGGGCAATACCAGCTCTTCTACAGCTCCTTTCCCTGTTCTTGAACCAGGACTGAAAAAAAATTTCAGCAGCCATTTACTCTGGATGTTGTGGTATTGTATTGGCCAAGCTAAGTTCTGGCAGCCCACATTTCAGAAACCTGAGAGTAGAAACACTGACTCATGAATCCTGTAGCTAAACTTGTGCTACATGAATATGACTACATGGGGATGCAAGCTGAGCTCTGTATTTTTACCAAGGCATAAGAATGTTTTGTACACTTTTTTGATATTTCCATATATTTAATTTATTTCTTTGGACTGATTCCATGGCAATTTTTTTTCTAAAATATCTGTCTATAAAAGAAAAGATTCAAAATTTATAGCTCCCTGAGTGGAACACCATCCTTAAACTGTAAAGTAAGTTTATCTGACCGGAAACCGGAAGAATTAAGCAACGGTAGTTTTACCCTTCTGAAGTAAGACTTGTCTTTAAGTACCTCTTATCCTTACTTTGACTTATTTCACAAGCATCAATCTCAGACAGTAAAAACCTGGGTACCACTTTGTAAGTGCTTCCATGAATTGTGGAAAAGTGGAAACTTTTTTTTTTGTTTTGAACAAAGGAATTAGGCTTTGACTTCCATTGCTTATGACGTTTCCTAGAACCCCCTCTAGAGAGTTTAGCTGACTTATATTTGATAAAACATGAGCCAAATCTATTGCTGGAGATGTAACAGCAAATGATGCTGGAGGCAGCATTCATCTGAACATCACTCCGTAGAAAGCTCCAGGCTGACCCCTCTGCTGTGTGCTGGGACAAAGGGGCTGCCTGCGGGTCAGTCACCCCCTGCCAGGTATGCCTGTCACCAGAGCAGTGATCTGTGCCCCCAGGGATGCAGGGGAGGGAGGAGTCCCAGCATAACACAAGTAAGCTTCACACAGCTTCACTGGGACTGTGAGATGGCCCTTTACAGCATTTCATAGCTCCCCTTTAGAGAAAAGTGAGCTCGAGCTCCAAAAGCTTTGAAAACTGGAAAATACATTTTAAAGTTTGGAAGGGAAAAAAAATTCTTTAAGTCAAAATAACAGATGAACCCTTGAAAACTTCTGTGCCTGAAAACTTGTGAGCTTGTGCATATTTCATGAAACGTGTTACTTTACAGTGCTTATCCTCACACTTCTGACACTCAGGCAATATACATTGCATCAATGAAAGGTTAGTGCCCCAAAAGACAGCACAGTCATAGCTGCTTTCATACCAGAAGTAGAAGCCACCAAAGCCAGAACAGTCCCATCGAGCTTTGCACACTTGTTACCAAAGACTTGTATACTCAGTGGAGAGATAGCTTTGGAAAATACTGAACATATAAGAGGGAAATATTCAGCTAAAATGCTGGTTCACTGAAAGAATGCTCATTCCCGTGGTTTACTGTTTTCTTCAGCCAGAATGAGTTGGAGCTAGCTCTTCTTAATAAAAAATTAAATCTTTCTGTAAAGCTGTGTGCTTTGTACAAGTGAAATATTGCATAGGGGAGATATTTTTAAATTAACATTTTAAAGGTGAATTCCACAACAGTGACACACCTGTAGGCATTTGTGCTGCATGAGTAATAGGGAAAAAGACTAACAGGTTGTTATGGCAACAAGCATTAAGCAATGACTTCACGAGAGGATTTGAGTGACATCAGAATAGCACCTTGAAAGGAGCTGCTTTTGCTGTGAGGGTCTGTTGTGGTTTAACTCCAGCCAGTAACTGAGTACTAAGCAGCCACTCACTCCCCCAAAGCTAGTGGGGAGGAGAATCAAAAAAAAAAAAAGGTAAACTTCATGGATTGAGATAAGAACTGATCAATAATTGAAACAAAATAAAACATAATAATAAAAATAATTGCAATGAGAAGGAGAGAGAAAGGAATAAAAAAAGAGAAACAAGTGGCACAGGCTGTAACTGCTCACTGACCGATGCCCATCCCCGAACAGTGATTTCTCCCCCACATCCTCAACCAGCTTCCCCCCGTTTCCATACTGGGCATGATGTTCTGTGGTAGAGAACATGCTTTTTACCAGTTCAGGTCAGCTGTCACAGCTGTGCTGCCTCACAGCTTCTTGTGCACCTCCCCACTGGCAGAGCATAAGACACTGAGAAGTCCTTGACTTAGTGTTAGCACTGTTCAGCAACAACTAAAACATCAGTGTGTTATCAGCATTATTCTCACACTAATTCCAAACACAGCACTGTACCAGGAAGAAAAATAACTCTATCCCAGCCAGAACCAGGACAGACTCATTTCACAGGACAGACTGAATTAATTTCTTCTCTCCCAGCCCCTGCAGCTTGAAGAAGCTGTGAGCGCAGGGGGAACCTGAGCTCTATCTCACACTCAGTGCAGGGCTGACCACAAGCAGCTCGATGAGCAAGATGTGACCCCTATAGGTTTGAAGGATGCTCTCTTGTCTGTCTCACAGCTTGCTGAGCACTTCTAAAAAGGATATTTTTTTCTCCAAACTTCGCTCACAGCCAGTCCTCCAAATTTTCCCTCAGGTGTCAGACCAGCTCCTTGACTCAAAGTTTCTGTGTCCTTTAAGCTTCTGTGCAGAGGTTTTCTGCCTTCTTAGCATGTTGTCACATGAAGCCTTCAAAGCCCTAAAGAAAAGGGAGGCCGGCAAGAGGCAGAAAATATGCAGCATGATTAGGCTGGGGCTGGAGCTGGGATGCCTGTGGTGCTGTTGGAAGGAGTAGCTGACATACGGAGTGGTATCTGAGGAGTCACTGACCGTTTTCATCACCACAATGGTTTCAGGTCCCTTCTCGTATTCCTGCTAGCTGAGAGGCTCAAGAGTTATTGGGGTGGGGAGTTTTTTAATGAATTTACAGGCTTTTTCATCCCATCTTCTCTGCTTTCTTTCACCCTACAGGCTTAAATAAATACAGAGAGATGTCATCTTGCCCCTGTTACTCCTTGCTAACAGTGGGTTGGAGAAAGCTACCTACCTTACATCTTTTCCCCCCACACAGATAAGGAACTAAGGATTCAAGGACTTGGGGGTGGATGTAGAAGATTATCTCCAATTTTTTTCTTCCCTGCTCTCTTCAGCTTATCTAACACAGAGTTTTCTCTCATCTGGACAGTTTCTATTTCTCTGTGGTTTTAGTACATCTTTTTGATCACCTGCCTGCTTATAGGCAAAGGGAAGGTGAACAAGGCCTTGGCGTTCCAGAAGGTAGGGAAACATAAGTGTAAAGAACATAGAGTCTAATATAATTAAAAAAAATAAAAAAAAAAAAGGAAAGGAGATGTTTTAGACACCAACATATTACATATTACTTACAAAAGCCAAAGAAAATGTCTACAATAGGAATTTTCTTCTCTGAAGGACTTGATTTTTCGAAATTAGCTTAATAGGATAATTTCAGGATGCTTTTCCGGACAGCCTCCTTCCAGGCATTGCTGTCATTGCCTCTCTGGCCCTGAGATGTCACCTGCTGTGCACAGGTGTTCAGGAGGTCACATACATGCAGATCACACACATGTGTGGCAGATGGGGCTAAAGAGTGAGACTCATAGTATGCGAGACAGAAATATGGCAGAGGGAGTGAGTGAGGAGGGCCAGATAGCTTAGTCCTATGTGTAATGCATTAGAGTTAGTGGATCTGCAAATTTATTGTGGAGGACAAGCACTAATTGCATTCCAGAAGCAGACAGAGCCAGCCAGCGACCACTTGGGTGCTTCAAAAGCATCTAGGGGCATCTGTCAGGCCTTTTTGCTGATTCTGTGCTTAGCTGGAAAGATTAAACTCATTGCAGGGTGTCTGCTCCTGATGCAATGAAAACACAACACCACAGTCTTTCCGAACTAGCTGCTTTTAGCAACTGAGAAGAAACTCCAGTCCTGCAGGCTTTTTTCCAGAAAAATACATTTCAATCAAGATGCCACACATTAAGAAAGCAAGTGCTCCCAACTGACAATATTTACAACAGTAACCAAATGGCCCCAAACTCAAGATACTGAAGATACTGCATGAGTCATTAATGAGTGCTGTAAAGGAGTCTTTAGCTGCGACAGAATCAGAAAACTACATCCCACCATGTTGTGTACAGTCATTTTTAATGACTCAGCCTGCTCTGACTTCAGGAAACCATGGTGTTGAACCTCAATTTATGGCCAAGCAATGGCTAATGACCCTCAGCAGAGGAGTCAGAGGTGACTAATTATTTGTACATCTGGACATGTGAAAAAAGATGAAGAATAGGAACATCTTAAAAAGGTAGAGCAGAAAAAAGACTCTTTAACATGCTGAGGCATTTAGTTTGTCTGAGTAATGGAACTCTCTATAAAAAAACCAAATACCTAGTCTGGCTTCCCCTCTCCTTACAACTTTGAATGAAATAGCCAGAGGAGAAAGAGGGAGGCTCTGTCCTTGAACACCAGCCCTTTGCCCATAGATACAATTTAAATGCAAGGAGAAATGTGAGCAGTAGATGTTCCTGAAGTGCTGAGGTCCGAAAAACAGGCCCTGGGCCAGAGTTGACCTCTAGATGAACCTTTCAACATCATGTTATATGTAGCCATATATCTGCTAGTTAGTCAAAATTCTGTCTAATCCTTAAAAAAATACATAATATGATAAGACTACACCTGTGTAAACATGCATGCTTGTTAGCAAGATATATTGGCGTTTGCTTATTAGTGAAGATTTGTATCTGTTCATTAATGAGATACGAATGTATCTATCTTTCTGTGTTCAGAGACTGGTCAAGGGTATGGAAGAAGATGACTGGCCTCCTTTGACAGTAGATGGTCCAAATCAACTCCCTGATTTTCCTCTGAAGCCCTGGCCAGGCTCTGGGTGAAAACCAAGGACAGAAGAAAGCCAGGTACTTTCCGCACTAAATAAGAGATGTAAGCTTGTTTGTTTAACAATATAAAAGCTGGACATGTTCACAGCAAAGACAGAGACCTCCCCCATGAGTGGACACACTGCATAGGATTTCCCAGTTCCCAGGAGTGGTTCTCCGATCCCTCACTGGGATTGAGGCTCCCCAGCTGACGTTCGGGTCCGGATGATGGGAATGTATTAAAGGGGTAAAGTGGTGGTGTATCTTTCTTAATCACTAGAGACACTCTTTGTGGTAATGACTGGGTGCATTGCTAAGCTTAACCTTTTATAATTCTTTTCATTCTTTTTGTAATTCTTTGCTGTTTTGCACTATAGTAAATTTATACACTTATTCTCTAAAATTGGCGTCTGTGTATTTTGTGCTGACCCTCGTGCTCTCACAAAAGTCCCACATATTTTTTGACTTGCAAAAAGCAAATATCCCAAATCCAACACCAGTCATACTATTCTGAAAGCAATTCAGAAAAAGCCCACAGTGCTTCGAGTCTTGCCTAAGAAGATAAGGATAGAAGACAAAACTGATTATTAATTTAAAAGCTCACTTCAAGGCTTGCACTTATGTCCTTGGTAGGACATGGCAGCTCAAAAGCATAACAGTAGCTTCCCAGTGGAAGTTCCTTTATAAATCTGCATTCAGAATGTTCAATTCAACTGTTAGTTTCCTGATCCTGAGGGGCTTTTCCCTCTCATCTGCCTCAAGTAGAGCTCTCCTACTAGTCGGTGTGGTCACATCTGCAGTTTCCTTGTTCTTTTTTCCATTTTCCCTGCCCTGAGGCTGGGATAATTTCTGGTTCTGCATAAAGACGTATGAAAGGAGAGCTTTTTATCTCATCAAGAAATGAAAGGATTTCAGCCTCATAATGATGTTGCATAGAAAAAGAAAGCAAAAATCTGGGAGATGACCAAGACATAGTGCTTCAGGTGTTTTAGGACCTTAAAATTCAAGCATACATTCAAACTAAGAGACAACATATATATGATGTCTGCATGTACACATACACAGACATAACATAGGTAGGTAGGTAGATAGATATGCATATAAAATAAATCTTTAAAACAGGACTGGAGTCACAAACAAGTATTATATAAAGGAATTACTGTAACTCTGGAAAAGATCCAATAAAATCATCCACAAATTTAAATGTGATAGCAATTCCCATTAAAATATTAGACTACCTGTTTCTAAAGAATTGGAAACAAAACCACGCCTTTTCCTAGTATAGTTCCTACCACCATCTGAAAAAAACTCTCTGATTAATGAATAAATAAATATGTATGCCTATTATACACTGAACTTCATATCACCAAATTGCAAGCATATAGTTGGGCATCTAATCTGCATCAAGCAGCCAGTTTGAGGTTTGTCTTTCTCATCTCCCTACGTTACATTAGCAGATTAGGTTGTCCCCAAAGTCCAGCCTGGGAGCACCCCATGTGTCCTAGCTCTCCATACCAGAAGGTGCCTCTTTCAGTGCCATGATTTCAGATAAAACCTAGGCCAAATTTATTTCAGTTGCCTCAGTGAAGAGAAGTGAGCTGAACTTCACTTTACATTTCATGGTGGGGGCTGTACCAGGGTAATGAATCTTGCAAAATCTCCAAAGAAGACTCCGTAACAGAAGAATGCAAAAAATGATCTGAAATTCAGACCTTCAGCCTAGTGTACACCACAAAGAAATGCAGTGATATCATGTCTCCACCCAGTCTGCAAAGAAAGGATCTATGCTGTATGTGACCTGGCCAGCCATGAGAGAGATGTGAAGCCTGGTATGGCACTCACTGACCTGTACATCCAAACTGAGCCAAAATCAGATTGTTGTGAATCCCACCTGATGTAGAACAAAACACTAATCAGGCTGTGGGCACCCTGTGCCCTGCTCTACCCAACATCCTCATGTGGGGTGATTATAAGGACAGTCTGGACTCATGCAGAGGTCCTAGGCACTGCATTTTGCTGGCTTGATGCAGTGCAGGTAAATACAGATTGACTCAGAAGTGCATCACAAATGCTTTAGAGACAGACAGAGATGGTTGAATGCTGCAGCTGGCAGAACTTCAGCGTGGTGAAAATTAACTCACTCGATTGAAGGTCTGAGTCACATTTACCTGCAAATCTGCCTTCAGTGAGTCACACGTGCACAAAAAGGAAACTTCATCTGATTCTTATTGCATCCACAAGATTTTCTGCTCTTCTCATGATATTTCTCCCTGTTCCTGCTAAGAGTCTCTCCAGTTTCCCATTATCTTCCCTGGCCTCATGCAGTTTTTTCCAGCTTCTCACTCTCCTGACATCCTTTTGACCTCCCACACCCTTTTCCTTATTTTATTCTATAAGAATAAACTTATATTCTTATAGAATAAAATCCTTATTTTATTCTTCTTTTATTTTATTCTAGACCTGTCATTGTCCCCTTCTGATTTTCCATATCTTCCTCCCACACCTCACATTCCCCTCTGCACTCTTCTGCACAAGATTTTACATTTCTTTTAGCAACAACTGCTGGCAACCAATAGTGGTTGCCATTGCCCATGGTAACTATTTGCCCATTTATATGGGCAAACATGACCAAAATCAATTCAGTGAGACGGAAAAATAAGAATAATACCAGATTCATCCAAATTGTTTGGATCTTATAGCTCTCAGCCAGACCTGCTCTAGACGAGGGTAACTGCACCCTAACACAACCACCCACTGTTCTTCCCTGCAATGGCTCTTCCACAGTCCAGGATAAATTGCACTGCCATGGAGACTTGATCATGGGAATGTCCTTCAATTGATCTCCAATGTGTTGAAGAGCTAAATTCTCATGGGGAACTGCAAATAGATGCTATTGTGGTTCTCAATATAATTTTTTATGACCACTGAACTCCACAAAGATTTTCTCCAGATTAGCTTTCTGTCTAAACACACCAAATCTGTGACTATTAAAGTAATTTTCACATAGTTATAATATTGCTGTACTTGTCAAGTAAAACGGAATTTGCACAAACTTCCTTGCCATTGGGTATGTAGAGCTCAGTTACTAAAATGTACTTCAAGCTCCGAAAATATTGTTAGCAGTGGGTCTGTGCCTTTGTACATTGAAAAATATAAGTCAAAATAGTACCTTTAAAAAAAAAAATTTGCTCCCAAAATGAGAAATGAAGAGGCAATTTTGAAAAATCTGCAACAGTGATCTGAGGAAAGAGGGATCAAATGCTTTAAGAAAAGCCTTAAAATAGACAAAATATATTAAAAAGACCATTTTTGCTTCTTTAATTTAATCTCTCTATGTAAAAGCTTCTGGCTCAAATTAAAATCTTCATATCGCTCAACTAACATCCACTGCTACAAAGTGATAACAAACTTAAACCACAGGACTTGTCTTTAGAAAATGAAGAATTCTGGTCTTGGAGATAATTGGATCTTAATTGATTGTAAGTCTTATCTGATTATAAACCCAAGATCTTTCTGTCACATACTAATTGTTACATATTTCTTGATTGTCCCAGTACAAGACTCTAAGCACTGATTAATCACTTAGGCCAAAATGAGAACAGCTTTTCAGACATAGTTTTAATTGGATTAAGGGCACTGTCAAGCTTGGCTCCTCATAACTCAATATTTAATTTCTCAGTCCTACCGTCAGTGCCATGAAAAGTTTGCTTTTTCCTTAAAGATAAGACTCTTGCCAGAGTTTGGTCTTGCAGAGGAGCACTAATGGACTGTGGTCCTGCAGATTTCATCAAGCAGACAGAAAGCAGGGGTGTGTCTCACTGGGATCTCAAAGGATCCAGGCAAAAATATCTGGCATACTAAGTGAGTCAAAAGTATACTCCAGGGAAAAGCGTTAATGACTATCAGGCTGACAGGATGCAGAGAGGTCTGAACACCAGCTTTGATTAAGAGTGATATGTTAATGGAAGTAAAGTGAGAGCTGGCAAACGCCTTAGTAGAGAAAGACAGCATATCCTGTGAAAAAATTCTGATGAAGTGAAAGCTAAATGCCAAACATAGGATGCTTAAATTTTATCAGCTGAATGCAGCTGGGTCTCCCTTTCTGTTCTTTTACTGAACTAGTCCTCAGAAGAGCAGGTCACACACTCACATGGCCAGATGTGGAGTCAGTTTCTAAAATTAAACAATGAAATTTAAGATTTGGGGCAGATCTATTTTATGACAGCAAAGCCCAACAGAACAGAGGCAATAGGCCCTATTCTGAGATTCCCATAACCTGATGTGGTTCCCACACCTCAGTGGGTAAAGGGGATAGTTTAGTGTTTGCCTCTTGTATTTTATATTACCTTTCTATTTCTTTATTTGGTTCTTTCATGTACCAATCTAAAACATATTTTCAATACAACACTCTTCACATTTTTAGTGTCATTTCTCTATAAAACTACTGAGTAATTACAAATTCTCTGAAATTTGTCCTATGAGATAGAAACAGTGCTGTAGTAGGGCTCTCATATAGAAGAATGACCTGTTTCTTCCTTTCATTCTTCTTTATTTAATTTCTAAATACCTATTTTTCAGAAATTGGAATTGCTTCTAATACTCTGCATTGAAACATTCATCTCATTTTCTTTTTGCATTTATTAGTTCTCTTTGCCTATGAAAAATGCAGTCCTGAAATGTCTTAATATAGCTGCAAGTTTAGGTAAATTAAGTCACTTTTTGTAAATTGAAAAATTACAAAAAGGCAGTGAGACCAGAAATTTCATTAGTAAAAAGCCTAAAATACAACACTCAATTCTCCAAGATTTTCTCCAAGGTTCAAACGTCCTTTTATTACACTCTCCTTAGGGCAATTTTAAAAATAATTTTTATTATTGATCAGTGAAAGAAGCTACCTGACTTCCTGAGCATACAATCTTCTCCCTGAACCACGACCAAATGCAACACAGAGGTGAAAAGAAAGGAAAATTTGGGGGTCTCCAGACAGGCCCCCATTGTGCAGCCAAGTGTGGCTGGTGCAAGGAGGTGGATTGGTGGAGTGCAGAAACTGAGCCAGACACAGCCCCACAGAGGCTGCGGCAAACTCAGGAGTTTAATCCATGCCTCTCCAATCCTGACTCAACATCCCCCCTCTATTAGATCACTGTGGCTAATGGCCAAAAATGGTCAAAAAGAACCAGTGTTGCAGAAATTGAAAACCTCATCCCTTCTAAACCACAGTAGCAGTAAGTGCAATTCAAATCTTCCTCATGTCCACTGGTGGGGGAAGATTTCACTGGCAAAGTCACCCTTCCTAATGCCAGCTGCCTGCCAGGCTCTTCCCTCCACTCTGCTTTCATGGACCTGTCTTCACAGAGACCTGCTGGTGATCCTGTGCTGCAGGGATAGACACCAGCTGCTGCACCCACCAGCTACACAACTGCTGGGAAAACAAAGGCAGCAGATCAGCAAAACATCTCTACAGACTCACAGAAGTAAACAAAAATGCATTATATTTCAGTGATTCTGTTGCTGTTCTGTCCAGTTCCATAGATGAATGCTACAGGGTTATTAAAACCCTAGAGAAATCCATAGGTATTTTACTTTCTGTGAAAATCTATAGGACTTGTCTGGTGGGGATCTTAGACTGAAGGCCCTGCAGAATCACAGGAATGAAAAAATGGTATGCAAGTTCTTCTTTTTACCACCAGTGACCTGAACTCCTCCAGCTACATGCCACCATGGCCAGAGGAGGATTTAGGAAGCCAAGGAGCAGTGTGCACAGCTGCACTCTCAGCTACATTTCAGAAGAGGACTCTACACAGCTCCAATGACTTTGTACAAGCTCTGACACTCACAGAGCAGTATAAGCCCCCATCAACAAGAACCACAGCTGGGTGCTCACACCACACCTGGCCAGGTGGTGGGCAGTAAGATGTCCTGCCCTACCAGTAGCCGGTACCCTGGAGGCTCAGGGGCAATTCCAGCCCCCCTCACCGAGAGTGTGATCCTAACCTCTGCTAATTTTTGACTGCAGACAAGACCCAGGAAGTTCCCCACAGTGCAGACAGAGCCCCAGCACAGCAGCTGGGTGGGCTCCTGCCCATGCTATGCTGCTGCCTGCCCAGCTGAGCAGAGCCCTCTGACCCCTGGGGACACCAGCACCTCTCACCTCTAGCAGAGCAGCAGCCCCAGTGACATGGGGTTCAATGCCTGGGGGCTCAGCACAGGCACTTGGAGCATCACATAAATAAACTAGATGAAGGGAAGAACAGTCTAATAATTTCCTGTTGTGTAATTACAGTAAAAATACCTAATCCTGAATAAAGTTCTTGTATCCATGGCAACAGAAAGGAGGCTGGTAGACTGGCTGCAAATGAACACTGGGCTCTTCTCCATCACACCAGGCAGTTCAGTCTGCCCAGTGCTTCAGCAGGCTGGGGAGGCAGGGGAGTCTGCTGCTGGGGTGGGATGTGCCCTGTGGTGAGAGGGACCAGTGGCAGGGAAACGCATGCCCATGTTCAGCAAGCTCTGAACGATTAGAATTTCAGAGAACCCTGCTCTGCTCCCTGGGCCTCCCCCAGGGAAACACGGGGAAACTCAGTGCAGGAGATGTGGGCTTACACCCAACATTTCCAGCCAGTCCCTTGCCTCCCAACAAGCTCCCAGGCTGCCAGCTGCACAATCAGCACCAGCATGGGTAGTCTGTGAGCACACTCTCCTGCCTTTTCCTTGCTCACCCATCTCCAAGGATAGCACTAATGGTGGTGATTAAAGATACCAGAGCATCCATGTGTCTGATCATCTATGTCTTCTGCTGCTGGGACCCAAAACCTACTTTTTGCTAAAAACTTATAAATTTCTGAATCATGCCGCATTAAAAAACAGAAGTACACATACCTTACAACATCTAACATGATGTAAATCAATTTCTTAAAATTACTTCTTCTCTTGAGTGGCACCTATTCGTCAGTCCTCATCACACTCTAGAACTACCTGAAAGGAGCTTCTAGTGAGGTGGCCGTCAGCCTTTTCTCCCAGATAAGAAGTGACAAGACAAGAGGAAATGGCCTCAAATTGCACCAGCAGTGGTTTAGGTTAGATATTAGGAAAATTTTTTTCACCAAAAGAGTTATCAAGCATTGGAAAAGCTACCCAGGGAAGTGGTTGAGTTACCATCCCTGAAGGTATTTAAAAGACCTGTAAGTATTTAACAGATGTGGCACTTAGGCACATGGTTTAGTGGTGGATTTGGCAGTGTTGGGTTTATGGTTGGAATCAATGATATTAGAGGTCTTTTCCAACATAAATGATTCTATGATTCTATTATTCCAGTGCTACAGCTGTGCAAACACAAATTCATCTTCCGATCTCACAATGCTCTAGAGAGGATCAAGTTACTCTGTACAGACTTCTAATGTAGCTCTTCCACACTTCTGCAAATCCTTCATCATGGATTTGGTCCTGGATGCTTGGCTTGATGAGGAATTTTTTCACCTGTCATCAGGCACAGCCACTGGCAAAGCTACAGGATTATCCACAAGTGCCTAACTTGGGGATAATCAGGGCAAGATTCCCATGCTTATATAGAAATAGGGACTAATGTTAATGAACAAGGCCAAAATTGAAGCATAAAAATTAGCATTGCATTCTGCCACTGTAAATCAGTAGACTTTAAATGTTCAGTTTCAGATCCAAAGTATATGAATGCAGATTTATTGGCACCTGCTTATACCATTTAACATACTATGTACTCTAAACATTTTATTCAAGTGTTACCCAGTGTCAACTCAGGCTAGTGCCTGCAGTGTCCCACCCCAGCTGCACAAGGGATGCCACCAAGCCCACCTCTTTATAGAACAGGGTGACCAAAACAACAGCAGTTCTAAAGTGCAGCTACAGAAATGCCTAAAACAAGGGCATGTGTTGGGCTGTTCTACCTCCCTCTGAGGGCACACAGTGGCTGTGCTAGGGGACAGGAGGAGAAGAAGTACAAAATGCCTCCTCAAAAGAGTTTAGATACACTCTCCAGCCTGAAATAGTCACATCTGAGAGCAGCTACACTAGATTCTAGAAAGCCAAGTGCAGAGAGGAACACTAGGAGTATTTATTAGTTACATTTTGTGAGACAGAACAGAGTAGACAGTCTAAGAGAGAAGCAGGTGGGAGTTTTAAACAGACTCCAGCTTCATCCATAGACACTTGTGTCCTCAAGGGCAATAGCAAGAAACATTAATGGGTGCCATCAGCATCCTTTTCATAGTAAGTGGTTCCATACCTACATTGTGTCCTTTCTCCCTGAGATAACAGGGCTTCTTTATGAAGCCCTGCCCAAGAAGCCATTCCTGTAGGTACAGCCTAGGAGATCACCTCCTTGGGCTTGGGTAGGGGGACACCTCCCCGTGGGCTAAGAACTCACCAGGAAAAGAGCCAATGCAATCTCTAAGGTGACAGTCTTACAATGTGGCAATTTATAAGCTATGAAAGAAACAAATGCAGATCATTAGATCTTGTCAACTAATTAACATCCTCCTAATGAGAACTGGCTGTAACAAATTACTTGAAAAAATGGTCTCATGATTTATGTCAGGATCATTCCGACTTTGTGGGAAGTATTTTTCTCCTGTGTACAAGAAACACTAAGAATAAAGGAAAAACTTACAGAACAAAAAGCTTTGTTTCACACCAGCTCTGGCCAAACTGAGCTCCACTACACTCCTCCCCTCACCTGAGTTCTAAATTATGAAAGCACAAATCAATGGACAGGTGACCAGTCAAAGTGGACCAACACTTCTCCAAGGGCAGCAACAGGTTTCAGTGCTTGTCTTGGGTGTTAACTGAAGTCAGCTGGGGCAGTTTGCACTCTGCTCTAGAAAAGATCTTGGGGCATTGCTGATAATCTGTAAACTATCTATTGACACTAATATGTTTCTGCTTCCTCTGTGAAACTTTATACAAGTCACTGAATGCCAGTGAGCAGCAGGTCAGCATCCCCATTTTAGTCAGTATCCCCATTTCATCCCCACTGAGTTTGTTGAAATTATGTCACCATGTCGATGAGCCCATCAGTATTGTCTGGAAAATAGTAACCACCACACAGATACAGAAGCAAACCTTTTATTCCCAGTTGGAAAAATATCCTTTATTTGCGGTTCTCTTGCCCTCTCCTCTATGTGTGGATTTGAGTGCAAGACATTAGGACTGGGATAAAAATATCAAATGTCATGCCTAGGTGAACAGGATCATAAGTATTGTATCCCAGTCACATCTGTGTTTTTTTGGCATGTTCTCATCTTCTTTTCATTAATTGCTGGTCACAAAATTCCTCCTCTTGAAATGGATATAAAATTTTATTATAATAGTCAGTTTTAATTTGAAAGTAATGTTCCTTTAAGTACCGTGAATTTTTAATGGAAAATCATATCATACAAAATCTTATAATGTGTTCCACTGATGACATAGCATCAGAAGCACAGGAAGTTCTTGGAGCTTTATGTATGAAGAAGCAGCTTTTCTAATCAAACTTTTGTTACATAATAATATCCTAAGGTCTGTGAAAATTGTGAACACTGAGCTGCTGGGAAAAATAAAAGCACTTTACTATGTTTTTCATGTCACAGAAAGGATGGGTGAATAATTATAGCTCCTTTTAAAATTAACCATATACGGAATACTGTATTACCTCTTGCAGAAGAATAACTGCACAAAGCAGGACATAACAATTTGTGTGTATACAACTAGCGAATAAATACTGTTAATTTTTGTCTGTTTGTGGGTTGTTGTTGCTATTTTCCCAAGAAAGTCATTTGACTGAGATGCCATCCCCAGTGGATGGCATTTCTATGGGGTTTTTTTAACTACAAAAAACTAAGATGGAGGTGGAAAAAAGCTTTTAATGATTTTTCTTTTTTTTTACCTATATGAAAGCCATATGAAATGACCACAGAGAACAAGTCTCATTTTGGTGTTGCAGTTAAACTAGCTTTCTGCAGCATGGCTTTTCTAGACAGCAGAGAACCATTCTATAAACAGAGTTAGCCATTCACTGCTGTTCCAACACATGCAAATGTGAATTATTTTTTTTTCACCAATATACTCCATGCACATTAGTGAATAACACATTCTGTGCTCAGAAACACCATCTAGTTTGGAGGGTGACTGGCATGGCTTGCCTTGTACCCATACCACTGACTGCTGTCCCCAGCACCCACTCTGACTGGAAGGATGAATCATGACCAGGCACTGCATGGCAGAGTCACCCCGCCCCACTGCTGTGTCAGGGTTGGCCCAGCAATCCCCAGCGTTGCCCCATGTCCTCATCTTGTTGAGTTTGCTGGTAGGGACACAACTTGTGTGGCTCAGAGGGAGCTTAGTTTTTCACAGTAGCTGCTCATCTGAAGGTTAACAAAGAGCTCTCACTGTCA
Source organism: Dendrocincla tyrannina (assembly GCA_035047865.1). NCBI lineage: Eukaryota > Metazoa > Chordata > Aves > Passeriformes > Dendrocolaptidae > Dendrocincla > Dendrocincla tyrannina. Next base: position 101,256,573 of record JAWWMP010000116.1, read on the forward strand.
CACCAACGTTCAGACTTAATCCATCATGCCCTGCTTGCAATTGATCTAAATCACTGGTGTGACTAGAAGGGCAGTGATGGAAGCAAAAAGGAAAGACTGTTGGCTGATCCCTATTCCAAAATAATCTGCCTCTGGATCTCAAGGACATTTGCATGTAATGTCTCCTGTTTTCCTCGATATCTGTCACATTTACCAACAGCAGCCTGTACTTGTCTAAAACCTTCTGCAAACCCTGTCACTGTGTTCTTTACACTTGCGTTTCTGCAGCCTCTGCCTCTTCTTCACTCCCACCCTCTCATGCATTTTTAGCCCCAGTAGTTGTCTCCTTTGTCAGTGATTCTTCTCTTGTCCTGCCAAAACCAGCCACATTCACATTAGTAAACTGAACAGTGTTAGAAAGGTCACCTGGGTAGGAGGGTCACAGGTGCAGTTCTGTCCATCACCCCAAGCAATTCCTAAGAAGTGTTCATGGGCTGGCACAGAGGGATCTTCTGAAATTAATTCCAGCAGATGATTTCAGTGCAGTGCCTATTTTGAAGCAGAAGAGAGCACAAAATGGCCAGGCCATGCTGTGCTGTTGTGTTCTTAAGCTCTGAAACTGGCTGTCATCCCCTCCAAACACAGGGCTACTAGTCTGTGCCAGTGTGGCACAGCGAGCTGGTCCTGGCACCATTTAGTGTCTCAGACAACAAGCTAACAAGCAGATGCACTGAATGTGAACTTAGTATAATGGTAGTTATGGCATTTAATTCCTTCTTGCAAAATTTTAGGGCCTCAGTGCCAATCTACTCTCCTAATGTGCTTATTCCCTGTTTGGACTTATCGGAGAAAGCAAGAAAGCCCTCTATCCCATTACAACGGAAGGGAAATGTTTTCTTATCAACACAGGAAACTGGGGGTACAACGGAGGAGCAAGCAAAATGTGTGACCACCAGCTGAGACAGCTGATGCTGAGGATGACAAGAGCTGTTGGGGAAGAAGGCAACATCACCATTCGGGGAGTGGCTGCACTGTGCCATAACGGGTCCCCCTCTGCATCCTGCCAGACCACGGCCATGCTGATGGAAACCCCTGGCACAGCCCCAGCAGAAGCTCCCCCGTGCACCTGGGCAGCCATTCTCTCACCCAGCACCAGCACAGCACGTATTATGGACAGCACACAAGGGAAATTACTGGGGTTTGCCTACAGAAAGAATGATGGCAGAAATAAATATTTTCCCATTATTGCCAAATATTTACTTTGACATATTTCAATTTCTCTTTCAAAACAACAAGACCCAGAAAAAAATTACCCAGAGCAGTTTCTGAAATTTTCTCCTATGTGTTCCCTCCAATGAATGTTGTTTTTATGCTGATTTTCCCTGAACAAAACACAACACATTGCTGCAGAAAAAACCCCTCATGTTACTGGGGATGTTCTGTCTGCTACAGTAGCAAAAGGCTACTATTTAGTGAGCAAGTATGGGATGCAGGAGAGCTTTATGTGCACAGCCCTGTGAGGGGATTGCATGAGGTTTGATCTTGGTTTTTGAATCCTTTCCTGTGCAGCCCAGGTGTGCCAGAGTACGAGAGCACAGGTAATCCTCCTGTAAGACACTGCAGTGTTGGGAGGATTAATGGTCCCAGGCAGCTCATGAAGCATGCACCATTTTTACACACTGCAGCTCTGCCAAGCCCCACTCACAAAGTTCATTTTCAGAGGCTCTTTTTTAAAAGCAGTTCCAATGTTTTTCCTGTTTGAAGCCTGTCCTAGGCTTGCTGGTGTTAAAACCCTTTCCACCCAGCATAGCACTGGCAGAGATAACTGGGCACGATAGGAAGCCAAACTGCTGATGGTCTCAGAGACCTGGAGTCACAACTGCAAGTGAAATTAAGTATTTCAGAGGCAGTGACGATAAGGCAATACAGAATCTGGCAATTCACGCTTTTATCTAAAGCTGACAGGGTCAGAAAGACATGTGGCTTTTACACAAGATGTTTTTACATTGTTAATGGACTTCCTCCAGGAATGAGACCCTGTTTGGAGCAGGGGGAGGGAGTGTAATGTTGGGGTTGCTTTTAAAGAAATCCCATATACCTTCTGCAGACAATAAAATTGCATTGCTAGTTCCTAAAAGAAACATGTTACTGAATAGATTTTTAAAAATTTTCCAGGTTTCCATAAAATGGTTTGTAATGTCAAATCTGAAAAAAAACATTAATTTCCTGAGGATGTTTTGTTAGGCAACAACTTTTTTTTTCATTTGTACAGGTTATAAGAGTGACAATCCCTGCCCACAGAACCATTATTACTGTAGCTGAACAAATGACTGCAATGCATAATTTATATTGTGTATTTATTTATTTCCATTTGTGAATCATCTAGCTATAATTTTTTGCAGTTTTCCCTTTGCACTTGTTTTAGCATTTTAAAATTAATTATTATATTTCACCTTGTGGTTGACTGGTAAGAAGTGGATATTCAGTGAGTAGGCACCTAAATCACCCAGCACTATTTCTATTCCTAGACTTCAAAACCTCACTTTCAGTAGGACCTGAACCTAAATAAACCATGGGTTTGTTCCATTCACAGTGGCCCAGTTTGAGAGAATGAGGTGTGACAAGTTAGCGATACTTTAAAATATTTCTCTTTTCCATTTACTTGATACATTTTTAAGCATGGCAAAGCATTCTGGTCAAAATAAAGAAGATGCAGGAGACCCAAACATACAGATTTTAGTTTCAGAAAATGGCAGTGTGTCCTCTCTCTCCAGATCCCCTTGGCATTACTTTGCCACCACCATTACCCTGAAGACTGTGGATGGGACCAGGGTGCTATACTGGGTGCTATACAGACACAAAGCTTACAAGCCCAAGATTGTGAATCCTAGGGAGCTTATGGGTAACTTAGAAAAAAAGGCCCCAAACCAATACACAAAGAGAGCCAAAGGCACAGCAGGATGAGGGAGTCAGCCACAGACATGCAGTGAGCTGGAAGCAGAGATTAACAGAGGGTCTGGATCTCACACATGCTAACCTTGTGGATCATGCCATGTTGCCTTTATGGACTGAAAGCAGTCAGTTGTATCACATTGATATTTTTTTTCAAGTAGAAAGGCTGGAAATAATCCCTATGGAATCAACAATATGGCAGGAAAGTATATAACTCATCACCAACAACAACAGAAACAGATGCATCTCAAGAGCCTTCTCAGGATGATCACATCCTTGCAATTTCTCTGTGTGCCTTCAGATGTATTTTATCAGTTCTCCTTGCTCACTCGTTCTGACTGTTTTTCATCTTGAATGAGACCTTAGATCATATCTGCTACTTGAAATAAACCTAACCACAACTGTATTTGGGATGGCTGTCAAGACATCTCCTGAAAAAAGTGTGAGCTTTCTTCAACCTCTTCCCTATGAAACTATTCCCTCTAATCAGAAAAGAAGGGGACTAGATTTCAAATACTGATTCTAAACCTCCAGCTAGCTATAGACAGATTTAATGCTATAGTGTTGTAACTATTCAGACAGCTCAGAGCCATGGGATAAGGTATAGGAAGAGCTTTGTGCTGCCTGAGAGCACAGGACTGAGTGATGTGCAGCCTCGGGGAATGTGGCTCTGTTTCTACGACAGCTCTTACTGCAATGAGCTGCAGAGGGGGGTTCTCCTCCTGCAATCATTTCCTCAGCCAGTGCTTGTTCCATGTCTTCAGTCTTCCCAGGGGATCAGGGACCACATGCTGAACAATTTGTCAAGGCGTCCACCAGGGCTCTCTCTTTGTAATCCCTCCTTTGGTTTTCAAGCCCTGAGAATCATTCCAGACCCAAGGGACCATCAGCACAACACTCCCTCTAATCACAGCTTCAGAAAATAAGCCATTTTTAATACTCTTCTGTACATAAGTGATAAACTCCTGTAAATCCTTTGCCAGTCCTACACACCCATCAGCTGTGTCTGTGCTGTTCTTTCCTAACTTTTTGTTGAGCGTTTTGCTACCGTACTCTTTGTCACCTCAGATGAACATCTTCCCCACTGGCAGAGGTTATACTTGGAGAATGATCCTTCCCCTCATCCCACATCCTCATCTCACCCAAGGACCCAGGGAAGGAGCCTGCACAGGCTGCTCCAGCCCTGCAGTCAGACGCTGCCTCAGGAAGCATTCCAAGAGAAATGAGAGATGCTCCCTCAGCCCCTGTGAAAAACTCAGAAATGGAAAGCTTGCTACAGCCTCCAGCTACCAGCTTCTATTGGGAACTTACTGTGACCTTGAAACTTAGAAACCTTAGTATGTCTACAGATGCTTACACAGGAAAACATAAATTTACATGGTTTGGTAGTACAGGGAATCCCTGCCCTAATATCTGTAACTTCATCTAGAGACACAGCTGTCTTGCTCTGCCATGGCTGCAAACCGTACTGCATCCAGTAAAGATGGGAAGGTTTTTGAGACCCTGTTAAAGCAGGTGGCAGATGCTGGAGCTCTTCCTTCCAGACAGACCATGCTGGGAGGGCAGGTACAGGCCACACTGTGCATGTAGGAAGGTCTCCAGGATCTGAGTTCTTTCAAGTATGCTGCAGGTTTGAAGTGATTTCATCAGATTTTAACAGCCTCCAGAAACATATTTTGAAACATGGTAAGTCATACTCTAGTTATTGTCTCTGTCCAGTAAAATATGATGGACATTGCAATGCAAGCCTGATTCACAGAGCCCTAGTGAAGCTACATCAGTGAAAACCCAAACTACCAATTAAATAGTTCAACTAAAGTTTGGCTTTCTGCAGCTTTCAGTTAATCTGCCTCTTCAAGGCTTTCAGAAAGACAGTAAAATTTCATCTAAAGGTTCAAGGCAGAATTCAAAGTATCACTAGCTATCCAATGTCTAAGAATAAGCATTTAACAGATGCTGATGAATACTACTGTACACATCAATTATTGTTTTTAATAGCATCCATTCAGCCTCAGCAGTCACAGAAGAGCTGGTGCTCATTATTAAGAAAATTAAGCAGGAATGTACTCTCTAATGTTGATCATAATTATATCAGTCAAAGAAAGTGACAGGACTCCTGTGAGCCTGTACTGATGGAGGACCCTATCAATTACCACAGTGGAGGGAGAACTGATTTGCCTTTGTCACAAAAACAAACCTCAACACTTGTTAACTGAGCTAAAGAAAAAGGACTCAGATCTGTTAATTTTTCATATTGGAAGGAATCTGGAAGGTCAGAAGAGTGTTTTGATATTTAGGAAATGAGAAATATTAAATTATTTGTGAGATGAGATTGGTCTGACACTGAGAGTGTTGATATTAATATAAGGCTCTGTAGTGCTAAAGAAAGGTGTTAGAAACCACTCTGAATGACCCAGATTCTTACAGAATAATTTCTTATTGTTATTTACATGGTAAGGGCACACTGAACAATTTTTGAAAGTATTTCTACAGTAATGTAGTATTTCACATTTAGATTTGGCCTTTTGTGGGTCACAAAATACAAAAAAACAGGAGTCAGAAATATTTCATTCATGTTTCTGAGTGGCCAAACGTGTTTCAGCATGTTTCTGGCAGGCTGTGAACCATTAATATCTCAATTCCTTTTTCTGAGCAATGCAATATAAAGGTTAATGGGAGAAAAATAACAGGAGAAACACAATCAGCCTGATCCTCCTCTCAGATGGCTCTCTGGATTACAGCATGTGAGGACTTCCCTGGGGAAGAAGCTGCAGGCTATAAAGCTCTTGTTATTCAAGCAGGGAAAGAACTAAGAGAGGGCAAAGGCTGAAGGGGGCAGCTGCAAATGTGGGAGTACCAATCCAGCACTGCCCAGAAATGTTGCGCTTGTCTTGTACATGCAAGATTGCACTGAGTCACCCATGAAAAATAAAACCAGAAGACACATGAAAATGTAAAAACAAACCACCAGCTGACAGCTGAACTTAAACTTCTGAAAGGAACTTTACTTCTGTCCCATCATCCTTTCTAAATGCTCTCATGGCTGCAAAATAAGCAAGATAAACAATAATACTTACATTGTACCTTTCCACACGTTAAACTTTGGGAAGGAAGATCTCTGCTCATCCAGCTATGAGGTGAAAGGATTCGCTCCCATTATTTTCTTTTGGGTTATTTTTCTGTCTGTTCCACAACTGGCAACAAAGTGGGGATTTGAAGGCTGAATTTGGATATATCACTCCTTGGAAATTCAAACTGGGGTAGTTTTTCAAGGCCTCAAATTGTTCAAGGTTGAACCAGAACAACCAGCATTTGGGACTTCCACCCAACTGTTGCTGTGGTCACTGGGAGCATTTCATAGAATCATAGAATGGTTTCTGTTGGAAGGGATCTTAAAGATCACCTCATTACAAGCCCCCTGCCATAGGCAGGGACACCTTCCACTAGACCAGATTGCTCAGAGACCCATCCAACCTGGCGTTGAACACTCCCACGAATGGGACATCCTCAGCTTTCACTGGGCAACCTGTTCCCGTGCCTCAATTTGAGAGTTGTTTGGTTAGGAGACAAGTATTTTCAGTAAAACTTTCCTCCATTTCTGTAGGTTTTGAGAGTTTTCCACATAGCAGAATCCACAATGGGGAGAGAACAGTGTTTCAGGCGAAGGCGGCCAGTGGCATGAGGTTGGTAATGCCCAATCACTACAAAATGAGTTCATCTACATTCTTCCTAAGGTGAAGAACATATTAGTAAAGATATAATCTGGTTTGATATATAGGTACTTAGCCAAAAACTAATTGTTCATCTGTTGTTCAGTGAAACATATCACAGTTAGAAAGTTATGTGGGATACAAAGCAAGGACTGAAGAGGAGTAGAGGTTAGACAAAGGCTTGGGGGACTCACAAAGCATGCTATGGCCAAAGTGGAAAATTAGACTCAACATGATGCAAGAAAAAAATCTGTACATTGCCAAATCAATTATGCAGCCAAAGAGTTCACATTAATTTTATCTCTGGATCATCTGTTAACTCCAAAATGCACTCATGTGCTGTGACCCCTGGATTTCTAATCAAGTAAAATTACATTTGCATAATCTTCATTAACTTTTGGAGAGATGATGCCATGAAAGATATGCAAGAGGAATTGTAACTCAGGTAAAACGGAACTAGTCCCATTGTACAATGGACTGCTAAGTGGTCTGTGGCTGCATAACAAGGATTCAGCAAGCTGGGTCAAAATTGTGTTGGTTTGCTAAATTTAATGGCACCTCCATGCCTAATAAAATTTTAGTGCTTCCTTTATCTGTGGAAACATTCTGAGTTCTTCATCTCATTAATTTGCCCTTACTTTAAATTGCACAACTTACTTTTGATAATGGAAAGAGTCTTACAGAGTGGAATTCTCTTAATATTTGAACTCCCAGCTTCAAGTCAAGACACAGAATCAGTAAACAGTTGTCTTTTTAACCTGATATTGATATTCTGGGAAGTATAACTTGTTCCCATACAGCCAGACCAGTGATGGGAATTGTAGAATTTCAAATATTCCTAAAGTAATGAGTCATCCCAGATGCCAGACTAACATCTGAGATTATTGTTAGACAGCTGGCAGCAGAGACATGCCCAAACTGCCAGGTATATTCCTCTGAGGGTTTATTAAAGCTACAATACAAAAAAAGCCATGTGTGAAGATGTGTGGAGCATGACGATGAAAGCCTTTCTGGTTGAGAAAAGTCTGACTCTGGAGAGACAGTTTTACAGTGGCACTGATGCAGAACTGGACTAGCTAGGAAGGACAAGCAGAGACATCTCAGTACCCCTCTGTAAATCAATGAGTATATCACACAGGAGAGTCAAGGTCAAGGCAAGAGGTATCACTATTCCTCCTCATCAAAGGGCAGACTTTGTTTCTGCTGCCTGTAAGAAATATGTCTATGAAATTCAAAGGATGGAGTTAGAACCTTAGGGAAAGCTGAGAGAGGATTTTAGAAAATATTCTAAAATATTTTTTGCCAGTTTGTGTGGCTGTGAATTTGCCCTGAACAAAAATCCTCAGTCACTCATGTTATTATGACCTGGATGATTAATGAAAACAGAGATCAAAGCTGTGCAATGGCATCCTCTGCCCCTCAGCCAGAGCCTGGCTTTCAGGGAAAGACTGGGAATGCTCAATCCCAGTAAGTGCTCACGGAAAACAGTATCTTTCTACTTTTGAAAGTCTTTTCTTGTTTTACAGTGACATGGTCACTCAGTCATTGCTCAGGCACCCTTATGCCTGTAGATAATGAAGCATCTTGAAGAAATCTCATGGAGCAGTGAAGAGCAGCCCAGAGGGCTTAGAAATACATCCAGAGGCTCATTCACAGTCAGGGCTGGAATGCCAGGCAGAAAGCTTGGGTTTGTTTGTTTTCTGTTTGGTTGTTTTTTGTTGTTTTTACTTCTTCGGTTGGGAGGGGGGATAGGGGGGAGTGTGGGGGGGTCTTTTTTTTTCCCCCACTCAAATATGTTCAGTGTTTTCTGGCTCATTTTGACCAAAAATGCTCAGGGTAGAAGAACCAATCCTTCCAAATCTTAACAATCCTCAAAATTTTACTCGATGCTAAGTTCATTCCCATTTCATTTTGCAGAAAACACAGAAAAAACAGGTGGAAAGGAATGTATATTTCCAATATGAAGTATCGTGTGCATATTGCATCCAGGCTTAAGCAGACATGGCAGATAACATTCAAGTGCAATCTTTTTCTTCTGTTAAGAATTTTCTTTTGGATCAAGTGGAAAGAGACATTGAGGAGACCATAGCACTTTGGCTTATGACAGCCTATAATTTTATTTTCTCTAAACAACCAGATGACTATTCTTTTGTGCTTCATTAATTGTGGCCCACAAAAGGCACTTGAAAGACCTAGTCAACCCACAGAGAAAGGCTTTTTAACTTGCCTGGAGCAAATGACATTTTCCTTTTAAAAATCATCCGCAGTGGATGGAGAGGGAACTTAAAATTACTTTTTAGAAGGAATAATGACTATGACCACTGGTACTATTTTTATATATGTGTGTGTGTTTATCTGTCTCATTCCTGGGCACCCTTAAGCAGAGCTCACTTTGAGGAGAAAAGGGGAATTTAATAAAGAATGTCAGAAAGCAAAAGATCAGTGTCCTTCTTCTTCCCCATACAGTATACACATTTTGCCTTTCCAAAGCATAATTCCCCTGAATAGAAGAAGATTTAAAGAAGCTTCTTTGCAGCTAGAAAGCCTCTCCAACAGCCATCATGAAGATCCACTGAGGAGGATAAAACATGCCGCAATCCAGGCAATCAGAAGCAGGTTGGTCAGTGCTTTGGTTCCCGTCCTTTATCTGAGCGGCTGCGGTGCCGGGAGCTGTGCCACGGGCTGCGAGACAACCCCCACAGCTCTGTGAGAGTCTGCTTTAGTCCCTCAGCAAAGCTGTTTGAATGGTGTCTGCTGGAGAGGGAACTCCTGCCAACCTTCCTGTGGGGTGGCGAGGGAGAAAGGAAGGGCTGGAAAGTCATTCCCCCACCCCAGCTGGGAGGAGAATCACTGCTTCCCCTTACTCTCCATATTGATGACCCTGGTGGTTTAGGATGAAGCACGCCCTATTCCTCCTGAAATACTTTCCTCCTTCCTCTTTCAAAGCAGTTTTTACACCTTCTGAGCACAGCTGGTTTCTTAAAAGCCCATCCGTCTTGGGCAGGGCAGCATGTTTTTAAAGCAATAATTGTGGTGTTTAGCAGCAGTAGCCTATCAAATCTCAGAAAGCAATGGTTAGTCTGAAAATAAGAGAATAATAATACAAAACGCAAAGGGAACACAGCTCTCCTGGGTCGTGATTTAGTGAAGCTGACTGCTTGCTCTCAGAAAGGGAGTGCTGCACTCCAGGAATCACATTTATCTGGGTCTGAGCAGAGGCTGTGATGCAAAGCTCTCCCATGCCATAAGATATGTGCATAGTACTGCATCTCTCATTGGCATTCCACCTGTGATGAAGTTTGTAGAGAACAACAAGGAACTGTGCTTCAGGCAGGCAACTTAGAAGGTTGCTGCTACAGAGGGAATTTAGGCATCACAAACAGGGATGAAATCACATTAAAGTCAGAGGAAATAGTACACCCTCTTTGCTTGTTTGTCTTTCTTTTTCCCTTGCATAAGTTCTGAGATCTTGTGCATCCACAAGCCTGAGCTTTCTGGGTAACAGGGCATCTTATTATTTGTAATACAGCAGATTACTCAAAAACATTGTGGTAAAACTATATGTAAGAGACAGAAAAGCTTTAATTACACAAGGCAGAGAGGGGGAAGGGAAGATGAGGCCAAAGATTAGATGATCTCATGAGGCCCTTCTATGAACCTAAATAATCCTGTGAGCCCACAAAGCCAGGACACCATCATTTTATAGAAGTCAAACTGAGGAAGAGCGAGAGCTGAGAACATTCACTTGCCTGCAGGCATTGGAGCAGCAACAGAATCCCACACTGGTTAGTGCTCACCTTTCTCCTGTTTCACAGACACTCTTCATCCTCCTCCCTCTTCCTTTTTGATCAATCTCCTTTCAGCCTTCTGCTCTTAACCTCTCTAATCCACATTCTCCACCTTCACCTGTCCTCCATTCCAAAAGCCACTCTCACCAGTATGTCTAAGTGTCACTCCCTTTTCCCCCATCATCTCCCTCATCTTAATAAGTGTTTTTGTGAAAGTGCCACTGCCAAAGGTACATCCTCCCTTTCTCCTTTGATGCTGCACAGTAACTACTGATCCTCTACCCTCTTCACCCCTAATCAGAGCTCTTCTCTCCATTGATCCCACCCATAGTACTGGAGCTTTTCCTGCTGCTGGCTTCCTGTCTTTTACTCCTGCTGGGAAAAGGAGCAGGGTTTGTGAGCACAGCAGGGTCCTTCTGATATCCTTCAAATCTAGTGGGTGATTTGTGGCTCTGCACAGTTTGAATCTGCCAGCAAAACAAACCAGAATCTCCTTCAATCAATGGAAGAGAAGGCAAGAGTTATCACATAAGCAAGAGACAGAAACAGACTGTTAAATTATATTTTCCAGTCCATTTATTTCTGGACTTTTATAGTTTGTGAAGAAAAGAGAAACTTGGAATATTCCAGCAGAATAAAATTATCAGGGACATGATTATCAGACATGCAGTTCTCGCTCAAGATCTTGTCTGCAATGTTGGTTCATTAACCTGCTAATTTATTAAAGACTCCTTTGGAAGTTCTGAGAGAGTTCCATGTCATGTGTTCTCCAATTTAAAATGCTCAGGGTGTGAATGTGCACTGTTCAGTGTTTTGGGAATTGATGGACATTTATGTCATTAACACATCACTTTTAACTATCCTAATTCACTAGAAAGTCCACTTTCAGCACCTCCACAACACAGGAGGAAAACAAAACAAGAGCTGCTGAAAATGCAAAGGAAGACATTCATTCATGCATGCATTCATTCACTCTTTCATTCATTCATTCGCTGGCAGCCTGTGCTTTCCTGCACCAGGCGGAGATGGATGCACGGCTGTCGGCTCCCCTCTGCTGGCTGGTACCTGGGCACGGAGCAGAGCCATGGGCAGACCTTCCCGGGGCCCTTCTCCACCAGCTGAAAAGCAACAAGGACCAAACCGCTCAAATAATCATAAAAGGGTGTTTTTCCGGGCAGGTCATCAGCCTTTGCATGACTCTGTGCAGAGGCAAGTAGATGTAACAGCAATTTTCAAAAATTCTTTATACCAAGACCAGTAACTTACTGCAGGGAGACTGGCAGTACTGCCTGAGGAGAGGATGTCTGGACCTTCCTGCTGTAAACACCAGGATTGCTGTGATTATAAATTTCTGTGCTACAAATTCTGTGATCATCAACTTTAATCATTATGCCTGACAATTTTCCTGTCAAATCTCTATGTCAGACTCATTCTTTTTAGCTTTCTACCGGAACAGCTCAGTAATTCCTGTAAGTTAATATAGGGAAGAACAGATTTTTTTTTTTTCTCCTTCATTTGATTTGCTAGTTTCTTTCTTTTTTATTTTGCACAATGTTTTCTAGCACTAACCTGAAATTTAGCAGTTTGAGAACTGCTTTTTATCAGCAGCTAGAATGTACATACCCAAGTCATAAAATTCAGAATCAAAAAATGCTTCTCTGCCCATGAGCAGCAAGAGATGTGGGAGTTTGGCAGCAAATCTCTCCAAAGAGCCTGTCTGTGCTGAGAGCACCCTGCTGGTTTTAGCCCTTCTGTGGAATTGCACATCCAGTATCTTGTCGTGACACTGCCCAAAAAGAGACAGCAGCACGTTTCCTACTGACAGCAGTGATTTCATGGACTTGCTGGGAGAACACGTGGCATCAGCCCCCCACCCAGCCAAGCTCCCAGTGCTTTTGGCCCAGCACTGCCCAGACGAGGAGCCCAGGGTTGCTCCCCAGTTGCATCCTGAAAACAGGGCAGCATGTTCAAAGCTTGATTGTATCATTAAGCAACACCTATAATTGAAGCATGTTCTTCTTTTACATTCTCTGGTTAGGGATTTGGGTTTGGCTGTTTTTCTGATCATGGGAATTCTGCTGCTGACTTCATGAGAACAGGGCATGACTTTTTAGTAAGGGAAGTACTTAAAATCCACTGTGTATGAAGGGCATTTCTAAGTACAGGAGGTCTGGTTTTAATAAATCCTGATATCACAAAATTAGAGAAGTCTCGCTTACCTGGCTCAATGCCAGGAAAGAATACTGCTTATATGATAAGCCCTTCAAACACAGTGGAGTTTAAGTATTTGTATTAAATCATGTATGGCCTGAGTAATAGATTCTTACAACTTTTAAACACCGGGGATAAGGATGTCTTCTGGAGGCACAGTGATACAGTCCTGAGCTTGAGTGTGTTTGCCCCTCATAACACACCACCTTGGAGAACAGGAATAACTGAAGACCTATCCAGTGTACCAGCAACCAGGTCTCTCTGAGCACCTTTCTACCTGGGGGACCAGATGCTGCCCCTTTGGCACAGCTTTACAGCTTGGGAACAAACCTGTGATCTTCTTGCCCCTAAACTATCTGGTGTGGTCTGCTGGCAAGGATCCCTGATGGTCAGTGAGCAGCTTCTCAACCAGAGCCCGGATCTACAACAGAAACAGTGGCCACAAAACTCAGGGCTTGTCATACACCCAACGAGAAATAAGGATAAATGCTGTCTGGTTCTGGAATCTTCTTGAATTTTGGCCAACACCTGCTTTGTTTCAACACTTTCTGTTTAATATGGGAACATTCATGCATAGTGCATGTGTTGTGATGTACTCATAGCATAGAACATGTATGTGTTCCCTTACATGTACTAAGTGACATTTTCTTAAAATCATTAATGCTTTGTCAAGCAGAGAGATATTTATTATTGGAATTGTAGAGAACTTTAATTTCACCACTTGACTGAACACCAACTAGGATCAACAAGGAAAACAAGGAAAGAAAACAAAAATAGCGTAAAACTCTGGGATGGTTGTTAGAATCAAATTTTCATTAAAATTATCAGGTTTATGCAAATTTATAACTAAACTGCAAATCAAGCACCAACATAAAAACCCACAGGATAGCAATGATAAATGGTTGGCCCTGTTGCTTGCTGTGTCAGTCACAGAATTATGATCCTGTTACCAATTACAGACAAACTGCACAGCATGGCCACAATGAATGAATGGTGTTGTTGATTACCAATCATGGTTCAACCCAGAGACACTTTGCATAGCAGAAAGACAAAAATGGGAAAATAGTACTTGCAGATAATAGTCTGTATTCCATAAGAACTGCCTCTAATGATGGATCCTGCAATAATTTCAGATCCAATTTCAATAGCCACTGACCACAGGTTTGTGGCTGATTATTTGCTTGATGCAGTACGTGATACAGAAGTCCATTTGCAGTAAGTGTGTAATTCCATCCTCCCTTAGCTGCTCAGAGGTGAGCATGGATACCTTGTGAAGAGACTTAAGCCACCATGGAAGGAGGACAGGCTGAAATAATTTGAAAACCACTTCCACTCCTTAAGTGGCTCTCAGGATTAGGAGCCACTGTGGTAATGTGAAAAGCACTTGGTTATCTTCAGGGACCTTCCTTCAGCATTGAAAGATTTCTCAAGATGGTTTTGAAGCTCTGAAGGAAAGGATTTACAGTGGGAGGGTTGGCCATGGGATCACCTTGTTTCTTCTACTAGTTATATGATACAGTAAGAAAAATGTTTTCTGTTCTTCCAAGCACCTACATAAAATCGTTTCATCAAATCTCCATTCAGACAAAGGACCCCAAAGCTCTCTTGGACACAATAGTTACTGGGAAGACTATTCACAGGCTTTGAGAGGACAGTTCTTTCACACTTTCCTGGGGCTGTCAGACATAATTTCCAAATACCAGAACCACTCGACACCCCAACTGTTACTCTGCACAGGGAGATTTAAAAATAGGGCTGTAATAATTTCACTGAAATTATCTCTTGCACCCACCCTCAACGGGAAAGAGAATAATTGAAATGTTATTAAGAAAAGCTCATTACAAGTTAGCTGTGGGCTGCCAATCAAGCAGGGAGGTGTTGTCATTTCTTCTTCACATACTATTAAATCTACTTGAGAAAGTTCTTGCAAAAATGAGGGTAAAACCTGATCTTTCCATTAGCTTTAGGAAAAGGTAGACAATCACATGGACACAAACCCAACTTTAACATATCCACTTGCATGTCCACCTCTCAGTTTTCACCAGAGGCTCTCAAGGGCTCTGACCTGCTTTGCACTCACCACCAAAATAAATAGTTTTTTTAAAAAAAATTTGAACCAGCTTTTTTATCTTCCCAACCAAAGCTGCAGATCAGCCCTGGGTATACTACACTTGTCAATGCCATAAACTCTCCTAACCTGAGAGACCTGCCTTCCCAGTCCCAGCCTCCCACCACATCCATGTGTCACTGCTCATCATCTGAGGGCAACAGGGGACACAGAGTCTTTGTGAGTCAACACAAGAACCCCAGAAAGGGAACACCTATGGGTTGCATGTTCCAAAAACCTCTCTAATCTCACAACTAAAGCCCAAATCTGACATTTTGTTCAGCTTGCCCTACAGAATAAACTTCTGTCTGGCCTTCCTGTGCTTTTATTTATATAGTAATAAGACTCAAAAAGAAATCTCTTTCCTCTGCATCTACAACTGGGCAGAGTTACTCAGCTTTGGAGCCACAGGCTGCTTCTACAAGAGGCTGTGGAAAAAGCATGGTATGTGTTTGCAGATACTCTAGTTAAGGACCATTTTAGCCATCCTTCCTTTTTTATCCGTACCCTCAGTTTTCTGGATTGAAAAAAAAAAAAATTATTGCCTCGATCATGGACTTACTCCTGCTTCAGGACCAGAGCACTCCTTTTCAAGGGACAGAAGAGGAAAAAGGGGAGAGGGGGGGAAAATCATGTTAAAAATTTAACTCCAGGATCTTCCAGATGATCAGCTTTCCCCCATTCCCCTGGTGTGGTCCCAGGGGACCACACTCCTCCCCAGAGCCCTAAGGACTCCACTCGCTATGGGATTCTGCCAGGGAGAAGGAAGAGAAGGAGGATGAGGAGGACACGGAGGATGAGGAGGACGAGAAGGACAAGGAGGAGGAGGAGGACAACAAGGAGAAGGATGAGGACAAGAATGAGGAGGATAAGGATGAGTAGGATGAGGAAGAGGATGAGGAGGAGGAGAATGAAGAGGAAGACTTCAGCCACCTGCTTAGCTATTGGTTCTACAGAGAGAGGGGACAAAGGGTCCTTTTGGCTTCCTTCTTCCCTATTGCTACTGCTGCCCCAGAGCCATTTGTCCTCCAGCAGGTTCCTGCTCTTCCCCACACACAGCTCCTCACAGTGTGCACACCACCAGCCATCAAGGAGACCTTCATCAACATCTCACCTACCTTAAAACTGATGAGGATTCATTTTCTTGGACCTGGCAGCCCTTTTTTACACTTCTGTCTGCATCAATAAAGCTTTTAAGGAAATGGTAAAGGAAAGCATTCATATGCATGACTACTTCATGTGCTTGTCCCATTTCCTTCAGTGCAGCCTTTTTCATATATTCTTGTGTCTAGATTTCTGCACTGGCAAACCAGCTGCTTTTGACAGTGGTATGTGTGACATCAGATACTGGCTTAGTGAAGAGAAAATAATTATAACAGTCAATGCTGTTTGTGGGAGTTTGTTAAGAAGATCAATAAGAACAGAAGCACTTTGACTTCTCTTATTATGGTTTCTCTGGCAACCAGGGGAAATAACATAGGTAAAATTATAGTCCCATCACACTCCATGTGCTGACAGTACATAATACATAATTGTGTGCTTCCCACCAGAAAGCTCACTTAGTATAATCCCATGGAATCTTTTCTCTTGCACTGTTTTAGGTATTTCATCATTTTCACAGCTAGCAAAGCCCTAAAAAATCAAAGAGGAAAACAAAACCCCTTGAGTTGATTTTGCTATTGCCTGTCTTTGAGAGCTTATGACAGCACCAATTTAGTTTGTCTGGCAGCAATAATCCTAGATTATTCAAAACTAAGAAGTGGGTGTGTAAATCATGCAGTCTTTCTGGAGAGACTTGGTTTTTGAGTTTGTCACAATCCTCATCCTACTAGAGGATTGGCTTCAATACTTTTAAAGCATCTTTACTTCTGACAGAACCTGACTGGCTATTGATTTCAAAGCAGAGATGGTGGGCCTGTGCCTTTCCTTCAGAGTGTATTTTCTAATAGCTGGTGTGTGCAGTTTGTCAAACCCACACATCCACTGTCAGTGTTCTGAGTTGTATTGGTCTCACAATCAAAGGAGACCCTGGGCTTGCAAAAGATACTCCAGGGTAACTGGAGAAGCCCCAACATTTTGCTGTGATCACAGCAGGAGGCTTTGTTAAGCCAAACATAGGTGGGACCCACCCTGTCTGTCTGTAAAGTATTTTGCTGACACCAGCTGCCTACAGCTTCCCTGCTCATACTCTCGGACGTTGTTCTGCTTGTGTTAAACATAGGCCATCCACTGGGGAAATCACCTAGAGGAGGAAAAAACCAATGTTGGCCTCTGCCTTGCTTTGCCCACTCTGAAGGATGGGAGGCTAAAGCATAACTAGGAGTCAGTGCTAGTGATGGAAGTAAACAAGCATTTTTAAACCATGTCCTTGTTGCCTAGCCTGATCTTCCCTTTTGCAGAAAGCTCTTGTTCAGCTTTCCTGGACATCAATTTTCAGTGAGGTCACATGCCATATGACTGTGCTGAGGGCAACCTAACCCTGACCATTGACAAGAGATCTTTGAATTCTATCTTCCACATTATTTTTTTTTGTGCTCATCAGGGTATTTATTTGCACATCTATTTCTCAGGTAAATATTTTTGAGATACTGACTCAGCTATAACACCCAGATTTTGGATTTTAAAAAAGCAGGGCTTTTTTCCCTTTTTCTTCCTCTAGAGATCTTGCAACCCTGAAAGCAGCAAGCACATCTATTGCTTTAATGTACTTCATGAATACAATCTCCTTTTTACTTTCAGCGAAGAACACTTCAGATGTCTTTGAGATGTTCTACATCTGTATTCTCTCTTCTTGTGGCATTTTTTGTTGTTGTTTTTGTTGTTTGTTTTTTCCTAAAGCAGCCAGTCTTACCAAAATTAGCAGGATTGCCCTACTGACCCAGGATCGATACTATATTGCTTTTCTCCCCTCACAGCCAACAGCTTCATCCTCCTCTGACTTCAGGAATATTTATCAGAGTTACAGTCATTTTATAGACCTTTGTATCTTAACACTATCATGAAAGGCTTAGCAGATACATATATCATCTCCTTTAATGTTGCAGCTGGAGAGACACAGAGATGCTGAAAGTGACTTTCTGGGAAAAGTTACAGCCACAACTCGAATCACCAGAGGCTTGATGTCATCCACACACTGTGACAGACTTGAAACGGCAGATAAACCTTTATAGTAGGAGGCCATGGCTTTCTTTTTAAGCATAAACAATTTCAGATATTTGGCATCTTTACTGTCCGTGCTAAAGACCTGCATGCTGCAGAGTGACAGACACACAGCAGTTCAGAAGGCAGCTGAGTTTCGGTCAAAAAGACTGAAAACTGACAGTGCAGGTTAGAGCATCCCCTAGTTGGGAGCTGCAGCTGGCTGTGCCCACATAGCTGAGCACACTAGCACAGAGTTAGTGGTTTCTATAGCAGCAAGCACTATATAAAAAACTCGACTTTCCCCTCACCCAACTAATCTTCAATGATGTAAGGGAGCTGGGAGGGAAGAGGCACAAACCTGCACCTGTGCGTATCGCAGGTGGACTCTGAGTGAGCATCGTGCTGGAGGCTCTGTGGGGATCACCTACCCCTGGATCTCAACACTCACATTCCACTGGTGTTCCGTAGTTACTGGGTTTTATGGTAATTTCTATCAAGGAACAGGCAGCCAGAGGATTTCTCAATTTCTCAGATGCTCCATATTAAAACCGTACCTAACCCTGCCCTGCCTTCTCATCAGTTTCTCCAGCCACTCTCCATTACAACACCCACAAGAGAGTCACCATTTACAAATCCTCCCAAATTGTGACTCCATCCCAGACTGACTCTTTCCCTGGTGGTGCTTTCTGAACCACTGGTCAAGTCTAAAGGTAAGCCAGCTGAAGGACCAACATGTATGGGTGAAATCTCTAAGGAATAAGGAATGCTCACGCTTTGCAACAAAGTCTTGCCAACTTAGATATTAAGAAAGATACAAACCCAAAGTACTGCCAGCAACAGTGTCTTAGCATCAGCTGCAGGAAGGAAAAAATGTCCTTTCCTGGCATACCCTTTAAAGGTATAAAATGTCCCTACAGCCAGGATATTCCGAGGCATGGATCTTACTCCACTAGGTCTTCTCAAGCAAATTGTCTAGTTTGATTAACAGATATTTTGCTTGAGTAAAAGCTACTTCTTTAACCAAAAGCTGAGGAAATTACAAACTGACAGGTTTGGGTTTTCAAAACACACACAGAGTTGCTCACATTAAACAAATTGAGTATTAATATTGATTTTAATAGAAGAACTCATATTCTGCTGAGTGCTTACATGAACCTCTTGCTCAAAACAGTCATGCACTTTCTAGTATTGTAAATGAGTGAAAAACACTTTCTCCTCAGTGAGGGGCTGTGATGTATTATTTACTGGCATTTTTTAAAAAAATAAAATTAATCACCATTTAAATATTGAGTGTAGATTTGTCTTCAACGTATGTGCATTAATCCTTTTGTAACTAAACCAATTAGTGTAATAGTTTAGAAAATTCCTCAGGACATAGATTTCCATGGCACAGACATTTATTTGAACTGCAAAGAGAACCCAAGGGTTGCTATGGTGTGTTGTCTTTCTCAAAGTCTATTTACTTCTCCCAGCTAACAACTGTCCCAGTAGTGGAGTCCATAAAACAGAACGCACAAAAAAAAGCAGCCATCATACACCACGATGCTGATGAATCTGAACACTCACCAGAAACAAAGACATAAAGTAGGGTAAACTTTTTTAGGTTAAAAATTATATTTTGATCTGTGTTTTGGGATAAAAGTTTTAAAAAGAAGCAGCAGTTTGAAAAGGCTGCCTAGTATACAGCCTGGGTGTACATTCTATTCTGGCAAGTTAATGAGACCCTGGAGGAACTGAAACAGGCAAAGGGCAAAGACCAAATAGATACAGCATAGACATGCTTTTTTCAAAATCCCTGTATTAGAATTCTGCAAGAGTATGGCACAATTTTAACTATGGAGCCAGTGCAGGCTATTGCCAGAGTGAATATTCTCATTCACCAGCAAAACTTTTAGCTTCCGTGAACTGTTCTCCTACTGGAACTACCAGTAAAAGAAAGTTTCTGCTTTTTATTTTATTCTAATGGCATAGGTGGTTTTCATCATCAGACTTGCAATAAAGGCAGTCCAAACACGTCCTCAATCCTCCAGTTGTCAGGTTCAAGTATATAACAAAACTATTATGAAAGAAAAATGTCTGGAATTAGGAATATAAACCATATCAAATAGAGAAAAAAACATACTTGCCTCTAACACAAGACTGGAAATTTAAGCTATATTTCTACAAAGTTTCCCACCAACTTCTCCTTTTGATACTGGCTAAGTCCCTTTTTAAACAGCAATTAAGTAACAGAACATACCATGCAATATAATGCAATCACCTAGTAATAAACTTCTTCACTATGGTACAAGGAATGCCTCTCCCATTCAGAGAGTGGGCCCTGGCACTCTTTTTCCTAGTCTAGTGTAGTTACACCTTTCCTTCACAGTAAGTAATCTAATCACCATCTATGTGTAGGACTTCTTTAAGGGTATCTCTGCCACCCTACAGGTACAGGAGGTCTAGGGAATACATCTGCAGTAGCAGGTAGTGTGGATCTGTGGAGTGAAACCGACTGTGGTTAAGAACTCACAGGGATGTTTAACCCATCCTGCAGGCCAGGGGTTGCCTGCCCTTTCCTGCTGCCTTTCCTGGTTCCTGTGTTGTTAAGAATCTCGAGAGCAGGTGCACCTCACCTTCCCCAGCAGCTGTCCAGGAGTCCCCACAGTCAGCAATGTCCCAAGACCACCCTGTGGCACAATCCATACTACAGTAAGTGGAGATGACTGGGAGATATGTTTGAAAAACACTATTAATTGGATATCAAGATGTGAAATATTGACACACTTGTAGTCATTTAGTGCAACAGCCAGATGTTCCTGCCTGTCCCTCCTGCTGTTGTAGAAAAATGCAGGTCTCTTGCAGGTTTGCTACGGATCTGCTGGCCCATCATGGACTTATCAACTATCCTAGGACTTTCTAAATGGCAGTAGTTGCCTCTATGTGTGACTAACTTGCTGACTCAACTAATTTCACTCACATTAGTCAATCTTAAACAATTCAGAATACATTTAAAGGATCCTTAGCATGCACAGCAGACAAGAACCAAGATTTGAGAATGGTCTTTTCATGGTTTAAACTATCAAGAATTTGGAACACTGCAGCAAGTGAAGAATGAAAAAGCACATCTGAATATCCATATTTTGGTTGCTATTTTTTTCCTCTCTTTTAAAAACATATGAAAGCCTTGAGTAGTCTGCCCCAAAACCAAGGATGCAGGTAGCACAGTATCTCAGAGCTTTGAGATTCCTCCCATTCAGTAGCAGGAATTCTGGAAGCTGTAGGAGACCTCACCTGCCATGGGGTTCTTCATGGCTGTCAGGCTTTACTCTGCTTTCTGTCCTGGAACTCCAGAACCTGAAACCATTTTGTAAACCCTGTTTCTCATCAAAGATTCACTGGTATCATCATATTTCAAGATTAAATACTTCAGGTTGAATAGGTCAACAATTTTCCACAATCTCAGCTTGGCTGAAGTTTTTTATGATGTCTGTATGGAAGAGGCT
Organism: Dendrocincla tyrannina; assembly: GCA_035047865.1. NCBI lineage: Eukaryota > Metazoa > Chordata > Aves > Passeriformes > Dendrocolaptidae > Dendrocincla > Dendrocincla tyrannina. The sequence goes on from JAWWMP010000116.1 coordinate 101,277,946, forward strand.
GGTACTCATGCCACCACTTTGATCAAAGCTGGATTTTTAAAGAGAGACATATGATACTCATGCTGCACAAGTGCAGATTATGTGGATAATTCACACAAAAAGTAAAATAAGGTCTTTCCCTTTTTCTCCTTAAGAGCACAAATGTAAGAAAGCAAGATTTTATCCTAATTCTGAAACTTCATTTTTAATTGCATGACTGTCTAATACTTTGTAAACTTTCTAAACTTAAGCAGTGACCTAAGCAAAAGGTTTCCTAAAAACTAAGACCTGTCCTGAAAACTGAAGTATAGCCCATTCTAAGAGGCGGGCTTCCATTCTCTTTAGCATAACAGGATCTTCAGTGAAGCACCTGGTACAGTGAAAGTCCAGTCTGAAATTTGTTCCAAGTCTGTTTGGCTGCTCTAGCCCCCAGGTCTAGGGACGCAGCTGTTTTTCTTTTGGTTTCGCCTGTTCAAGTATTTGCATGTGAACTGTTGCACAGTTGAGCTAAAAATACAAAGCTCCAAACACATCCAGGAAGATTTCACATTGTTCGAGCTGTCCATTTCTTCAGGGAGTAAAATTTTCCAGCTCTATAGTAAAACAGTCAGGCTCTGTATACCACAGAAGGAATAAGGCTGTACAGAGCTACAGAACAGTGCAGGTGATCCAAGAGAAGAATGGCAAAACAGACCGTGCATTTCTGGTTACTTTCCTTTCTAGGTCTCATGGAGCCTCTCCCCAGCTGGGCATGAGCAGCATATAGGGTCAAATCAGGCAGGGACAGAGAACAGAGTGAGGCAGGTAAAGGTCTGACACATCTGTGTAACAGCGATAATGTGACTGGTGACCAGATCCTGCCCAGACTGGAGCAGAGAAGGCTGTGGGGAGAAGAGCAGTCTCCCACTATCTGCAAGGAGGTTATTGGAAAGACACAGCCAGGCTGCCCACAGTGAAGCCCAGTGTGAGGATGAATTAAAATGGGGGCAAATTGAAACAGGAGAGGTTCTGACTGTATATAAGGCAAAGCATCTGCACCACAGACAGAGCCTAGTGGTAAGATGCATTACCCAAAATGGTTGTGCAGTCCCCATTCTTGGAGGCTTTCAAGATCAACAGCATAAAGCCCTGACCTGCTGGTCTGATCTCATAGCTGATCCTGCTCTGAGGAGCAGGTTGGGTTAGAGACCTTCTGAGGTCCCTTCAGACCTGAATTCTACTACGACCTCAGGAAACTGGACATCTGATTACAGTGTGTAAAATAATAAAGGCTATACACAAAATTCCCTATGTCCAGTCATGGGAACATCTTTTAGGAAGAACTTCCTTATAATCTCCAACAGTCAGATCGGGCCAAACATCAGCCTGAAGTGTGATTTAACATTAGCTTCTATAGCTAAGAAGAAAACCTACACTAATAGCTGCAATGAAGATGCTAAAAGCTTTGCTGAAAAACAGATAAAGCTTGTGATTGACATGTTCAGGCAAGGCTTCCCAATTTTAGACTCTGACAGTTACCTTAAAAAAAAATAGGAGAAAGTAGTTCAGTTCTCAGCCAAAAGAACTTAAAAAAAGTGAAGACACTTTAAAAAACAGGCCCCTTTCATTGAATAGTCAGAGACAGAATTTAAAAGAAATTTTAGTTATCCTGATTTGAAAAGTTCGCCTAACTTGCATCAGATAATTTTTGGTTTCTCATGTTAAAACTGAAAATTAATGTCCTTTCTGAATATGGTGAGTGGATGGTAAATGAAACATTTAGTGTACTAAAGTGCAGGTCAACAAATAGACTCTTAGCTGCCAGAGGAGATAAGTAAAAACCAGAAAATGATGCAAAAAACCCCCAGAAAAAACAAACCTGCACAGCACCTTGAGCACTGAAATACATAGTAGTATGAAGCTGGAATATTCATAGGACAAAATACTCCTGTAAGTACATAGGTGTAAGTATTTTGCCACTACAGTGCTCCAGGTCACAGAGAGAGAAAACCAAACCTCTGCCACATTTGTGGAGCAGCTTCCCCTGAGCTGTAGCTGCCCTTGTGAAGAGCTGCACACCCTGGCAGTGCAGGAAGCAGGGCCATGCCAGATTCCAGAGATCAAACTGCTGGTTTAGATACTTAGGCAGCATGAAGCACAGCCCTTGCAGAAGTACTTAACCACTTTATACACTGGAATTCTCTTAGACCTGTTAATGAACTGCGAGAGCAAACAGTGAGGATGAACAAAGTCAAGCTCCACTGTGCAGTTACCAGAGCTCCCTGCTGTGGTGAAGATGTGACTTGAACTCAGCTCTGACTAACAACAACAGCTTTGGCTGTCCATGCAATATTGCACTTCTGGACAGATCTAGCCTCTAAGACTGAAATGATATGAAATAGCAACTGAAAACATTCCCCAGCCAGCAGAGAACACTTCATATATTTATAGTTCTCCTCAAACCAGATGCTTCCAAACACCCCTACTCACACACCAGCTCTGCAGCTCTCCCTCCCTGAAATCCCACCACCTTGCTCAGGAGGCAGGTTTAAGCAGAAGGCTCTGATGTAACAGGCCTGCATATTCTATGCAATGCCTGATGTTTAATATTTTTCTCAAGTAAATAATTCTTTTTGAAAAAAATTATTTTGCTTCAAATAAAACAAACTGCGTATCAGTAGCTAGCATATTTTGCAAGAGCATGAAAAAAAATCACAGCAGATTTCTTACAGTCTGTACTAGAGCTTTGGTTTTATTTTGAAGTGTCAGACTCTGTGTCACTGAAGCAGACATTCCCTCCATGGTATTTTGTACACTGCCGATGCAACAGACACCCAGCTTGCCAGGGTATCTCAGCAGAACTCCATCAAGACAAGAAATAAGTTTGTATTTTTTAAGAAAGCTACAACAAAACTTGATGCATGATGCCTTTAATCAATCAGCTACATAACGGCTTAAAAGGAGTTTTGCTCCAAACTGATAGTTGGCCGGATTTGTTTTCATATTGACTGCATACAGCAATCGACTGCTCCTCTGCTCCTGCCAGATCAAGGCATGGCTTGTCAGCAGGACCTGTCACCTCTGGGCTCTCCAGGGCCCTTGGTGGTTCATGCCCAGGGCTGATGAAGATGCACCACTTTAATGCCCTACATCACTCCTCTTGTGGGTGCTCTGTGTGACCATCTAACACCCTGCTCTGCTACCCATCAACATCTCCTGTCTTCTAGCCTGCAACCTTGGCTGACGTGACTGATCTTTATACATTTGAGGAAGATGATGACAAGTCAAATGTCACTCTTTGAGGCAGACAGGAAATGCTGCTTGTACTGAAAGATTTCCATGGGGATCTCCATCTCATTCGTGAAATGACAGAGATCTTCCAAATTGTGACTTGCTCTGAAAAGCTGGTCTCCAGACAGCTGCCCTCTCCTCCAGCTTTTTCCCCTGCCTCTTATTTACACTGCATATTCATTGCACCTAGGTTTTTAAAGGTGTGTTTCTTATCTCTGCAAAATCTCACAAAATTTCTTACATGAAAATTGCCTTATTGTCCATCAAATCACTATCACAACCCTCAGAAATTTGTTCTTTGCAGATAATGTGATATGGCTGTTCTTCTGCCTCTTCTTTTACAGGTGGGCTTGTTGAGAGACAGGCAGGCATACCATGCTCCTTCTCCTAAATTCAGCAGTAGGTGTAAGAGCAGGTGAATCCAAAAATCCTTCTAGGCCCCTCTTCCATGAAGAACTGCACAAAACATAGCATGGACATTTGGCAACATGGCCCTTAAAGTTTAGAACATACAACTTCAGTAGGAAAGAATCCCAGCAAAGTATTGACTTATAAAAAAAGTGCAAACCAACACTGGATGTATACTGCTGAAGAATTGGATGGAAGTGAGGAAACTGGGAAACACAAATGAGCTAAAAAGATTTCAGACCTTATTCCTGCAAGTAGGACCACATAGAAAAATCAGATCAGTCTCACTGACTTTGACAGCTCCCATCCTGGACCAACAGGCACTTAGAACCAAATGAGCAACACATTCATCTCCTGTTGTTACTTCCCTCCTGTGACTGATGTATTCCTGCATTCAACCAAGCCATTTCCATTAAGTTTTTCAGTGTTTCAGAATAATCGTCCAAGTCTCTGTCTTCAAATGAAATCTGTGAGAAATTCTTTAGCTTCAAGAAACTTGCTACTATACATTTTAGGAAAAAACAGCTCAGAAGTTGCCCTTGGACCAGGACATCAAATACTGGCATACAAACCCTGATTTTCTTAACTACTGCCTAATGTAAATGATCAGTTTTGAGAAACATGTATTTTAAAAATAAGGTAGTGAACATAAAGGCAAACATTAGCTCAAGTCTTGAATAACTGATACTGCAATACCCTCTTGTGGTCAAATAAAAATGTTTTGTCTAAACACCTGAATTTTTTGCTCCATAAAAAGTCTCTCTAGACATCTTTCCCTTTGACTCAAAGGAAATAATGCACATATTTTTCACACATGAATTTGTAATGCATATCATCACTTGTCTGGCAAAACCAAAAGACTAACCTCTGTCAAGTTCTTCCTCAGAATGATGGGCACTGCCACTGCTTATCAAATTAATTAATTACAAAACAAACTTCTAAGCAAAGGCACCATCTTCAACAATGACACTCATAACTTTTTCCAAGTTTCCAGAAAAAACCCAAGGTGCTACAATCAATTTACATAGATACATATGGGACGAAGCCACAATAAATATCAACTTACTGTACTATGGGATGAAAAGAAGTACACAGTAAACCAGTTGTACCAAGTCAAATGAACAAATGAAATAAGGGGAAACAGTTCAATATCTGCAGTATGTCTGCTGAGCTGTTAATCTAGCAAATGGCCTAAATGAGATACTAGTATGTCCAGCAAGGAATCTAGAGTAACACCCAGAAATGTCATCCTTGCACTCACCTTGATGTACTCTGATGGGGCACAATCACTCCCTTAATGGCTTCTGATCCCAACAGAAAATGGGGTCATTTTCAGAATTTCAGCTGTTAGTGATCTGCTTTTGCAACAGCAGTTACATTTTAAAGTCATATTATTACAATATTTTTAAAAATCCCGCTTATTTTAATAGCCATGATCCCATTCCCATCTATTATTTCCAGATAAATGACTTCATATATTCAATATCTGCATGTAGAGCCATAGCTTACTTTTGTTTAAAGCCTACAGAAGTCCTAAAGAGTTAGGAGTTCCTTCTTTCCTGAGGCTGTGGGGTCTTGTGTCAACGATCTGCCTTTAACCTATGGGTTCACTTTCAGGAAGATGTTCTGAGAAGAACTTTGTAACCTCACACTTGCATCAAAACCAGAGTACTAACAACTCCTGAATCTTTGCAGACAACATTCAGTGGCACAGACTTTAAACACCTGCTTGCAATCTTTCTGTCCAGTTTAGCCGGTAGCTACAAGTAGTCATTTGGAGGCTGTACTCAGACCAACAACCATTTTTAGCTTATTACTGTTTAATTTGCAGAAACTGACTTGAAGGAAGGATCAGAATTAATGTCACACTTTGTACACAAGAATTAAAGAGCGTTCTGTGCACAGGAATAAACTTTTCATCAGTATTTTTTCCTGATCTGATCAGAAGCTAAAATCCCATGCACACTAATTAATGCATTAGGTCTTCCAAACGTACCTCAGCTTCCTTTTGAAGCAATCAGATGCTGCTAAAACACTGTTTTCCAACCAGCTGCACTCACTCCAGCTTGCAGAGGATCCTGAAACAAATGCAGCAGGATAAGCAGATTCCACAAGAAGAACAAAGACACCTATTATGCCGGGCTGGCAAACACCTAATTTCTTCAGTTCATAATAATGCTATGGGGGTACTTGACCTTTTTTTGCTTTTTGGCTGAAAGAGATGAAAAACACTTTTCAGATTTGAATTACCTCAGAAAAAAAACAGCAAACAAACAAAATGTCCCCTAAAATTTAATTCAAACCCAAAGCAAATGTTGAGGTTTGAAGTGGAGCTTGCCTCTTCTTAAGTTAGGTTATCATACTCTTCAAATTGAGACTAATTTTTCCAAATATAGAAGTATTTCTTGCTCAAACACGTCTACATGAAATGTTTGGATTATTGTATAGTTTGTAACTATTTTTAAAGAAATTATTTGCCAAATTCAGTATGTGTTTCCCAATACTGCAAGCAAATAAGTTTGCCAAAATCCCCCTAAAGAAGTACATTCAAAGTTCATTAGCATTTACCAGGAAGACGAAGCAAGAGGCTAGAATTCATCTGGAGCTAAGCCACACTACTCAAAAACAAGCCAGTCAAGAATTTCAGAGGAAATTTATACTTAAAACACTCTGTTGTCTTGCACGGTCACAAATACTTGAGGAAGTGAGTTCATGCCACAAAAGCCCAACAGGCTGATTGTAAAGACAAACACTGACATTTTGGATACCGTCTTGAAAATTCTCACTTGTATACTAATGAACCTTAAAGTTACTTAAAAACTGCTTCTCATAGTTGCTTAATAGTTTCTGGAGAAATCTCTAAGTGCTTAAAAAGGGCTTTTGATGATCTATGACTGCTCTTTTTATAAATTTAAAAATAAGGAGCTTTCAGCACAGATTCGTCGAAACATTTTATTTTAAACAAACAGCTCTGTCCCAAATAGAGTTCAAGGCCCCAGCACCCGTCCCACTGGGTCTCCGCTCCTTTTCTGGTGTATATTCACAAGTCAGACTTGTTTCCAATAGAGACAGTAAACACGCCAGGGAAACCAGCAGTCTTCAGGAGCTTTTGCTTCTGCTACATAACCACAACAAAAGTCTTCCTGACACACTCAGCAGCAATCTCCACAGCACCCTTTGCTACTAAACCAGACTTTATTGTCCTGAGGATTTTGCATAGAAGCTGCTCTCAGCTGTAGCAGCAGTAATCACCTTGTAAGCTCAGACTCTGCTGTTACAGCTGGAGATCCCACAGCTTCCAATAACAGTAATTTCTTACAAAATTGCTGTTACCATGAAAACCCCCTCAGTGTTCAAGCAATGATCCAACATAAAGCAGTAGGGAAGGAGCATTAAATAAGAGGGAAGTAAACCAGCTCCAAGCACTGCCTGTCAGCGCTGCTGTGCAGGTTTGTTTTCTGAAAGCACTCCAAAGCAGCAGCTGAGAGGACACGTTAGGAGAGGAGTCTGAAAGTGCAAACAAGAGCAGGTTTAACTTTCTGAACAGTCACAATATACCAAACAGTGCTGGGTATATGGTAAGTCTAAAGTGGACAAGTTGTGAAAGGGTTCTGGATTCAGGAGAAATACCTTGGTTGGGTCTTGGCAACCACCAACCACGCCCCTGGGGCAACCAGCCCCAGCTCCATCTGTCTCAACAGCACTGAACCAAACAGACCTGTCACTGCACAACCAGCTACTCATGCCTGGGCAGACGAGCAGGCAGCACTGCACCCAGACCAGTCCAGCAGGATAAGATCTGGAGAGAGTCTGCCCAGGCTGAACAGAGAGGAAGGGAAATTTGGTATGTCAGTTTGTTCCAGTTCATGCCTCTTCCACTCATCTTGACAATGGCACTGATGCTCCCTGACAGCATTAAGACTTGATCCAAAGCCAACACTATCAAATGAATTTTCTTCTGCAGGGACTTTGGATCAGATCCTAATACCTTCCTTTCTAGGGCTACATTATCTCTGTTTCCTTTCACTGGACAAAATCTGTGCTAATATCTCCTGGCATGCTGGGCTTAAGCTGAAAAGAGATGCAAAGAGCTGGATGTTAAGTATCTTTTAGCTTTACAGAGATTCCCACAATGAAGACATAAAAGTGCCAAGCTTTATAATTTATTGCAGACATACTGGTTTTATCACCTCTTCTCATACTCTTGGAAAAGGCTGAAATGGAAGCTGAACAGAATGTTCTGCCAAAATATGAGTTGTATTACCAATCTGTAAATCTACTGAATTTGCTTCATTGTTATAGTCTTTCAGCAGACTGACCTGCACACATACAACCCAAGCTGTGACTATTCATACACCAGTGACATGAAGGAACCCAAAGTTAAGATCCTCTCTGTCTCTGCCACATACCTTGAGTAAATGCTTAAGTTCATACTTCAGTGCACAGCATGAGTATGCCTATTAGATGAATATCCTTGGTAGAATTAAAAGCAGCTCCATTTTCAACTGTTCACTACCAAAGCTAAAGAAAAAGGAGGAAAAAGAACATCACTCTCAGTAATTTTTAAAATGGGAAAAGAAACCACCTGAAAACCTGTGCCCTCCTCAGCCTTCCGGAGGAGATATAGATCACAGCCCTGATTTCCCCAGAGACACATTTGCACTCTTGTCTGGCTCCATTTCCCTGAGGGACAGGCTGATGCCAGGACTCTGACTCATGCAAAGCCAGGGCCATGGTGGCAATGTTACTCCCTCCCAGCTATGCTGGCAGACTCAGACTCTTGCTCAACAGGCCCAGCATGTTCCATACCCATTCCCTAGCTAAGGCAGCAGGAGGGACTCTGTGCCTGTCCCTGGGGGGGTTCATAGTCATGGATATTGGTACAAACTCACTTTCATGAGTAAGTAAGGTAACACATCATACAGCTGATGCATGTTCTGCTTTCCAGTTTTAGCTATGAACACAGAAACTCTTGCAAAAGGGTAAGGACAGACCTGTGAAGAACAAGATGCCTAAAGCTGGATTTATCAAACTACATACCTGAAAGCCTGCACAGAGCAGTCCTGAAGTTCCACACTCCTGTCCCAAAAACAATGATGGGGGAAGGCTGCTACGCATTACATGGTCTGACTTGGAGTAGATACAGATAAATATCTGAGGGCGTGGCATTTCTCCCTAATTAAAAATAACAAGCTGTGTCTTGCTGAAGGAATTGGACAAAGGTTTTCTAGAGTGACTCAGAACGTGAGTATTTTATCTGCATTTGCACAAGGATTACACTGTGGACATAGTATCCTCATCTTCCCTCAGCAAAAAAAACACCCACTCCTCATGTAGTGTGGGAATAAAGAAAACTCTGGGCTCCACCACAGGAAAGACGGGTTTTAGTACAAGGAGTTTGCAGGTATAAGACTTGGGCTGTATCAAACTGAGCAGTTAAATAGACATTCAATTATTACCAACATAAACTATTTCATTCAAAGATGGAAAATTTGACTTAGAATTTTTTACCTCTATTTCATGGTACCAGAACTGGAGTTTCCTAAAGTATTATGACCAAATGGTGACTTTGGAAATGGACGTTCAACTGTATCCATTCTCTTTTTAGTTTTTCTCAATTTGAGCTAGGCTAATATTTCAAATTGAAGCTTACTTAGGTGTACCTGGCAAATGCTTTACAACTGAAATCTTTAGGGAAAATAAAAGAGAGCTGGAGAGACTTTCATCTCCTACCTATGTGTATACAGTCTGTTTCAGTGTTAACAACTCAGCAGAAAGACAAGTCCTAGAAGAACCAACTTCCTAGGAGAAAATTTGTAAGATAATGTCATCACACTGAAACCCAAGCCACTTACTAAAAAGGAAAGAAAAAGCCTCCCACGTCACAACCATTCTACAGCAGGCTAACTTCTGTCCCAGATGACATTTTTGCAACACATTTTAAAATTATTAATTTCCCTCTGTTATCCTAAGACAACAGAAGAAGCAAACAATTGTTTTACTTTAATTCTACAAGTTTCATGTACACTTGATATCAATATGGTATTTTTAAGTACACTTAAATTCTAATTTCAAAAGCAAAAGTACTGGTATTATAAGTATTGACATTATAAATCAAGCTTGTATTTTTGTATGAAGCAGTAGATGTAATTTTGAAAACTTATTAATGGTCTTCATTTTATCCAGGGTAAGAGAAAGGAGCAGAAACTACTGCCAAACTATATGCCTGTGTTTTCAAGCAAAGTTCCCAACTTGGCCAACCAAACTATTGTCAGCCAAATGAATACTGAGCTTGGCAGGGCTCTGGTATATGGATTATTTCTTCAGCAGTGGAGCACGGAAGAGGAAACCTGAAGGTGAGCTCCAGCCTTCCTGATGTTTCAGTAACAATATAATAGTAACAAAGCAAGTTGAATGGTTCTCGCCAACTGACTCCACAGCATGAAAAAATATGTTTCCTAGAGAGACCAATACTACTGTCTAGCATGGATATTCTTTTCAAGGGCTGTTTTGCCAGGGGATGAGGGTCAGCACAAAATACACAGACACCAATTTTAAAGAATAAGTGTATAAATTTACTATAAGGCAAAAATGGATGTTGTCCAGCAATGCTGTAGGAGACGATCCTCTTTGTGTTTGGGCTGAGTGGGCCACATACAGACAGGACTACAAGTCTCACTGATCTATAGTAAATTTATAGTAAGGGTACCACTATCAGAAAGAACAAGATTACAGACAAGAGGTAATTTCTTCCTGAATTTTTATCTCAAATTAATGGAGGCCTGCTCAGATGAGTCCCAACATAAAAACACATTTTCACTTCTGAAAGCCAGCACAATAAAGACGCAGCTTGTTGCATTTCATGTAGTTAGCCAAGGATTCATCAACTTCTGCCATCTGCATATTTAAGCTTTATGTAAAGATTAAGGCACATGGAGGCATGTTCTGTGCTTTTCACCCCTCCCTGACGAAGGAGGGAGACCAAATTTTTTTCATTTTTGTTTCTCTAGATTTGCTGTTCTTAAATTCCCTTCTCTTACTCTTTTATTTTCCTGGTTTAGCTGATGCTAACTAGTAACACTGACAAGGAAGCAGGCTTTCACATTTTGCTCTGAAAGCATGTTGGCTCAGCAACCTGTCTTACACCCTCAGGACTGTCAACCTTGAATTTAACAGGTTCATAGTTCCTAAAATCTGTGGTTGCCTAGGGAAACCATCATCAAGCTAAATGGACACAATACCAAAAGCCTGTTCACTAGTGCCTCTTCATTACATATGTTCAAACAGGTCATAACCTGTTGTTCTGCAAGGAAAAATCCCCAAGCAGCAGAGCATGGAGAGCATACACAGAATACCTGCCCTCTGAACTGAATGTAGCTTCCACAGGATCGTGCTCAGTCCTAGGTGAAGCTCAACATTAGCCATTAGCACGGCCTCGACACAACAGCCTGCAGTCCCTCACCAGACCCAGGTGGAAATGCATGCACTTATGTTTTGCAATTAAAGGTATTTTGTTTTGATGATTTCACTTCAGCAGCAGAAAGCAGCTCGGAAGCACACATGAGGTGGCTGACCACTGTAAGCACTGTGATCACATATCCAAGTGGTCTCTGCAGAAAAAGGCATTGTAAAAGATGAGTAAAATCCCACTCACTGAAGTCACAATAACAAGTGGTTCTTCTCCTGGTTTCCTCAGCACAGTGAGAACTGGAAGATTAAGGCTTTTGAGATGATGGGCAACTTACCCAAAAAGGAACACCACATCATGCAATCAGCCCAGGTGAGGAGAATTGATTTCACTCTGTGCAGACATGAATTGTATGGGACAAGGGAGCTCAGACACACTGAATGTGAACTTTTTAAAACAGACACCTTCTTGTTCAGCTGAAATGCTTTCTGCTCTCTCCTGTGAGCAGAAAACTTCACCAGGAACTCACTTGTTTTCACACATCTAAAAGTGGGAGAGGAGAGAGCAGATCAAGACTTGCCTTGTCCCTATGCTGTCCAGAGCTTCTTGAAAAACTTCACAGTCCACTCAGAGGTTGCATATTTAATGGACATTGTATAATACCAAGAGTCATTACACTTGCATGCCTTACTCTGAGACATACTAAGCAGCTGCAAGTCTCTCCGTGGATCACAAACTCCACGCTGAGTGGTGATATCCAGTATCTGTCAGGCTCAAGCCCCTGCTCATGAAAGAACGTTTCATTTATAAAGCACGGGAATTTTGTTTTTCAGCATGAAAATACACAGAGCTCCATGTTTCCCAGCCTCCAGATGGCACTCACTCCACATCAAGTAATCCACCAAAAAGGACATTAAGGCAGTATTACACAATTCCTTATTAATTTCAAGTGACATTAAATAATTCCAGATTCTTGACTCTGTTTACTGTGTATGAATCCAGAGAATCCTTCTCCCAGAGAGTTCCTGTAAACCAGAGGGTAAGAGGATGGTCTAAGCAGTGCATGATTTAATCCTCCCACTTCACTTAGAACTGACATCGTTTCAGCTGAAGCATTTCTCCCAGTTTTGGACAAGGCCTTCCATGTCCTACCCTAAAGATGTGGCCCACTAAGCAGAGTCTAGAGAAGCAGTGATGGCAACTGGAGTAGGAGAAGACATGTCATATAAGGAAAGATTAAAAAAACTGTGAAAAGTTTAATCTGAAGAGGAAAAGCCACTTGGAAGAGGACAGGATCATTTGATACATGCATAGCTCTGGAATGAGCTATACCTTATGTGAGTGGCAGGCAACAGCAAAAATAACAAGCATAAATTATAGCAAGGAAGAATCACGCTAACTTTTTGGAAAGCTAGTAGTAAGGATAATACAACACTGGAATGGATTCCCTATGGAATCTTCACCTTTGTAGGTTAAACACATATATCCATCAAGAGGAATGTATTTAATAGGGTTCCTCTTTTACTGCACAAATTCAGTGACTGTCTAAGGAGCTTTTCACCAATTCTCTGACTACACCAGAGCTGTTGGGAATGGAAGGTGCTTTGCAAACATGATTTTTCAAATACATTCACAAAAAATTTTTTACAAATTCTATTTTAATTATACCAGGTTTAAATATGTTTCACCTCTAAAATACAGATTAATCAGATAATATTGTTGATTGCAATACATCTGTAATTCTTCTAACTACTCATAGAACATGCTTTTCATAAAGTCTAGATGTGCCTCTTTTAATCACACACATCTGAGAGGCTTGTTTAGTGCCCTCCTGACAGCCACATAAGGACACTTCTCAAATTCCCTGTTGAAATCAATAGCAACTCTTAAGCACTTTGACATCTTAATGACTAAGGGGAAAATGTCTGGAGAACCAAAGCTACCCACGTGGAATAAATCTGATAAACTGTGCGATATGGAAACATTGTGTTGAACTGGACACCTTCTTTTGTTCAAGTATTGCAGTTTCCCTGGAAATGCAAATTACTTTATGCTGCTACAGTTCTCTCTCCTCTGACACCCAGCATTACATTTCCAAAGTTAGTGTGGGTCTCTCTACCATGTACTGCAACTTCCAGAAAAGGCCTTTTGGGAATATCCAGGGTCCTAATCAAAACTGTCTTTTCACCTGAAGTAAAAGGCAGCAAACAGATATTCTCCAGACTCCAATTTCATCCCAAGTTTAACAGTCATTTTTCTTTTACGATAATGAACTTTGCCAACTAATCCTTACTTACATAAGCAGAGTGTCTTAGGAAGATTGGATGAGATTATAACAGTAGTGAAATCTGTAAATAATCAGTTGAAATTCCATTTATTAAAGATATTGTGTAGATATTAAACTGTGTGATGAGCCACTTGTACAGCATCCTTATGATGTATCACTTGTGCTTCAGTTTTATAAGCTTTTCCCCTTTTTGTTGCCAGATCTCAAACAAGAGATTATTCATATTTAGACAATTCATTTTCTGTATTTCTTTCAGTTAAAGAGCACAAGTGTGTAGCTATATTGATTTAATCCTTCCCTTAGATGTAACTGCTTTCTCTGTTATATTTTTGAGGATTGTTAATGTTAATTGCACCTTGGTGCACAGGTGTTTCCAGTGCCTCCACATTTTGTGTGTTTTCGCCTTGAGTTCCATTTAAAATAAAAAAGTGTGAAATATACATTTTAACAAAACATAACATAGGTAAGTTCATATAAATCTGTATTTCTCACGCTTTTAGAACAGTCTTTACATATATAGCTCCCAGGTGACATCTTAATTATAGAATTCTGTTTTGTAAGATCAGTGATGACTGTAAATCCAGTTGTGTTTCTTTGAAACTGTATTTAAAACTGTTTCTTGATCTTTAGATTACTCTAAAGTAAACAAAATAACTAAATGGGTTTTCCTACAAAGCAGATCTCATCATGCTGTGAAAATTACTGCATAAACAGTAAGATTCCTAGAACTGTGAAGGATGAGGATGACTATGTATGAACATTAGATGGATAATGCTGCCGGTCCAGGTATCCTATTATTTGTATGTATTATGTACATACACATTCACGTTGTTTGCTTTCTATAAAAAACAAACTATAGAACACAATTTCTCAGTTGAAGTTCATCTTAAAGCAGACAGAGTTTACTGAAGTGGGGTATTTTTTGGTTTGTTGGTTTTAGAAATCAACAACAGGGCCTCAAGCTGCATTTCATAAAGCCTGCTCTGAGAGAAACCAGTAAACCTTTCCTAACATAGGATGTCTCTCTTAAAAACTCTGCTGGCTGCTCCGAATCCATGTCAGTTATGTTTTCCCTCTTCAGAAAACTTCATGTTTGCTTTGATGAATTCCTTGAAACACAGATGAGTCTCTAAGTAACCCAGGAGTTCTGCCAAACACTGAAGAGGCGCTTGCACAGCCCTGCCCACTGCCCTCTTCTGTCACAGGGCAGAGATGCCACAGACTGACCTCAGCTTGTGACCTTCTCTAAGCTTCTCTGCGAGGCTGTATGTATCTATGTATCCACAAAAGCACCAGCACTTAGAAACTGGATTTTCAAATATCTGGGGTTACAGCCTCACCTCACCACAAGACCTTTATGCCAGATCAATGGAGCAAAACCACTGCAAATTTCTCTTAACTGTCTGTTAACCCAGGGGATGGCCAGAGAAAAGCCTCAACTGGCATATACTGATTGGCAAATTGCATTAAGAAGTAATCTGCAAACATACTGGCACAATAACTATAAAAATTATTTGGTTTCACTCTATGACCTGCTCACTTCAAACTGCGTGTTCACTTTACCTGTTTATTAATGACCAATTATCAACACTGGATATATTTTATATGAGCAGTGAATTAACAAATTTACTCATGCAGTAAGTCTTACATCATCTGCGGATATTGCTGAGAAAGAGAAACAAACTGAACCAACAAAGCATTGCGGAACCACCTGCAAGTATCACAATGCTTATTAGTAGTTACACCTTAATGTCTCTTTAAAGCCAAATGGACTGAAAACACAGTGTTTGTATGAACCTTTCTACCGCAAACCTTGACAGAACGCTGACATGTTGCTAGTACTGTGTTACCAAAGGGATACGTAAAAAACCTACAAAAGCCACGGAGTGAAACCAGCACCTGCCAGTGTTTCAGACCTGGTGAGATGACGATCTTCATTGCTGGAATAAGCACAATCATATTGTAGCTGCTCCTAAGTGCTGGTAAATCCATTTGCACACTTAAGACCTTTGGCAAGAATACAGGAGGCATCACACATCAGGACCTTACCAGGGACTGTCATCATGTACTCACACCCTCAACTCTCACTGGAGCCTCTTCCTTAAGTTGGATGTAAGCACAGCTCTAGAACAACACCAGTACCAGACCCAAAAGCTAAAGCTCAACCTCCTCTCTAGGCTACAAGCTCAATGGAGTTTTTCTAAAAGTGACACTAGTTAATGTATTTTTCTTTTCTTTTGGTCCCTCCAGATCCTTGGCTTTACATTTTTGGGTTAGGTTTTTAATCTGTGTTTGGTATTCTAGGCTCTTTTGGTACTGCTTTTTAGCTAGCCATATTATTTTAGATAATATGCCATTACCCAGAATGGCCTTCAGGCCTTCTGTTAACTGAAAAAAACCCAACATTTTGTAAAGCAAACACTGAGTCAACACGGTTTGGGGTTTTTTTGCTTACAGTACTTTCATTCAATTTGTTATGTTTCTGTTCAACCTGACACCAAGCAAACCTTAAATAAGTAAGGCTGTGTTTTCAGCTTGCCACAAATATATATAACATACTGTACACAAAACCAGTAAACTACATGCAGCCTCCAATATTTCTTTTATACTTGTATCATGCACAGTTGCACTATACTGTGTAGTCTCAAACATGAAGCACAGAGACCTATTGGACTTCTTTAGTAAGAGGAGTATCTTCAAATCAGAGTTGAAGCAGTGCCATTTTGCCACTGAGGAATCTCAGCACAGAGACCTCCTTCCTCATCGTGAGCTTTTGTGACAACCCTGCATCAGTACACTCAACAGTAAAGCTCCCAGTCCTTGGGCACTACAAGTGTTCACCAAATACAAAAATTAGCTAGAATCACAGTCATTCTACCTTCCCCCCCCCCCCAAAGTCATGATCATTTTCACCTTGTTTTTATCTTGATGCCTCTAGTGGCAGAATGCAGCCTCAAATATGCAGCTTGCATAAGGGCCAAAGTACATGAAATCACAGCCAGGTTGGCCAGAAGGGACTTCTGGAGGTCCCTAGGCTAATCCCCTGCTCAGAGCAAGGCCGATGCTGATGTTACACCAGGTTGCTCAGGACTTTACGCTGCTCAGTTGTGAAAATCTCCACAGACGGAGATTCCTGGGCCTCTCTGGACCACTGTTCAGTGTTCAACTCCATCCCCTCATGCCTGGGTAGTTAACACCTGCTTCCATCTTCCCAACCCTCCCTTCTGGTGTTCGAGTTCAGATAAGCACTGTCTGGATCAGCCAAACTGCTCCTCTGCCATGCCTGCTTGAATTCCAGCTCCCTGGAGAAGACAATTTTTGTGCTACGAGCATATTCTTTTTGAGTATCCATGCAACCTCCGAGTCTCCACTGTCCCCATGGCATTTTTCTGGGAGGTCCTGACAGACCAATTTCCTGAACAAGACAAATTCTGTTCTTCTGAAGTCCAGAATCTTTATTCTTTGTCTTCCTGATTTCTCTTGGGGTCTTAATTCCCAGGTCCTGGGGTCACTAAGGCTAAGGCTGTCCTTGACTTGTACAATGCCTACTAGTTCCTTCTTTGTTTCTGAGTAACAAATTCAGCATCTGGATCAAAACAGAATGTTCTTGATGTCCCACAAAAATTGGCTGGACTGCTTTTACCCCACTATGTCCAGATGTCGGAGCCATTTTATGTTCCAAAGCAGCCTGTGCTTACAATTGTCAACTTCCTTCTAGTTATTTAAGGTTTCATCTGCTTCCTCTTCCTGATCAGGCAATTTAAAGCAGGTGCTTCTGCAATGTCCTCCATGCTGGTCTCCCCACCGATTCCAGCCCTTCAGGTTTCAGTTGGCTCAGTGCTTAATCCAAGCAAAGGAAAGCTCTAGGCACAGAGACTCTTTCGTGTAGAACACAAATTCTGCTCATTTCCCTGTCTGCTTTTCAAAAAAAACTCGAATCCTTCCATCACAATATTCATCATGTGCTGTGCCACACTATCTCCATGATCCCAACGAGGTCACAGCCCTGCAACTGTGCTATGTCCATTTCCTCTGGTTTCTTTCCCAGGCTGTGTGTGTTGATGCACTGTGTTCCCGCTCCCTTCTCAGAGCAAACAAGGGAGCCTCCTGCAACCTGTTGTCCCTGGCCAACTCTGTCCACCCCAGCCTTCCTCCACACATCTCTTGGGGGTTGTCTCCAGCCCCACAGGCTCCTCAGTTGTGGAATGTCCTTTATTTTGACACAGATCTTAAAGCACCAGTTATCTATAAAATAAACTATTCCCTGTTAGCATGGTAGGCTGTGGAAATTACCAGCAAGAGAGTGCTCTCCACATTCCTTGCAAACACACAAAATTTAAGGTGCTATTTTGTTCAAAGACTCAACTATAATAACCCAAAATCATTATTGGGAAAAAAAAATGGTCTGGCTTTTTGTCGTTGGTTACTACAGGAAGATTATTTTCCTCTGTTTTAATTTCAGTAGGAATCAACATAAGCATTCCCATTTGAGGTGCAGCAGTGTTAAACCACTGCCCATCTGCTGCGGAACAGGCAATCTGCACTAGGGACTCAAATGTTGTAATTTTATTCAATGACCTGTAATTTCAAGTGGTTCTGCATTCCACTGCAACTTACCAAGTCTGACATTTGATGCAGAACTAAACAATTCAAACAGAATAGGAAGAATTTCTTATATTCTTCATAGATTAAATTTTTTTGTCCTAACCTTGAACAGGGCTGCCCAGCACTGTGATGTTTCTTCCCTAAGCTGCTACTTACATGGCCAGTGAACAGCTGCAGAGCAGGGTCATTACACAGACAGGGCAGGGGAAGGATGGTAAATCATTCTGCTTAACTGGCTGCTTGCAATCCAAAGCAGGATGTATTTTTTAAAAAAATGAAATGGTGACTAAAGCTGAATACTTAATGTCTTATTAAAATATAAAAACAGTTGAAAAAAATAGGCTCATGGAACTGTTACGTTTGAAGTCAGTTCAGCTTCTTCATTACTCAAGATACAAGGCAGTGCACATAATTGATAATTTTACAGCAGTTTTTGGATCAGCATCCAAAAAGTAGTGCAGGTGCACAATTTCTCCCTTGTCTCTTTTATTCTCATATTACCCGAAATGACAGACACATATACATCTCAGACCTAATTTTAAATGATAACTTCATCTTGTATGATGGATTTCTCAACTCTTTTTCGAGTATGTTAAGAGTCCCCCAAGGCTGAGAACTCAGTTTATCCAGAAAATCTTGGAACAGTTATTATTTTAAGGTAAATTTGCATTTTCTTTTCGTCTTTCAGAGTTTATTGACTTTGAAAAGCTTGATTAATTTGAATTATATTAACAGG
Source organism: Dendrocincla tyrannina (assembly GCA_035047865.1). Lineage (NCBI taxonomy): Eukaryota > Metazoa > Chordata > Aves > Passeriformes > Dendrocolaptidae > Dendrocincla > Dendrocincla tyrannina. Next base: position 101,296,639 of record JAWWMP010000116.1, read on the forward strand.
TTTAAAATTAAAAATCTTTATTGGGGGTGGTATTTATTTGTATCAGAGTTTTGAGATTTTATGTATTCACACTGCTTCCTTTTATGACTGAACTACGCAGAGGGCAACATGATTTACAAATTAAGAATTAGTAATACTGTTTTAAAATACCACTAAGGGAATGTGGAGTGAATGCAATAAACCTCTTTTAAGCTGTCTAAAGAACTATTAGTCATTCTGAAATACAACTTTCATTAAAATGAAAAAGGAGAAATGTTATGCCTAAGAATATCCACTCATGTTAAAGCAATTATGCGAGGTAAAACTTGGGATTAATGGTGTGGATTCGACATGGGAGTAGTCCCAGCAACACGCAGGCATGAAAGAGCCAAGATTCTATGCGTGTGTCATCAGCGCAAATGTATATGCCTTGGATAAGCACTTAGTTCTGACAAGCTGGTAGGTAGGAAAGCTCCAAGACCCGTAACTGTGTATGGTGAGTAGGTGTGTGTTCCGGGGAAGCTGCTCCATCTCCGATAGCCTAGCAAGTCCTGCATTCAGGCGCTTTTAAACGTGCTTCACTTTTTTTCCTGTAAAAATAAAAAGCGCTGCTGCCAGACCCACCCCACCCCTGCTGCGGGGATTCGCTCCCGACAGCGCGGCCGTCGGGGCCCCACGCAGGGGGAGGACACCGCGCCGCAGCCCGCAGCTCCGGCCCTGCAGCCGACCCGCCCGCGGGGCGCGCAGATCGGAAGAGCGTCG
>JAWWMP010000116.1:101297772-101338441 GCA_035047865.1 Dendrocincla tyrannina
GGGACCCACGGGCCGTGCTCGGGATGCTGCGCGGGGTTCCACAGAGTCACTGCCGGGCCGGCACCGCCAGCCCGCTGAACCAGCGAGTCTCGGCCCGGACACCGACGGAGTTCCGTGCGGGGAGGCCTCGCACAGCGGCCCGCGGTGTCCGGCACGGGGCTCGGCGGGGCTCTGTCCCCACAGGGCGCCGGGGATGACCCCGCCGTGTCCATGGTGTCCGGCACAGCCGGCACGGGGCTCGGCTGGGCTCTGTCCCCACAGGGCACCGGGGATGTCCCCGCCGGGCCCGGCTCTCCCCTCCCTGCGGCCCCGGCAGCGCGGGCGCCATCAGCGCTCTGTGACGGCGGGACCGGCCCGGCCGTGCTCCCCTTCCCGCCGTGCTCCTCGTCCCGTCCTCCCCTTCCCGGGCGGGGTCCCATCCCGGCCGTGCTCCCCGTCCCGCCGTGCTCCCCTTCCCGCCGTGCTCCTCGTCCCGTCCTCCCCTTCCCGGCCGTGCTCCCATCCCGGCCAAGCTCCCCATCCCGCCGTGCTCCCCGTTCCGGCCGAGCTCCCCGTCCCGTGCTCCCCTTCCCGGGCGGGGTCCCCGCCACACCCCGCCCGCCCCGCCGCTGCCGTGCCCGTGCCCGTGCCCGTGCCCGTGCCCGTTCCCGGTGCCGTGGAGCGGCGGGATGGCGGTGACGGTGCTGGACGTGGCGCACTGGAGCACATGGGCCGTGTGTGCCGTGATCAAGCTGCCGCAGCTGGCGGCCGTGCTGGCGGCCGGCTCGGCGCGGGGGCTCAGCGTGGGCAGCCTGCTGCTGGAGCTGGCGGGGTAAGGCGGCGGGGGAACACCGGGGACACATCGGGGGAATACCGGGGGCACACCGGGAGGATCCGCCGGGGGCCCGGGGCGCTGCCGCGGCCACCCAAGGTGAGCTCGCTGAGGCCGCGCTGGGGCGGCGAGCACAGCCCGCCCTGCGGAGCCGGGCCGGCCTCCCCAGCCGGGCACACGGAGCCTTCCCGCACCGAACTCCCTGTTCTGGGGCGATTCGGGGCGATTCGGCGCCGTCTTTCAAAGGGACGGGGCTCCCCGGGCCGCCCGAAGCCCAGCCCCGGCCGGGTGGTTGGGCTCCCCACACGGGCTCCCCCCGCCGAGCGGCAGAACATCGTCGTTCTGTAGGGAAATTATGAGCCAGGCCACATTCCAGAGACTTCTCTGCCTATAATAAGCTTGCATGGGCCGGGCTTGAATGAAGTCGTGTTTAAAGGGGATCGTGTGGAATGAAAAATAAATAAACGCCGTGCACGCACATTGAGATGCGGGCGCAAGTGAGAGGAAACACCTGGAAGAGCCTCGCGTTGGCAGGACAGAGGGCTGGAGGGGGCAGGACACCGCTGTACCAAGCTAGAACAGGGCTTTTTATTCACAAAAATCCGCTCCCAGAGGCGGCGTGGTGTGCCTGAACTTGCCCGTGCCTTGTTTTGAGGCAGAGGTAGAGATGCTGGCACTCGGGTGTAGGAACACCTCTCCTGGAGCAGAATTCCCTCACCCTCCACAGCCCTCAATGCACTTGGGAGAAAACGGGGTAAATTCTAAATTCAGCAGAGATTAGTGGCCCCACAGCCCCAGCCAAAAAGCCATTGCAGCATCTTAAAATCATTCATGTGGTGTGGGTGTGCATTTAAAAGGCTTTGTAAGTAATGCTTCAGGATGAGCATGGAGAAAGCCCTAAATGCAGCACCCATGCACCCATGTGAGAACCACGGTACCCACACCTGCGCGTTCTGGTCGTCTTTGAAATGTTTACTGGGACTGTTTATTTAGTAGATACTTATCCTGCAACTTTTAAAGACTTGGAGTGCAGTTGCAGGGAGTTTTGGGACTGCTGGTACAAGCTGGGATAGTTCTGCGGGGTCAGCACGCAGTGCTGAGTGACAGAGGAGTGACACAGAAGGTTGTTGCTGATGGCAAGAAGCCTAATTTGACTCTGTAACAAACAGCATTTCTAGGAAATTAGATATTTAAATTCTGAGTACTGTAAAAACCTGTTTCTTACAAGGCAGGCTGTTCCTTGTTGGGAACCATAAATTATTCCTTACCTAAAATTGTCCTCAGAGTCCTTTCTGTTTCCTGAATAGCTGTGGATTTTCTGTTTAACCCCATGGACTTGCAGGAGATTTGAAAGGAGGGAATGCATTATAAAAGTTCAGTTCCTTTCATTCAGATCCTCTGTTGTGGAATGGCAGGAAGGAGAATTGCCATTGTTTGGTGCACTTAGGAACAGACTCTCAGTCTGACCAGCAGAGCTACACTGGGCAATCTCATAACAGTATAGTCTAGACAGCTTGGAAGGTGTTTTCTACTCCTTTAAAACTTGCTTAATGTAGGGATTGAACTACAGACATAAATAAAGAAAACTGAGTTACCCCAGAGGTGCCAAGACACTTGGAAATAGAAGGTATTTCCTAGGTCTGGAAGCCTTGCTTTCTCTCTTACTTTCGTTCTTACCAGTTGTAATTAATTATGCCTTACATACTGTGGCACAAGGACCTTGATGAGAAGTATGGGCAGCTCTCTACATCTTACTCTGAGGGTAACAGAAATAGACTACAGAATGATCATGCTTGCACTTTGTGCTGTATTTGTTTGATCAGTTTGACAGCAGAAGCTGCTCCTATCTGGCACCTTTTGGCACCACCAAAACAGTAAAAGAGTTGTGAAGGCACTGTCATGTCCCTCTGTGCAGTCACCTTGTTTTGTGTCTCTCTATTCAGCTTCCTTGTGTTTCTGAGGTACCAGATCTATTATGGTTACCCCCTGCAGACATACTTGGAATATCCCATCATCATTGCACAAGGTAATTTTTTTAAGCCATGTTTTGAAAATGAAACAGGGCTCATTCAGCACACAGGCCCTGCTGTGTAGGTGCAGTCCTCCACTGCAGTGATGCTGGAGCTGGGGGGAAGAGGGAGTGAACATCTCAAATAAAATTGAATTCTTATAAATTTCATTAAAATGGTCAGGTCAAGGAGAAAGACCTAATTATTACACAGAGTTGCAGTGTAAGTGCATCCTTTATCCACTGCCTCCGTGTAGGAGAGAAACATTTTAAACTCTCCAGACTTGAAGAAAAGCTCCATTTTGGAGCTTGGAGTGTTTTGGACATCAAGCACATTTGAGAGACAGAGCCTGTAAGAAAGGAGTTTCCACAGCTGTGGTGGCCAGTGGACTGTCCAGGTTTGTGTTTAGGCCCCTTTGGTCCCTTCCGTGACAAGCCATCTTTCCTTTATTTCAGATGTCATTCTCCTTTTGTGCATTCTGCATTTCAATGGAAAAAAGAAACGAGGTTTGTTCTTTGCAGTCGTGTATCCTTTGATATCTCGGAGTTTTGGTTTATGTGGCTTGTTTGGTAGTTCTTTGCATAGAAACTGTGTCACCATTTGTTTTGTGCTACTGTTGTAAATCATTTTCATCCACCCCTCAACATGCATTCCACGTTCACATGCTGATTTCTGGGATCACAGTAAAATCTCCACAGGAAGTAAGCGTCATATGGAGCTCTGCTTTAGAAGGCTCCCAACTGATAAAGAGTAAACCCAACTCTTAATTTACATCTTAACTTACCAACCCAACTCTTAATTTACATGCTAGAGATGCAGAGTAGAAATGACAAATCTTTTTTTTTTCTGATTCCCACCCATGCAGGTTATACTTGCTGTGATGAAGATAGCAGTGTTTGGCTTTTTTTAAAAAGGACTTGGGTTTAAATCTCAAGTCTTGTGCTTTGGAGCAGGTTTTGAGAAACTCCAGGCACTGTCCCACTGAAGACAGTGTGAAAAATAGGAACACTTAGTGTTTAACTAGTGCTTAATAGGTTTTATCTGGATTGTATAGTCTGGTACAAAGTTTCAATAGGATTATTTCCAGATGTTTAGAAAAAATCTAACTCCTCAGGCAGTTCTGAGAACTTTGTATCCTAGAATTCTCAGTGCTATGAAACTTAACGTAATATAAGATTTTGGGTGAGCTGGTACATGCTAGCACTGCGGAAGTGGATAATAGACCTGGCCATGGTAAGTGCTGTGTGATTATTTAAAAATAGGTCTTCATATGAAATTACCTTTTTTTTCTGGAAGTCTTTATCAGTGGAATTTCTCCTTATATTTGTCCTTGGGATAAGGGCAACTTTAACTTTCAGAACAACCAACCAGTTTTCAAATACAGCTGGTTCTCTCTTCTGTGAATAGCTGGAAAACAGCATTGGCAAAGAGACTCTATGGTGAAAAAAAAAATGTATGTTCTGAGGCAATGTTGTTAATTGGGGTGGTGCCTTAATTAAAACTAGCAGATGCTTAAGATGTTGAAATTCTATTTCCACTTTAGTCCTAATGTCATAATTGCAACCATTAAACCTTTAACAGAAGAGAATAGAGCATCAGTCAAAGCGTTTGAAACAGGGAATGTGAAATATTTTTGCCCCTTTAGTCCTACAGTTTTGCAAGAAAAATATCATCTGATAATGCCTGCATAGGTTAAAGATGGTCATTTCTCTTTTTACCAGAAGAGAGAAAGTAAAAATGTAAAAATGTAATTGAGATGAACTGGGCGCACTAATGCAAAAGATTATACAAATGGGGATAAAAACTTCTAAGCCCAACTCCAGTCCTTACAAGGAAAATCTGGGCCTGGCACAAAGACCTGTGTGAAGGGGCTCTCTACCTGCTACATTTGCAAAATCCTCTTTTAAAGTGTGACAGAGTGAATAGTGCGTTCCTGTTATTATTTTTTCCCTCAATTTGGACTAATTTTCCACACATTCTTGTCAGTTTTCTCATTCCTCTACGGTTTGGTTTGCCAGACATAATGGTAACAGATGGTCTGAATCAACCTTGCTGTTTAGACTAGATCAGTCCCATTTTAGCTAACTTTCATAAACAGTTTTATGGAGCAGGCTGAGCAGCTTTTTTGTTTCTTTGCTTTCTATCCAGCATTTGCCAACAACAGTAGCGATTGTGCTCTTTGAGCCTCTTGCTGGGCAGTACCTCAGAAATCAGGCCCTTGTTTCTGGCAACTTCCAGTTTTTGCTTCGCTGTTTCTTAGTAAGAACCAAAGCACTTGGGCTGCCAAATACAGAAGTGATTTTTTTTTTAAATTCTAAATGACAGAAGTAGTCCTGTTCAGACAATACAGTGGCAGAGGGAGAGACAGAGGTTCTTTCTCTCTTTTTGCCTGCTTTTCAGAACCTGTGCACATTCATCAGCGCAGCCAGTAAGCTGGTTCAGCTGCAGTGCCTCTGGAAGAGCAAAGACTCCGGACAAGTGAGCGCCTTGAGCTGGGGCCTGGCTGCATACACCTGTGCAAGTAAGCCATGGGCAGCTTGGTGTGAAGTACTGAGTTCTCCTAATGCCTTTTTCCATAGGTATTTACTCAGCCATAGTAGATGAAGATCTTGCCTTGGTTTCCCTTAGTGCCGACTCCTGAGACTCAGATACCAGTCTCTTGAAATCAAGTTTTATCGTTGACACCAGTGATTAAAACCAATGACTTAAAACCCATGTGAATTTGGCCCAGGGAACCTGAGTTGAAATAACTGAAAGACTGTCTTTATGAAGAAAAGCTTTCCATGGTCTAGGAGTTAATAAAATAACTAGTGATCCAGCATGAAAAGGTGCTGACATTTGAGTTAGACAATCAGACAATGCTAATTTTGAAAAGTTATCTACAAATAAATACAGACTTAGTGCTAAATACCTTTAACTCTATGGCTACATATAATTACATTACTCAATAGAGAATTTAAGAACAGTGATTTGTGTAGTTCCTGTGGTGATTCCCGAGTGGTCTGCATGAACAGCTCTACAGCTCTTTGTCAGAAGTGCGTTTCTAATCTTCACTAACCTTGTTTAAAATATTCACACTGTAGAACATAGTGATGATGAATCTATTTCTACATGAAAGTCAATAATTAGAAGTTGTGGTGTATTTGCTGAACAATGTCAATAAACTTTGTAAATGCTTTTTGTCTGCTGCAAATATGAACTAATTAACATTTAGATCCATTGTGGGAAGGAAAACTGAATTCCTTGTATTTGCAGGTGGCTGAAGGCACACATGTGAACGTTCACAGTGGTTAAGTCATGCCAACTTGATTGTGTCATTGTCATTGTCAGCTACTGAAAGAAAGACAGTATCCTCTGGTCACATCCAGTCTACTGTGGTAGATACAATATAAAAATTCTATCTGTGATTTTCTCATTAAAAAAGACCTTTAATACATTGTCACTCACCTTTAAGAGCTTAATCTCTAAAGCTAAATCAGTGAAGAGTGGATGCACTAAAAGTGGGAATGTCTGTACAGTGTATATTTTCATGCAAGATTGTCCTCTGTTGAAAAATAGGTATTTCATAATTTTTTTAAATTATAAAGGTTCATATGTGTTCCACTAATCAGAATTCATTCAATTTACAGCAAGAATATTTACAACTTTAGTGACTACGAATGATGTTGCAGGTGAGTAAAGTATGGAATTGCCTGCCTTTCCAAGGGAACAGCTGCCATTGTAGTTTTTGATTGTTTTGTAAAACAGCTAAAAGATCTCAGACAAACAAACCATGAACGTGGTGGGTTAGCATGGTGAAGGAAGGAGTTACTGCCAAAAAAGTAGCACAGGATTACAAATCAGGAAAATACATCAGCAAAACAAAACAAAACAACTGCTCACATATCACATGGTGCAACTGGTCCAAAATACAGTATTTTTTTTTTCAAAAAGCAAAAGCACTACAAAATTAATTCTGAAAATAGCAGAATAAAGCATTAAAAATCTTTACTATTTTAATTAAAAAAAAGTAGTAAAATACAACTGGAAAAATCTGTAGTCGTTTTAAATAATGGTCCTTTTTTTATTGAAGGCTTTGTGAATTAAAAAATTCTTGTAGAAAACTAAAGTTCAGTTTAGTGTATGAATAGTTTTAGGCACAACCTTCAGAACATTTATGGAAGGCTGAAAATGAAAAAAGCTGGTAAGAAACTCACAAAAACTGGCTTAAAATATATAATTTGCAGCTGATTTCATTATACAGCAGATTTATTTAACAGCTTCTTGCCATCCTGGGAAAACTGCAAGAGCTAGGGAATGCTGCAGTTTTTTTCAACAAATAGTTGAAAATCAAGCCTTGGTGGATGCAAGAACAGTAACAAAACCCCTTTGTACTTCATCTGGTGGTTCCTTGTTCTTGTTGAAAACTGCTGTTTCATCAGAAGCATCATCTGAATGGATCTTACACTTCGTAAGCAGCCCTCTGCAGCACAGTAAGGCCATGGCTCTACAGGCATTTCAAGCAGCTCTTTCACTGGAAAAGGAAGTCCCATTTCAATCCCCCATTTCCACTCCCAGCCTTGCTGCTTTCCCTTTGCCAGAGTAAGGAGTTCATGGGGCCATGCTGTTAACTGGGTCACCAAACATTTGGCATAATGCACATGCAGAAATTCAGTCAGGGTCAGGTACTGAGCCCACTTCGCCCACAGCTAATTGGGAACATTCCAGTTACTAAACGGACATTGGATGTACCTGTACTTCAAATTGTGGTCTCACAGGTAAAAGTACTGTGCCTATTATCGTTTTTAAAAAGGCTGAGTTAATCAAGGTACTGAGAAACTCATTTTTTGTCAGTTGCCAGATTTTCTGTCACTGAAGTCGGACAGATACAAGTACTTCCTGTCTCCAAAAGCCTAAACTTAACAGATGGCAGTAGAGAATAATCCCTTTATTACAAACAACACATGCAGCTATAAAGGATATGTGAGCTACGACTCTTGAGTTTAGTTTATGGTGTAAATCTAAATTTATATGAGGCTACTCGTACTATTCTCCCAGGTTTGTTACAAAAGAATTAAAGATACTGCATTGTATTATTTTCAGATACCACTAAAAGTGATCAAGTGCTAAATGCTCTTTTCTGTTGTATTTACACACAGAATTTCTGGGTTCCTGAACCTAGTCATTAAAACTAACTGGCTGAAAAGAGTTGCAGAATATGAACCAGCCTGCCTGTACACCAGCAAAGGTTTACACAACAGTTTGTCCTCTGAAAATAGCAGCAGTTGGTTTTTGATTATTGCTTACAGTATTTTTTTTTCCCTTTTAGTTCTCATCCGTTTCATAATCATGCTCATTCTCAATCTTTGGGTCACAGCCACAGTCCTGCATTACAAGAAGACTAAAAAGACTGCTTAGAAGACACTCATCAGCACATGTATCATTACCATGAAAAAACCCAAATGATATAATTAAGCTTAAAGAACAGAAGAAAGGTTAAGGAAGCTCCTTCTCTCTCTTAAGCCTAATATTTACCCCTTAGCATACTTACAGTATAGTACATTCATGCTTACTTTCTCTTAGAAATAATTCTTATAAGATACTTAATTTAAGCAGCATATTTTTATTGGTCATTTCAGACAAGTTTCACTGATATCACATTTTCTCTGGATTTTTTTACTACAAGGTATTTTGTAATTAGATGTTTATATATTCTTGTATCACCTCAGTACTTTCTGGTTACATATAAGCAATTTTCTTCAATTATACATGATCAGTTTTGGACCAATATACCAACTTGTCTTTCTGCTGCAAGATTGAAAAACCACAACAGATGTTTGTATTCTTGCAAGCAACTCAGTTTGACATTAATTATCTGTATTTTAGGATGAAGAAAATCTGAGTCAAGGCCCAATCCAAAATAAGGTTCTAAATGTCTTTTACTAAGTCACAAATCCAGTTGGGATTGTAGCACTTACATGCAACACTTAAATAGTACAATTTATACAGCTGATACAGGATACCCTTGGTCACTTCATTCAGTATACCCATTTTTTAATGGATAAGAGCAAGAACTCAACTATGAATTATTCTTCTTCAATCTGAGCGCTCATTCACTGAACATACTGTTTTGGGAACATCAGAGACTAGAATGTATGGGAATTAGTGAAACTGTGACCAACAGTTAAAAATGGTGTTCGAGCAGACGTTCCTGAACCAATACCCAGAATCCCCAAACACAATCCATACTGGTAGCGACCCGGCTACCTGTGCACCTTGATGCATCTCAGCAGACTCATCTGCCATGGTTGTCAGTTTTTGGTGATACTGCCCTGGGGGTCATTAGTATTTCGCCTGTCTCTGCTAGATGTATTAAAGAACATAGACTTCACTTAATTTTTTACTGCAGAAATTCTAATCAATTTGTAGTACTTAGAGTAAAAAGGCAGAAAAGGGTATTCTTGAGAACTATTAACAGGGGATTTTACCTTTGGATGTACTGCCTTCACAACCAAGTTACATTGGTAATCACGTAGCTGACCTTCATTTGTCATTACATTCTTAAAAGGTGTGCCATTTCAAAAGAGTTATTCTGTTGATTGGCATGTAAAAACCAAGGCACCCTTGATCCCGACACTCCTGAAGACTATGGAAGACTGCATTGACTACATTTGAGGCAGGTTTTCTTTGCAATATGCTAGACTGTGGGACTCCTGGGGAGGAGCAGGATCTGCAAAAGCAGATGTTTCTGCCAGTGAACACTCAGCAGTCAGACTGGGGCTTTCACTGTCAGAAAACAGCTATTTCATACACTCCTTCAGAGTGGGAGGGGGTGGAGGAGGTGTGTCTGTGGACACAGATTTCATGTATCTCACTGAGGGCAAGTCAAAGATGAGCATTTTTACTGCTCCAGTAAAATATATAAATCTATGTTGGTTAAGAGATTAACTGTAAACATTCTGTTACTGATTTTACTAAATCTGTGTAAAGTATCTGAAGTGGTCTAAATGGTGGCAGGTGGCATGTGGTACATTTTCCAGGTGATGTTAATAAATGCTATTCTTCAAGATTGATAATGTCATTCTTAATTTTAATTGTATTTGATTTTTTATTGTTTCCATATATGGAGAGAAAATGAAATATTCATTACAGGTCATAAATGGGCAGCTTTCACCTTAGTTATTTGAAGCATCAGACTGAATATTAACCTGTCCAATGCTAAAGAGCTCCAGCATCTTAAAACGAAAAAAAAACCACACCTTTTTTTTTTTTTTAATGAAAGCCTCTTCTTGATAGAGAAAGATTTGTACGGAGTTTGAACCCTCTCTGTTATTGACATTTTTCATACTCCTGAGTGATGCTGTAGCAAAATGAAGCTGCTCCATTTTTGGTTCAAGAATCAGCACCTCAATTTGGGTTTTTTTACCATAAAATGCTGAAAACGCATTTAAGAAAAAGTCTTCATAGGTTACTTAATATATTTTGAATAAATCACCTTAGAAGCCTGTGTGAAAAAAGACTGAGGAAAAGAAACAAAGCTAGGTAATTCGCGAGCTAAGGTAAAGTAATTTTGTGGACTTGGAAAGCTGGACCATGAGTTCTCATTCAAGCTGCAAGAGATACGGAACAAATCATAAAATGGCAGTAAATAGTTTTACACACTTGTTTTTATCTCCCAGAGGGTAATTTCCTTCACTTTCATAAGCAGATGTACATTCAAGTTCTGGGCAAGCCCCACAAAAGTGCAGACCCCGTGTTTTCCAGTATGTAAAGCATAATCTTCTCAGGGGATGGATTAAAGGCAGCAGCTTTAGACAAGACACACAGGGAAGCTAAATCTTGTTAAACTTGCCATTCATCAGTGTCGGGGTGGACACAAGCAATTTGCTGTGTAATGCAGCAGCGGGCCAAAGGCAGGCTAGGGAAGCTTGGATTTATTGCAATGGGTGTAAGCGAGTAAACAACTTTTATCTACAGGGCTGGAGGTAACACAGCTCCATTCAGATGTTGTATGAGTGTGGAATTACACACTTGGTGTCTAATTGCACCAGTTCACAACATGGTAACACAGTCTGTCCTGGCTGACAAAGGGTGGGTCCTGTCAGGGCTTTCAGAAAGTTTTGTTTCCTTGCCTGTGAAAAGATCTAAATTCCAGTACAGTCCACTAACCCAAATATCTCCAGCTGTGGATATGATGAACTGTGACTGTGCATTTGGCAACACGTAAGCTACAAGCTCACTTTAACTGTATGAGGCAGAAAACATTTACCATGAGGTTTACTATGCAGAGGAAGGAATGAGGACGTGATTCCAGACAGCACACTGCAGGTCTCAAAGCGAAGATGTGGGCAGTGGAAGATGTGCATAGTTTACTTTCTCTGAACTGTCCTCAGGAACAGGAACAACAAACACACGTGCAAAACCATCCTTTGCCCCACCCTATGGGCCTCCCTAACACGGGACATTTTGTGCAGAGTAAAACTACGTGGCCAAAGATGTGTTTCTTTGTGCTGCCCTAATCCAGCAAAGGATGCTATTGCTTGGACTTCTCAGGAGTCCCTGTCCCTGACTGACCCCTGAGCCTCCCACTGGCTTATGCCAAGCATGGAGCTGCTGCCTATCCTGGCTCTGCTAATCTAATCTATTAAAACAGGAGAGAAAAGGCGTGGGGTGGGGAGGCGGCAACACCCCAACCGCTGCAGCTCCAAAGCTGGATTTTAGTGGTTTCACTCTTCGGGGAAAGTAATTCACGATTAGCTGAACAGTCCCAATCAGCTTACAACTTGTAGAACGGCTTCATACACTCCTTTAAATGAGGCATGGTCCACCAAACCATCATTATCCACTTAGAGACATGTAAGGGCGGGGTGGGGGGGAAGGAATTAACAGCTGAGAGCCCACAGGAGAAACTTATCATAAATGAAAAGCCACACACATGTGGAGATCAGCTCAAATGAGGTAGTTTCCTAGCCATGTATTTTCTCTGATGATAAATACTTCCCTCCAAATGCTCTTCAGGCTGGTTTGTTTCACTCCCTTTCACATTGTTCAATACTTAAATTCTTATTTATGTATGAAGCAGAACATGAAATATTGCCTTCGCTAATAATGGTCTAAAGTTATTTCAGTTTGGAAGGTGAGAAAACAAAAATCAAATCTTAAAATACGATGTTATTAAGTTCTTGGTTTGTACTGAACTTTAATTTGCTTGATTCTGAGCCAGAGTTCTCCAGGATACTTCAGAGTCCTTGGAAATGACAGCTGTTGAGGTCAAACAGGTGTCTGGGAGCCACAATAAACAGCAGCGTAAGAACCTGACAGCTCATCACTTGTGATGGATCCAGTTGCAAGACCTTGGCAATCTCACAGACCTGAGTCCTGATGGACCTCAGGTGTTCCCTGCCTGATGGTGAGAGACATACAGATGTTTTCAGGTTAAAGATGTCAACTATTCCATTCTACCCTGGAAGTGGTTTGGGGCAAATACCATCTCTGTCCTGAAAAAAACATTCAGTCTTTGAACTAGAGGCAAAATAAGAGGCTTTTTAAATTATACTTTTGATGAAATTTAATTGGGCATACCTGAAGGACAGTCTAAATAATTGTCACAATTTTGTTCATGCCCTGTTTCATTACTTCAGCTTGTAACTGTCTTAAATTGTCAGTAGCCTAATCAAGTACTTCCGTGCATTATGTGGTATTACTGACTCACAGGGAAAGAACTTTAAGAGGACAGACATCTTGTTTTATCTGTCCCATATTCTGGAAACTGACGTAAAGAACAGAACCTGCACCAGCCTAAAATGTGATAAGTGAAGTTAGCTAATGATGATTCTGTTTTAAACTGAATACTAACATGGCTCCATGCTGAAACAATTCTACTTACCACCTTGTAATTGCAAGTCATTGGTACGCATGCCTGCTCTGGGACCTACAAGATTTCTGCTTTGGAATTTGGAGGCTTTGGCCAGCACTACCAAAGATGCTGACCTGTCTCTTACTATACGCAGATCATAAATGGAAGAACATGCATCCTATGCCTCAGTGTCCTGTCATGTAAATCATGACTCCAACAAAGCATAAACTGAGCTTGTGTAAAGCATATTTTAAGTACCCAATTACTGTAAAGAAATTCTTTGAGCAACTAAGTATGTACAGATCCCACTGGTCTGACTTTCAAGAGAGTGACTTATCTTTCAAAATTTAATTTTTTTTCCCCATGAAATGCACTGTCAGCACAACTTACAGTCCTCATGGACTCTGAGCTCAGGGATATTTTCCTTTCTCAGCTTTGTTGCCTTTTTTTTTTAAAAAAAAAGTCTGCAGGTCTGCCCACTTTCCAGTAATCAACTCCCATTGCTGTGGCTCTGAACAGTACATGAAGCATGCAGGGGACCCTCCTTATGGCATTTATCTAGCCCTTGCATGGCTCCAGAGGGGAATAATGGCTACACAGATCCTACTGAATCTGTTGGCCCCCAGGATATAAGGGTTGTAATATGCTGGACAACTTCATACATTCACAAGAGGCCATGGGATCCAGCAAATAAATGCAAGTCCTGAAGCTGCACCCGACCTGCACCTCGCTACAAGATCTGCTTCGAGAGCTTGTTGGAAAGTGGAACACGGCTGAGGCAAGAGACAACAGCAGGGCAAGCAGATATCAAACAGGGCTCAGACAGTGGGGCTTCTGGCCTGTTCCGCCTTAAAGCAGTTAAGATATTTAGTATCTCAGATTCCTCCAAAAAATGTTTCCTGTAGTTCACTTGTTAATAAAAAGCAGCACATATCCAAGGCAATTCAGTGCCTGAAGTCTTAAGCAGTTGGTGATCTGAAGGAAAAGGGGAGGATTGGCAGTGGTGCACTGATGCACTTCTTGGATGGCCATGCTTACCAAGTGATGCAACAGCAACTTGAGCAAAAAACACCCCAAAGAGCAATGACAAATGACAAGAACTGGATGACCTACAAGGCCCACTGGTACACAACAATGTAAGACACTACATACAAGCAGGCTCACATCTCCGAACAAGCACTGAAGGCCTAGACCTCAAGATGGGGCAGCAGGACCAAAGCATCACATGCACTTGTCTTGGGTGTGAAAGCCTTTCTGTGTAGCTCCTCCAACAACCAAATACAGGCTGCAGGGACATGAAACTACTGCCCACTCTGCCCTTTCTTTTCAGGGTGTCAATGTCTCTTTCCAGATTTCTTTAAAGTACACAGGACTATATACATTTGTAACTTTGAAATTTTGCTACCTCTCACTGAGACTTTGATTTTGAAAGATCACTGTTATCCCAGAGCTTTGTGCAAAAGCTGTGGTCAAATCCAAGACTTCACCCTTGCTATATATAACCAGTAGTAATGTGTCTTTCTTACCTTTATAAAATAAATCTTCCTTCTTACAAAGGGCAAAGATTCCAAACACCAATCTTCATTAATAAGGCCTGATAATTAGCATCCCCATGCCAATAAATTACAGTTCCTCTGCGTCCCACTTGTTGGAGCTGTGATTTTACAGTGAGCTTTTCCATTCACTGCAGTAATTTCTGAGAACTAGGCTCAGTGTGTTAGGACACAGTGCTCTTTTCAGCCACGTCTCAGTAGACTTGTCTCATTTCTCAGATGAGATTGTATGAGTATATTCCTGTTCACTTTATAGGCAACTTCAGCAAAGAACATGAATTAGTTCCAGAACCACTCCATCAGCACCTTTTACGGAGATCCAAGAGAAAACTCCTTCCCACTCCAACGAGGGATACTTCAGTAGGCAAAACCCCATGATCCTTGGGAAGCTGATAAAACCCTAAGTGGTTTAGAAGATAATCTTAAAAATAACAAATAATGCTTTCAATTTTACTATGTGCGGAGATGACAGTCAATAGAAAACTGTAATGCACTGAAAAGGCATCATGCCTGTCAAGAGTTCAAGGAGTGTTTGGGTGATGCTCTTAGTCACATGGTTTAGTTTTAGGTAGTCCTGTGAAGAGCAGGAAGTTGGACTCCATGAACCTCACAGCCTCACAGACAGAATTAGGAGGTGGTAAGGGTTGGTAAGAGCAATGCAGGTGAGAAGTTTGCTTCCACAGACGTTCCCTCTTTTCACAGCAGCATCCCAAATACGACCTCACAAGCACAGGATGGGTAGAGGCACTTGAGACCAAAACACATAAATCCTTCTCCAAGGATGATTCTCTCAAAGCTAGATGGGAAACTAACACATTGTAAGATTACCAACATAAATGCTCAAATTTCTAATGATCACTTGACATTGCCTGAGAAACTAAAGAGAAAAAGCATATAATTTCAGTGACAGCTTTCCTGGCCTTGGTCCCTTCAGAGAACCACTGAATGCCTGTCAAAATGTAGGAGGTTCAGCATCTTCAAGAGGTAGTAAGAGATCTGGACATTTGCAGTGAAATTTCAGTGATGCTTTAAATCTGGCCCTTGTCACTGACTGCTGAGACCCTTGGGCCTCTTGTGTGTTTCCAAGTCCTACGTGGTACTTTGGTTCTATGTTTTGGTTACAGCATCAGCCATGCTCAGAAACACAAGAACCACGGTTTTCCTCTAGTAAAAGCAGACGTGCTGGATTGCTGACAGTGCTGGGAGGGGCTGCACTTGGGAAGGAACCACTGAAGTAGGGAATTGCAGCACACAACTAGGACAGAAGTGGAAATCTCCTTGCAGAACGGTCTTTCTGACAACTGACACGCCAACTCCGATGGGGTCTTCCTGTCCGGCGTCTGTGTTGGTGAGCTCTTGGATTGAGAACTAAAGAGCAACTTCCCTACAAGTGATTTAAGCTTCTGCCTCCAAGTCTGACCCCTGATTTTTCCAGAAAGTTAATCTGCAGCTTGGCTATAAATCATTCAGGCCATAAAAACATCCTGTTTGTTGGGACAACTCCGTTACGAAAAGAAAGTGTTTAAACAGTGACTTTCAAGACAAATATTCCTTCATTCATGAAGATGCCAATCTCTCAAAAATGTTAAAAGGTCACCACTGGGCAGTAAGGAAATAACACAATCTCCAGGAACTGGCATTTAAGAGTTCTTTGAGTTTCACAGCAGGATAAGCGAGAACAGAAGAGCAGCTTTGCCTTTTGTGTCCCAGGTACAAATCAAGGTTCGTGCACATCATACCCCTGGCCTTGAGGAACCTGTGCTGAGTTAGCCCTGCCCTGAGGTGGAGGTGAGAGCACAGGACCTCCAGTGCTCCCTCGGCCTGTACTGCTCTACACCACCATCTCAATACAGCCTGCTGTTTGTATGGGTAAGAACTGCTTGTACAAGCACAGAATAGATAAACTGTGGCCAGTAAATACTATCATATAGTACATTTCCTGAAATACCAGGCTTAGCAGGACCCCAGGCATTCACAGTAAATGAGGGCAGGTCAGGGAGAGAAAGAGCAATAGATCCAGCCCCAGCAGCAGAGGGGCTGCAAACAGCTCCCCTGGAGTCAGCGCTCCCTCCACACACAGGCTTAGTCCTTGCCTTTCCTGTATCTGCCGCAGTAGTTGCCTCTATACTTAAATATTTCAATTAATTACCAGCTTCTCAAGTTCAGGAACTATTTTACCTTACTCAAATAGTTTATTTAAAAATATATATATAATATTCTCCAATTCAGAAAAGGATAGAACTTCCCACAATGTAACATTTTTTATATATATATATAAAATATTTATGCATTCAGTGAATGGAAACAGTTTTACTGTATACATTTTTAATGTTGTTCTCTATGCATATCTGCATTACCTAAAAATATACCGTACTTCTGTAAATCAAAACAAGCAGGGAAAAAACACTGTAGCTGTGTGCTGGGTTATAATACCTAATAAAACTGATATGAAAGTTTTAGTTTTGAATTTAAGAACTCACAAACAACATTTTACTTTGTGAGTGCATAAATAGAAGACTGAATACATTCTGGCTCTGTTAAGCTGAACTGTAGTAGCGGTTACAAAATGTAAATATATTTATTAATTTTCAGTATTTCAGTGTTTCCAAGTCCACCTTTCATGATAGTGTTAAATAAATCATGGTCCTATCCTTCCAAACATTTCAACACTCTTTAAAAAACAAAAACAAACAAAATTTTAAAGTGAAATGTCCTCCTTCATTGAAGTGTTAGATCATATTTTAAATTACTGCACTCCCACACAATATTTTATATATATATATTTTAAATATATATATATATTTATATATATAAAGAGACCAAATAGGAGACTACATTTTTTACTGTCAATATGTTTAACATCGCATACTGTAGTTGTATAAAACATGCATTTTCTGGGATAATTATGAACACATCATGAATGAGCCCACATAAATTATACTTTTTTGTACAACTCCAAGTTAAAAAAAAAAGTCAGATTAAGTGCCTCTGAGGCCCTTTCTTCCCAGCTATCAGTTCTCAAAACACACTACTGAAATATTTATCTATGCCTACAGCTATGTGCTAGAGAACCAGATTAAAACTTTAAAATACATCTACAGTATGTTTTACTCTTCTTAAAGTTTGTGACAGTCCTTGGATATTGTGTTGTGAAATGTAAAAATAGTCACAGATTCTTTTTTTCCAGAAATAAAAAAAAACACATCTAGGAGAATATGCAAAAACAAGGCAAAATGAAGTTTCATAGCACTTAATGAGGGTTAATATAAGTCAATAACTAGTATTGAGGTTTGTAAAAAGGGTTGGATGAGCAGTTACATGTACAAGCAAATGGTCTGGTAATTCCAATGCTCTCAGACATTGTTTCTGTAACCAACACTTCTCCACCCTTAAAACCAGTTGATATACATTCAAAGTAGGCTGACATTGATATACTTTCTAGGTGTAAAAATAGTGCACTATTTCTTCTGCCACAAAGCAAAATTGCATCCTAAGAGCTGGTAAACTTTCTTTTTCCTTAAATAGAAAGAATGGGCAAAAAAACTTGAAAAAAATTTAAATTAAGGCAATTAGACAGGTAAAACAGGACTGCCCATGATGACGTATAGCTGAAACTAGTATATACTTCAAACCTATACTAGCTGCTGAACACTGACATGCAGCTTCTGATAGACGTGTATGAATGATATAAACTTCAACAGTATGGCTTTATACAAGTGCATAGTTGCCACTGCAATAAGTAACGGTATCTGATTAATAAGCATAAAAAAATAAAGTGGAAAGATTTTTAAAACCCTCTTGCAGTATTACAGTACAATATATATACACAGTATAATGGTCACTTCTTACAGATGCAGTCTATATCACTATGGTGGATCTTCCTCCGGTTCTACTTGCAGACGTGCTGGTGGCATCTTTATGAAAGCTGGAAAGTCAGTTTCTTCCATTTTAATATTCATTCCTTTCGATCCTTTTATGAAATGTAGTGTATGTGTCTTGCCAAGAAAGCTTTTGTGGAACAGAGTTTAAAAGGTAACATAGCATATCCTTTTACTATTTGCCAACCATTCCTCAATTATCAGTCACTCAGGAGAATACAGGAAAACCCTCAGAGATTAGTAATTTATATTGCAGCAAAAATGTAAACCTCTGATATATATAGCACAATCTCTCAGGAAAATATATATTTTTAATATATTTTGGGATATGTTTCAGTCTTGCTGTAACAGGAAGAAAATTATGACCTTGAACTGTGTGCATTCACGGAAAGCAGTTAGCTGAAAAAGAAGCAGGAAGTTTGGTCAGTAAATGCAACAAATGTAAATCTGGCAAAAACATACTTCTTCAAAGTCTTCATTTAAGATGGGCTTGCTCATCATCATACTTGGGAGAAACACCATTCCTCTGCATCCAACAGCATTGTTACTTAAGTATAGCACATCCTTACGTGTTATAATCCCAAATCAGTTAAACCCCCTTGTAATAAGGGTAAAATATGCACAATGTAATAGTCACTTCTAGAAGATTAGTGATTTGTAAGCTTTTAATACGTAAAGATGCTGTATATTTAATTAGTGTAATGCTTGTTACTGTGAATACTAAGCCAGTTAAATTCTACAGGAGCTGCAGTCTCAGTTCCTGAGCGCACAGCTGAGGTGCAGCCACAGTGCTGCTGCCATTGCCTTCTTTTATACCGCTGAGACACACCTCATGTAATACTTAAAAGAATTCTTAGGCATTTAACATTTGGAGGTTTTTTTCTATGTAAATGTAAGATGGCATCAATGTGTAAAAATAATGAAACGCTGAGATCTGTAAAATAGCTAACAGTATTTCCAGTCTATTCACAATTAAGCCATGGGACAAATTAGATCACTACAATGGAAGGATCTTTTCTAAAGCAGTCAAGGAAACCACATCACAGAAGCTGCAAAGCCCGTTTGTTTACATAGTTTTTAAATGCATGGTTAGGTACCCAGAAAGCACAGCACTGCAAAAGAAAGCCAAGTCAAATTCACTTCAGAACATAGGTAGAAAAGCAAAATGCAGAAATCCAGTGACTTCATGTCTGCTAGCCATAGACCAGTCAGTTTATATTAAAAGTTTAAAAATGAAAAGTATTTGTAAGTGCTAAGTGTCTTTCAGCTAAACACACAACTACTACCATCTTCCTTTATCCTTCAAATACTCTGCCAAGGTTAGCAGTATTAGCATTATAGATGAGCAATTACTCTGAAAACAGCAGGGGTTTTATCAGGCAGGCAGACATGAATTTTGGGAAAAAAAAAGAAAGGTCTAAAATTAGAAAAATAAAAACACTGACAATTTAATGAAACTTACTCCTGTATAAGTTTGACATCATGAAAAGAATCTCATTTTTACTGTTTAAAATATTAAAATGAGATCTTGTATTTTCTCTGCTTTGAAAAACAAAATCCAACATAGCATGCTGTATTCAAAGGCAAACAAATCCATTCCTCTCTATTTAGATTTACCCCTTATACTTCTTCAGAAATCAAAAACATCGTCATCATCATCATCATCACCATCAATATCATCAACATCATCAAATGACCAATCCCAGTCCTTAAATGCCAGATCAAGTAATCTGCAACAGGAGGGTTTGATGTTTAATGAGTGTCACACTTCTATTAAACACTTCCAAATTCCTTTTATTATCATTAAACCTTTTTAACTAAAAGACCGTTTAAGGTAGGTGGGTTTGTTCCTCTGGCTATCATGGAATATGATGATTCAGTTAGTGTTAATGTAAGCTAGGAATATTGTATTCATTGAAAATTCATCTTAAAATCACTTAATTCAATATAGAACACTTACCATATTCATTTTTTTCCCCAAAAAATTCAGTAAGAAAGACCAACAAGTACATTGTATAAAATTAGCTGCTTTCTGTTTTGCTGCTGTTCTTGCTGAACAGTTCTCCCTCTATCCCTTTCCACACAACAATGCAAAGCTAACAATTTTTCCAATAAGATCAAGTAATTGTGATTGCTGAACAGAACACTGAATAAGAAACCTTCACCTGAATGTACAAAATACAGCACGATCGCACTGTATCCCAAATACAGGGTGATTACACCATACAACTATTCTGTAGCTCATTACTTAAAGCTAAGCAATGCCAAAAAAGAAGATATATCAACTTGCTTTCTAGGCCTTGCTGTCTGTGCTCCTTCTATGGTCACTATAGAAAAAAGAAGCAAATGAAGCACACTGTCAGCAAATGAGTCATTTTACTTATTTGAGACATTTGTTTTGGGATGGGGTGAATCATTGTCTAGAAACATTCATCTCTTCCTGTTGTTATTGAAGGACCTTAGACAAATATCTTCAGTACTAACTTCTCAACTGCAATAGCAACAAGAAATGAAACACAGTCTAGTCATCTCTTCAGTGGGCTCAAAGGATTTTTACTGAGCATAGGAGGCACACAGAAACCTTACTCTAACAGAGCAACAGTGTAAGCATGCTACACTGTTTAATATAATTAATCACATTCTTTAAACAAAATCAGCTTCAGGGCAATCTGGATTTTCAGGTTAAGTTTTGAACTATTTAAACCTTTAAATGTGATATAGCCCTGAAAAGGCTCAATATTCATTTGTTATATGAACTACAGCTATAAAACTTATAGAATTTATTATGAATTAAAATATATTAAAGTTGATTTTTTTCATGTTGGAATTATTCTTTTGGCATGATCCAAAATGGCTAAGCAGAAATTATATGGTCCGTATGAAAAACTGGTTTGCCCTTTCTTAAATCATCATGAAGAAAAATAGCCATGAAAACCTCAGATAAATAATCACTGTGTGAAATTCCTAGGAGGGACAGCATTTTTAGGACCATGCAGCTTGGAAGGGACCTCAGGAAGTTTCTAGCCCAACCTCCTGCTCAAAGCAGCTCCAAGGCCAGCTCAGGATTCTCAAAGACTTGTCCTGTCAGGTCTTGAAAGCCTCCAGGGATGGAACCTGTTCAGCCTCACCAGCCTGTCTCCCTGCACTGGCTTTTCCTCCTATCCAGCTGGAACATCTCTTGGTTCAAGTGAGCCCCTTGTTTCTCACCCTCCCACCATGCAGCACTGAAGAGCCTGGCTCTGTCTCTTGGACACCCTCCCCACAGGCTGGGTCAGGCTGCTGTGACAGTTCCTGAAGATGTCCTTCACCCAGGCTGAAGAAGGCCAGCTCCCTCAAGCATCTGCTCTGACCATCCTGGTGACCTCTGCTTAGTCCTTTCCCAGTATGTCAGTGTCTGGCTGGAATTTGCAGGCTCAAACACAGAGGTACTGTCTTGGTGTGGATTATGGAAGGAACAGAGGGGGATAATCTCTTCCCTCAATCCTCTGGCTGTGCTCCTCTTGGTCGCAGACTCAGAGCCTGCCTTGCAGCCAGGGCTCACTGCTTGTTCCCAGCCACTCAGTCCCCATATTTAGCTGGCAAATACACTTTCATTCTTCTTAATGTTCATAAAGGAAAATTAATTATTTCATAGGGTAAGCCCTTCCACAAAAGCCTCATAGAAGCACCAGTCAGAGATAAATTTGCCATAGCAATTACAGTAATTTATGAGTATGTGGTTTCTAATTAAAGGTGTTTAAATCCATACAAATTTCCACTGGTTTGACAGACTTGCATTAGTAAGGTGATAGATGACATGACCTCAGGGAACTACACTTTTCAGCTATTAGGCACATTTGCAAAGCTAACTTGGAAACTTGAACTGAAAAAATAAAATTATTTATACACAAAAATAGTCATTTTCCTCCTTTTTCCACCAGTATAGAAGGGTAAATACTGTGTTATGAAAGCATTTTGTACAAAAGGTCAGGAAGGTTGAAAAAAGGGTGTTGGAAGGAGAGAAGTTATTTTCAGAACATCTGAGAATAGCTACTGAAAAAGAATCCGAATTTATAATATACCTCAACATGTTAACAGTAATAAACAGAATAACATTACTAAATTAAATTGCAAATGCTATGCAGAAGAAGCAGCATTCTGCTTGTCCCCCATATTGTCGTGAATGCTTCTTTGATTTGTGCTTCAATCCTATCATTGATATTTTGGTTAGTTTTGCAGGAAGAACCTCTTTAATAATTGGTCCCTAAGAAGTGATTTAAAAACTTTTTTCCTTCGTGATTGTAATAAAAAAAATCTATTCATTTAAAATCCAAATTATAAGGTCTATTTTAAATATGTAAATTAAACCACCAAAAATTAGACTGTATTAAAGTTAGGAGGGAAGTGAAATTAAGTTACTTCAAGTTCTTTCACTATGCATTTCCACCCACTAAAATACTAATATTTGTTTAGGATCTAACACTTCACAGCATAAGGATGTTTTGGGGTAACAGCAGCACGACAGCAAGAGCATGCTTCCCTGCATTCCCCACTGTAACTCTGGCATCTCATCCAACCCCATCCTCACCCAGCCAGCTGAGACACTGGTGCCAGTCTGGTCACAGAAACAAGGACAGCAATCCTATGGAGCCACTGTCAAATTACCTCTCTGGAGAAAAATGTTAAGCCTTTGCTGAACTGTCCATTGCTGTTGGAATACCATAACAAACAGTACAAGTCAGGCCAACCTTTTCACAGGCTGCCAGCAACTGGGGACTGATACAAGCACATATTAGCTAGTGCTGCAGGTGATGAAAAAAGCAAACTGGAAAAAACCCAGAAACTCTGTACTATGTGATCACATAAATGCCACATGCAGAATGCTATCATTCCACAGTACAGTACAGGATTTTCCTGCTTAAAACTGATCCAGTGATAGATTAGAATTTTTTTCCCAAATCAGAAGAATCTGTTAAGACTATTCTTTTAGGAATCATAAGATGTGAGGATGAATCCTTCTAGGCTGAATAAGGAAGTTCAACCATTCTCTCACCATTTGGGTAAATTACTTGACCAAATAGTGACCCTCCACCTCCCATCTTCCTGCTCTCTTTCAAAAAGCACAGGTGCCTGCCACTAGAGCAACAGGCTCCACACTGTGGAACCCGTGGGGGCAGACACAGAAGTGAGATTCATCCACACCAGCTTTTCACTGCAGACGTCTAAGAGCACGCTGTGTGCTCCTTTTGTACACTACCACATGAATAATGAAAAAACTCTTCCTAAATGGAGTCAGACAAAGAGATATATCTATGTGTTCAGACGAAACACACATTAACATACCCCCAATCAAGTGTCTAACTTTAGAGCAGGGCAGGAATTCAAATACATCTCAAAACCAAGCCATAAGAAATGAAATATGTGTAGTTTTTTTACGTGTAAGACCTTCCAGACTGCTTTTTGAAGGCACCTAATCCTCTCTAAGCCTAGCCATGATGATGAATCCTCTCTAAGGTTTATCAGAACTACAAGCACCTAACATCATTGCTCAGCTTCAAATCAGGTATAGTAATTGCCACCTTGAATTTTAAAATTAATTTTTTTTAATTTTTAAATCTTCACAGCCCTTCTCACTGACTCTTTGCCTAGTTAAATCCCATTTTCCTTACCAGTTCATAGGAACTATTAGGCCACAGATCAAGTTCTGCCTGTTACAGGTAAGAGTCAGAGAACATTATCAATGATAGTGTTACTAACAGATAGTGCAAGGTCCTTCAAACAAAGGAACAAAACATGGTGGCTCTTCTCATAACTTAAATGAGGTTTACAGAAGATCACGTCACTAGTGAACAACATTTATGGCCAATTATTCTTATCAACATATATGACATTAATTGCAGTAAAACATTTAAAGCAATAAATGAAATAGCAGCCCTTGTGTCACCTTGGTTTGTTTGGAGGAAGCTGTCGACTTGGTCGTCTGATGGACTGGTTTGGCTGTACCTTCATGGAAGTTCTGGGAGAAGATCGAGCAAAGGGGTCCGGTGCTGGAGGCTTCTTGGGTATTTTTTTCACCAGTCGGCTCACCCATTTTTGCTGCTCTTCTGTAGAATTAGCTAACAGTAGTAGATTCTTTGCCGTAGAAATATCATAGTACACTGCAACAGTAATTTTTAAAATAAAACTGAGTACTGTTAATATTCTAAACATGTCCCCACATCAAAAATTAGTTCTCAGTTTACCATACGCTCACAGTCGACACAGAGAAATCAGCAGAGAAATGAAAAGCAAAATGAACCAGCTTTTGCCAAACTAAGTTTCCTGGCTGTTGGCAGTGCCCTCTCCTTGTAGTTAGAGAGCAACAACTTAGTACTATGGAAGATAAACACTCACACAGATAAAACCAGGGGTAACACAGAGGTGTGCCTGAGACCAAGAAATTATATAACGATGAATTACAAGGAGTAATTTCCACTGAATGCCATCCCTTCCATAACACACCCTGACACTAATGTTTCCCACAGCAAAGAGCACAACACACCAAGTGAGCAGCTCCACAACCACCCTGCTTTGCTGCATGAGGCTGACAACACCAGAAATACACATGCCATTAACTCACAGCAGCGCATGACCCTCATGGAGACACCCTTAGAAAGGTGCTGATGGCCACATATTAATAAAAGAAAAACTGACCTGTTCACATTTAGCTGGTGTCAGACCATTACCAGAA
Organism: Dendrocincla tyrannina; assembly: GCA_035047865.1. Classification (NCBI taxonomy): domain Eukaryota; kingdom Metazoa; phylum Chordata; class Aves; order Passeriformes; family Dendrocolaptidae; genus Dendrocincla; species Dendrocincla tyrannina. Next base: position 101,322,568 of record JAWWMP010000116.1, read on the forward strand.
TTCTCTGATCTATTAGAATGCCTTGTGACTCCAGCACCATCTGCATATTCAAATACTTGCTATTTACCTTTGCAAGGCGCTATAATCTCTTCTTTTTTATCCATGTGGTCTTTGTGACATTTGATGTGACAGCGGCGACATTCCAGGGCAGGAGGAGGTTTAAACATATGCCACAGTGGCTTCATACAAGCTTCACAATTGGTTGGAAAGTGGTAAAGAGTAGGTATAAATTCATGTCCTTTGTGACAAATGTAATTTGACTTCTCTCCCATGGGCTCCACAGGAAATTCCTGTTCCTTTTTGCTCTCTCCTTCATTAGCATATAGAATCTAGAATCAAAGCAAAATAATCTCAGTACTCCTAGATGATAAATGTAAATTCAGAGTTGTTATCTAAGTAGAAAGATTGAAGAATTACACTAGAAGTGATTTTTCAATAATTTTAGTAAATATTTTCATTAGTACTTTTGACAATGCATGAAATACCATGTCAGTTACATTTGAAACATTAATTTATTAATGAATACCTGGAATATCCTAGGAATTTCCTTGGAATCTGCTCTATACACATCAGTCTGAGTGACTGGTCGGACATGGAAGAGTTTGCTATAGGAAATTATTTCAATAAGGACAAAAGTTAGTGTCAGCAAAATGATAAACCTGACAGATTAAGTTAGGATACACATTAAGACTTAGAGCCATTAAGGATTTATCAGTACAAATTTCTAATCACTTCATCCAATCTTATCTTTCAGCCCTACACACAAACTCCCAAAAACGCTAAATAAAAAGAACTCACAAGCATCCAGTTGTATTTGTAAAAGAACCAACAAACAAACAACAAAAAAACCCCAGCACTGAAAACCCACTGTTCTGTGACTTCAATGATTGCTGGCAGCTTTCTAACACAATCCTCTCCCCACGCTCCAACCTCTGGCACATTGTGCATTTATTAAGAAAATAAATTAACTATACAACCCACCTGTAAGAGAAAACATATGAACACTGAAAATTACAGCCTTTCTGCTACTGTTCCCTTAACATGTTTTGCTCCCATGTGTATGTGAGGAAGGTCTAGCTGTGCTAGTGGGGGCAGTTTGGTTACATCAGGGCTCAGTGGAGTTCCCTGGATCAGTCTGAGCACCACACTGCTGCTGCTGCACCAGTGCCTACAGCAAACCCAACACTTCCCCAGAGTGGGTACCCTAAGGGCCCAGCCCTGCAGTTCAAATTGAAAAAAATAATGCCCCATGTGACACTGTGATCCCACACTGGACCTCCAAAGGCCTTGGGTTACAACATTTTCAACAAAGTTCACCTGCAAATCAGAAGAAGGAATCATACATGGCAATACTTACTCTATATCCAATACCATATAGGGATTAGATTGTTCTTTATCTTGTTCACTGTCATAGAACAGGATCTTCTTACTGCTTACAATTACATACTGTTAGAAGACAGAAAAGGATAAAATACGCATTTTAAGCCAGCTCATCACAAAGGTCAGAGATGTCACTGCAATTACCATACATGTTGCATCAGTATTTTTCTATGATTTTATTAAACAGGACCAAAATAGTCAATAGCAGTACTGTATGCTAAGTCCATGATTTGTCAAGAAATTCATTGCACAATAAAAAAAAAATCCTCATTACCTGATAAATCAATTTGTGTTATCAGATTAATTGATAATTAAACAGATTTAAGTATCTATGAAGAGACAAAAACTAAAGTTTGGAAGAAACTAAGATAAAAGGGTTTCCTTTCTATTTTATTGATTTAGTTTTCACTTGGACTGATAGAGAGAGTAACTGTCATGATGCCTATTTCACGTGTGCAGGTCACAGCTAATAGGGATCATATTTAGAAAGATCCTTATTATACTTACCAGAACAGCCAGCAATGTTCATTAAAAAGCTGATTACCTGGATGCCCTATTCCCAGGATTTTGGCTGGAATTAACATGACTGAGCAGTAAGCAAAGTGGTATGAAAACGTGTATGTTACATTTTGGACAATGATTCATCAAAGGGGTTACTGAGAAGCAGGGAACAAGTAAAGACTGCACAAGGCAGGTGAGTAGTTGTTAGTTTTATCTCCTAAATAAAGAAGTTGTAAAGGGAGTCTCCTTCCAGACTGCTGAATTCCAGCCATCTAATACTGCTGGGAATGCTTATGGCTGCTTGTATAAACATCTGAAGATCATGAATGACTGTTCTCACTTGTGGCTGGACAAAGAAGTGTCTTACCCTATTAAAATTGTCTTAAGATGCTCCTCTCAGAGGTAGCTATACCAGCTAACAGATTTTATGCATTTGAGTAGTGACAGAACAAATATCACACTGACGTGTTGAAATATACAGTAAGTTTAAAATCCAGAATACACATGAAACAAGATCATAAATCTGGTTTTCTTACCTTTTTAACCCATCCAAATTTTTTAGTGTTATTTCTAACAGGCAGTGATAGCCAGCCTTCCAATCTTGATTCTGAAAAAGATACATATATTAAAGAATAGAAAGATTGAAAAAACATAGTTTTCGAGACAACTGCACATTTTAAAGTAGTTATTGAAGATCAATAATAAAGCAACAGAGCAAACATAAGAACTCCATCTATTTAACAGCACACGGTCTTGCAAAGTTTATCACAGTAAACGTTCAGGAATACATTAAATAATCTTTAACGAATGCAGCCAATGACCAGCAATGCAATCACAAAAAAGTAGGAAGCACGAGGAGGAAGGGGAAGAGAAAACTTGGAATTGTAGCACAAACATTCCCTTTAGTAATTTTTTCAAATCTTAAAAGCTTTATGTCTATCAACCTTTACCTTTTACAACAGCATCTGAAGATATTAGTATAAACCACACAACATCCAGTTCGAGACAACGAAGGGCAAATTACCACCACAAATAACCTATATCTTCTATATGCCAGGCAAAACATCAATTTAGTATTCTAATTCATACTTTTTAGTCTGAAAATGCTTATTTTCTCTAATTCTGCCTGTATCTCCTAGGCTTTCTAATCCAAAGTAAGTAATTTTCAGTTAATCCTTGGGCATTGCCTGAATTCAACTGCCCTTTCACACACTTGCAATATTTTATATTACACTGGCACATTACTCAGATTTGATTTATCAACAGTATTAAGAGCTCAGCTTGACATACACATTTACAGTAGTGATTGCAGTACTGACATACAGAAGTAACTAAAAGCTCATCAGGATCACACTTTCCCATGATGGATAATCCACAGGATCACAAAGCCTTTGACTCTATTTTTATAGCCGTACTTAACATAAGTATTTCTTTCCCCTCCGTTTTATTAGGAGAAACTACTCAGTTGCAATAATATTTTTCCAATGAGTTTTCTACCCTAGCAGATAACCTATTACCGCTGAGGAACCTTCAAGTAAAAAATACTGAAGCCTTAAGCATTAACAAACACAAACCCATGGAAGGGGAAGAAGCATGCTCCAAAATTGCAAAAGCTATGTTATTTCTCACCAGAGGGCATTTGCAGGTTTCTGCCCATGTTTAACATAGCATAACAAATGATTATTCATAGAATTCTTATTTTGTCTAGAGAGACTTAAAGCAACGTTATTCATTCAGATACAGTCTTCAACATTTATTGCTCTACCAGCATTGTTCTTGATGATCCATTTTAATGTACATACCAAGTACATGAAGCAGTTCTATAACATGTAATACCTGCCACATTATATTGTTCCTTTCAACTACACTTGATAAAAAGTGTAGCAAGCATAATGTGGATGAAAAAAAAATCCTACCCCACATCCAGGGAGCATGTGCAGGGCAAAAAATATGCATGTTTATCCTATTTCCTAAAATATAATGTTTTTCCTGCTTTTCTCCATAATCTCTAATACTATTGCATGAAATCAACAAAATGAGGGTTTCTCATTATACTGCTTCACTTCTGGTGTCTATTCGATGCTAACAGATCAGAGAAAGGGCAGAATATTCCAAAATTTTCACAGTACATGCTTATAAGCAATAGGAGGGAAAACCAAAAAACACAGCCATCATACCTCAAACCTGTTGAAATTATGTCAGCAAAAAGTCCTAGCTCAGATGTGATTTTTACTTTAAAACAAAATAAATCCATGCACAAACCACGACAGCAGCTAGCAAGAAAAAAATTATGTGTGTACATAACTTTTCTTTATTAGAAGCCTCATAGCAAAAGACAAAGAATGAGGAAAATAGGGAAAATACATTACTCTTTACTCTAGTTTGATGAAGGAATGTCAAAATCCCAAAAGAAGTTTTAATTTCACCGGAAAGTTATTCACACTTTAAAGGAACCTCAAGTGAAATACAGAAATTTGAAGGCAACTAAAAATCCCACCTCTGACATTAACATTAAACAGAAGCTTTGTTCAAAAAAGTGTAGCTGCAGTCATGTAAAATGAATACGGAATTAGTAGAACAGAGCTCTGTTTTACTGGAATCTTATCATTTATTATATATTTTATGTATCTGGAAAAATAAACAAAGTTTGCTTGCCTTATCACAAAAGAATCAAATATAAGATTCAAATTAAGACAAAAACAATGTAATACTCAGAAGACTGAATTTTTACAAGAAAATAAAATATGTTTAGATGTGAGGACTTAGATGTTTCCACACTTCCCTTAAACACAAAGATTTGACTTTTTGATATCCAGTACCTTAGGGCCATAGATAGCTGAGGACACTGGACAGAGGCTACTTTGACAACAAAGCCATAAGGCTCATTTAATCAATGCTTTAATAAAAATGGTGGGTTTAGAAATGGCAACAAGCATTTGCAAATGTTTAGAGAGAACAGGCCATTTCTCATGCAAGGCCATTTGCTCATGCAAACTTTCTCATGTCTTTGATGGCAACGTTTACTGTCACTGTAGTGTGTTAACTGCCAGATTTGTCTTATATTTGTTATATTTGTTTTAATAATGTATTAATAGTGTTAGTTTTGAAACAGTAAAAAGGGCACAGTAAGAACAAAACAAAACAGTTCTCAGGGATGTCACCTGTGCTATCAACTTCTGTAGGGCTGTGGGAACAAGACAAAAGTTCTTCCTCTGAGTCAGAATCAGAATCAAGAAGCATGCGAGAACTGGAAGGCTTAGTGGCAATACTGACAGAGGTGGAAGAGTGCTGATAGGTAAAGGACATGGATTCCATAGTGTGGGATTGAGTGATACGGACTAAACATAAAGCATAAAGGAGGAAAAGTAGAAAAGAAGTCAAAACAGAATCTCTAAGGAGAGTATTAGTCTTACAATTCATCACATAAACACAGTTACTAAAAAATAATCACCACAATAAAGTGAAAAAAAAATTAGTTCTAATGGACTACAATAGAATTTTTAAAAATAAATTTCTTTAAATAAATATAAGATATAGTATGATTGCAGACAGATTTAGTTAGCAGGTGGACAGTGATCACTATCAAAGCGTTGCTAAGATGGTATAAAAGAGAATTGAATACTCCAGCTTCCCCGGTAAAATACTGATATAAACCCAGTTAATGCAGAAATACTACTAAGATTAACATACCAGGGAATCCATCATCTGCCTCAGCATCTCCAGGCCCACTGCCAATGCTACTGTTGTCCAGCCCGATGTGCAGTGACTGCAGCTGGGAACGGAGCTGTTCAATGTCACTGTCCTTGCTGTCCAGAGTCATCTGCAGTTCAATCCGGATCTGACTCTCTTCTGCTATTTGCTGTAGGGATAAATTACAAGATTTCCTATTATCACCAAATTTGGTTATCAAAGAAAAAAAAAGTAGAAAATGATGCAGAATTTGTAGCCAATCTCAATATTTATTCTGTGTATTTCTTTTGGAGAAATTCAGGGATAGAGACTGGATATGCTACCTTAAAGTCTGTATCAATACTATGATTTTACAGAAAATGCAGCAATGTTTATATTTACAAAAAGATCTTACTGCCTGCATTTCATTTATTTCCTTCTGATATTTGATCATCATTTGGGTTAACTTCTCTCGTTCAGACTTCAGTTCCATATGCAGCTTCCTATTTTCCTTTTCCTTCCGCCGTACATCAGTGTCAGATCCACGCTTAACTGGACCCTTCCGATTCATGATCTCAGCCAATTTATTCACAGCCTTCCCATGAAAGAAAAAAGTGACAAAATCCACACGAATAAATACCCAGAGTTATGTTGTGAAGAAATAAAATCTCCTCTCCTATCTACAACCAGGCACTTTTAACTGTAAACTGAGACCTCTGTAATCCAGTACTACAAACCTGCTTTAATTCCATATATTACTCAAAACTGAAAGGAAGGTAATGATGTAACTTTTTACTTTAAGCAAGCATTAGCTGTGAACCCTTCAACTCATTTAAATACTCCCCTCCATTTTCACTGGTTACACCCAAAATATATCTTTGCATTAAAATGCCACTTGTTCCAAAAAACAATCTGGATTAAAATCAGAAATGTACTTTATAGAACTTACAGAGGAATATAAATCAAGACTGAAACCAGTAAAATATCAAATAATCTGACAGAAATTAAGACTTTTGCTGGTGGAATACATCTGGGATAGAAGGTCCTTTATCATAAATCACAAGGAATCAGTTTCACTACATTGAAAGTCTGCTTAGCAGAAGAAAGAAAAAAATCAATATATTTTGTTTCAGGGCAAAAAAGAATAAAGTATTAATGGTACATAGAAATAGCTAACTATGGAAAGTTTTCTATTAAAAACAACTTGAGTCATGAACACTATCTCTACATTCATTAAAACACATTTGCTTACCTGAGTTTTTAATGTTCTTTCATTCAACAACTGTTTCTCAAATTGTGCTTTAATATTTCCTATATTTGCTTCTTCTTCTTTTAGTTTTGTAATTTCTGTAGCAAAGTAATTAAAAAAATATCTATGAAAACTCTTATTACAAAAGAAAATAGTACTATTAAAGAGCGAAACTGGTTTCAAATGAAATTACATTTGGTTCAGAGAATACGTACGTTCTTGTACTTCCTTCAATTTATTGTTTAATTCTTCTTTCTCATTAGCAAGATTAGCCACATCACTAGTTAGTGTCCTATTTGCTTCCTCCAACTAGAAAAAGAAGAGGGGGTGGGGGCATAGGACAAAGAATGGTCAGAAAGATGCACAAAGAAACACAAGAGATTTTTGCATTTCAATTGATAAAAATAAATATTTTTAAAATGTTAGATATACTTGTATATCTCTAACTGTGCTAAATAACAATAGATAACTCGAACTGCAAATAAAACTCAAGGTCTAAAACCTCTACCAAAATTACAAATCATACAACTCACTGAGGCTATGGTGGCATCTTTCTCAGTAAGTTCCTGTTTATGCCTTGCCATCATCTCTTTAATCTCCAGCTCTTTCATAATCTTCTCTTTCTCTAAATCAGAATACTGTTCTTCAGCAATGGAACGGGCAAGTTGTTCTGAATCTGCTTTTGTCAAAGTGATCTCCAGCTGAGCAGCCAAGGAATCTCTGCAAATTATTGATATATATTTTTAACTTTCAAATGGGTGAGTAGGGGTGGGGAGGGGGAGAAGACAGCAAATAGCCATCCTAATCTTTTATGTACTTGTACTATAACTAGCAAAACCTACCTCTCATCCTGTAACTCTTGTATCTTTTGCTGCATTTCTTTACAAATTTTGGTCTTTTCCTCACATTCTTCTTTAAGTTCTCGAACTTGTGTCTTATACAGAGTCTAGAATTTAAAGTCAGAAAGAAAACAATGAGATTTTTATATTCTTGAAAGTTCACAAAAATTATACAAGATCACACATTTAATCACACATTTTAATTGGAGTGTAACTCTGCAATGCCTTCTCTAAACTTATCTAAATGCTGTCATCATTCACAAATGTGCTTTGGTTATTTTAGGGTTTTGTTGTTCTTTATTTAACTTGGATATTTCCAAATGGGTAGATATGTAATATATATTTTCTATGTTTGTAAACATACTGTTAAAGATACTCCAAATGTAAAAATCACTATCTGATAGAAAACCAGAAGTATCAGAAGCATGGAAAATAATTAATTTTTTTCTAGTATTTTAAATCTTTGTCTGATGTAATTAGGAATGTGCTGTTTAGATTCTAATCATGCAAATTCATGAAACCAATGTGGCAGTTAAAGAGCAGAGAGAAATATAGGAGGAAGGGAAAAACAGGTTAGAAAATAATCTGAAATCCAAAATTTCATTAAATACATACAAATCTAGAGCTCTGAATAAAATGAAACAAACATTATATTGCTCTGTCCACTCAAATGGCTGCAGGTCAAGTGACAGACAGCTCTAAGTGGACTTACTGCAGGGACTTCAAGACAGATTGTCTCTCTCTGGCCCCTCTACTACAGTTAACTGACCTCACATCCCCTTTTCTCTCCTTTAACGTTTTCATCTACTAAAACTTCAGGTAGTCATTCTACTCACTGAACTAAATACCACAGTGACATTTTAAGTTTCCTTTCATTCTGAAACAAGCCTTTTGGCATCTCCTGCAGTGCAACTGGCTGTGCACTGCCAATAAAAATTAACCCCCACATGCTAGTGATGATTTTTAAGTACAATAGCTATTTATTCTATTGCACCTTACCACAATAAATAAAAAACTCCTAACAGCTCTCTTTGGCTGTAATGCAAAAATTTCCTTCCAAGCCTTAAGTGCACATTTTGTCACACCATGTTAGAACACAACTCTTCTAAGAGCTGGAAGAAATGTTGGAAGAGATGCTGAATGCAAAAGGCTGGAAATATGCAGAAAATTATTCACACTTTGGAAAAGTGAGCTGCTGGACTCCTCCCTCCCTCTGAACTCCCTTACAAAGCTGGGACATTTCTTAACATGAGCTCTTTTGTATGCTGAGTGATCAAGATGAAGGCTGCAGACAACAATGAAGACAGGCACAAGAAAAACAAGTAGCTTTGGGTTAGAGATGTGACATGTCTGAGAAGGAAGAAGACAAGATAACGTTATAGTCAGTAAACAGATTAGTATAAAAATAAAGCAGCACAAAACATACGGAGAAATACTGTTCAGCTTCGAGTTGGTCTTGAAGCTCTTTCATTTGTCCATCTGCATCTTGACGTTCCCTAGAAAGGAATAACATGCTTTAAAGATATGACGACATTACAAGCCAGTAAATAGAAAAGATGGCATTCACGCTCTTGAGATCTTCAGTGATTTCCTGACCAAAGTATGATCAGCAATTAAACCTGAAGCTTCCTCTGAGTACCAGCTCTCTTTTTCACTTGTACAGCTGAGAACACTGCACTAACAACGAGTCGGTTTAATACTGTTAACACACTAACTACAACAGTGTCATATAGTTTAACCAGTAAAAGACACTGATAAAGTAAAGAGCCACCAACAGAATCTTATTTCCATGTAAACATCACTGATCTGACCGGTTGTTTTAGGTCTCTTGTCTGCTAGAGCACAGTCTGTGAAAACATGTTTGTATTCCTTGACACACGTATTTCTTGAATTCATCTGTGTCATTAACACAACAGTCAGTCCCATAACAAAAGAAATGCAGCAGCAAAGACGTCTGCCAGTGTTTCACATTTCAGCCACCTTCTATGCGACTAGCTGCATCTTACTGAGAGAAAAGACAAAGCACAAGGAGATAAACCATCACAAGTCATAGAGGAGCTGAGATCCACCTAATATATGTGCTAAACTTGTCTTTTCATTCACAAGAAAGTTCTTTATGTTAAAAAAAAGTATTATTTATTTACTTACTTATTATCAGGCACAAATACTACTTGTAAGACCTTGAAGAACTGTTGGGATGTAATAACTCCTATCTGAAGGTCCAACAGGTTTGTTTAAACATCTGTAGTACTTGAGATTTCCAAGGCTTAATCTTCACAGCTCTGTAGCAGTATTTATTTCCAACTCTAATAAGCTCTCCTAGACTAATAATTCCAGTAACTTTCCTCTTTACTGAATCCTACATCATTAAAAAAAGTATCTAGACTTTCAGTTACGTATGTGTTTGTCTTAAGTCCTCAGACTTGTGTCTAAGCTGGGTTTTTTAAGGTTTTCAGGATAACAAAGATCTTTGAATACAAATCTATACATTGCTCAACCACGAGGAAAAGTCTCAAGTAGATTCACTGTAAACTATTTTAAAGAACCATTAAGCATTGCACTGTAGAACAGCATATTCTTTGCAGCAAATTTTTTCAATTAACATTGCTTTCAGTTTATGTCACAGAAATATTACAAAACAGTAACATGATCAAAAAATACAGAGCAACTTGCATACTTGCGGAGTTCATTGTTTTGTTTTTCCAGACTTAATTTGATTTCCTGAAGATGGTTGTTCTCCTGTTTTAACTGCTTCTCTGACATTTTCAAGGTGTTGACCTGCTGTGTTTGCATCTTGAGGTCATTTTGAGTGAGACAGCGTTTTTGTGTTTCTTGCTCTATTTTTAATGTCAAGTTTTTTACCTGAGAAAGAAACAGAAACCTGTTAATTTTACAGACCTACACAGGAAAGCAACATTTAAACAGCCTCTTATTGACTTCCTCTACATTACTATACAACTTGCTCACACCTTTTGGTAAATCAAAGCTGCTTCCTGAATAAAGGCATTAGCACACATTAAGTTAGCTAGTTTTTCCATGTCAATCTCACAGCATTTTTACATGCCAGAAGAAAAACTTCATAAAATGAGTAACACTGAAATATTTCAGAAAAATGACACCACAATCTGCGAAGCAAACTTTTTAAAGTTCTAAAGACAGAGAAGGAAAACTGTGCTGCCATTTTCACTCACAAACATTTCTAAATATAGTATAACAAGAAAAATATGAGGACATTGAAAACAAGGTTTGACTCAAGACTCCTTTTGTCAGCATCTCTTACCTCTTCATTTAGTATATCCTTCTGCATAAGGAGCTCATTGATTTTCTGTTGCAATTGTTTGAGATCACAGTCCAACATGGAGCGCTGCTTTTCAGCTTCCAACAACCGATTTTCTACTTTTTGCTTTAAAGCTCTCTCTTCCAAAAGTTTCTTCTCCATTTCTGTGAAGTAGAAGATTTAAGACATCAGTCAGTGTAAACCATCAGATTTTGGAGACCAAAGGGAGGAGGATGTCGACCCCATATTAACAAAAAGCAGTATGTTTCTCCTTTCAAAACTGAAGAGAAAGACTGCTCAAAAGTGATTAATTACAATTTTCACAGTAAACTTACACCCAGAGGATGCTTTTGCAAGCATTCCTTAGAGGGCTACTTCCTACTTTTGAGTTTCTAGATAACTTCCAGTTTATCTGCAACACCTCTGAGACGAATAAAAATGGTGGAATTTAAAAAAAACCAACTGTCTAAATCTACTGAATTTTTGCTCTGTGACAATATGAAATCAATTAAAAAGCTGAAGCTGTTCTGGAATCTGATAAGCCAAGTGACTCAGCCATTATTACGGAATCATTTTTGCTTCCTTTGAAGATCTGCAGGGTCACAATTTTTGTCAATGCTTTGCAATTGGAAGGAGAGGATCTCTAGGTAGCTTTTTCATTAGCTACAATAAACATAGGCCATTTAATTCAAAAGAAAGAGTCATATTCTGGAATTTTTTGGTAACTATCCCTCTCTTCAAGATATTTCAGTTGTTTTGAGATGCACCAGAATATGCACAGTGAAAGCTTTATACTTTCTATAATTCACACCGAAGTCCAACTGTGATGTCAAATACAGACCTTTCATGGCTTCAGATTTTGCTTCCTCTATAGATTCATAGATCTTATTTTTGTCTGCTAATCGTGCCTTTGTGGCTTTATGTTCAGCTTCTTCTTGCTCAAGGTTCTGCTGCATAACTTTAAATTTATATGTCATATCTATTTCCATGTTGCTCTTTTCCTGTTAAAAAAAAATAACATAAAAATAAAACATTAAATACATCAGGTTAGAGGCAAAATTTTAGATGACAGTAACATGCTGCTTGGAAGGATGCAAAGAGTAGAAGGGAGAGCTCAGACTAAGGAGTTAACTGAGAACTCATTTCTAAAATGTTTTGTTGTGGATAGTGAAGTGCTCTAAAACTGTACAATGGTATCCCCAGATGCAAACACTTACAGAATTACTGCCTTAAAAACTAACATTCTGTAACAAGAGTGGCTCAAAAAAAAAGTTTACTGAAGAAATTTTTCAAGACCTTTGTTTCAATGACAAATCTGTTTGAAAAAACCAAAACTATTAGCAGAAGCTCTTTTACTTTTGGCAATAATGAGTTTAAAAAAAATCCAACACATGAAATGAAATGTCACTACTGCACTGTTAAGCTACACACTGGAGTACATTATTATGCACTTCAGAAATATAATGTATTATGATTGTATGGGAAATGGTGTCTTTTTTCCCCCCCCTTCTCAAATTGCAGAAACAATTAAAAAGAAATATAAAAAATTAAAGAACAGGAATAAATGCTGAAAACAAGGCTTACTCAATGCCTCAATTAATAAAAGTACTAATTCAAAAATCCTGTCAGACTGTAACACCAATGTTCACTTAGACGTGCTGCTACCTTTTCTAAATCGGTGAGCTTTTCCTGTAATTGTCTCTTCTCCATTTCCAGTTTGGCTAATGCACTCTTTCCATTTTTCACTTCTTCTTCAAGGCTAGATATTCGACCTAAAAATGACCAAAACATCAATGAGGCTGGGCAGTGTGTGAAAACAAGACTGTACTTGATCTAATTAGAGATAACTTTTTTCAAACGTTACAGCTTCTGACTATTAAGAACATCTTTCTTTATGGTGATTTTAAAAGTTATCAATAGTGTTTTAGAAATGTTACCACACATTTTCTCTTAAATGTATGTTCACAATTACATAACATTTTATAGAACAGTACACTTATCTAGTCACAGTCTGAAACTCAAATAACACCACCCAATACTATTCTTATTTCTGAAGCAAAAAACAATCTTAACTTCAGAAGATTTGCAGGAGTACCTTGTAAATCACTGATAATCTCTGATCCATGACTTCGATCTCTCCTTTCTGATTCTAGAGCTGACTGAAGATTGAGATACTCCTTCTCCAGTTTGAGTTTTGCATTCTCTAGCAGGCAGTTCTTATCTTGCAGTTCTCTATTATTAGTTTCCAGCTGCTGGATTTGCTTTGTGCTTTCTGTCTGGTTCTTTCTTAACCTGGCTGCAGTATCAGACTCTGACCGCAGCAAAGAATTGGCTTCATCCAACTAAGAACGATAAAAACATACTCAGAAACAATTAAAATATAAAAACTACTATTTCTACCACAGAATACTAGGTTTTAGGGATTAAAGAAGTAAAAAGGAGTATATTTTAGGATGACTTGACCAAAACATGACAAGAATGAACAGATTTTGAAACTTAATTACACATCTTAAATCCCTCTGCTACTACCAAAATTTGTACTTCAAACAGCTATTATTTTAAAATATACATATATTACATACCTGTCTTTGTAGTTGATTGATTTTCTCATTGGATATTTGAGAGTTCTGATTCCTCTTTTTTAAATCTTCAAGCTGGTCTTTCAAACTGTTAACTACAGCAAAAAAATAATTCAACATTGTTAATCACTGTCATGAAAATGCTTCAACTGGAACTATAATTCATTTATTTTAACTTTTAAAAACCCAGATCAAAATGGAACCCTTCAAGGGTGGTTCAACATACCCTCATTTTCCAAATTGCGTTTCTTATCTGCTTCATGTTCTGCTTTTCTCTGGTATTCTGTATTCTTATGCTGAAGAAGAGCCTTCTCTCTCTCTAACTGCCTGACTGCAGACTCTACATTCTTCCTTGAAGTTATCTGCATAGGTTTAAAAAAAATACACCACTAATTACATATACAAGAGAGGTATTCTTACATGATAAAAACACAGCTCATGCACTCGGTTTAGCCTATACTGGAGAAAGCCAGCCTATTTGCCTGCTGCAAACATAACGTATCTGAACACGTGGTCAAATCCAGCCCAGGATGTCTATGGCCAGGAGCTCTGCTATTTAAATACTGTTTGATCATTTGGATTTGATGAACCTGGTAGACCTGCCTAAGCAGTCACTCTGGGAGCAGAGAAACATATGTGTGATGTAAGGTCTTGATATGCACCTGGATGCGCAATACATTAAAGTTGTACACATTCACATCCAAGCTTGTAGAAGTACTAAGGTGCAAAGCTGGGCAGGAAATAGAGTCCTTTTACTAACATTGACCAATGCAAAGCATGCCTTCCTCCTGTAGAAACACTACTCTCACACCTTCAATTTTTAAGATCTATATGGGATATTTATATCATGCAGTCCTCCAGCTTAAAAGAAAACCAGTAAAAAATGAGTTCTCAAAGAAATGTGTCACTATAGCCTAGAAATCATAATGAAAATATTTTAGCAGTGACAACAATTTCATGCTTGTGAATACCAAGAAATCACCTCGTGTTACTTGCTATAAATACACAGCTAGTCAAAAGCAATTTGCTGTTACCGAAGGAAAAAAGCCACACACAAATGTTAAAAGTTCTAATTCCAGTAAGAAATATCTATGGAGTTACCTCTTCATCGAGCTCTTTCAGTATCTTCTCTAAACGAGTACTTGTAGACCTGAACAAATTTGAAAAACACTTTTAAACCCTGCTAATAATACGGAAATTAAAATGTCTGGATGTGTCTCATTAATTTTATGTAAGACATCCTACTTTCAGCAATAACATGAAAACTCAAGGACCAGTGAAATCACTCAAATAATAAGAGATTATTCTAGAGAGGTAAGAGTAAAAAAACACAACAAAACCATCCCAGCAGTGACAGGAGAAGCAAGAATTAGGGCAGCAGGTTACAGTGAAGTCTCCTTACAGGGTTGGGAATCCCCAAAATGAATGAAAATGCATTTAAGCATTCAAAAATAAGTTTAATAAAACTACTCTATAAACATAGCAAACGTGTCAAAATAATCTCACCTGTACTTCTGTTCTAGTTCATCTTTGGCTTGCAATTCATTACTGAGCTGTTCTTCTAGCTTGCTTAGTTTTTTCTGAAACTGTGTAAAATATCAAAAAAAGCATGGCCCACACATAAAAATGCTATCACATGAAACAAATTAATTAAATAACAAAACACAGCAAAGAGAGGAAGATTAATTCAATCTTCCACCATATTATTTTAAAACCATCACTAGAAGGTCACATCTTTACAAGGTATTAATTGAGATGATTTTAAAGATACAGATCCATATCAACAAAATTTGCTGCATGCTGCATTAAATCAAACCATCACAGAATTTTGTGCCACAGATTGTGAGTCATAAATTTTTTATGGCCAAAGAATACTGTTACCGGCCCTCTGCTGTTCCCTGTAGTCAGAGACTGTCCACTGCAGCAGATTTTTTGGGATAGCCTTTTCTAAATGAAATGAAAAAATAAAGGGGGGGGGGCACATGACCAAATTGGAAAATATTCAGGGAGTATGACTAAACACCTTCAATGACCTTACATAAAGAAGAGTTTCTTAATCTTTCTCGTTTGGAAGCTAATGAACACTTTTCAGGTTTCGAAATGCTTTGTTTTCATAGAATCACAGAATTAGGTTGGAAAAGACTTGAGATCATCAAGTCCAACCCCTGACCTAACTCCACCTTGTCAACCAGACTATGGCACTAAGTGCCACATCCAGTCTTTCCTGATCACCTCCAGGGGTGGTGACTCCACCACCTCCCTGGGCAGCCCATTCCAATGCCCAATCACTCTTTTCGTGAAGCAATTTCTTCCTGCTGTCTAACCTAAACCTCCCCTGGCACAGCTTAAGTCTGTGACCTCCTGTCCTGTTGCTTGCTGC
>JAWWMP010000116.1:101338541-101391518 GCA_035047865.1 Dendrocincla tyrannina
CCTGTTGGCCACACTATTCCTGATACAGGGCAGGATGCCACTGGCCTTCTTGGCCACCTGGGCACACTGCTGGCTCATGTCCAGCCTGCTGTCAGTCAAAACTCCCAGGTCCCTTTCCACCTGGCTGCTCTCCAGCCACTCTGTCCCGAGCCTGTAGTGCTGCAGGGAGTTGTTGTGGCCACAGTGCAGAACCTGGCACTTGGCCTCATTGAACCTCATACTGCTGGATTTGGCCCATCTGTCCAGCCTGTCCAGGTCCCTCTGCAGAGCCTTCCTACCCTCCAGCAGATCGACACATGCCCCCAACTTGGTGTTGCCTGCAAATTTGCTAACAGTAGACTCAATCCCCTCATCCAGTTCATCAATAATGATGTAAAGCAGGACTGGGCCCAAAACTGACTCCTGGGGGACACTACCAGTGACTGGCTGCCAGCTGGACCCTGCCCCACTCACCAGCACTCTGTGCCCAGCCATCAGTCAGTTCCTAACCCAGCACAGAGTGCCCCTGACCAAGCCATGGGCTGCCAGATTTTCCAGGAGTATGTTATGGGAGACGGTCTCAAAGGCTTTGCTGAAGTCCAGGCAGACACATCCAGAGTCTTCCCCTCATCCAGCAGGCAGGTCACCAGTCATGAAAAGAGATCAGGTTGGTCAGGCAGGACCGGCCCCTCCTAAAGCCATGCTGGCTAGGTCTGATCTTCCAACCATCCTGTAGGTGCCATGTGATCGCACCCAAGATAATTATTCCATAACCTTGTAAGTTACCACAGTCAGCCTGACAGGCCTGTAATTTCCCAGATCCTCCTTCTGGCCCTTCTTATGGATGGCCAAAACAGTGGCCAACTTCCAGATACCTGGGACCTTCCAGCTGAGCCAGGACTGTTCATAAATGATGGAGAACAGCTTGGTGAGCATTTCCACCAGCTCCCTCAGCACCCTAGGATGGATTCTGTCTGGTCCCAAAGACTTGTGAGGATCCAAGTGGCTCAGCAGGGCACAAACTGCTTCCTCCTGGATTGCAGGAGGGCTATTCTGCTCCCTGTCCCTGTCAACCAGCTCAGGAGGTCAGTTGTCCTGAGAAGGATCCATCTTATTGTTGAAAACTGAGGCAAAGGAGGTGTTACAGCCTTTTCCACATTCCTGGTAACTATGTTCTGCACCCCGACTCCACGTCCAATAAAGAACAGAGGCTTCCCCTGCCCCTCTTTTTGCTACCAATGCATTTAAAAAACCACTTTTTACTATCCTTAAACAATTTAATACCCTTACTTTAGTTTTGCTTACTAAAATATTTTTAAAATATTGTGAGTCCAGGACCCAAACATTCATGAAATAAATTGCAAATAATAAATTTTGGATTCATCTCACGACTTCAGGCTTTCAAATGCATTATTTTCCTCCCTTCCCCCTCTTACTTTACACCCCATCTTCCTGTACTCCCCAGACACGAAAGGTGAAAATGTGGTTTTCTAAAACACTTTATAATTGTTACAATACACTGAAAAGGACATTAAAACTGGAGATTCATTGCTTGAGAAAATACAAATGAAAAAAGTTGTCAGAAGTCAAATGCAAAATGCTACCTTACAATCACAACATAAAAGCAAGTAGCACAAATGTGACAATATGTATTTTAAACAGTAGTACCATTTCTTTTCAAAAGGGAAACTCTTAAAACTATTCATCTATTCAGCAATGACAGGAAGGAAGTAGAGTCTAATAAACATTTGCATTTAAATTTATCCAATCAATACATAATGCATTTCCTTTACTTATTTTTTAAACTTTGAACAGGAACTGTAAGTTTTAGGAAATGTTAACAATTTACTATGTACACTTGCAGTTCCTGCAAGTGTACATAGTAAACTTGTGCACAGTAAACTTGTGCATATGTTTAAGTAACAGAATGAAGCAAGTATATGAAAATTCCATAGTATTTTCCTGTCATATGCAAATTTAAATTCAATTGTCAATCTTCAAAAGCTGGATAAACATGCTCCATACTCTCCAACTGGAGTATGATTTAAACATTCCTTTATGACTGTGGGTGACAATTTACTTTTCCAAACTATGAATAAATCAATCAAGAATCACTCAGGCAAGTGTGGAACTTTCCCAGGAGTGAAGCCGTCTGTAGCAAACAGAGCCTCTCACACTGGCTTTCCAAACAAATCCTACATGCCAAAAGAATTTCAGAAAAAATTTTACTCACTCCTTTTTATACTATAGCACCTTAACACTTGAGTACAACTGTTTCAAAATGCAACTGGTCTACTGCTAAGAATTTAGTGAACAAACATTTAAGATACTTCACATCCAGATAAAATTATGTAGGAATTTTTTTATTCCTTTCATAATTGAAATACTATACTTACCTCTTTGCTGTCCTGTGAACAGAAAATATCATTTTTATTGAGGATCACTTAAAGAGAAAAAAAACTCTCTTTCCCCCTCCAAACTGCTTGAAAACTTATTTTAGGCTTTGCCTTTTCTTAACAGACTTAACAAAATTAGTTAATCATACCATTCATAGTATTAATACTAAAGAAAAAACGCACTAACCTCATTTTTACTAGATTGCACAGATTCATTTTCTCTGCAAGACTGAGAGGAGTCACTTAGCAACCTGTCAAAAACAAAAACAAATCCCTCCAGCTATTATTCAAGTTTGCAGCAACTCTGTTAACTTTGCCATTTTAATCAATTCTCTCAAATCTTAATGTGTCCTATGCTGCCCTAGAATAAAGCTTGTTTTATTTCAATGTTAGTGCATCCTTCTGATTTCAATCTTTCCTTAACTGAAGTATAGCGTGTTTCCAAATCCACAACAGCTTATGAAGTTTTAATTAATACAATTATGTCTTAAGTATTCAAGTTGAATTCCAGAAAGTTATCGTAACATTTTTCTCTAAAATAACTAATAAAAAGCCTTTTCAGAAGTTATAAATCTATCAGTATTTTAACCCTAATCAATTTGTTAAGATATTGTATAATTTAGTGCATATGAAAATACTGTGTTTAATCCATTATTGAAATAACCAAATTAGTAACAAATTATTTTACTAAATCTTTGCATTTTTTATCTTCACAATTGGACATAAATGTATATAATGCAAGGAATAAATTATGTATCTAGAGTGAAAAGACAGAATATAAGAAATATGCAGTATTATTTTTCAAAAAATGCATATTAAACTGACACATACAAATTGTCTCTATAGTAGGTAAATCCTATGAAAGGCAGTTGGTTTCCCACGAAGGCTTTGGGGATTGGAAAGGTTTCCACATCTCCCTTGTCGTCCTCAATGTCATCAAAATTACTGCTATCTATATCACTGCTAAGCTCAGGAACAACAGGAGCAGCAGCTATAAAAAGGGGAGAAGAGAGAGATGAACTTCACTCCAAGATTCAGTCACTTGCTATATACTAGTATCCCTATAATGTTAAATGACTATATAATAAGTTGTCCTTAAAAAACTTGTAGTTAAATATGCATTAACCAGACAGCAGATCTGGAAATATTACTGTGCACAATTTTTCCTAGAGCAATCTATTTTTGTATTAATTGCTTAATGCATGGACTATGTAATATGCAAGACATATTTGCTCAGGTAATCACATTTGAGAATAGGACTCTAGTACAATCAACATTTTAAGAAACCTTAGTAAATAAATAACTTTAGAAGGTACAGTCAAGGTTGTGAGCTGAATTGACAGACTTTGCTTTTTTTTACCTAAAGCTATCAGGTTCTCAATACCTTAAATGAAAAGCAGTAAAATTGACAAGACCACTGTCAAACCACTGTCTTAACTGCCAGATTAACTACCAGATTAAAAAAACCCAAACCAAAACAAAAAACCCCACCCCAAACCAAAACAATAAAGGCCAAAGAGAAACAGAACTTAACATGCATTCTTTTTAGTTAAAATTCTGAAACATCAAATTCCATTATTTAAAATAGAAATGTCTACATTAAAAGTAAGATAAAGGTAAGGAGCATTTCAGTAGGAAAAATATGTATTTACTAACCCTTACTCATATGAGCTGAGCAAGATTCTTGATAGTTAGAAAATAATTTATATAACCTCAAGTTGTTTTAATTTCTACTATTGCAAATATTGAATAAAACTGAACTTGTAAGCTAATTTACTTACTCTCTCGAATGTTGTCCCAGTTCCACTGATCGCTTTTGAAGAAAGGGTGATGCTTGATTTCTTCTACCCCATTTCTCCCAAGTCGAACATCCCTAAACATAGCAATTAAGCCAAAGTTACATTGGGGAAAATATCTTCTTTTTTTTGCTTGTTTGTGTTTGTTATTATTGAAATTGTGCCTTGTTCATTAGCAGCAATGACACTTTCAGTAAAGACTGTCTCTGTTAACCACACTAATGGTCAGATAGAAAATAAAACTTAAAAACCACCAACCACTAATATGTAGTTTCTTATATAAGAACTCTGATTCTTAGCATGAGCTCTCCCTGCAACTGCTAAATGTCCAGAATTTGGAGTCTGCCACGTGGGGAGTAAAGCAAGAAAGAGAGCACTGAGGCAAAAACTAAGAGAAAACCTAAAAACAGAAACAAAAACTCAACACCCTTGGGGGAAATAAAACTGCAGAAGTTCCGTGTCTGCCAAACCACATGACAAACCATAAGACGCAAGTGAAGGAAGGTCTAACTTACTGCACAGAACAGTTATTCAAAACTGGACTAAAATAAATATTTTAAGAATTCCATCCTCTGCCCCACAACTAACCCTGACACATCTTTTGCTAATATTTGCAATGAAGTAAATCTTAAGAGCAACAAGAAACTTTTAGTTTGAACAGAAGAGTCTCTCTTGAAACTATGTACAAGAACAGGACATAAAAAACAATGCTTGGAAAAGAGCGCATAAATCACGGGGTCGATGCTTAGTCCTTCTTTAAGTGCTTCAGCAATGATCCCGCAGACAGAAAGCAAGCATCTGTTTCAAATAAATCGCTCAAGCACTGTGTTAAATATAAACAGGAAGAGGGACACACGTAGTGGAATACACCTCGCCACATTTACGTTATTAAATTCTACTCACATTTTCTCTCTATACTTCAGCTACTACAGGTGAAAAACACTGTTAAATAAAGCACATTCTTCCTGAGAAACTGTGATCTTGCACAGTAGAGCAAACAATCCCTCTCTGAATGCAAAACCCATTACAAGGCAATTTGTTTTCTTAATCCCTCATTCTATGGCAGCTGGATGTTCTGCTCCAGCCCAGTTCGGGTGGTACCAAGAAAGCATAAAAAGGCACCATTGATCCAGAGTTAACTATGGATCTATGGTGTTGTGTTTTTCAATCAGAGAAATCAAAGATGATCTCTGCTTTCTAAAACTGAAGAAAATGTAAGTATTCAGATCAAGAACAAGCTTACACATCTTCATGTCAGTAACTGGCTCAGCTGCATAAAGGGAAACTTCTGGGATCTATCTGTGGCCAAAACAATACCCTTGCAGGTTTGTTAGCTATACTTACCAATTAATGCAACAACTCAAATGAAAACAAAATAAATCAAACATTCCAAGAAACTGAAACTCGTGATTACTTTCAGAAGAGTACTTGCTTTCATTTTCCATAAATAACTCCTACACAGACATTGCGCACAATTTGGTCCCCGCCTTGGAGCTTACAAATTACTTTCAGCCTTACAGGTTTGTAACTGTATTACATGCTGCAGTTGGAAGGATTTGTCCAGCACAAACTGTGTTGTTAACAAGAGCTGTCAGAACTACTCATAGAAATAAAATACAATACCTGGAAAAAACACCCCAAAAGAAAAACTAGAGAAGAGGAGGTTTTGCAGAAGAGATTTGGACAGAGATTAAGAGAAGTAATGAAAGGAATTAATTTTACAACGTACCATCCAAAATAAATACAGCCAATACCATCCAAAATAAAAAACCAGTAACAGAACAATACATGCACTTACCTATCAGTTAAAAAGGCACAGATAAGGTTCTTTGCATGCTTAGAGATTTCCACGTCATCCGGGAAATGTAATGAGTTCTTATGATCCATAATTTTACTGTATGTTCCTACTAGTGAGTCTGCATAAAAAGGAGTATCGCCTGAAAATAAAACAGTAAATTGACTGTGATTTTGAGTCACGTTCAAGTCATTTGAGTAAGAGAAAAGATATAAAGAAAAATCTACAAGCAGTTTACCTAAAACACTCTTTTATTTGGAAAGAGCCAAACAGTAAAATTGGAATGCAGGGTACAAAATAATGTATACTATTAAAAATATTCCATCCCTAAATGCCTGTGTTAAAAACTACACCACTTTCCGTGCTGCCTATCACTACCAAAATTATGCCCAGTGAATTACATCTTTTGTACTACTTGAATACTCTCACTAATTTGCATGATGGCTGACACCCACATAAATCCCCCGTCTTTAAACACTCCACGGGTAAAATGGACCAAAACTCGTTAAAGATTTGCTAATGCACATTTGTTGGAAAGAATTCACCAAAGCTCTCTGAAGCTCATTTCAGTGGTATGCAGGTCTACCCTGCCTAAGGCAAGTCAGCTCTGAGCAGGAGCCTTCCCAGTGTGTTAGTGCACTGTTAAAGCCATATTAATAAATCTTCTTGACTAACAAATGACATTAGCTTGGGTGCCTATATTAACATGGCAGTGGCTTTTCAAAGCATAGACCTTTCTCACCCAGCAGTTTGCAGCACAGGCTTTAAAGATACTTGCAAAGAACCAGACAAGAAAGGTAAAATCGGGACAAGTGAAAAGAATTGGCAGCAATAAAAGCAACTGCCACTCAAATAAACTGACAGCATTCTGAACATACAGATGGTTTGGGTCTGCAGTCAAGAATCTGCAACTTTTACTGAAATCCCTTCGTCCAACTAATCTATAGGTTTAATAGAGGAGAACCATCGTGTGAGCTAGGCTCTTTCCTGGTGTGGTGAGTGCAGGCAGGGATCACCTGGCAGGACAGCCTTGCTGGCCACAGCCTTCCAACAAGGGACTGAGCAGTCCAAAAGCCAGGTACATGAAAAAATGTACAAACAGATCCATGGACAAAAACTGCTCTGCTTTCAAAAGAATATAAACGCAACAATCCTATTCTATCATTTTATGGCAAAATAAGGAATTACTACACATCAGCTTGACTTTTAGTAAAGTCACCAGAGTGCCATACCAGTGGCAGGCAGGGATCACTGATGCTGCTGCCTCTCTCTTTCCCAACTTTCTTCCTCTCAATTGTCTTCTGTCTCAGAAACAGCTTTGATTTTGGCCACACCTCAAAACTAAAGTATCTAAAGTAACTGAACGATTGTTAGGATTCATCCTGTGACCAAGATTTTACCATTCTGTTAAGAGCACAATAAACGTTTCATTTTCATAATAAAATTACCATTTTCATTAGTCCCGTAGCTTTACTAAAACCAGAACAATGGAACACTTTCTGTGCTTTCTTTGGAGTGCAAAGTTTTAGAAGAGCATAGGCAGAATCTGATATGTGAGCACAGACAAAAATAGCTACATTTTACCATAGTGTGGGATATGGGAGAATTAAGTAATATTTCTCTCCTAGCTACAAGAGGACAAAAACAAGAGGCTCTGAGAAAACGTTCTGGACAGCTATGTCCAATATTTTATATAATTGAAAAATTTTATTTATTGCTAAAATTGTTTATGACAGACTATTAATTATAAACCACACATTTTAAAAGCCAAAATACCTTAATTCTGAAAGACACAGAAATTTTAATAGCATTATATATCCAAATGTCTTTCCTGGATCATGATACCAGAAACATCAAATCTGCATTATTACCACAAACATGCTGATTTTGATTTTTAATAATTATATGCTCAAATCCATCCTTCTATAATCAGTATTTGCTACCAGACTATAATACTGATCCTCACTGTATTTTAAGATGCAGATGACTCATCTCCTTAACAGATTATATTCTACGTTCGTTGCCATAGCAGTCCAGTGTATTTTACTGGAAAATCCTGACTCAAGCATAAAAGAAGGAATCAAGCTATACTTCCATATTTTGACCTAACAGAAGACACTGACATGCTGTGGAAAAAAAGAGGACAAGAAAAGAAAATGACAGTCCTGCCTTTTCCCTCTTTTCTCACTTGGTGTCCCTGAAAACTCGTACTGCCTGAGGTGGCACAAATGTTCAAGAGTTGGTGAGGTAGCTGACCCCAGTTGAAACTATTCTAAGAATTAGTTTTAAGCTGAACTGAGTCAGGGAACTAATCACTGAGCAAGCACGCAAACAGCTGTCGCAGCATAAGAGTGACAGAGAGAAAGAGAACAGGAATGAAGCCACAGCATCAGCCAAAAGTCACAAGCTGTTAGGTAGGACCAGCCCTCGAGCAGCAAAGCACAGCTAAAGGCACAGCAAGGACTCAGTGATAATCTCATTAGCAGAAGAAATCACTACTTACCAACTAACATCTCAAAAAGGAACACCCCTACGGACCACCAGTCACATTCCCGTCCATAATAACCATCACCCCCCTGCGATTTCAGCACTTCGGGCGATATGTAGTCGGGCGTTCCCACAGCAGTGTCGCAGCGCACCATCCCCGTCTGTGCAACAGCAAGAACACAAACAGATCAGTTCAAAATACTGCTGAGTCTTTAAACAATTCACCTGTTTAGGTAGAGAAGAAAACCACAAGAAATACAGCCTAAAATATCTGGTTTGAGGAAAGTGTTTGAAAGAGTGTTTTTTTGTTCAAGAAACATTAAGGACTGAAATGACATTTTCCGGTAGCGTGCTCACCCCTGCCTACTTCGTAGTGACGTCTCTTGACTACATCTTTCCAAAATTGACCAATTTTTTATTTTTACCATTGGTTTCAATATGAAGCTATTTACCATACCAGACTAATTCTTATCTCATTGAATTCAGTGACAAACTTTAGAATAAATTTGACAAGTTATGAATTCTAGGCCCTACGTAGGAGATACATAACAAATTTGCGTAAATCAGACCATAAATCAAGCTATAGGTAAATTTTTATAGTTACACTTTGGTTTTTAATTAAAGATAAGAAGAAGAATAAAAGAGGAAGCTATTTTTAAATAATAGGAAAGCCTTTTTTTAATTAACATATTACCACAGTTGTATTAATGGCATGATTCCTCATCCCCTTTGCTTCATGCTGAGACACTAAAAATGCAGGGGCTAAGTGACGCAAAAGCATCAACCAGATCTGCCAGCATTCTGGTTCACAGTTATAAGAGTTGTTTCCTCCAGTCAAATCCACTGTATTCCCTCCTGAGAGACCAGATGGATGAATGAAATTAAATCCTGGATGAAGTTAGAGAGGTACCAAAAAAACACTCATCTTTTATTCTGTTTCTCAATTTGAAATCTTATCTCAGTCATCTTACAAAGTACTTCATGCATTCTGCCATCAGCATGAACAGCAATATGTATTAAATATGAATATTAGTACAGAATATCAGTAGCAATAACTAAAGTCAAAATGCATATTTAAAGAAAATAAGAGAAACATTTTGTTTTGAGAATTGTACTGAGGGCTAAAACTTATACACCACATTAGATGTTTTTTTCATACACAATATGAACTATCAAAAGCTTTTATTTCTGTACTAAACCAGAATCCAGAGTCATGAATCAACAAGCAAAAACTAAAGCGATAACTAAACACAGTGGAGACCTACTTCAAATGTCCTCCTGGCAAACGCCTATCAGCTTCTATGACTCCAGGATAAACCTAAAGATGTTTTAACTTCTCAGTTCCAGAATGAAGAGCAGGTTAAATTTTGCCTTCTATAGAATGGATGAGCTAGCATAGAACTTATTCATGCTGGGATAAGAAAATGAAGTTAACGCTGTCAGAAAACATAATGCATTCAGTGGTCCAAGAAAAGTACAGACAAGCTCATTTTAACACTAAGAAATAAACTAAAGCTCAAAAGCTCCAGAAATCTAAGGCTGAGAGCATTCAAAAATGGATCTGGCACACGGCAGGAACCACTATTTGAATATCCTGCTTGTAACAGCACTCTGTGCACTAATCTACATGTCTTCTCTGAAGTTTAAGCTTCTCTTTGCTTTGAGCACAGGAGGAATTGCTCTCAGGTTACGGGATTCTGCTCATCTAGTAGGAGTGCAGCATCTTAATGAGGCCTCCAACACTGGTGTGTGTCTATCTCTTCCTTAACCAAACGTAAAATTACAAGAGGAAGTCTGAAATTTTGCTCAGTCAAGAGTGGTTGAAGCCACCCAAATCTTGCCCTGGGTAAGGAGTTTCTTTAGAACAAAGTACAACAAAACAGTTCTGAAGACTGCAGCTTCAGTCACAGCCTCATCACCTCGACACCTAAGCACTTAATAACACCTCACTTCCCATCTCTCTATAATTAATATAGCAAAGCAAGAACACTTTTTAATATGTTACACGTGTTGATATTTTTTGAAGTCTTAAGTAAACAAAGCAAAGGCTGTGCCAAAACAAGCCAGACCTACCCAACTCTGATGGCTGGTATGTAGCAACAAGGAAAGTTCTTTCCAATGACGCTATGAATGCTGAAGAACTCCATGTAATAACACCCTAAGTTTTCAGACAAGATGCCAAAGAACTGAATAGTAAACCAAAAAACATTCCTACAGTAAAAAGGGCCCTGCATGCTAACATCAGTTTTCAATGGACCATACCTCTCTGAAGCACATGTTGCTACTTGTACCTACACACCATAAAACACTCTACGTTCTGTCTCAGCAACTAATCTAAAAAGGCTCATAGATCATAGATCAGCCTGGCTTGGAAGGGATCTTGAAAGACTAACCGACCCCACCTGTCATGGGAAAAGGAGCCTATATAAGATTATCTAGCACCTTGACCAGCTGCACCACAAAATACTCCAAACAATGGGGATTCTACCATGTTCCTGTGGAGGTTGGACCATTATCACCTGAATATAATATTCCCAAACTTCTGCTCCTCTCGTTTACACACTTGTTCTTTCAAAGAACTTGGGAGTTGCTTTGTATGTATTTCTAAGTACCGGATACCTTTAATACCACCATCAGACTTGCTTCTATGGTCTCTGGCATCCAAGGCAAGTCAACGGAGACATTCTCTGTGTGCAGTATATGGCACCTTGGCAGTCCCTGCATTCTGAGAGACCTAAAGGATGTTATTTTCTCTGGACAACACGTTACTCTTCTGCTTCCAATACTAAGCCTCTGTTTTATGCCTGAAATTATAATATGTCTCATACAAAGCTACCTTTTGAGAGTCTCAGGCCAGTATTTTACCTGAAACTTTCCTCATCACTTCAAAAGATAAAGGTAGATCTTGGAACTAATCTCCTCCAGCTATCTGAGGGATGTACAGTGTACGGTTTTAAAAAATAAGCTGTCCAGGAGACACAGCATATTCTCACAGCTCATGACAACTTGGCAGTGAAGCTGCAGTGTTTCCTAGCATTATTCAGCACTATTTTATTGCTGAAGACAAAGCAATTCAGATTTCATCTTCCAGATGCTATTCATCAGACCTGACGAAGGACTTGCTGTCTTGAACCAAGGCTGACAATCAAGCTTTCACTTCCTCATGAAGTTCTTTCCAGTAAACAAGAGCTGGAGAATGTGTGTGTGGAAACATCAGGATAGCACATATTAGGTGTTAACACTGCACACAAGCTTGTGCACTGTGCTGCAGACAATGGAGTGAAGCAAGAAGGATCCAGCAGTCTTGGACGAGTCTCAGTGAGAAAGAAGTTCAGTTCTAAATACAGGAACACTCTGCTTCTTTCAGCTGAACAGGCTGAGCTGAGGCAATAATCCCAAATGGTAAACACCCCTGCTTTTGGTCACATCTGTTTTCAACAGGTAACCTCTAAACCTGTGCTCTTCTGACAGCTCAGATAGCACAGGGCAGTGCTGTGTACCAAGCCCAGCAGCGCTGGTTGCTCCTGGCCCTATGACACCCACCTAAACCAACTACAGCCTAGTTTCTTACAGAAAACCTGACAACTGGACACCTGGTGAAACCCCTTCTAATCCACCTTATCATACCTAAATACCAAAAGAAAACCACAATTTCTATTAATCCTCTGAGGCCAACTTCATTCTTTATTCAGTAATAGAAACACTCACCTTGCTGCAGATTTTAAAAAAAGGCAACAAATTAAAAAAAACCCAAACCACACAAAAACAACCCAACATCACAAATCCCCCAAATCATCACGACGGAGTTACATGAATAGAACAGTTCCTTTTATGTTGGAAAATATCACTAAAACACTTAGCAGCAACTCTTTTCACATAGTGATAAGGAGAAACTCTGCTGCAAATGTCAGGTCTGGCCTGGCAGACTTAAGTGAACACTGTTTTCAATTCCAAAGCAAAGGTCAGAAAAATCTCTAACCAAACTGCAGCAGAATTTTCCTGGGCTATCGACAGTATAAGGAAGATACTAATGTGCACAACTCCTAAAAGAAATCCAGATTCGAAGAAAAATAAGAAAGTATTGGGCAAGCATATATTTTCTAGAAATTGGCCTGCCAACACCAGTATGATATTTACACAGCTGGGATGTATTCATGTTTTGTAAGAAGTAGCATGAGATTTGGAGGCAATCCAGAACCTCCCAACTTCTAAAGCTTCCTGTAGAAAAAATTTTTGCCATTCCACTGAGTCTGAGAAACATGAAGAACTTAAAATGTAATCTGTTAAAAAATTAACTTCTTTAGGAGATTACTGGTCCATTGATGATACTCAGTCAAAGCTGGAGCTCACTTGGACTCTTTATGAGAAACATGCATGCATTTCTCACATTTAGAGTATCATCATCCACATTTTAGCATTCCATTTTTTTAACAACAGCAGCAAAAAAGGAATTGGAAAAAAAGGCCTGTGTCCACCATTTCTGGATTCTCTAAAATAGCACAGGGGATCACCCTTTCGTTGTACATTTATTATGAACTTCATACTGCTTTGTAGTTGTCTCTTCAGATAATAACAGATTCCCTTCAGACCTTCAGTCTATTAACTGGAAACCAAGATTATTTGTTTTAAGGATTGAATTGAGAGACTGAGTACTACTCTTGATTTTTTTCAATTAAAATAAATGCTGTCCCCTAGAATATAGGCAAGTAAATCATCAAAGTGGAGGTAAACACTTTCTGCCTTTAGAATAACAACAGTTTTTACAATATCAGCAAAACTAAATAGACTGAATTTCAATAAACATCTGCAGTTGTACAATGAAGTTAATATATTGCCATGTGAAAAAAACAACCTAACCAGAGACAGTACTTCTAGATACAGCTGAAAAGACATTAACTTAATGATGCAAATTAAGTAGATTGCAGAGATTATATCAAGCACTGCCAAAACAATACATAAAAAGTATCCTTACCAATATTAGTACAAAAACCTTTCAAAGGCCGGGCAAATCATAACACACATTCATATATGAGGGTTTTTTTAGAATATGTTGTAATTTTTCACAGAAAGAATTTATTCTGTAATTTATAGTATAACATTGTCAGGAAAGATTTTAAGAGTGCAAACTACAAAAGCTAGCTTTAAGTCTCCTTTGATAATATAAAATATTACATCATGTAAAAAAAATATTCTTATACAATCTCATTAGAAAACTATATTTGACCGTACATGGCAAAATCTGGACAATTAAAATGCATGACATCTTGACAAACAACTAACATTATGATGATTATATCATATATCACTGCTGCCTTACTGCCACCTCATTTGAATGGCCACTAGAGGATGCTATGAGAACAATTAGACACAGGAAAAAAACAGGGACTGTATCTTGTCTATAAAAAATTAATTTCATTTACAGAAAAATGTCAGTTTATGAACTGTTCCAAGGTTATTAATGTTGAAACTGCTAATAATCTTGTAAGCTTTTCAGACATTTGGCAAAAAAGTGAACCTCAGAAGTTCATAAACATACATGCCTCCAGAAATAACAAGAAGTAAGTTTACATCCTTCTTCTGTGAAACAGAACCGTTTATTACAGAAAAATACACAGTGTTTAAAGTACTCTTATATTTAAAACTAGGAAACAAGAAACTGCTTTCTAACCAGGTAGACCATTTGATGGATATTTCTTTGAGAAAGTAAGAAAATAACCCTAGAATTACAGTTATATAAATTATTCAGTTGCATACTTACTTCATCCATTTTCATGCAAGTGCCAAAATCTGCCAGCTTCAGATGCCCATGTTTATCTAACAGCATATTGTCGGGCTTCACATCTCTGTGTATCAAGCCCATGGAGTGAATTGCATCAAGAGCAAGAACAACTTCGGCTGTGTAGAACTTGGCCCATTTCTCAGGCACATCGTAATTGCTCATAAGGTTTACAAGATCTCCACCTGGCATATATTCCATTACCATGTACAAGTATTTGTCATCTTGAAAGGCACAAAATAGCTGCAACATTAAAAAAAAAAAAGGAAAAAAATGCAATTACTTTTCACAGACAGTTAGGAAAAAGAATAAAGCCCTTTATCTTGAAATTTCATTAAACCTGAGAATGTTTCCTTTTTATATTCAGACAATCTACATTTTCTATTAATTATGACAGTACATTGAAATTTACTGAACTTCAAAACCCCTTCATTTTCATTTTTAAGAATGTGAAAAAGATTTCCTGATTATTTTAATATCAGCTTTTATATGTGTGTGTGTGTGTGTGTGTGTGTGTGTGCGCGCGCGCGTGTGTGTGTATATATATCTCCATGACTCCTGGCATTAAAAAGCATCACTGAGTCAAAATGCAAAGTATCCAATCTGAGGAAGGGAGCATCACGTAGTGATTTGAAAATAGCTTACAGTGAGCAGCAACTTAGACTGTTTCTAAATTCTCAGTATTATAAACTCCTTATCTCTGTACATTTTCATTACTGATTTTGTCTTAAATCAACACATATCAAAATAAGAAAGAAAAACAAAATGTACTGACAACAACTACAACACTATACAAAAAAATTATCCTTAGTAAAATAATTATCTGGTATAGGCTGGACTCAGTATGTTTCCTACTGGCATCATAGTGCAAGTAAGTTCAGTCTCTTTAAACTGTATTTCAGACCTAAAGTGCTGCAGTTTTAGAGATCTCACACAGCAATCACTAGGTCTGAAAATAGCCCAAGCCATCAAAAAGCATTACTATCAAATGTTCAATGGCTGGTGTGAAAAAGTCTCTGAAACTCTCACATTATTTCTCAGGGAACACTGTTCCTTTACCTTAAATCTAAAATAATTCAGATCTTTAAGTTACACAAAATTTGAAGGCTATCAAAAAACAGGATATGTGGAAAGAAGGAAGTAAAAATAAGGGAATCCATGAAGGATGAGGAACCATGAAAGGCAGGTATGTTAATATGGAGATTTAACCTTTAGATTAAAATGAATTATGTAATTAGTGAGAGAAGACCTAAATTAGAAATATATATTTTAATGCATATATACTGCACTGTATTTTTTTTCAGAAATGGGTAATATATGCATTATATAGTAAGATAATACATTTGGTCATTAAATTCTAAATTAAAATCCAAAATAATCTCTGCATTCTCACATGTAAAGACATTAATATTGCACAATAATAAATAACAGCACTATGCCTTCACACAGCACTTACATTATTGCCCTCAAAGGATTTCATTAAAAAAAAATTTAAATTACCTAGGGCTTTGGTTTCAATTGTTTTTCACATTAAAAACAAGACAGAGAAGCAGTGTGATCTGTCCCAGTTTCTAGCTCTGAACAGGAGGTGCATTTTCTTCAAATCAGCTTGATGTCCTATCCCACTGGGCCACATTACTAAATATATCAGACTAATACACTTTATCATAGAAGGCACAATTGCACCTACACCTTTGTTCATTTGCTATTTACAAATACAGACATACATTTATATCCTGCTTGTGACACTTTCCTTTGAAAATTTGTCATGCATTTCTTGTTCCTTTCAACTGCATGTGAAAAATAAAAATAATTCCTGACAACTACTGTTACTAGAACAAAGTACTAAATTTAAAAAACAAAATCATCTATTTCGTTAAGTATTTCTGCTGAATATGGGCAAGACCACAGAACACGTTCAAAGAACAAAATATATAAGTAAATAAACCTTGTAAAACATTTCTTGCATACATGAGGTAAAATATTATGAGGAATATATGGAAAGCTGAAGTCCAGTCTTATTAAATATACAGAAGCCTGGCAATATACATGGAAGCTTTTAAAAGTATTAATTATTTAACAAAATTAAGGACTAACAGCTTCTTCAAGCACATGCCTTCACTACTCTTTTATTAGCTGGTGTAATTTACCAGTTATAACAAACGGCAACATCTAGTTCTGATTCTTCCCAAAGGCATAATTCACATTACAACATCATGATGATACATGTCATGAGACAGCTGCACACAATGGTGCAAGACAACTGAAGCAGCCCACTCACCATGACTAAGATGTTACTTCCAAGCTGAGATGCTGTAACTGGCCACTAAACAAGAAGATGGTTTCAAGCAAACCACTGCTACAACCTCCAGTCCTGCAGGGGACCAGGGGTGCACACTCACCCATACACAAATTGCTGCTGAAAAACAGTGATATTTAAATCACTCTTGATACTATCAGCCTGCAATCAACCAACTTTAGCCGGAGGAAAGGCTGGAAAAAATATTGACATTTGTTTCTACATTTCTATACAGACTTTTTCTTAGTTGGACAGGTAACTTTCCTATTATTCCAAATAATTACTTTCCTATTATTCCAAATAATAGATATTTCAAAAATCTGTTTTATGATGCATTTGTAGTGACTAAAATGTAAATTCATCTACTTTCTAACACAGCCAAATACTCAGAACTCAGTGAAATTCCTGTATAAACATATTTTTTAAAAAGCACAAATCGGAACCTAAGCTGTGAATTGATATGAATTTTAGATGTAAATTCAAAATCAGATCAAGACTGGAAAATATTTATTACATCAACAGTATTACTGCTGTTGTTACTATTAATATTTTACTCTTACGTATCTTCCTTACCTGAACCACCCATGGACTGTTGGCGAAGGCCATGATATCTCTTTCTTCCCAGAAAAAGGCTGAATCTGATCTCTTGATCATTTCAAATTTACTAAGTAGCTTCATTGCATAAACTTTCTGTGTCATTTTATGGCGAACCTGTTGGTTGAGAAAGACGAGAACCGACTTTTTCAAATGTCTTGTCAAAAGCCTGAACACCAGCACAGTGTAATTCTGCTATGCACAAACTGCCTTCTGGCACCAGATGCCTCCAGGTCTTCATACACCCTATTTTCTACACAGTAAGGATTTGAGAACTTCCAGGCCTGGAAAGCAAAGCTTAACAGCTGCTCAAAAAACCCACCATAGCAGGGATGGAACAAGAAGGATGCCAAGTGAAGGAAGACATGCCAGAGCCTGGACAATGGGTGCAGCTGCCACTGCAACTCCAGCAGAGGAGCTACGGGCCACAAGCAGGACCTGCCTCGGGGATGCAGGAGCTCTTAGGAGGGGCCTCTTTCTTTGAAGATGCACCAACACAAGCACATGACGACAAAAAAAACACCCAAAAACCAAAAAAACCCGCAAACAAACAAAAAAAAAAACAAAACCAAACCAACAAAAAAAACCCCCACCCAAAACAACCCAACCCCAAACTCAAAATGAGAAAAGTATCACCTTTCTCTAAAGAACTGGAGGGCTCTTAACATTTTCTGAGTGAAGGTGCCTACTTCAAATCACACAGAAAACTGAAAAGATGAAATGATTCTATTCACAGAAGAAAATGGAAATGCTATTCCCCCATCAAAAGTTCCATCGCGCAACTCTGCTTGCGTTTTCTTGCTCTGAACACTGTCTAGCCATTGAATTCATGCATGTCAGAAATTCTGCAGGCAGTCTACTTCAGCCTCTGTCAATTTTTATTTTGCACCACAAAAAAGGTTGCTCTTATTTATTTTCCTAAATAGTTCTGAAATTTACCTTAAATGGTGCAAAATTAGTAAGATAAACCTTGTTGGAAAACTGGAATTAAAACTTTTATGACAAAATTTGAAAATATATTGGAAAACTTTGTTAGAAACGGAGTTTTGCTGAAGCCAAAGGAGTTTGCATGGGGGGGGGGGGGGTAGTTCAGTTTCTAACAGTTAGAAAGTTCAAACCTGTTCTTCGCGCCTTTTTTGGGGGGGGTGGTGGTCTTGGGCAGGTAGGCGGATTGGGCCAGAGTGTAAGCTTCCTAGTACTAGCCAATGGGAACGGAAGCAGGGACCCCCCGGCCGGGATAGGGTATAAAAACCTCTGTCTCTGGTTGCTGGGGGTCTGTCTCTTGGGCCAGAGTGACACATCCGGTTCGGCCGAACTGTCTAAATAAAAAGGTTAGTTTTGCTTCAGTGACTTTGTCCCCTTCTGGATTTCATTGGTAAGTGTGAGCATTTCTCACAACTTCATCTAAATGCAGACATGAAACCAAATCCTGCAGTTATTACTCTGCTAATTAAATGACATGAGATTTATGGTACTTTATTAAACAACTAAAGGACAAGGTTTTTAACAATCCTGAGTGTTCCTTACAGAAATCAATGTAAGAAGTACTCAGCTGTAAAATGTCTGTGTCAGCAGAGAAAATAAATTAACTACACCTTATTTTTTTGCATATTTTCTTCCCGTTAAAGTTAAAAATTCAGGGGGCTAACTTCTGAAATCGATTTGTGAATTCTATGAAATGCACCAGCAATAGAAGTTACGATTTTCTGGTGCATTTAAAACCATCACATTTAGTAAAATGAAGCAGATCTCCCAACCTCTTAGCTTTGCATTAGTTTAATTATGCTACTTGAATGAATGTTTAAGAGGCTTTTTCTGAACAGCTGTAAATGTTTCAGGTCCGCTATGTCTGCAGTGCAAAGCTTCAAGAGGCACCTATTTGGTCTATAAATCTGGGAGTCTCCTGCTCCAGAGGAGCTGTAGAAATTAATATTGCTGAAGGAATAAAACCATTGGGTGGAGGGGTAATCTTGGAAGAGTGAGAACATGAACAGAAACAGGACTATTTAAGAACTTACTGTTCTTGCCATTGGGGCTTTTTGCTTTCAAGATACAGGTGCAAAGGTATTATTATTAGTATCTTGCATAACTAACCATCAACCTTCTGTATAGCTAGATCAAAAAACCTCCAGCCTAAGACCAGAACAAGAACACGTTACCCATATGCATTAACTGTATAAACATTTTAAGACATTAGCAATTAGTCAGCTAGTGAAGGTGTCCTAAAAAAGGATTTTGAAAATTAACTCTTTCCCCTTTACTAATCCCACATATGATTATTTACAAAGACTTGGTGGCACACCACTAACTGTACTCCACAAAGCAGAGCTCCTGTAATCCTCCCCAAAACCAGAAGAAACACAAAGACCAGAAACCTCAAAAAGATATTGTTTAATTGAAGATGTGTTTTCTGTGAGAGTTCACGTAAAGCTCTGCAACGTACTTAGTAGTTTACAATTCCTAAAATTGCTCTGTGCTCTTGCCTAGGTGCAGTTACCCTAGCTGCCTTCATTTAGAAGAACAACTGTCTCCCACTATTTTGGGAAAAAAGTTCTCCAAAGTCAGCACAGCCTGAAACAAGCTCATGCACAGGAGAGGCAAAGCAAACAGTGGTGGGGGGACCTGAAATCACAGCCTGTGCACCTTTCTAAAGTAGTGCCAACAGCTCATTAGCTGGCTAACTTATTTCTTGATCAAATTTCAAAATAGGTTCTTTCTCTGTACAAAAATCAAGGAACCAAAGCAGTAACTAGTATACTGGCACACGCAGAGACTGCATCTTGGCACACCTGGCAGGTGAACCGACCTACCGCTGATGTTCCTCCTTCTATCACCACCACGGCCCCTGGAGACAGCCTTTTTAGCTGCTAGTCATTGTACTCTTTACCTAGAGCTATATTTGTACATACAGATATTGGCTCATAGAGCAGATTATTCATGTATTAAACTGTCATGATGTTTCAATTTCTTCCAACTGTTAAAACGACCTGCCAAATTTAAACTGCAGCTCACCACAGTAACTCTCAAAATAGGTAGGAAAATCCCTTCATGCCATTAGCACTGAGTAACATGGCCTCGTTTAACTCATGAAAATGCATTAAGAAAAAGAATTTCACTGTACTCTGCTTCAACAATCTAAAACTTTCAATAAACGGGTACACACAAAATGCATCCGTGCGTTCTACAGCATTCACAGGAGAAGACACTCTGTAGGCAAAGAAAATAACATATCCATTTGAAATTATCAGATTGAATACACAGTATTGGCAATGGTAATGTCTCTTTTATTATTAAAGAAAATGAAGATTCTAGAGTGGAGTTTTGAAATGAACTCTAAGGCTTGAAGTAATCACAAGTATCCTAAAATATTTAATAGAGCCATAAGAAATGGCTACGGATAAGGTACTGAGGTTGATGTCCTGACAAATTTTCAGGTAATAAACCATGACCTGCTTTACTACAGAGTTGTACATCAGCAGCGGATGGGGAACTAAACCTGATAAACAAAGCACTTAATGGAAAAAAATAAACCAGCACCTGTGTACAAAGGCCATGACAACTGCTCGTTTGCAACACCAAGAAATAACACAGTAAAGACCTCCTTTACACTGCGCAGACCATTCTTAAGCACCCAAACACAACATTAGCTTTGCTTTAGTTTTGTCTTCCAGTGCATGACCAGGTCAGTCTGCTGCATCACTGCAACGTTACAGTCCTTCATGGTTAGACCTGGGAGAAGGAACTAAGGATAAGTTTCAAATTAAGAGGACTTTTCCTCAAGTGAAAACAAGCAAGAGGTACTCAGGATGTGCTTTCATAAATTACTGTTTCTGCATAAACCACAAGTAACATATTAAGCACCATAATTCAATTTTTCTGTCTGCCCAAACACCAGTCATTTTTATTCACGGCACTGCACAAAATACAAAGTGATCTGGCAGCTGGCAATTATTTTCTTAGCCTTTCCCATCAGTACAGACCCAGCAAAACCAGAGGCCAGAGCTCAAGTATAGCATTTAATACTTCTGGAGCTATAAGGAAATTGTTTTTCCACCAAAGTCAGATGCTCAGACCAGAGTCATCTGATCTCTCTTTACTGGACTGATTTTTTTAATTATTTGGAAGGGAGAGGAAGGAGAAAAAGTGAGGCTTTTTAAAAACAACCTAGCTGTAAGACACAACAGTAGAATTGCTTCCCCTTTTTTGAAAGAACCTGTAAAGTTGATCGCTGCACATCACTTCTTTAACAAGAAAATGGTATATTGGAGCAGAGACTTGGGGAAAATAAAACTAAATGAAGGAGGTCATAGCTGCCTATTATATGCTGTAAACATAACAAGCCAAAAAATAAGCATACTAATATTATCATTCATGCTACAAGCACCTATGCACAACAGCACACACAGATAACACAACATTCATTAATTTAACTCACGTAGTTAATCATGTTTTATTTATGGTTCTTTCTGCATTGAGTCCCCACTGAAGCAAATTTCTATTTTGATCACAGAAAGTATTGCAAAATATTTTGCTTACTGCAAATCCATCAGCTGCAACAGTGGTGTTAACATTTTGAATGGAGTAGAAATAGACAGAGCTTAGGTCAATAGTTTAAACTTGTATCATACCTTGTGAGGCAAAAAATATAAGTATGTCTGTCCACATCACCAACTAATATTAGTTCAGCTCTGCAACTGCATTTATTAGCCCATTGCTTTTAAGCTGTAAGACTGCATAACATCATGATTTTAACCTATACTTGAAAGAACAAATCAAGAACTTCTATTTGAAATAAAATGTTAAAAAAAATGAAAATTATTTAGAAAACCCCTTTTGTTCTTAGAAATACACATATAAAAACAAAGTGTTTTCATTTTTGAAGCACATAAAAAAATACAATTCTCTTGGATCCTCCCAGGAAATACATGCGTGTGACACCCAAAAAATGCACAGCTTCTGTTACTGGGATCATCTCTTTTTCATCTCACCCCCCCTCAACAAATGCATGAGGAACTCTGCTCCTTACTACTTGATTTTTCACTGACATCATATACAGAGTCTCTATTTGCTGCTACAAGTGAATATATATAAAGATAAAAAGATCTAATAGAAGACTTTAAAACAATTTGATGTGCCTCTCAGTGAAAAGAGTAGTAGACTGCTTTCTTACAAAGCCCCCTGCAGCAGCCCCTTCACACCTAAGTAAGGTTTGGCTGAAGGTTTTGGGTTAAATTTCTTGCCAGCAAAGACATAAAATCATATAAAGATACATATTAATTCTTTAAAGTCTTGCTAGAAAGTGGGGATTTTCTGAAATACTCCACTCTATACTTCACACAGTCTTCTGGATAAAAAAAAAGTGCAAATGACCCTTCTAGAAATAGGGAAGACTGTGATACATCCTCATGTTGCCAGACCCGGATGAAAGTGCCTCAAAAAATTACACAAATGAATAAAAATTGCTGATTAAATGTTGCTATCTGCTACATCTAAATTTGCAAATTACTCATCAGTCATGCAAATAGTTTTAGGCTAGTCACAGTTTTAGGCTAGTTTTATGCTTTTTTCCTCAGTGTCAACAAATTTCAACAACACTATCATGGAAAATACAAAGAATGTTATAAATGGATCATAAATTCATTGCCATTATATACTGCGTCCGTTCTATAAGCACTTCACAGCTTACGTCTTGCGACATTCCTCAACAAAACTCCAACACATCTTTGTATTTTCCAAAATGATTATATATTACAAGACAATATGATTTTCTCAGCTTCCTAGTGCAAAATTAGCCCAGAACAGTAAAATGCCAGGTCCATGTCAAAAAACACACGCAAAAGGGTAATTTTTGTAACAAGATAACAACCTTCAATTGCTGCAAATTAGCTGCTCCCCTTTCCATTGACTTGTTTCACATGCCTCTTCCTCCAAAAATGCTTACACAGAAAATTATCCTGGATCAGCTGGGGCACAGTTATCTGTTAGCTCATGATAACTTACCCTGGTGTTTTCACTCTAGATTCTATTTGGTGCTTACATCTAAGGCTTATTTCAAAACTGACATATCAAGCCATCCTATACATATGTTCAAATTTTTGTGTCACTTATCACACTTGGTGTGATAGGACTTTGAAGCTTGAGAAAAATTGAAATTTAATTAAAATCAGACTATGTGTGATACCAGAAGTTATTTTTTGTAGTTTGCCTTTTTTTTTAATATAATTTCTCTGCAATAAAATTTTAAAAGCAATCCCATTCTTACTTTAGATATTATATAGACTACAATGTTGAGGGGCCAATATTAAGGACAGAGTCTTTTAAACATCCTATGAGTCATGTCAGTTAAATACAATGCAAGCATCACAATCACAGGAGCAAAACAAAATTCTTTTGGCACTCTATTCATTTGCTCTTTCATGGGAAGGTTTCAGATATTATTATTATTCAGTGATACTTGTGACTAAAAAGAATTTTAGAATTGCCATGAACTGCCTTTTCGATTTTGATTAAAGGACAGCAAACTGTTTCCCGAGTCCTTCCCTTCCAATCCATCATGTTTTAAACTCAGATGTACTGTCTACTATGCACAGAAATGACCTCACAATACAGTAAAAATAAGACTTATTCTTTATGAGAATGCATTTTTTAGATATAAAGCATGGAAAACTGAGGAAAGTTTTGGCTAGAGCAGTAAATCTTTCTGAACATTAAATCATTACATTCTTACCAGCTGCACTTCTCCAAAAGCCCCTCTTCCAATCACTTTAACAACATCATAGTCTTCAGCTTTCATTTGTAAAGCTCGGATTTTTTCCACAATCTTCTCATCTAAAACAAATCAAAAAGAAGTTGTCATAATGCATGTGGTATCAGAATACAAGAATTTTCTCTAATATTTTTCATTTAGAGTAAAAACAAGCTCTTTTCATTTAAATGTTTACAGCTTTCTTCATAATTCTTGAAATCTGCAGTCACTCTCAATATCCCCTTTCATTATTCTTTGTAAATCATTAATCCTCTAGCTGTAAAAACTGAAAAATCTTCTGGATTTTGCTCATTCTCATTTCACACCTCTAATAATCACTCACAAGCTCATGGGAAGACTGGCAATGAAGAGAGCCAGAGACGCCTGTCATGCACAGGTAGAATACTTGGTACTCAAAAAAGCACTGAGGCTGCAGCCTGCTCCTACACACCTGGAAGGTTCAGCAGCTGTCAAATGGCAAGGAATATAACCTTCACGTACAACGGCAGATCATGCAAAGATATGACTTCAGATCCACTCATTTATTCCATTGATTCAAGTTTATGTACGTGCACGTAACTGCTGGCCATCTCGAAGTGCTTTCTGGTGTTCACTACACTTCTTAAAATGATGTCGACAATGCTCTGTTCAAGTATCCTCTGGTCTAACATTCTGCACATAAGCTCTGACCATCAGTATGTGTCTTACTGGTAATTGTGAGAATCTGTAAGGGAAACCAGTGAAATTCTGATCTCTGACAAATTCCAAAAACATGCAAGGTCCTAGAGTCTTTAATTTTGCAAATGAAGCATGCTGTGAACGCATTCCTGTCTAAATGCTTTTTTAAAATCTATTCTTATTACAAGGACAAAAGATAATGGAAGCAATGAATGGAATCCATGATACTGGAGGTAATCTTTCTTAGGCATGACAAGCCTCCCGCACACACTTAAAGGAAGAACAAAACAAAGCAAAACAGGTGGCTGGAGCAAGAACTCTACCAGGGAGAGCATGAAATTGTATGAAAAGCTGTGGATGCTTATATTCAGAGAGGAGTAGAGGTGTATATTTTGAGATCACATGGTCAAATACCACAGAATTTGATCCCTAGAAAGGCATTAATGGAAATCTCAGATCTGGATACAGGGGAGAAAAAGGATCAGAAATAAAGTTAATCCAGTATGACATTAAAGATTACATAGTCTAAGGGAGTTAATGATAATGAACATCTAGTAAATAGCTTAACCATTCCAATGTATTCACAAAGAGCAGCTTGGCAGGCTACAAGCAATCCAGGAGATGCCGGACCATCAAGAACATTTCTTTTGTTCCAACAAGCAATGAGCCAAATCAGGGAGGCACTCTGATCTATTACTCACAAACAAGAATGATCTGGCCCAGGGAGACAAAGTCCGTGGCAGCCTTAATTGAAGCAACTGTGAGATGGTGGAATTTAAGACTCGTAACAGAACTGAGGAAGGAAAATAGCAGACTTTGGACTTCAGCAGAATAGACTATAGCTTGTTGGGGAAACTCACTGGCAGGATTCTTTGGAAAGCTGCTGTGAAGGGCAGAGGAGTGGGTTGATCTTCAAAGATGACATGTTCATAGAACAAGAACAGTCTGTCCTAGTTAGCTAGAAATCAAGCAGAAATGGTAGGGAGCCAGTCCAGCTGAACAGGCAACCTCTGCCTCAACACAAGCACAAAAGGCAAAGGTTTGGAACATGGAAGCAGAGATGTCCAAACAAGTACGAGGACATTCCAGCAGGAATGTCCCAAACAAGCAAAGATGGAATTGGGAAAGCTGAGTTCAGCTGGAATTGAAACTCGCCACAATTATGATGGGAAACAAGAGCCTTTATAAATACACTGGCAATAAAAGAAAGAATGAGGCAAATATGGGCTCACTGCTCTCAGTGAGGTAGGGGATCTAGTGCCATGGACATGGAGAAGATCAGCATACTTGATGTCTTTTTTGCCTCACACTTCACTCTCAAGCTCTGTCCACAGGCCTCCCAGTTCCTCAAAGGTAATAGCTGAGTGTGGGGCAGCAAGGTACTGCAGCAGGGGAAGTTAAGGACCAGTAAAGCCAACTTGACATACACCAGGTCATGAGATGACACAGGATACATCCAAGTGTGCTGAACAACCCAGTCAACACCACTATCAGACTGTTCTCTATCACCTTTGAAAGTTCATGGCAACCTGGGGAGGCTCCTGATTCCTGGCAAAGGGCAAATGTCATGTCCCTGTTCTAGAAGGGCAACAGGGAGGATTCGGAAAGCTACAGGCTGGAACAGCAGCCTGATCACACTACCTACAAAAACCACAGAGCAAACCCTTCTGGAATCCACTTCCAAGAACCTAATGAACAAGACAAGGTGAGAACAGACAGAATCGATCTAAAAAAGGTCAAAATGTGTTTGATTAACCTGATTTCCTTCCCTGATGATATGTTTGTCTTGGTGGACAAGGGGAGAGCAGTGCACACATCCTTTCCTATAGCATGACTTTCAACACAGCACCTCAAAGCATCTTTGTAGCCAAACCAGGCCAACAGAGATTGCACAGAGAAATTACCAGGTGAGTGGAACACTTGTTGCAGTCACAGTCAGTGGTTTTAAGTTCAAAGCTGATACACTGGAGGGCAGGGTGGCTTCCAAGAGTGACCCAGACAGGATGAGTAATGAGCTGACAGGAAGCGCACAGAGTTCAATAAGGGCAAGCGCCGAGTCCTGTAGCTGGGATGGAACAATTCCAAATGACAGTACACGACGGCAACTTGAGAAAGGGGACCTGACAGCCCTGGTGGACAATAAGCCAAGGAAAGAGGAATGAGCAGCCAGCCCTTGCACTGACTGCATATAAGTTTCTGTTGGTAAATGCACAGCCAGTAGGTTGAGGGAAGTAGATTTTCCCCTCTATTTGTCACTTGTGAAACCATATCTGGAATGCTATCTCTAATTTTGGGGTCCCCAATGTATGAAAAGTATCAAAACATTCCCTAGCTTCATAGAAGTCCACCAAGATGCTTCACATGGTGCTCACAGAGAAGCTGAGAGAACTGGAATTGCTCAGTTTAAGGATGAATAAATGGTTGGCCTCAACAGAAGCTGAAATGAGGCTTTACTTTTCAGGGGTACAAAGTAAATGGACACAAGTCAACAGACAGGTTGAAACACTGGAAATCTTACTTTACAGGAAGAGAATACCAAGAAATGGAAAAAGGAGCAGACTGTCCAGTAGAGCTACAAAACCTATGTCTTAGGAAATCTTCAAAATTAACTGCACAAGGACCTGAACAACCTGATACAACATCAAAACTGGTTTGGTTTTGAGCGGAGTTGGACCGCTTGACCTCCAGAGATACTTCCTAACCTGTGGAATACAAAAATGCAACTTTCTTCTTCTGAAGATGTGACAGTGGAGAGATTAACATTAATGAGGGAATAATTTGCCAGTAAAATTGTAAGGACAGAGGCACTTAAAACCTCAAAAAAATAAAAAAAAAAATTGCTACATTCAGTGTACCAATAAGACTGGAGTAATCCAGAGTGTGAACAGGAAAGGGAGTTGAGAGAATTCTGAGGCTGTTTTCTATAGTGAATCAGGAAAGCTGACGCAGGAAGCATAGGACAGTAACAGTGCTTCACCCACACCGAGTTTATTTTTTGTTAATAATGTGAACTAATTTTGCAGATTGAGAAGGGAAGACTGTGCTTGGAAGCTTAGTTAACTACAGATCAGAAGCTCCGGCACAAGAGAAATAATAATGAAAATCCACAGGAAGCAGCAGTAGTGAAGGAAAATCAGCAAATCAGGAGAGAGAATGTGCAATTACATGTTTGAACACAAAGTCACATCTCATGAGGGGCAGGAATCACGTGAATTTATTTTCACATGTTTCTACGATGTTTCAAATATTTTCAGGTGTGTAAAATGAGATGGCAGGTATTTCAACACATAGAAAAACTTGTGTGTGGCTTTACATAGCTTAATTTATAATCAGAAACTCACCGGAATATTTCTGTGGTCAAAATAGAATGCAGAAACTATAAACCAAGTTGCAACAGTCCTAGTGAAACTCTTTAAGCATTAAATACTGCAATTAAACAATGAAAAACCCAATAATATATGAGGCAAGCAACAGAAGAGTCAATAATTTTATCATCCCTGTGAAATGCCTCAATTTTCTCCAAGAATGGAGAAATCTTACTTGCTTAGCTAAGACAGACCAGGACAGGATAGTCTAGAGCCCTGTCAGTTGGAAGGGACCCACAGAATCATCAGTTTGACTGCCCGACCACTTCAGGGCTGACCAGCAGTTAAACATGTTCTTAAGGACATTGTCCAAATGCCTCTTGAACACTGACAGGCTTGGGGCATTGACCGTCTCTCTGTGAAGCCTGTTCCAGTGTTTGACCACTCACTTGGTAAAGAAATGCTTCATAATGTCCAGTCTGAACCTCTCCTGGTGCAGCTGAACCATTCATTCCTACCTGTTCTGCCCTTGGGTCTCAGGGTGGAAACCTCTCTCTCCACACTTTGCTCCTCTTGAGAGAGCAATGAAGTCATCCCTCCCAACTCCTTTAACTAAGATCTAATAGTCTTAGTTAAAAACAGTATCATCTAGGGATGAAAGTGTTGTGAAGGTATGAGTTATACAGATGGATTGTCAATTTTGGCATAAAATTTTACAGATATGGAACAGATAATCAATGCATGGAACTAATATGAAACAAAAAGAGACAGGGGTGCAAGAAGGCAAGCTCAGATTAACCCTGAAGCCCTGCCATAATTGCAACCCATGCTGGATCGTATGATTTAGTTCATGTATCATATAACATGATCTAATTCAAGGTGCAGGAGACCTTTCCAATAGTAGCTTTTCAGCAGAGTTCTGAATTTTCAGAAGATTTCACAAAGGGAAGTTTGCAAATTTGTGGTATCTGTATGTACAGATACCACAGACTGTATCTTACAGCCTCATGAATTTGCAATAGCGCAAAGCCCAGCAGAAGAAAAATGTTATGTTTAAGAAAAGTCATTAGATGGGCTCCCCGGTCCCAGAACATAATGGAATCTTATAAAAATATTGTGACACAAGTAAAAGTCCCAAATCGTGAGAATATCATCACCTATGACTCAATTTTCTTCTTTAACACAAGAAAGACCAGGAATGCTGGATATCAAGAGTGTTTAAAGACAGCTTTTGATTTACTATTTGAAAATTACACTGTAACCT
The DNA here is from genome assembly GCA_035047865.1 of Dendrocincla tyrannina. NCBI lineage: Eukaryota > Metazoa > Chordata > Aves > Passeriformes > Dendrocolaptidae > Dendrocincla > Dendrocincla tyrannina. Next base: position 101,367,656 of record JAWWMP010000116.1, read on the forward strand.
TTAAACAAATGAAGTTTCACTTTCTGAAAGGGCAGAGGGTTTGGATCAGTCGCTGGCAGCAAGAATGTGGCTGAAGGTTGTGAAAACAGAAAACATACCTGACTAGGAGAGTAAAGGGAGGTGGGGAGGAGGAGAAAACCAAGCTTTTCTGCTTTTTAAAATAATTCTTTTTTAAAAAGTTCATATGAAGGCTATTTTCTTTTAAAAAGGAATGTATACTGAGCAGTTCTGGGCTGTGTATATATGATGAGTAAAAATGCAAAGGATTGCACTTTTACCCCACAGATCAGATACAGTCAGTCAGTGAGTGCTGCTGTGGAGCATGTTAAGTCAAAAGTTGCTGCCCTAGGCAAAAGTCTGGCCAGAAGTTAAACTGAAGTACAGCCAGGAAGTGCTGCAATCCCACAGCCGACCAAAAGCAAAGAGAAAGCACAACAGAAAGTTTGAAGTCATTAGGGGTGCACACATAGTATCTGGTCAAAGGTGTGTGAAGAACAGGAAGCTGCAGGAGACCTTGCAGAAGCAGCACTAACCAGAAAGCACAGCTTCAGACAGCGTAGCTTCTCCCCCCGAGAAAAGAGAGGTGGACACAAGAAGTACTTTGACTTGCATAGACAAAAAGAGCAGAAGACAGGGAAACAGAAAGCAGCAGCCCTCTGGCTTGCAGAGAACAAATCCCTGTCTTAATGAAAATAGGCCTGATGGCAAGACTGAATTGCTTTGTATCTACTGAGTACCCAAATGGAAAAGTGCTTAATAACACTGACATATAACTTGTTTATACATCTGAGACATTTTGTCTTAAACACTGTGCCTTTCATGCTCTGCTTGGGAAAGTTGTTTATTTGATACCTCTCCCATCCCTACTCTTACTAGAACAATGTCATTAAGAATGGAACCGGAGCCCAACCTGCTGAGGCAACTGGCAAGGAGTGGCCTTAGGGAAGCCAAGAGAAAACCAGAGTAGCAATTAGCTCCTTAACTCAATGTAAGTTCTACAGTGCACTAAGTTTCTAAGAGTCTTCTTGGCATATGACATCTCATCAGTGCTGCTGGCAGGAAGCAGGGAGCACAGAGAGCTACAGCCATGGCAGGCACTCACACTGCACCGGATGAGGCGTTTCTGTTGGTAACCGCACGGCTGGCACAGGACTCAGCAGCTTCGAGCGACATGATGAAATGCACGGGGAAGGAACCAGAACTGTCAATTTTGCATGAAATTAATCTTAACAGATAAAACTTCCACGTAAACTGCCAGGGTCTGCTTGGAGAGGAAAATCACCAAAGCAACTTTCTAGGAAGCTTATTCAGGGGGTCAGCAAAGCTGCTGCACAAGTGTCACATCTGTAGTAAATGTTCCTCCTGCTGTGAATACGTCCATTGCCATTACACTCTACAAGTCTGCCAACCTACAAAATATCAGCAGATCATTTTAACACAGGTTTCCTTGAGTGATGCTGGATAATGCACAGGAAATCACTGATCCATTGAGGGAGTCAAGACTTTTGGATTGTACCAGGCCTGTTGATGGCACCACTCCCTGCGCTGCCACTTGGACTTACTAAAAACCCACTCTTTGTGCCCTTCTATTCCTGATGCTAAGCTTATAAATGATCAAATATTTTCAATTGTCACTTAAACGTGTTGTTTAATTATTTAACTTTCTGCTCCCAGAAGTGAAAGCAGCCAACAGACTAAGTAGAACCTGAAGGGGAGACCACAAAAAAAGGCACATGCCACACTAAGACATGATTCAACACTTGACAAATCTCAGATGGCAGAAAAAGTGACTTGGAAGAATTTACTCAACCTATTGTCTTGGCCTAGATGACAGAAGAGGAAAAGAAAAGACCAAGAATGATTTGTTACACCAAGCCCATGCTGGAAAATTCAGCCTTCTTTTCTAAAATAAGCAAACTAGTTTTTGCTCTCAGAGGACTATGAGATTCCTCTCATTGTTTTGGAAATTAAATATTGCATTATGCCTTCCTGTTCCATGAACAGTATAAAAAACCCCAGCCATTAAAGCAGAATCCAAACAGCTGATTAAAGCAACATAGAAGACTGAAAAGGAATCGTCGTATTGTATGAGATACTTAAAGTGCCTCTTACAACAAATGCAGGCTCCGCTTCTGTTCAGTACCTCAGGCAAAGTGGTAAGAAATCAGAATAGTGAGGGAAAACAGGCAATGAAAGAATTTCTTGCATATTAAACAAGTGAACATGCTGCTTTTGCAAAGTGGTTGTAGGAATAGCATGCACCAAACTCCTATAGTATGGGCAATTAATAAATTGCCTTTGCGAAATGAGTAAAAACACCTGAGTTTCAGCGTGAAACTATGAGTTGAGCTGAACATCAATTAATGTCTCAGCTGAAGTGCAAACTGTTTCATTTTTAAATTAAAATAAGCTATTAATAAAACATTAACCTGAATAGCAATGACCTAATGTAGGTTGGAAGTAGGGTGTATGCAAACCCCTGGGAATGTGTTGGAAAAAAAGTTTCTTTCTCAACGTGTTATTGTGAAAGAATTAAGTGATTAAACTGACCAAAAGTATAATGTTTATTTAGAGTTCTTCACAATTTTTGAAGATGTGTGTACTATGGATTAAAACAATCATGACTGTTTCAGCTGCTTCGCTATGCACTGCACTGCTAACTCACAGGATGGCCCTGCCATCTCCCCATGGTTGCCTCAGGAAGCCCTGAGGAGGGATGCAGGCTCCAAGGCCCCTGGCACAGACTGCTCATCAGAGTCTGTCAGAACCTTTTGACAGTAGTTCTCATCTAGGCATTTGCTACAGTTCTTCAGATGCTGCGAAAAATCACAAGAGACAAGAACTCACTGTTCCCAAACCTAAGAGAGCAACTACTTACAGTTCCATAGATTCTTAATAAAATTCCCAACTCTTCTTCCAAGCCCAAGGTAGTGCAAAGCTTCAGCAAGCACCTCTAACACTCTTTCCGCTGATCCTTGCTACCCCAGAACAGTTTCCAAGAGGACATGAGCTATGGGTTCACCAACTTTAAATTGCATAAAATGGCAATGCCAATAAGAACCCAGTTCTTGTCCTGTTTTTTCGGGCACCCGAGCAGCTCATTTTGTGACAGCAAAATATCAGCAAAGTGAAATGAGAATCAGAAAGTGGTCTTCACTTTTCTTCTGCCTGACTAGTTTTAACAAAACCAAAAAACTAATCACCCCACTCTTTGCATTAATTTTGTCAGTTCCCCAGCCTGGAACGTAACAAACCACTCAAACACTTGTGTTGGGAAGGACTCTGAAAGACATCACTGTGGCAGGACAGAGTCTTTCCATTGCAATGCCAAAATATTACTAACCTCAAATGTTTACAAAATTCTCATTTCAGAATTATTTTTTTAAAGTGTAAATCACAGAAGATACATAGCACTATTTTTCATTCTCTCCCAGGCAGTACAGAAACAGGACAGAAGTTACACTGGTGATTCTTAAGGGAGATATACTGACACACGATTTATGAGCCAAAATAGTCAGGTCAAAGATGCTAACTTGTTATAAAGTTCAACAGGTAAGGATGAAGTGCAGCCCTGAAAACTCTTTATTAACCACTGCGAAATTTTTTGTAACATATCTCAGAATGTTTTTAACTAGTATCTGGCTATTTCGACTGTGTTACTGTCAGCTGATTTAACAAAAAACAGGCAGGAATAAAATTGTCAAGCAAAGTATATTTTCATGTTTCTGCCATTGCGGTAGCCTGCAGGCCATATCAGACACCTAGTAATATTTACTACAACAGTGAGAGAGAACCTAGAGGAAAACAAGGAGCAACAGCCTTCAAACAAGGGAAGACAGACAACAAGACTGTTCAGGGACTGCAGAAAACAAACAAATACACACCAACCAACCAAACCCAACCTGCTCACAAGGTTAAACTGTTTTCTGTCTGTAATGTACAAGTGAATCTGAACAGCTCATAGAAGCTACTGGTAAATTTTATTTATGTCATTTTCATTGGGCTTTCCCCTTACTTTACACATACAGTGTTCAGTTGTAGGTAACAAAAATACTTAAAATGCTGCTCCAGACCCTTTCTTTCACCAATATCAGCTTCAATTCCTTTGAACTCAAATTGAGAATAATCCCAAGGTATGCCTCTACTTCATAATGTGCTGATTCTTATTTACTGTATTTTAAGTGATTTCTCCAAGTGAGACTTTACTGGCAACTGTAAAGATGTATGTTCACCTACATGGCTCTGCCACACCTCACAGAAAAGCACTGAATTACAGACAGAAGAACTCACCACAAATTACTCCACCAGCCACCAATTAAGTGAGGAGTGTGAGTGGATATTTCAAGGAGTCCCAGGGCAACAGTGGGCAGACACATACAGCTCTTACCAGTAAAGAATCTAAAAAGGAGTTGCTGATAAGACTGCATCTGCAATAACCTTGACATATGCAATATAAAAGATTTTTTAAAAAAGAGAGATCTCAAAATAAGCTCCCACAAAGCACAGTTGTTCCAAGAAGGCTTATTCACTGCAATTTACATTTTAAAATAAATAATCCACTATTTTTACAAGAAAAAAAAATCTGTTTATGTACATGGATGTAAAATACTTTGAAAAGACAAAATACAGCTACTCTGATGTAACAGTGTTCCATTTTCATATGCTCAATGAACTCTAAGATCCTGTCCACAATTAATTTGGGGAGAATCACACCTATGCAAAGGTTCAAAAATGCACCAAACAGACTTTAAGGTATGACAGTTTAGTTTTAAAAACCCACAGAAGACTTTGGGTTAGATTAAATATGACTATTTAAACAATGTTGACATTTTGTGTAATGAATTCCTGAAGAATAATACCTTGGATATAGTCAATTATGTAGCTACACATTTGTAAGATTAAAAAATAAAGACAAAAGGATTTTTCCAACTGTATTTAAGAAAACAAAAATCTACAGCTCGTATTTTTCAACATATTTTCAGCAATATAATCACTACCCAAAATGAAACTTCTCTCTGTAATATAAGGTACTCCAAAGCTTTCTGAATATAGGAACTCAGTTATAAAAATCAGTACAATGACCATCAGCAAACCATTTTTGACCACTCAGCTTCCTATGACTGAAATCAAACTATGTCATTGTTCAAGGGCCAGTTGCAACTTACATCTATTTAAGAAATTATCAATGTTCTTGTTCTTCCTCAGCGCTGGATAATCCAGATCAAGGACCAAAGAATTCAAGCCATCCTGAAAGAAAAAAATAAAAACAAGTTAATTGAGTTCTAAAATCTTAATTAACAGCTTTTCTAAAACTACTACACTGAGACTGATTATATATTATTCAAGCATGCATTACATTCCTAGTAGGCAAATCAAACAAGCTCTCAAGTATGTTTATAAACCAGCAGAGGAGCTAACACACACTGACTGGCTCCAAGTTCTATAAACAGTACAGCTATATTACCACTGTTTAGTGGCACTAGGACTTAAAACTGGAGTAGCAGCTTTAATCTTAATCAGTAAGTAATCTTACTCACTAAACACTGATTTAAGATACTGAGTTCAGTCAATCCATTTTTCCTATTTCCGCTGCACTTTTCCTGCAAAAAACCTTTATGTTTGTATTATCTTTATTATTGCTCTGATCACAGTCTCTCTATCTTCTCATTCTGGATATTCAAAAAACAACGGCACATTTTTCTTAGAAGCAAGACATCACCTAAACTTAAGAAGACAATTCATCATGTAGTTCAGGCTCACAAGACCAGATTACTTATTTCTAAGTGACTCAACAGAGGACAAGCCAGAACTCTGCATACCATTCTGCTACCCATTATCAGCGCTTCAGCAGAAAAACAATTGAGACCTCTCAAAATGGCAAGGGATGAGATCACCAAATCTAAACTAAAAATAGTATTTCAAATGCCTGTTAAAAGACTTAGCTCAATTCAATCTTTCTGCAAGCCAGAAAAACTTAAAAAAAATCACTCTTGAAAAAACAAAGACCCTTCCAGTCACACAGGGATAAATACAATAGATACTAAGAGAAGCCAGAGACACCGTTCACTGTTGGTAACTCCAATATTCAGCTTGAACTGGCAGCTTTATCTATTGCTCCAAGAACAAAATCCTGAGACTGTTTCTTCAGGTTTTTGAGCCTTGATAGGGCATCACAGAGATTTAAGTCAAAGACTCCACATCATGTTTATTAACAGGCAGCCAACAAAACTAGACAGCTTCTTCAGTCTTCTTTATAACTGAGGCTTTAGCTAACAACCTGCCGATTTTATATTTTTTCTTAATATATCTGGGAAGATATAATTTATTGAAAATATAACTAAAATTATTACACTTGTTCTAATAACATATCCACCTGACTAGAATCAAACACAAGGCCTAAGATTATTAAATACATTTTGAATGCCGCTTTGACCTAAATACACACATACACAGAAAAAAGACAACCTCTGTGGAGATGTCACTTTTTACCAGAAAACGTATTAGACAATTAAGATCATTCTCAAAACTAAGAGATTTTGCCCTTTATTTGTTCATTTATTACCTACTAAGAAATTAAAGCGTCTTGGGAAGCAGCACAGACATGCTGGCAAAGTACAGGTTAGACAAATGATTAAAGCTGGCTGAAAGGCTAGGCCCAGAAGACTGTGGTCAGTGGCACAAAGTGCAGGTGGAAGCCAGTCACCAGCTGTGCATCCCTGGACAGAGAAGACTGTCACAAAGTTCTAAGGGCAAAAGACATGTCCTGCTGCTGGGGAGGAATAACCCCAGGCACCAAGTATAGGCTGTGGCCTGACAAGCTGGAGAGCAGCTTTGCAAAGGACCTGAGGGTCCTGGTAAACAACAGATGATTCTTCCTCCCTACTCAGCACTGATGAGGTCACACCTGGAGTGTGGCCCATGAACATTAAGGCACTGGAGCATTTCTCAAGAGAGGAAATGCTCAGAGAGCTGGGACTCATCAGCCTGAGATGAGAACACTGGGAGCAGAGGAGCTCATCAATGTGTGTAAGTACCTGATGGGAGGGACTGAAGAAAAGGCAGCGCTCATGGACAGGGCAAAAGACAACAGACACAAGGTAGAACATAGGAAATTCTATCTGCAAACCACACTTCTTTTTCCTGTGAGAGTGGTCAAGTACTAGAACAAACTGCTCAGAGAGGTTATGGAGTCTCCACCAGTGGAGACACACTAAACCTGACTGGATGTGGTCCTAGGCAACCTACTGTAGCTGACCCTGCAATGAGAGGGGTGTTGGACCAGATGATCTCAAGAGGTTCTTGCCAACCACAAACATTCTGTGATGTAACACCTATAATATTTCCACTGCTGCACAGAGAAAAGGTGGAATTTTACTCCTGAATCTATGTAACATGAACTGTTACAAAGGTCTTACACACTGAGTTTTAGAACTTCCTAACAGAAACACAGACGTCCCTTTTTGCTTATTTGTTAATAAGCAAAAAGGGAAGTCAATAAAGAAGGCACAGAAGTTGATTTTATAACAGTATTTATAGGAATGATTTCAGCTTGACCATAACTGTTCCTGCAAGACCCATTAAGAATAAAGGGATCATCACCGGGACATCACACTCATCTTTCAGAGGGACAGAAGACTTACTACCTATTCTTAATTCTGATGACATTTTTACAAAAGATGAAACCAAATCAAGGCAACAAAGTTGTTAGAAACTTAAGGATTAGTCACTGTATGAATTGCACAGGTACTGCCGAATAACATAGACAAATCCAACAGAAAGTACTGACTTGATGTGACTTCCTGCAAAATAACATAATAGAATCCATACTAGCCTTTATTTACCAAACACAACCTTCAGAAAAGGACATGTCATTCTGCAGCACAGTGTGTCAGCAGAAATACGGATCCTCACTTTGCAACGTGTAGAGAAGGACCCAGTGGAGAACAGCTGGGCCACCTTTTAGGATTTTACCTAGCTCAACCAAGTATCAATTCCAATTACCTGACGGTCTACATACAACACCTAACTCCAACATTCTTTCACCACTACTGACACAATATTCTCATGAACACTAACAACTGGGTAGACATTTTAAGGGATATGTAAAAGCACTCTGTGCTAACCAAAATCAGCACAACATACTTTTGTTCTTCATATTTTGAAGAGGAAGAGAGGGGAGGTCACTAGGTATTATAATGCTTTTCATGTGAAGATATTTTACCAGTTGAGCAAGAAACCCATTTCTAGTGTGCTTGACTTCCATATTGCACAAAATGTCAAGGAAAAGAATAAAGTTATTGTCCCCAACAAAAATTTTTGTGAACTTGGATTACAAGGTCCAAACCAACCATAACTTCCAATTTAAACTGAGCTGTACAATAAAATTTCAGATGTCACTGTTTTTCCCCCTGTGCCATTCTGTTCCCACAACTTTTTCGTAGGCTACAAAAACTGAGAACCATATTTGCAGTTAATTTTTTTATTAGCTTTTCTTCAGGGACTCCTAGTAACAATTTTCACAAGTAGCTATTAATGAATAGAAATTTAAGAAAGTGCAACTGACTATTATTAACTATTTGGAAGTGTCCTAATCCTTGAAGACAGCCAGCTACAGCTCGTGTCAAATAGAGGTGATTAATATCATCACTGGAAGGAACAGAAAATGTGACAACATTTTTTTATCCCTGTGAACAAACCTTATTATCATACTCTTTCAAAGACAAGATTCTAAGCTTTTAAACAGAATTTTAAGGTAAGAGAGTCCAAGTTCTTATCAACCGGTAGTTTATGAAAGATTTGTCTTGCACATTAGCATTTTGTCAAAAGTTGTTTCCTTAGAGCTTTACATTTTCACTGAAAGACCTAGTTTACATTACTTAATACAAAAACTCACTGCAATTAAGAAGCTGGGTCAAAAGATTACACAGTAAAACTGACAGTTCAGACTGAAGAGAAGTAATCCAGGAAATGACGTTGCCTCTGTCTAGGCCTCACAGATAAGTCACTTCAACCAGGAAATATGCTATTAAAGGGATTTCACTGTTCGCTTCCTCTTTCTGCTGTTACAAAAGACTCAGAAGTTAACAGGCCCAAAATAGCAGCTTCCAAACAAGCACACCCGTGGCAAAGACAGTCTGCCCCCATCAAATGCCTTTTGCTCATGGCAAATACGCTAAAATGTTTTCCATAGATTGTTTTACAGGAGAAAAGTCCAAACTTAATAAATTTTGCAACACCTTCCTACCACACCAGGAGGAGAGTTCCTGGCCCCTCTGACAGAGACACCCCCTATGGACAACGCAGAGCTTGGCTTTCCTAGCAAGTGACTTGCACTGTTTATAGAGCTGAATGAACCCCGGAAAAAAACAGGCAAGAAAAGTTCAAGAGATACAGGAATGAAATGTTTATATTCTCTGAAAAAGGAGCTGTAATAGGGAAAAATACTAGTAGTTTCTCAATAATTCCATGTTAATTCCAGGCAATCCCACAGACGTCCTCACCAAATTAAACCAAGCTGTATTGATAGGAGTTTCTGACGTTAAAATAACTGTTTGAACGTGTCTACCATTGATATGTACATGCAAACTCCACAAGGTGTCAAAAAGAGCTCTTCGATTTGCTCTCCACTTTCATAATGTGAAAACAGTAAAACTCAAGGCCCAAAAGTAAGATGACTGAACAGAGGAGGTATCAGCTGCTTCAGGAAACAATGCACAATCCTGCAATAACTGGAAAATGTTAAGAAAGCAGGATCTAGTGAAAGATGTCCCTGTGCGTGGGCAAGGGGTTGGACTAGATGATCCTTCAAGGTCTCTTCCAACCCATGATTCTGTGAAAACTTTACTAAACCATGACTTATAGAAAAAACCAAACCAATATTCCTCTCACCTTCCAAATCATCAAATAAAATTTAATAAAATATGCTGCAGCAAAAAGGGTAGAAAAGTCTTGTTACCCCTGATTACATTTTTCTAACTTGGCCTACATGCTTTTTAAGGCAGAACTTCCCAAATCCATGCACAGAGGAACTGATCATCTAATGACCCTTCACCAGGATTAAATCGCCACTATGTTCTTCCATATGCCAATTGAAGCCTTAAGTAATTCCAGTCTTTTCTGAGTAATTACTTCTTTCCATATGACAGAATTTACCTTCAGATGCAAAGTGAACAGCTCAGTAACAGAATAAAATCCAAAAAACAACTGAAAGGTCATATGCAAGGCAAATAAAGCATTTTCCCAAGCTTATCCTACTCAGTAATCACCAGGGTATGCTGCAATTCACTTTTCTCTTACTTAAGCATAATTAGTATGTGAAGGAATAATCTTGGGCATGATAATGCAGCCAACATTTACTGTTGGGAGGTCTTGCTATTCTAGTTCTTTAATAGTTCTACATTAATTAACAGATTTAAGTTTTAACAGTATTGAGCATGTACAATTCAGAAACCTAAAAGTAGCTATTGTCCACAAATGAGTATGTAAATACTTAACAACAGGTTTTACTTTCAATCTGATTTCTCTACATGAAGGTAAACAAATACCAAAATGGTTTTAATGTTATCTACTACTGAATACATGCAAACCTTTCTTCATCATACAAGCAATGCTCCTCAAGACATATTGTCTTATGTGCTGCATCCTATGTGCATATTCTAATGGTTTTATACATTTTCCCTTGCTATTTTAAAGGCACAGTGTGAAAGCGTTCCACTGTAACAACAGGATGGTAACAGGCCAAAAACAGCTTCACCCTAAATACTTACAAAACAATAATCACAAAATTGTGCAAAATGCAACAAGAAGAACTTTAAGCATGTCAATATCGATCAGAAAGGCAAAGGGGTATAACAAATTGTATTTTACAATGGAAAATAATGAAAGATACTTTATATTAAGTGACCAAAATAAAAATCCATTACGATTTAAAAAATACTAAAGAGTGCACAGGTGGCTTAAGTTTTCCTCACTTTTTAGGATAAGAATGAAAACAAATCTGAAAGAAAATCACTGTATGCATGAAGAAATGTGCTGAAAATAGCAAGAGCCACTGAAATTCACTCAAAGTATTTAAGGAGACTGTCTTAATCAATTTACTTTGAGAATTCAGGAGAACAGGAGAGGTCACAGCAGGACTCAAAAAGGCAAATCAAAGCACTTCCATTTAAAGGCAGAGGGCTTTCCAAACTACAGAGCAAAATACTTGCGGACTGAGAGTTAGAACATGACATTAATCATTTTGTAAACACAAAGAAGATTAACATGTGAGATTAAGGATTTTTGTATTCTTCTCAAAAATAAAACAATGTCATGTAACTGATTCCTGGGAGAATATACAATGTAATCAATAAAGCAAAGCATTTAATGTAGGAAGAAAACACCAGACTCACCATTCTCATTGGCAAAGTAAAAAAAAATACAGTATAGGAAATCATGGAGAAAATATCCAAAAGGTAATTATCAGGAGATTGGTAATCACCAGGACTTGGAAAAGTATGTCAAAAAGAAATTCCCTTGGGTTTGTCCTGTTCCATTTCTACAGAGTATTTTCATTATCACAGTAAAGCAACATAATAAGAAACAGATCTATCGAGAACTAATAAATAAATAAATTCAGCAACTAATACCCAGCTCGGAGTTCCAAGCACATACATGCTTCTCCCTGCCTTCCCCCCCCATTTAAAATAACCTCAAAAATAAGGGAAAAAAACCTGAATACAACACAATCAGATGCAACTCCAAGGCCAAGTATAAAAAGAAGGGGAAAATCCCCACTAATATATGCTTTTGAAATAAGTTGAATGCACAGAACAGGAAAGATGGAATGAGTAAACAAGAAGATACAACAATGCGGGGTTACAGTAGACTAGATGTCCAATCTAGGATGCGTAAACAGGAGGTGCATTGTGTAAGAACTTACAGAGATCTGTTTTGTAAATAAAGATCAGAAATCTTTTGCTGATTCTGTTACAGCCTAAGACAGAATATTGTGTCCAGTTTTGTGAATCCATGTACAGAGGACTGCAAAAGACAATCTGGAAAAGAACGGAAGTTAACGAGCAGGAAAATGACAGGCAATTTGTGCTAGGGAAGGCTGTCAAGACCAGAGAATTTAGTCTTAAAAAAGGTTAGCCTAAGGTGACAGGACAACTTCTTTCAGATCATAAAAAGCTATTATGAGCGATGATGATGGATGCTTCCTCACATCCCCAGAAACAGCATAAAAAATTAGTAGAGTTAGGCAACAGGTTACAGATTAGGGAAAAAAAATTCTAAATAGCAGTAGTGAAGAACTGACATAATATAGCTACCCCAGGAAGCTAAGAAATCACCTTCACAAGAGATTCACAAATTAGAGAAATATTTATTACTGCAGATCCAGTTGTGGATCCTACCTCTGGGAAGAGGACTTTACTAGTGATCTCTAAAATTCCTTCCAAGCCAACCTGGAATCTCTTCACAAACTGCTGGAAGAAACACATATAAGCAGTAAATCAAGCTGACGAAAGAGGACTGAGCAGTAAGCCAGCAGCTGTGAATATACAACTTAATGTCTAAAACATTACTCTCTTCAAAAAAAACCCCCAAAAACTTAACTATTATAAAAATGCACATTTTCTCCTCTAAATCAGTTGTTGCTATTTTCTCTCTAAGCCTTAATAAAACTGGCCTTGGATGTTTTGCTGCTTATCACTGTAGCCATGGAAAATTCAGTAGTTCAGCATAATCTGCTTTCACCTGAAGTCACTGTACAGCCTCTTTAGCTACTTTTGATTTTGGAATTCGTATTGCTTTCAAAACATTAATATGCACCAAAGCCCAGAACTGCAAACCTGTTAAAATGACACTAGAGATAATTTCCTATTCATTGGAATCCTCCAAGGCCTTTATTAGCAAGCTTTGCTCCTTAAAAAGAGAGCAAGAGAGAGCTGGTAATTTGACTGTCACTTTTCCGCAGCCATTTATGCACCAGTTCAGATGGAGATCTCCCAAGCAATCAAGTAGAACAGTACAAGTACTAGAATTGCAAAAAGACAATCTACCAATGCATAAAAAAATAAACCCATGCCTGGAATTGTTTCTCTGACACCCTGAAAAAATGGAACTACCTATTGTTTCATGGAATTTCAAATGCAACACACAGCTTTTTATTCACTCTCCTTTTCCCAAACAGGGCTTTCAAAGTCTACAGCTGCAGGAGTCAGAGGTAACACCAGGAATAGAGATAAAAGGTTAGGGAGCTCATCTGTGCGTGAGGAAGGAGACAGATGCACAGTTTATTCTTAAAAAACATGTTTTGACTACAAGGCCATCCCTGTTCCCTATTAACCAAGAATCACATTTCTCCATCATGAAAATTATTCTATTTATCTTTTTGTACCCTCAAACAGTTCAGTCTGTGAAGCCAGAATCAGCAACTAGCCATTGCACATTACACCATCAGAATCACCCTTCAATTCAAGTGTGACTATATATTTCTTATATATTCCCTTCATATAATGCAAATGGTTGCATGATATATTTTTACTAGTCTATTCAGCAGTCGCCGTTAAATAAAAAGCAAGTACACAATCTAATAACTAAAAAGGATACTTATTAGAGTAAGTAAAAAAATTATAATTATCTCTAATACAGTTGCTGGAACTGCAAACAACAAGGCTGGAAAGGCAAATCACAATAGCATCTAGCATTCTCCTCCCCTAAAAGCATGATTACTACAAGTTACAAAAGGACTTGTTTTTTTGTAATCACTGATTCAGAACAAATGATTAAAAAATTTCCCTGTACTAAAAATACCATCAACTGTTGAAAATCACTCTTTAAAACACTTCAAACAATAAATAATAGCCTGCCTGTTATCTCCCACCTAACTTCCAATTTGATGTCAGCAGCATATTCTAATCAGTTGCATCACATATTTCTTAAAATGTACTTCACCATAATTCCATGAGCCCAGATTTCCAGTTACAGTGATGAATAAAACTGAGATACTCAAAATCACATCTAACTTTGGAGTACAGAATTTGGATGCAGTAGGGAAAAACAGAGAATACTTACTGCCACAGATGGGTTCTTTCAATTTTTTTTTAAGGCCAAGATACCAGACAAATCCATCAGCAATCAGGATGCTGATCCATACACTAGCAGAAAAAGGCACCACTTCTGCTCCAGGGGAGAAACAATTCAAAGCGAATAGAAGTAGTCAAACCAGGGCAAATGCTTGCCATTTAGTGGCTGTTTGCATATTCACACATGGACATGTTTTGTGGACAATTTTTGGAAAAGTCTATAGCTGTAAAAATGACTGCTGGAAGAAAGGGAGCCTCAGGGTATAAGACAGTAAGGAAGATTAAATGGACATGGAAAAATCCCAAAAGAGGTGAAAATTAGTTTTAAATATTGACGAGTCAAAAGACCTTGTTCAAACTTAAACTAATGATGGTCGATAGCTAAGTAATACAGACAAAACAATTATTTTAAGATTATGTCTGTATGAGTAGCTACCTAATGACACTGGAGGAAAATGAATGAAATTTAAACAAAATAAATATGTATATCCATTTCTACCAAACATCAATAACTACAGTAAATATGGCAAAAGAGTATATAAACATCAGGAAAACCGGATTTTTATTTTTGCAATAATACATAAATTATTAGTAATGAGATTATTTTTTAATTAAAAAGAAAATGCTAAACAGCCCTAAAAATGGCTTTCTCATAGAAATGGATTTAACAATCAAGGAGATAATTTATAATCATTTTAATTCCTTTAATAATAAGTATATACTATTTTCTTGAAATGTAAGTGCCTTACTTGTAAGTCTAACTGACGTTCTGGAAAGTAGTTTTATCTGTTCACCTTCTTAGTTAACACAGATTATACTACTGATATAAAAGCACAAACAACTTGAAAAAAAAATTTATGGAATATGTTTGAGTAGGTGTTTTTTTAGTTTGGGGGGGGGGTTCATACATAATATTAGATTCATTTGGAGTTCGCATTGCAATACCCTGTTCCACAGTCCAAGATGCATCCTAGAAGTAAACTTCACTGATGACCCAAACTGCAATCAAATACACTATTAAGTCTGTCTCTCAAACACATAATACATTTTCCCATAAAATAAGCCAACATGTAAATATGCTAAAATACACAAATTTTTAAAATGTTTAAATATAAAAAAAATAACAGAAATAACACTTCACTTCCAGTTCCTCAGTCAGGACTACTAATGCAACATTCTAGGTTTTAAAGCAGAGCAGGAATTTTTCTGGATGATTTCTGCTGAAACTCAATACATGTTCTTCCAGGGACTGACTAGTGTAATAATTCTATCATTTGTAAAATCCACAAGGATGAGGTATTATCAAAGAATTGAAGTTTTCTCACCAACTTCCATAACAAAAATGTATTTAAGAGGTCACTGGCCTCAGCCTCTAGGACTGGAATGGAATATGCTGTCTCTCCTGACAAGCCCAACTAGAAGTGTTTGATCTTCTATGTTTTCCTCTGGAACAAAATGAGTAGGACTGTCATCTGAAGTAATTTGAAGAAACTTCCTATTCTTGAAATACCTTCCAAAAAAAAGAGAACAAACAAAACAAACAAAAACCCAACCATAAAAAACACAAAACAAAACCCACAAAACCAACCAAAAAACAACAGGGAGAAAAGCTAACCCTACCCCACCTATCCAATCACATAAGGGGCTGCTCTCTATAAAAAGACTGGATTCACACTCAGGACAGACATAAAGCAGCTGCTTTGCTCTGGGGTTGAACCTCAATGACCTCCTGAGATCTTCAAAGCTGAATTATTCTGTGATGCTACAACTACTTTTCACCAGAGCATATGGCAGGTCAGCAGCATTAAAATCAGTTTTTCTATGAAGAAATCCAAAATCTTCTGCTCTTGCAAAAATAAAAACAGTCCTTAAATTGTAAAAAGGTATGAAGAAAAGGAGTAGAAAAGAAGTGCTGACAGGAACTTGCTATCTGCAGATTTTGAGAGACTTACTTCAGCATGTCTGACAAAGTGAATGCCTATTGCAATCTGCTGCTGTAATTACTCATTTTTCAAGTCTCTAAGCAACAAGTTTGCTCTGGGCACAGATGTATATTAATTAGCTATTTTTCCTGTAAGACCCGTTAGGACCTTCACATTGCACACAACAGCTCACCCAAGCTGTGGATAGACTTTATCAAGATACTTGGACTTCTTTCACTGAAGAGGAGGTGACACAAAGGACGATAGAAGAGAGCAGAAAATTTCTTCTGAAGGATTTTTTTCAACTACTTCATCAATAAATGAATTAGCTATGGAAAAACTTTGCTTTGTTTAGTCACTAAAACCCACTTAATCTAAGGTTTAAAAGACATCAAGGTAAGTGCAGAACCTTGTTTTAGAAGCTGAGGAGAATTCATTACAAATTTAAATCTTCTATCACAGTTGACCACAAAATGGGGGAAGTAACAGCTCTTGATTCCTGATCTGTTTATCTAGCCATAAATTCCACTCAGTGGGTGTCGTTATATCCTCTGCTTTATGAATCAGTTTGCAGAAGCTTTTAATGCTAATTGCAAGTTATATCAGAAGGAACTGTATTTAAAAATAAACATTACATAATATTAGACGCTCAAGAAAAAACTCCAACTATTGCAGCTTGAACAGACAATCACAAGCATGAAATACTTCTTACGTTTGTACACAGCACCTCAGTTTTGCTTCAGCTAGGAAGAAAACATCACCTTATCAGTGTCTGTGAGATATTCCAATGTCATGTAAGACCATAATAAAATAAACATATTATGTCACTTCAGATAGTATAGAACATCGTGCACCACACATAAAAGAGCATGACTTAGAGCATGACACAGAATGACTGTGATTACACCCATTTCTCTTAAACTGGGAAGCATTTAGTATTTCTGTCCCTAGAAAATCAGAATATACACACATACACACACACATTGACAGGTTTAGGTCCTGGCATTGAAAGGATATGAAGAACAAGAACGAAGGCTTCTCTGAAAAAATCAACCACAAAAGAAAGTAAATGTGGGCCCACTTTCTCAGGAAAAAACATCCTAGGCTCCATCTGAGAGGGTGAAGAAGCCAGTTAAAATCATTACCAGGCTGCTCTCTACCTCCTCTGAGAGGGCCCATCTTCAACAAGGAGAATGTGCAGAACAACAGGCCAGAATTTCAGTTAAGTTCAGGCCCCTGGACACCATTTCCAAACAAACAGAAAATAAGATAACTGAATAAACTGATAACAAGCAAATTGTGCCTAATCAATCTGTCTTCTCTAATGAGGTGACTGTTTCGGTGCCCAAGGAGTGAGCAGTATGTTGTTTATCTCAACTTCAGGCAGGTATTCAACATGGATTCCTACAGTAATCACACTGACCGACTGGGTGCATGAACAATCAGTTGGGTGGAAAGTGGCTGGACCACCAAAGTATCATTGTGATCAGTAGAATCAAGTCCAGCTTGGCAGCTGGTGGTCACTGGAATTCCCCAGGACCTGATAATGGGACCAATACTGTTTGTTTTTACTGAAGACCCAAAAGCTAGGACACAGTTACCTCCAGCAACTTCACAGGTAACACAACTGGGGCAGTGGCTGATACGCTGGAGGGCAGAGCTGCTATTCAGAAGGACCTAGAAGGGCTGGGAAAATGGGCTGAGAGGAGCCTCATGCAGTTCAAGGACACACATAAACTCCCACGTGTGACATGGAATACTACTGCACACCAGGAGAGGCTGCCACTTGCTGACTAGACAGTGGTTTTGAGCAAAAGGATCCGAGGGTCCTGGGGAACAAAAGCTGGCTGTGAGTCAGCAGTAGGCCCTGTGGCAGAGGGGTCTGACAAGAGGCAATGACACGGGTTGCCATTTGGGAAATTTAAATTGACTATATGGAAACATTTGCTCCACCATGGTCAGACACTGGAACAGGTTGTCCAGAGAGGATGTGGCATCTCCATGTTAGGATATTTTCAAAACTAAATTCTTAAACATCATCTAATTGAACCTGCTTATGAGTACGTCACTGGTTTGGACCAGAAGACCTCTACAGGCCCCTTGCATCCTAAATTATCCTATGATGGGTATTTGTATTCAATTCTGAAAACAGCTTCAACCAGATCTCAATTACTGACAGAGTGCCACGTACATCTCCAGAAATACCACAAATTATTTGGCTAGACATTGCTGTTAGAAAAGCTGACAGGATATTTTGCAAAACAATATTTCATCATGAATTGTATTATTACAGTGTCATTGATCATGGACTGGGGCCTGTCTGTGGAAGATCATGACTCTGTTTTGTTTTGTGTTGCAGTCAAATCTAAGATAAGAAATGCCTTATGGATAAGCACAAATTGAAAGAAGCAGAGACAACATCAGACAGTATCATAGGCAATCAAGTGGAATCTGGTCTCCTACGTATGTGGTGACTCAGACTCCCTGGCTAGTTGGACCTCCATTAATAGGAAGATGGAAGGCAAATACAAGAGACTCAGAACAGAAGGGAGGGGTTTTTTTTCACATCACAGAACTTATTGCCACGGGATGTTTCTGCTGCCAAGAAGTTTACATTGGGCTGAAGGCTATTTGATCCAAGGGAGATAAAGCTGTCAAGAGCTATGAGACAGAAAACCACCACATCCACCTCGGAGACTCCCTGAGCTGCTCCATCTTCACAGGCTGGGAAAGTGGAACTGAACAAGCAGAGTCCTTTTGCACTGTGTTCCAGGCACTTCTGAGCTGTTGACTATCACTGGGAACAGAGCAGTTAGACTAGACAAACTCCTGATTCAATCTAGTGATACACTTTCAAGTTATTACTTTGGGAAACAGTCTTTTCATCCCTCCACAAGCTGCTTTAATCTTTACAAAAAATTACAAGGGAATAAGACAAGTTTCTTTCAGCCTCAGTATTACATGCTCTGGACAAAAGACGACATCAAGTGCCAAACTCAAAAATATACAAGGAAAAAGAGAAAAGCTTCAATAACAGAGACTAAGAGAAGCCATTCTGAAACCAGAAGTACATTGTATTTTGCCTGTCGTCCTCCCAACCTGCCAGAGAAGACTTGAAATTTGTGGCTGGAGGAGTAATTTGTTCACAAGGTGGTGGTCAGTCAAAGGCTGGACTTGAGTGATCTTGGAGGTCTTTTCCAACCTAAATGATTCCGTGAAATGTGAGAAAACAGATGCTGGATTCAAATGCCATCTCTGGCAACAGCCAAATCAAATGCTACTGCTACTAAACAGGCTATGAGCTTGCAAAAAACACTTGAAAGTACTTAGTATCAGTCCTAAATGCAATAAAACAATTTTTCTAATCTTCACGATACACAACAAGAAAACTATTTACCACTTAGTGGCATTTTAAAGTCATACTGTATCTATTTTAAGCTAACTTTTATGTCTCAGGAGTGGCATTGCAACTACATACACACCCATATTGCTAGGGGGAAAAAGTTTCAAAATTTAGAGGATAAAATAGAACAAAGGTTGACTGCCCAACCTTACTTTGCTTCTCTTCCACAATGATAATCCACCATGGAACAGGTGACTGTGAAATACTCCTTTGTGTCCTCTTTTCTGAATGCAACTTCATGCTCAGTGAAAACAAACCCAATAGAACTAAGTGTATAAAATTTCTCTTTGGTAGTTTATAAACTACTTTCAGGTACATTCTTTGTTCTAAGAACTTGATTTTCATTACTGCACAGACACTGCAAAACCCACTGACACTGCAATTTCTGAAATACCATGACTGATTATCAATTTTACAGCTGGTTAAACCTCATTCTCGTTAAAAAAGGCCATTTGTTGTGGTAATACTCTGGATGATAACTCTGAAATAAAGTGGGACACTTGGTCTGGCATTTGCATAATGAGTTCCCAGTACATTCTTCTTCCCAATGTTCCAGCTGTAGGTGCAAATCAAACAACTGGGTGTGCTTATGTATACAAGATATTTGTTTGCATATCTGAAAAGGAATCACATCAAATTGGCAAAGGAAACTGTAGTCTTTTTAGAAGAGACTTGAAATTATAATGAATTTCCTTAGTCTTTTACTACTGAGTGAAAACAATTTCAAGTTGCAGGCAATATTTTAAATATAAGATTTCTCTTTAAGAGAACTCCAGTGTCTTTTGTGAATTGTTCTGAAATTAGAGCAAGTATACTTTGCTTCACAGTAAAGATGATGTTCCTGAGCTATGGTAAACTCACTCTTCTGTTCATTGTGGACGAATGAAGTAAGATTACAGTTTTTGCTCTACATATGCACATATGTCCTTTTAGCCATAAGTAGTGTGATTTTCAGATAGACATACAAGTTTCCAAGTACTCAAGAAAAAATCCTATCCAAATCCACCACATTTTGAAGTCAATACGCACCTTCACTGTCTTTTACTCTTTGAGAGAGTTCCTGGCTTCCTGTACACATATCAGGAAGATGAAGGCACACAGGTGAGAGATAAGAAGATTCCTCTTTTAATTTTAATCACTTATAGATGCAATGACCCACCACAGAGCTTACCTTCTAATACTGATTTCTAAGTTTCAGTATCACCCCTGTACCACACGCTATGCAATTCTATATTTAATCCATCTCTTCACTAAGAATGCCATCACTCTCAGTGGAAATACTTTAGTTAGATACCAAAATAGAACTCCTAGAAGCAGTAATCCTTTATGCTGACTCATTTATCTGAAAATATAATTTCAGTTCTTCGAAAGCATATACCTAACTTCATTATGTTCTCAAATCACCCATGTTTAAGTGCACTTTTCAGAAACTGAATTACAGTTCTAGTTTTCACCACAATAAGAACTATTTGTGAAAATTCATTAATGTGCACCTGATCCTGCTACTTTGTCTGATCCCACAGTGACTTTAAAACATCTGAATGGAACACCTGTTTGAAAAGTTCATATGACTGTATTTTCTTAATAGCAGCAATGCAAAACTTCTACAAAGGACAGGGGAAGAAGTGTCAAGGAGGCTGAGAAATACTGTGGTCACCATATTTAAGAACCGAAACATTAATCATCAAATATTAATGAAAGTTTGACATGAAAACAAGATCACATTTGTTCATGCAAACTACTTGGAAGAATGAAAATCCACAGACAGGTTTCTACAATAAATCATGATAATGAAAATCCAGGTTAATAGTAAAATGACCAGAAAAAAACGGGCCAGAGTTTTAGCAGACATAATGCAGACAAGAAAGGCAATCAACAGTTAAAAAGATGAAAGGATAGAAAAGGATTACACAGGGAAATGCCAAAGATCATTCCAAAGACATTTTGAAAGGAATTCTAAATGGTACCACTTAGACTTGGGCAAAAGGAAAGAAGGAGCACATAAAATTATTATGGCTTTTTCAATCTGAATGGTTTCATTCCAATTAAAAACCAATGTTTCTGCATTAACTTTAATTCCCACTAGCTGCTAAACTATGGAACAAATTAGGTATCAAAATTTTTTTAAAAGACAGTAAATGAGTTAAATGGAAAATTAACTTCCTAGCTACACCACTGATCCATAATGTTGGAGAAACTGAAGCCATTTATTTCAAAAGTGGTCTTTCCTGTAAAATCCTAAAATACTACTAAAACAAGTGACTGCAAGAACTCTAGAACTAGTGTTAGAACTCTAGAACTAGTTCTAAAATTATTTACAGTCTTTGTTCATAAATTTCTTTAGTAAAAAAATAGTTCACAAAGCATCACAAATTGAATCAGATTTGATGACCTCTTATCTGAGTCCTTCCCAATATCAACAAGTGAAATATACATATGCCTTGAAGTTGCTTGTTGAACCAGTAAGAGAGATGATTTTCTAGTCATTCACCAGTACTTGCACATCAACACAGAGCAGGATTCATTGTTTGTTAACAATTTCCAGAATTCCCCACATAACATCCATGGGAATAATGTGGGGGAAAATAAACTCAAAATGGAAGTTTATTGTTTTTTTAATGTTAGGTTAGTGGTCAGACTCAATGATCTTAAGGGTCCTTTCCAGGCTTAATGATTCTATCATAAGCAATTCAGTAGGCTTACAAAGCAAGAGTGGGGATGCAGCACCTCTGACAGCACAGACAAATGGGAAGCCTTTCAGGTAGACAGCACAGGCTGCCTAGGGTACGGGTCAACCAACCACCACCACAAGAAAAATGGGGACAGGCTGGGAAAAAAACAAACAAAACAACCAACTTTAAGAGTACCACCTTCTACCAAGAAGACAGCCTTGACACTTCGGAATCACAAGTGCCCTGAGCTCCCTGAGAAAGGTACTTTACAACAATACAATGAAGTCTTGCCCAGTGCAGATACCCAAAGCATGGGCTGAGCCCCCATGAAGACTGCAGAGCTGTATTTTATGGTTATGGCTGTTTCTGAGCAACACCAGCAGTGAAGATCATGCCCAGAGTCCAGCTCAGCCTTATCCCTGCACTGCAAATCAAAAGGTGGATGATCTCAACAGTTGTTCCTTGCACTTCCCATTGTAACTTGAAACGCAGATTTCTAGGTGGAGACTTCTGGAGCAACCACACCAGATTACTGATGCAATTCCTTTCTCCTCCCTCTTATGAATTTTCACTCTACCAATGTCACAGAACATTATCTCATCCGTTCTGCAAACCCAACACTCAGCCAAGCAACTAAACTTCCTTTGCTGAGAAACAGGATCAGTTTAACAAAAATGCTGCATCCCCACCCCTTTATTAGCCACCCTGTGCCCAGCAGCAGGGCTGTGCAGCCCACGGTGCACTGCTGAGAGCAGACGGCAGGATGGTGGCCAGGGCAGGAGGCAGCCCCTCTGGCCCCGTCCTCCACACCTACAGCTGTCGAGGGCGGGGGCTCTACGTTCCTTTATGCATTCAGGAATAAGAACCAGAATTCCCCGCCTGTGCCAGGAAGCTTTCAGAGCTGCTTCCCCACCAGTATTTGCCAGCTCTTCCCTACTACCTTATGGCAATCTCTCCGTCTGAAAACCAGAAAGGGGAAGGAAAAAAACACATCCTCAAGACAATCTCCCAGACAAGCACTTTCAAAACTAGGAGACGGTCCTTCAACAACACATGAATGCCAATGCTGCCCTCAGAGCAGCAGCCTTACCCTTATCTCTGACAGGGAACTCTATTCTAGATGAACAAATGTTATCCTTTTTTACCAAAATGTAGTTTACCATAAATCAAGGTGGTTGTTTTCTAGGACATGCTGTTTTGCAAATCAATTTTACATTTACAGTTGTGATATTCAATTAACAAGAATGCTAAAGAAAATATTAACTCACTCCCTTTATCACAGAGATTTTAAATAAGAAAGCTCTTACTAGCACAATTTTAGATTTTCTGTATTTAAAAAAAGTACTAGGAAAAAGGTCTACTGTAGGAAAATTTGCAATAAGTAAGTAGAAATCACACTGAACTGACATTCCCACAAGTCCCCTAAGTTGTGAAGCCACCTATAAATTTGCAATCCGATCCTATTCTGTAATATGTGGAAACCTGCAACCATGCTTTGCTATATATTGATTTCAGCCCCTTCAGTTACTTCAATTATGATTCTATGTGCATTTTTCTTGTATAAAATGTTTAGGATATTATAATCATATTTTGCTTCATTTTAAAAATCTTCCACTCACCACAGGAAGCAGCTGAACAAAAGCAGAACGCCTATGAACAGCTGCTCAAATAGTATCTTCTGGTAAATACATGATTAGATGGGAAATAATTTTATTTCCTGATCTGCCTCAAATTTAAGAAGGTGCTACATAACACACAGCCATCTGCATGAGCTACCATGTGAATGCTCCTGCAAAA
>JAWWMP010000116.1:101391618-101413461 GCA_035047865.1 Dendrocincla tyrannina
TGTGAATGCTCCTGCAAAAAGCAGGAATTTTTAAGACTATTACAATGACTTCCAATTTATCCAAACTATGCATATGTCAGACTTAAAACTCCAAGTGTGCTATCATACATTTGTTGAGCTCTGACACAACAGAAAAAAGTGAAGCCACCCTCAATGTAGCTGTGACAACATAAATCATGACGCTCCATGAAAACTCACTTTCTGACTGACTGCATAATCACAGCACACTGTAATTACCTGCATTCTTCCAACCAGCCATGATCTTAGTAAACCAACTCCCTCCTTTTAGATTTTCTCACCAAGTCAAAATCGAGGAAGCATTCAGAGACCTTCACCAACCCCGCCAAAAGCCCTGTGACACAGCCATGTCCCAGCTGCACAGCCTTCCTGCTGACACATCATGTCCCACTAAAAGATCTAGGTCCTTCCCCGGACAGGAATGGATTGAATGTGCATTTCAAAGCATGACAGAGGAACGAAGATCAATGGAAAGTTATGCTGTGATTTTTAGGGCAGCTCAGAGGAACATGAAGTACTGTCCCTATCAATGCAGAGGGAACCTATTCTGCGCAGCAGTCAGGAAAATGAGGTAAGTGCTTTCACAACTTCCACCCGCAAACCAAGTTCCACCAGCTCTTTATGCTACAGAAACAAGGAGGAAAAGCTGAAAGTTTCTTAAAACTTTGTACTGCAGTAATGTAGTTTAGTCAAGATTCACTTTATTTCTACTGAAGTCAGTACAACTGTCTTACTTTAATTATTAAGGCTTTTTAAAAAGTGGTGTTTTAATGGAGCCATTAATATAACATCAGAAGTAGATTATTTTTTTTAATAAAGCCATGTTCCTGTGTTCCTCTCATCTCCTGCTTTTTACTTCTTTGGGTTCCTTTCCTTGCTATAGCCCCATCTCAGCTTGATTCCCAGACAAAATTACATTGTACCAGAACTGATCTTGCATTATTTCCATAATTTGTCATTAACTGTTCTCAATATGAAATGTTTGACCACAGTCGTACCTCTCCTTCAGAGCTGAAGTATCTTACTCAGCCAGTACAGCTGCAGCTCTTTAAACTTAGCTCACTTACACAATCCATGTTGTCGTTTTGTCATACCACCAATCTTTCTCTTCATTACATGTGAAGAGATCTGCTGTATTAACAATGCACGCTGCTCTTCTCAGCAGATCACACAGTGAAAGATATTTTCAAACCTTCAGATTGAAAAGACCACAAACTGGTGATTATTGGGTTTTTTTTAAGTAAGCTTTTAAAGAGTATTTTTCAGAATTATTCTCTTTACATTACAACAGTCCAGCCATTCATTTTTTCCCTAGATGTACATACAGGCCTGTGGAGGACACCTTAAACTCAGTGCCTTCTTCAGATTGCTCTCTGAAGGTTTGTCGGTTTTCAGTTGTTTCAATGGCAAAAAACATAGTCCAGTCTACTTCACAGCTAAACAATTGCACACCACCAATTATACAAAAGCAGAGAAATTCCAAATAACTACTATCAACAAACATTTAGAAAGAGGTTCTGGAGGTCTGTTTTATGAAATAATACTATCTCATCATTTTCTGTGAAAGTATTACATTTACCACACAACTTCAGTTAAGCTGTAGCTTTATTATAAGCATTTACCTTCCATCTGCTTCACAGAGAATTTCTGAGTGAGCACAATTGCACAGTGGAATTCAGCAGAATGTAACTGAAAAAAGCTGTCAGTACATTAGCAAATGTTTGGTGGAAATGTTATTTAACAGAACTTCAAAAACTTGACTGGGGAGCAAAAGAGGATCTAGCCTGGCACCATTTCCTAGGGTGCCGCACACCACTGCATAAACCACTGGGGTTTCAGAACATCAACAGAGCACCTGGGTGGCCACATGAATACACCTTCGGATTATTTATTTTACGTCATTTCTTGGAATGCAGTTTATAGTTTAACACAAAAGTCTTTCCAATCTTTTAGCTCTGTGATGTCATTTCATCTCTTTAACGTGAAATGGCTTTTGGCCAATTAAGTCTCTCATTATAAAGGTTATGTAAATGAGAGCTTTAATACAAGTTCTCCCCTACTATTCATTCCTTCCATGACATTAACAATAATGCATCTACGAAACTTATAAATAAACCCTGTGCACTCTATGCCTCCTACATTGCCTACCTTCATGTCTCAACATCTCAAAAATATCTAGCTTATACAAAACAAAGTGTCACAGGTATTGCAAACATTAACTATACAGAACACATAAAAGTATTATATAATGCAAGGTTTAAAAAATAAGGGTAATAAATCTGAAACCCACGTCTAAACATATTGTAGTCAAAATCATTTAAACAGGATTCTCTTAGAGGTAAAATGAGAAAAAGCCTAATAGTTGTGACTCTTGGAACACAGCATGAAGTTATTTGCTACATTTTATTAGTTATTTGCTACATATTTTAACAAAGCCTGGAGGACTTCCACAAATAACAAGTGTGAAAATGTCGAAATTGTAAAATAACTTGGCCATTACTTTGTTTAAATTCTCTGAAGAAAAGCAATCAAAAGCAGCTCTTTGGGAGGGGTTCTGAAATGGAATTACTGAACAGCTGCTACTTTTCATTAGGAGTGACCAAAATTTTTTATATAAAACAATTATTATTATATGGAATCTTAATATACATGCTATATCAAGGACAAGTGTAAAAGAACCTTTTGAAACTTATTTCTTTCATTTTGCCCTAAACTGCAGAAGACTGCCATTACACCGTTGACACTACCAAGAAGTATTCAAATAAAACCTGCAGAGAAATTGGAAGTTCAAGCCTATGCTATCAATGATACCCACAGCAGTTAGGATGGATGTCTCAAGAACTTACTCCACCAAACTCTTCTCAAAACAAACTTCGAAAGCAGATTAACACTAATGCTTGCTTCCAAAGCTGTGTGTGTTACAGGCATCTAACAATGAGTAAATCAATTATAGCAAAGTAATTTTCAGGGCTGCAGATTAACCAGTCAAGCAGCATATGTTTGTTTGCATACAGCAAACAATTTAAGGTCTGAGGATGAAGATCCAGCATAGCCTAAACCAGTTTCCCCATCCCCTAAACAAAACTCCCCACCCCTCCTTTGACTCAGCAGCAATGCCTTCCTCACCCTGAGCAAGCCAGTTTAGGGAGCTAAACTGGACAGGTCTTATGGAGTTTTCATTTTTGGCCATTTAGCTACTTAAACCTGCTCTCTGCAGGGTCAGAAAAGTAAAATAATCAGGGAAACGGCACCAGAAAGAATATAGCAAGGCAGATAATTTCCATGCACAGGGAATTACTCCTGAGAAAACTTCATTTCATTCAAACCTGAAAAACTGAGAGAGGGGAAAAAACCCAAACAAACAAAAAAGTAAAGACCTTGTTTCCTTTACCCTACCAATACAACTTCATTTTAAAAGAGGTATTGAGTCTGCAGAACTCATTGTTTCAGATTGTTTCTGGGCATACTAATCAGTCTATTTTAAGAATAGAAAATACTTTCATAACTCTGTAAGAAAATATGTTAAGCCTACTATCAATAGCTATTAGTTTATCCATGGAAAATGTTTTCTATTTTGCTAAGTCATGGTTCACATCCAAGGGGACACATAGATGTCTCAAGAACAAAACACTCCCTACATATCTTAGAGTCATCCAGTAAGTTCATTCTTCATTTCCTGAGAAACACAAAACAGAAGGCCAAATGTCAAAATAGTGAATATATAATTAAATAAAAAACTCTTCAAACATGGATATAGTACCTTCTTTTACTTAGGAAATAGAGCTGGAAATTTAGAGATGGTGAAAAGGAGAAAGATAATTTGTAAGAAGATCATACTGACACAGTGCACAAGGGTCACCTTCAGCTGTAAACACAAAGAGCTTTATCATTAAGTACATATTTTGGGAAAAGATTAATCACTATTGTCCTCTACAGAGCAATAGCAACATCACTTCACCTCTTCTAATAGTTTTTCTTTCTCATTCTATTTAAGACATGGGTCATGATCTCGCTCATAAAAGTGTTTGGATTTATATTAAGTAGTTTGAAAGAATGTTTATCCTGAGTTTCATGTATCCGCACTGTCAACTTGAAAATCTCTTTCCTCCCTACCCTTGGAAAAAAAAACCCTCACCCTGCAAAAATCTGAACATTTTTATTCCTCAACTTCCTATCCCATACTGCAGATAAGCCTTACTTACTCACTTATCTTAAATCTTGCTGGAGGACTGCCATACAGTTTTAAGGACATAAAGATTTTTGGAGTTTAGTCCTTCCCTACAAAACACTGCAGGATTCTTTCACAGCCAGATGAGCTGTCTCAACACATTTGCCCTCAGTTCCCATCGTTGATTTAGATTTTGCAAATTGATCTCAGCATTCCTTGAGGAACACCGTGTTCCCCTTACAATGTCAAGGCACCTGTTGAATCTCTTACCTGAAGAGTGTGGTATATCATTACGTTCCTCTTGAGCAAAGAGGCTTTTCAAAACATGGATGAGTTTTATCATCTTTATCTGGAAGCCTAAGACTTTGAGGGGCTGCTCCAAAACACGGCAATGAAATTCCACAGAATTAAGGACCACAGGAAAGCTCACCATCTTTTTCAGCATGAGCTGCCTTTCCTAGTCAGATGCTGCATTTTCCCTACAAGATTTGTCTCCATGTATCATAGTTGAGGAAGCCAGCGTAATAACTTATGGAAAAGCAAATGTAATTGCCCAAACTCTGAAGACAGAGCTTGCAGGAGTTCTGAGGGCAGCCAGCCCCACAAATCAGAGACAGATTGCAGTTTTCTTCACTTATGTCAAACTCATGTTTAAAATGCATTTCATAACACTGAAGTGTGTTCATTCAACAACATTTGAAGTTTGCTGCAGAACGTTTTTCCTACAAACAGCAAAGAGGTTAGCAATTACCACAATCACTTATAAGAGGCTAGAAAATACTACAATTTATCCCAAAATTTTAAAGTATATTTATTCTTTCAAGGTGATTTGTGTTCATATGAAGAAAAAGGGTAGAAAAAGAAGATAGCTGGTTATTTTTTGACAGTTTGGGTTGAAATTGCTTTACAAAGGCTAGTCTAACAAAGGTAGTGCAAGGTGCACCAAGATGAGCAAACTAAATAGAAGTAATTTTTACTAAATGCTTGGCAAAATTAGATGAACAAGACAAAACATCTGTTAGCCAGATAAAAACCTGATAAAACTTACTGAAAAGTTCAGGAAAAAGAAAAGACAGGTAGTATTTCCTCACCAAGAATATTGAAAAATATTTCTAGTATCACATACTTATATTTTCCAAAGTGGATAAATAGCTCAGCAAATAAATAACCATAGCCAATAGGAAGAGTAACACATACAGATATACACGAGAAACACTGCATGCTCCTACCAGTGATCTCAAATAAAAGCTGACAGTACAATGGAAAATGTTCCATGCCTTTAACATACAACTCTTAGAAAAATACTGAAAAAGGTTCCATCAACCTGTTCACATTTAAAGATGTGATAAATCAGTAATTTTAATTCTGTGATTTTCATCACAGTGGTACAGTTGCAACTATTTCAGCTACATTCCAATTCAAGTTTCACCCGGATATTCTAGTAACAGAAAAAAACATCTGGAGTGTGAAAAAAAAGAAAATCAAATCATCACTGGGGCTGGGACATCTGCCCATTCCTCTTCCTATAATTATTTCTCCACACGCACTCACTCCAAAAACACAATGAAATACCTGAGAAAGAAGGGATGGAATTCCACAGAAATGAGTTGGACATATTACTGAACGCATTACTCAATTTCACATAAGGTAAACTGTTTGGCTTCAAAGCAGTAATGACTAAGCTCACAGAACTACACGCTAACAGAACACACATTCAAACGTTAAGATCTGAGATGAGGGGAACCCACTTAAACAGAGCATATTTTTATTAGAAAATAGACTTTGTTTCTTAGTCTGATCTGAAATGGCTCTATGTTGCTCTAAGATGAGAAGAGAGATTAGAATGAAGTGGGTACAACACGTTATCTTACATATCAAAGAGATGACAAAGAAAAACTACACAGTCCTGGCAACAACCACCAAATCCACTGTGGATTTCAGCCCTCTGGACTGAAACAACCCCTTGCCTAATTCTGGGCCCATAAGTAGTCTTGACTAAAATGTTTTAAGCTAAACATGCATGTAAGTGCTTGCAAAACTGCACTCTAATAATAGTTTTGAAAAACACTCCCCCTGTCCCAAAGTGTCTTTCAGAAGACTTTCAGGAATCTCTAGGATCCATTTCACTTTCATGATTTGTTAAATAGTAATTAAAAGAAATCCTAGTGTGGCTATCTAATCTCTTTGTCTTGGGGAAAGAAATTCAAACACCCAAAGAAAATTCCCACTATGACAGAGAAACTCACACCATCTTTTTTGTGAATGGATGATATTCACATTTTGACAACTATACAGTATAACAATAGAGATTTTGATTTGATTTTTCACATTAGTGTTGCCAAAGAAGGAATTTCTATGAAAATAACTGGCTAGTGCCATCCCCTGGGATCCATACTTCTCTGAAAGAAACTTTCCTATAGTGTGTCTGATCAGGAGATCCAGCACCTACAGAAATTGATACTGTCATGGTTCCTCCACTCTAATGGTGCAAAAGTGATTTTTGTACCACCCTCAATCTGTTTTGTTACCAAAACAAGGCTCTGAATTGCTTAACATAAGGCTATAAACAGAAAACAAATTGAACATAAAACTGCCCATTGTGACACTGCAAGTGCCTATTTCCCCCATAAATTGTATTTGATACAGTTTTGTAAGATTTTCAGGCAAAGAGTCAAGAATACCAATTCCAGTTACTGCAGTAAACTATTGGCCTGCTTCCTCATGTGAGCCTCATGAAGTTCAACAAGGCCGAGTGCAAGGTCCTGCACGTGGGTTGGCACAATCCCCAGCGTCAATACAGGCTGGGGGTTGAAGGAATTTTCTGTGGAACCTTCAGAATAGTTTTATCTATTACAAATATACCCACCTCACCATTACAACCTAGAAGTAAACCCTTTTTTCTTTAAATAATCTTGTCTCAATGTAATACTACTGATGTAGTTGATGCTGTCACCCTGATATAAGACTATGAAATCAGAAAACATTGCATAAGTGTAAGGTCAAATAAGTATTTCTGTAATTTAATCCAGGCAGGTATCAAAGCAGGCTGCAGTGATATCACTCTGCTTTGTGCCAGTGCAACAGAACATACATATTAGAGATGAAGCAACATAACATGGCACCAAGAACAACTTCTGAATAATCCCTGGCAGCTAACAACTCAAATTAGTCATTTTGGCATTTCACATGTTGATGGATTTCACTATTTTCAAAAGAAAATATGAGCCAGTATTTATCTTTAAAACTAGCTTGTTTACTGACAGAATCCTGCTTTTCCTAAAACAGAGGGGAAGAAACAACAGATTAAAGCAAAAGACTACAACGCAAAACCCCCGTTTTAGTTACCTAAATTCAAACACAGAGAAGCACTAATAGGAGTTGGCCTTTTACAAGTTTCTTGACAATAAAAACCCTTTCAAGCTGCTACAATTTTCTTCATACATAGCCTAGTAAGACAGTCTGCTATTACCCTGAATGTGATAGCGGAGTTTATTTCATTCTTTTATTCCAATTTTCTTTTCTCCCAAGTTTATATTAGCATATTCTAGCTAAATTGAAGTTCTCTGCAATCCAAAAGTAGCTACAGTATTTGCACAGCAGTACACAGAGATTTGTTCTTGTCCTCCCATTCTCTTCAAAGTTTCATTACCAACACCATGGTAGGACATGCAGATGATGGCTTGTATTCAAAAAAATTAGGCTGCACATTTTAATCAATAAACACACCATTCATTTGAAACTTAGTTCCCTGAAGAAAGGAGATATGCTGCGGATTTTTTAGTTTGTTTTGGACAGGTTCAGGATTGTGGGTTGTTTGGGTATTTTGTAATTGTGGTAGCTACCATTGTGATCTGCAAATCTGCCAGGACTAACTGAGAAAATGATTCAGGCTAGTTTTCATCCAGGTTAGTTACTCAAAGCAGTTCACAACACACCAGCGCAAACATTGTGCACCATCAAGGTGGTGCCCCATGAAAGCAGGTGGAGCTACTGCTTTAACTGATAATGAGACTGGGGAACCCTGTTAGCCATTTGTTTTTAAATGGATTTGTACAACTGAGGGAGAAAGATTAAAAAGTTTGCGATCACTCAGATTCAGTTTCCCATACTGCAAAACTTCTGTGTTCCTCAGATTTCTGAACATTTACTGTTCTAACATTAAAAGCTGCTTGGTATCTCAATCCAACAACATACAATTTTATAGGTTCATTTACAAATTCTTCCAAGATAAATATATTTTTGTTAGGTAGGTAAAAAATTGATCGATTACTACACTTAATGACTGAAGCCCTTAAATAAGTATGAAAATATATATACCTTTAAAAAAAAACCCAATCAAAATGCACTCTATTATAAAATAATCCAGAAAACCTTACTTCACATCAGGGTAACCCACTCTAGTTCATCTAGGGAAGTCAGTAATCTCTTTGGACTACAGCAAAGCTTTTGGTACTGTCTTTCACAGTATCCTTCTGGACAAAATGTCCAGCACACAGCTGGACACACACTGTGTGTTACATAATAGGTGAGCAATCAGCTCGCAGGTCAGGCAGAAAGAGTTACAGTGAATGGAGTGACATCAGGCTGGTGTCCAGTCAGTAGTGGGATTCTACAGGGCTCCATCCTCAGCCCTATGCACTTCAACATCTTCATTAACAACTTGGACACAGGACTCAAAGGAATATTAAGTTTGTGGATGACACTAAACTAGGAGGAGCTGTTGACCCCCTCAAGGGCAGACAAGCCCTGCAGAGGGACCTTGACAAATCAGATGACTGGGCAATCACCAACCACATGTAGTTTAACAAGGGCAAGTGCCAGATTCTGCACTTGAGATGGTGCAACCCCAGTTGCAGATACAGACTGGGGAATGAGATGCTGGAAAGCAGTGCCACAAAAAGGGACCTGGTCAATGGCAAGCTGAATATGAACCAACAGTGCCCTGGCAGCCAAGAGGGCCAACCATGTCCTGGGGAGCATCAGGCAAAGCATCACCAGCTGGTCGAGGGAGGGGATTGTCCTGCTCTGCTCTGCACTGGCGTGGCCTTACCTTGTATATTGTGTGCAGTTTGGGGTGTCACAATATAAAGACATTAAGCTCTTACATAGTGTCCAAATGGGGGCAATGAGGATGGTGAAGGGTCTGGAGGGGAAGCCATATGAGGAGTGGCTGAGGTCACTTGGTTTGTTCAGTCTGGAGACTGAGGGGAGACCTCAATGTGGTCTTCAATATCCTCAAGAGGGAAACTGGAGGGGCAGGCACTGATCTTTTCACTCTCATGACCAGTGACAGGACTCGAAGAAACAGCATGAAGCTGAGTAGGGGAGGTTTAGGTTGGATATCAGGAAAAACACTTTCCCCCAGTGGGTAGCTGGGCACTGGAACAGGCTCCCCAAGGGAAGTGATCACAGCACCAAGCCTGGCAGCACTCTCAAGAAGCATCTGGACAACACCATCAGGCACAAGGTGTGATTATTGGGGTGTCCTGTGCAGGGCCAGGAGTTGGACTCAATAATCTTGATGGGTGCCTTTCCACTCAGCATATTCTATGATTCAATTATCAAGACCATCATGTCTATTTGTCTTTTAAATGTGCTCCTCCTAAGGCAGAAAAGTGAAGCTGCCTCCATTAATAGTATTGCAGATATATACAACTGAGGATGCATGTCTGCCCTTGGCTGTGCCCAACTTTTTAAAAACAAAAGGGCCACCTTCTCTGTTGTATCTTCTTCCTTCACAATCTTATTGACTACCCATCTTGTAAGCTCATGTCTGCAAAATCTCATCTCTTTCTGCTTCCATAAATCGTTCTAAAACCAAATACGAAATACTACAGCATTTTAAAGCTTCCCTCATCCCCTGATTATTCATGGCTCTTAAGTGGATGGTGAGAGAACTTCTTTGAAAAGACAGAAAGACATTCTAAAGTCTTTGTCTATGGCTGATGGAGATCTTCACAAAGAAACTCACATCCTCAGGAACTCTGGTTTCAATCTGACAATGAAATACCTTATATGTTCAGAACGGTGGGACTATTTCAAAGACTTTTCAAGGTAAAGCTAATACAAGGAAAGGCCCCTGGGCACCGCAAAACTTGAAACAGGTATAAAAATTTTCTTCCAACTGATAATAGCTCTGCAAGATAGTGGTATTAACTTTATATACACGGGCAATAAAATGTTGCCTTAATCACCATGTATTTAATGGAAGACATGCATGTCCACCTTTACTGAGACAAATTACGATTTTATCAAAATTTGTTTACAAACTGATATTAAAAATATCAGCTGAGATTATGGTACCAAGAAGAAAAATCTTAAAATAGAAGAATAATTTCAGTTTATTTCGCTTGTGTTTATTTCATCATGATCACTTTCCTCTTTATGTGCAAATTTGTCTTTGTAATATAAACCATAAAAAAAAAAACCATGACAATGAAATAAAAGATTTGGTAATATATTCAGGGCTATGTGAATATCCCAAATTACTTGGGACAATAAAGCAAAATAGAAAATAGATTTCAAATTCATCATAGTTCTGTAAGTGGAAAATAGTTTTCCCACAGACAGTAACTTCTTATGTCCTAAATTTTCCATCTGCTTTGGCGACAAGCAATTTTGATACGGAAAGGCAAGAAAATAGTTGCAGATCAATTCCCACATGAACCATCTGAATGAGTTGCTTCCTCAAGGAGTCACATTTCCTATATTTGAAGAAAAAACCTGTACATCAATCACTAGGGTCAGAGAAGGTGTATGCACTTGGCTAAAGGTTGTGGGAAAGAAAAAAATTTAATAGATTCCTTGTAAGAGCATTTCTGCACACATCCTCTATGAATATACACAGGTGCAGAGCACACACCCATGACCTAACCAGAAACAGGGCAGCCACAGTAGCGTGGCACTATCCATCACCAAGCAGAGATCATTACTAGCTCTCTACTAAAGCACAATTTAAATCTGGGAATACAAAGTCCTTATACCAACAAAAAAAATAGCTTTACTGCATATCACTTAGGTAAGAGCATGACCCTGATGTTTCAGACCATTCCAGACAAACTTGTGTCCTTAATTTATTGGAGTTTCTTGCCATTCCTTACTACCCCACATAAAAAATCTGCATACAACTAGCTACACACACCTCACTGTCCAAGGGAGTTCAGACATATGAAAAAGGTGATTATTGAGTAGGGCTATGTACATTTACTCATTGACTAGCTGTTTCAGAAATAACATGAAATAATTCGAATTGCTTTATTTTAGATGAAATGATCTTCTATTTCTACTTTACTACCTCTTGCTCTGCTCCAAAAATGGTAGCACTGAATTTTACCACTACATTTCTTAGCCTATTCTGTCACTGTGTCTTACCTCACAATTAAGTCAAAACCAGCAGAATAACCAGCAATTCGTCCTTAAAATGAACCTTGACAGCACTCAGGCTAAATGATGGTTTCCAAGACCAACAGCAGCACCTGAGCCCCCGGTGCAAGGCCTCCACTCCCCAGGCTGTAACCACAGCAATGCTGCTGGACAACGACAGTCCGGGAACTTCCCACTAGGGACAGGGCAATACCGTGCCAGCTACAGCACCGCAGGACCCTAACACAGTCTGGGTTAAAAGCTATTAGATAAAAACTTAGAGACTACAGTGATATTTTACTTTCATGATTATTTGCATGTAATCAAACACAAGGAAGAAAAAATGTTATGCTCCTCTCACAATCCTGATGTGCTTTTCAGCATCAGTGACCCTATCACACTATGAATCACATTTGTTTCTCCCCCTCCTTCCATTTTACAGAACAACTAACCCAACACTGCTTAAGATTTTATACATGAGAAAATAAAACATGATGGCATTAAAAACAATACCAATTCCACAGTTCAGAAAATTACTCAGTGTGTAAACCCAAAAACAATTCCAATGTGCCAAGAAAACAGTCCAATCACACATCCTCTTCTGAAAGTTATGCTCTAGAAATTAAGCTTGTGATCAAAATATAACTAAAACGTTCTGCCTTGGAAACAAAATGTGCATAAGACTGTCTTCAATCATGCTTCCTGCATACTTCAAAAAGGCAAAACAGCCATTCCTCTCCCTCATCACATTCAGCATCCATTTGATGCAACACACTGACAAACAGAAATAATTTCAGTGTACATCTGCTTGGTTTTGATTTTAAAAAAATATACTTGGATTGCAAGTACACTGCAACTTTATGAATTCCCATCTAAGTCTTAAAGACACTGCGTATCTTTCCTCATAAATTTAGACAGTGTGGTTTCAAAACATGAATACCATACTACCAAGCATACTTTCAGCGATACAGCATAAGCAAAACAGTCCATCCTGTACAGAAAAATTAAAATTGACTCTCCAGTTGGGTCCAGTGTCATTTGATTTTCTGATTCAGTAAAGTTCTGCAGTAGAGCCATATAAATCTAGGAACTTTTTTCATAACGAACAATGTCATACCTCACAAAATTGGTTTTGAAGTTACATTTTTCATTTTAAATCTGTCAAATTTTGGCAAAGATGTTTTCACAGGTAGAGAGGGGACATTTGAGACTTCTGGCACTTGAGAAATACTGCAGGGCACATTTGGAAAAAAATACCAGTATTTCTTCTAAAAAAAATGAAGAGCACTGAAATAGTTTATTTTGACACTTAAATTGCCTTTCTTCAGAGGCAGCCAACCATTAAAATAGAAGAAGTGATTCATACCTCATGGTGCTACTGTTTCAGGCTTCTACACGCACGAACCATTCTTCATCACAGCATCCATATTTAGAGGTTTTCTTCATAAACCTAACTGAAATCCTTTTTAAAACAGAGAACTAGCTGGATATCTATGATTAAAAGAAATTACTGGCACAGTATTTTTTCAGGAGATGCAGCTTATATTAGTCTATTTTATATTTCTTGTATCTTCTAATCCAAGCTTAAAATATTTCTGACACAGAACAAACACTAAGTGCATAAAAACCAGTTCGTGCTGCGTTATTTGTTGCTACATTCAGGTTTTGCCATCAGGAGTTCTGCTGCTCCCCACCCTCACTGGCATTAATGCCACCATTTCCAGAGTCAAGACAAACCCTTCAGTTTCTGGTGTTGCCTTAAGGGAACATGGGAAGATGACGAGTGGTGAATAATAAAAATAAACTAAAAATAAAATAAAAAAGAAGCACATTTCAAATAGCTACAGTAATTTATTCACAGTAATACTGAATAGTGAACTTGAAAGCAATTTAAAAAAAGGGCTTTACAAAAGTTTACAAATGGTTTTTTTTCTGAAAATGCAGTTATCTTCAGCTTTCCTTATCAAATCTACAGCTCAGTTCAGGTGCTTGTAATACCAGCATGGATGCAACTCTTAAATTTAACAGAACTACTATTTTGTGCTCACAGAGAAAAAAATTAAACATAGAATAATGTTTAAATTAATAGCAGCAGCTGCAATACAATAACAAACTGTCAGTACCTCCTTGCCAGATGAGTAACACAAGTAGTTGTTCTCAATCACTTTTCATATAAAAGAACATAAAGAAAGGGCGGTGGTACTTTATAATCCAGGTTTATACATCCTAAAGAGGTCATTAAACTGAATAGGCCAAGAAATAAAACCTATGGCTTAATGCCTAAGTGGGCTGATTTTTACTGTTGGAGGAGGTCCCGAGATGTTCACTAATGGAGACAGATCAGTGTCTGCATACCCCTGACATTAGAAAGGTTTTCATTATTCACTAAACCAACAGCTTCCTACATGGTATTACTTCCTGCTCCTCTCCATTTTCCTGCAATATTAGAGGGAAACATTCTATTTCTAAGACAACAGACTTCATGGGTTTTCTATCACACAAGTTTAAAAATTCCACACAAAAATGCCTAGAATTCAGAAGTCAAGCATGGTTATAAAATTGTGTAAGAAGGGGTGGAAATAATATTAAGTCACCCCATAACATCTTGTATCTACTTATTGCAGTTTTTTCCCAATGACTTCAGCTGCACATATTAGAAGTCTATCACAACATACCTATCCCGATATAGCAGATGGGGCTAAAAGTCACTTACAAATAAAAACCTGTATCCTAAAAATGCCACAAACAACAAGGCCTGTCTCCCTCCTCATCTTGCACTTAACATAATCAGCACTAAACTGAAAACGGAGACTAGAACAAACCAGTTTCAGAAACCACAGGGAAAACCAGTTTAAAACTAGTTTCCGTATGAAATAGAACATTTTCATAGCACAGGCAAGCCAAGCGATTGTACACTTCTCAACCAAAACCTGTGCTATTACAGTTTCTAGAGCATAATCTCTTTGAAGATATGCACATACACACTACCATGAATTTATCAATGCAGGACTCTTCATTTCAAACAAAAGAAAAACACAGAAAGTCAATCAAGTTGTACAGTAGCAACACAAGCGGACTAAGTTTGCCAAATTCACAGTTCATTCAATAAAAAGTCATTTCCAAGGAACACCCAAAGACATTTCCTTATATCTATTCCATTCTAGGGTAAATCGGTGCTGTTGAGAGAGCAATGTTTGATATTTAACCAACAACTAAGCTAAGACTTTGGACAACTACCTATAACAGCAGTGACAGACAGACAAAGAACAATGATGCGTTACAGCCTTTAAATTGTAATCAAGCTTTTAGTTAAACTTTAAATAGCATCAGGAAGAAAGTGTGGAACTTCAGCATTTTTTCCTTCTAGCTATTTATTTATTTGCTAATAGTAACTGTCAACATTATGTGTTTTGAGATTAAAAAAATAGTATTTAGTAAAGATTTGCTTTTCTTCTTGTAGTTGTTCAAACCTTCTTTCATGTCTGTATGTGGCCTCCTTTTCATTTCCTCCTGAAGAAAATTATAAGAAAATTCTTGTGTTTGGATGAGTCACACAAACTTTATCTTGCTTTATGTAGGATGGTGTAATTCTGTACTTTATATACAGACTAATAAAATCAGTACCCATGATTTAGAAAAGTCAAGAGGTAATAAAGCAATCACTTGGTTATCTGAATCCTCAAGGTTCAGAATTAACACTCAAGCATAGCTGCCTGGTGATCATCCTTTTTATATCACAGAAGTCCACTCTAAATATTAAATATATAATTAACCAGTGCAGGTTAGAAAGAAAACATCATCACCATTTCATATAGCTGAAAATGCAGTAAGATTTGTCTGATGCCATACAGCAATAGCACTAGATTAGGGTTCAGACCCTCCTGTACCCCATCATTTTTAATCTCTGTCTGTATCATCTGAACAACACTGTCCTATTAACAAAAATGAATGATGGAATCATTATGGAATTAAAGCAACAATAATGAACACTAGCATCATAATTCATTGGCCCTCATATGGGCACACAAAACACAAAATGACTGGTGACTGTTTGCAAAAGATTTGACTCAGGGAAGCCACTCTACATGAAATAAAATGACTGAAAGACAAGCACAATCAAACCCAAATTTTACATGGCACCCAGATTGTTTTTCATCTCATGTCTATCACCTTGCATAGCCTACAACAACTGAAGCAGAGATTGAACAGGAGGCACGTTTCATATGACAATGAAGAAATTTGTGTCCAACAGCT
Organism: Dendrocincla tyrannina; assembly: GCA_035047865.1. Taxonomy (NCBI): domain Eukaryota; kingdom Metazoa; phylum Chordata; class Aves; order Passeriformes; family Dendrocolaptidae; genus Dendrocincla; species Dendrocincla tyrannina. Next base: position 101,407,421 of record JAWWMP010000116.1, read on the forward strand.
AAACTCCATGATACTTCACGGATGATAAAAAGGTCCCTCTCCCAACAGCTGTAACTGTAGCACATGAACACAGAGAAAAAGAAAAAGCTAAGTCCGTACCACATAAAGCAGCTGTTACTGAGACTATTCAACCTAGTGAAATCTGGGCAAAACACACAAAATCACAATCCACCAATTATTTCAACTCCTCTGCACATTAGGAGGAGGCCAGATTGTGGTTTAAGCATGCAGTCTTAACACTCTGACAGCAGGTAATTAGTATGATGTTCCAAATCAGGAGGCACATGAGGCTCCACCTGCACTAGAGCGGCTGACGGGGCGCTGGCCATGCGGATGCGCTGATGGAACGCAGGAACATTTGGACACTGCACGGCTGTGGCAGCCAAAGCTTCACACACAGCAGGTATGGCTTGGAACTGAGCACTGCATTCAACGTGGTGTTTACATTGTGAATGGCTCATTAAAATAAGTTTATTACTAGTCAAGTCTGCCAATATAAACATAGTATTTTTGTTCTTAACCAATGGGATGTACCAACAAAAAAGTATTTAAAATAAATTTGTTACCAGAAACATTCGGTGTTTTTCAGTGTAATAGTTTAGAAAAAACCTTGGACACAATATAGCATCCTTCCCCCACAAGACCCCATCCTTGTGGGTTATAAAAATATACATTTTTTTTTAAATATTCTTTCATTACATAAAACTCTACTAACACGTTTCAATCACTTTCATCTTTAAAACCCACAATCAGGTTCCCTGTGACATTGATATGATTCCAGTCATGTTTTGCAGATCAAACACTGGCAAAAAATTATCAATTGATAGCTGCAGAGATTGGTTACTGTGGTAGCACTTTCTTTTTAAATTAGGCAGCTTTTGTTTCAGATTGCATTACTAGACAAATAGCCAAATGCTTTGGCATTGCTCTGCCAGTAGTTAAAAAACAGGTTCTAATCGGCATTTGCACACATTCCAACTGACACTGAGGCTACTAATATTTGGAAAAGTGAGGAGTTCCTGAATTTTTATTCCTTCACAAATAAAGCAGAAGAAAACTGCTAATTTGACAGTGTGGGTGTCCCTTTGTTTCCCTTAAGTTGTTACAGAGACTGAACAACTAAAGGGTACAAATGACACACAGCAATCTGATCAATACAGATGAAGTATTGTGAGTGAACGCTCCTCTTGTAAATACACACATATACACAATATCCACAAGCATCTTGCATGGCAGTAAAAGTGTTGAAGCTGAGCAAAATGTTCTTTTTGCTTTCTTAAACTACAAGTGAAATGCTTTAATCCTAGTCTGGAATAAGACAGAACACAAAAACAGGTAAAGCTGTCAGAAAATAGCATTGCCCTTTTCTAGCTAACTATACTACTATATATAAATCCATCAGAGGGGAACAATGAACAAAAGACAATTCTGTTTCCTTAAAGATCATCTTTTTCAACTCAGCAGTACATGCTCTAAAATTACAGACCAAAAAATGCACATTTTATAGAAAGAGTCAGAAACTAAGAGAGAAATAACAGCACAAGAAATATAACAAACAAAATAGATTACTTCCTTAAGAACAGAGAATCATCTGGCCTTCTGACTACTTACTGGGCAACAAGTTTTAGATCAGATCCTGTTAAGTGCTGCATTTTCAGCTCTTCGCCATACTTGCTGGCTGAAATTAACACAACAGATTGCTGCTGCTGATTCAAAACTATGCAACAATAAATTCAGGAAAATGAAACAACTTTCATATTAAATATGAAACACTTAAAAAGCTCATAAGGCCAAAATTGTGCAAAGGGATACATTGTGTCAGCCGTGATGACTGGCGAGCCCGTATTAACGGAGCTCAGTCTAGAGATCTGCTCAATTAACACTCTTGGTATAAAGTTGGCATCTACTCAATTGATGATCTTGTTATGGACAAATGCACCTTCTGAAAGGATGAGAGTCACAGCTGTATCTGCAACCCACTTTTCATTAAGAGTAAAATTCCAGGGTCTCCACAGCAAGAGTCAACATAAATGAAGATCTATTCATGTTCAAACTAGTGGAAATAGAGTTTACCTGCCAGCTTTACTTTAACAAAGAAATAAATGGCAAATTAGTTCAGTTTTGGTTTGTGGGTTTGGGTTTTTTAGGTTCTAAGGCACATATATTCTAAGACACTTCAGCACTCTCCTGCTAATCATCTCTCCATTTCTCAGTCCACCATGCTTGCATTCCCAGCGTAGCCATCACTGCGCTCACAAGTTCACCGCTGCACTGTCTAATTGACAGTTTTAAGAGCTCCTTCTCTCAAAGGCTGACATAGCACAGCCTGCAAAATATACTCAACATTTTACACCACCAGTGTAATGCCAAAGTTTAAGCTTAACACCAAAATCCTGAGGCTTCCACTGACCGAGTCCAAGAGCAGACACCAGATCCTTTCTCTGGCCAAGTACCCTCGACTGCAGCTCCAGCAGAAGGCCCTGGGCAGACCACTGCCGGGAGGAGGATGATAAGATATATCTGAGCTGTTCGTCACCACCATACAACACTACAGTTGAGTTCAGCATGTGCTGAAGTGATACAATTACACATGGCAAGGAAGTGGAGGTCTGGATTAGTTTTACACAGCCTACAGTGACCTATCTGCTCTAGTTTTAGAACACATTAAGTGTTCAGCTAACTCTTGCCAACGCACCCCTGAATAATGTGTATTAAATACTATAGAAAATAACTCAGTTAATACTGTAGATAGAGCTTACACGCAAAAGCATAAATACACAAATGTATTTGAGAACCATTAAGCTCTCCTTAAATGTAGTTGTCAACTAGGAACTATTCAGTAGGAATGTATTTATAGAAGGGTTTCTTATAGATCACCCAAGGTCAAATACCATTAAGCACCATCATCCATGTGTACATGAAGTACACATAAAAATGTCACTTCATTAAATTAGTGGATGACACAACTGGCAGAAAAAGCAGATTGTAAGAATATGGTAGCTGCATGATCCAAATGTAACACACAAAACAGGTTTTCATAACCACTAATGCAATGTTACATGACCAAAAAGAGAAAGAGAGCTTATCACAGAAAGCTGTGACAATAACAAAGTTATTTATCTTAGCAGAGACAACCTAACAACAGGCTTTCAACATGATACAATGAGAAAAGGAGCACTCGGTCCACATCAAAATGAGGTTGCAATAACCACTTCCCTTTGCAGAAACCTATCACTGAACAGTTCTAGCATTCCCATTTTCATCTCTTTATCAGACCAAAACCAGAAGAACCCTACCAAGTGCAAGCTGCGCATCTGACCTATGTTAATGAGTAGAAAGTCCTCTGTGATTTTTTTTTTTTTTTTTTGCAGAAAAAGAGTGGTGACAACCATGCCACACATTTCAATCTGCAATTTTTTTTTTATTTTGCCTCCATAAATAACTATGAGGACAAACTAAATGATGGGTTCTCTATCTCTTAATGCCTCTGAGTTGACAAGGCATGTCTTTTTCAAATATATGTTTTAATCAAACACAAACGATTATGCTCCACACAGGCATAAATAACAAGTGTTAATGTATATAATATAGCAAAAATTACATTAGAAAATCTAAGTCTCTCTTGAGCCCCAAAGGAACACAATTAATCAATGTTATTTGGCCTTTTAGATTCTCCTGCTGAAGAAATAGATAGATGTGGTCAGCCATCCTGTGGACAGGGACGTACACAAAGGAAGTCTCTTCATTTACAGCCACTGAATAAAACATCTCTTGATAGGCAGTGGAATTGGTCTCCAGAGAAAGACAGCTTATTACCTCAGCTTTTCACATCTTTAAAATTTACACCATGTGTTGTAGATTAACAGTTACTTTTTCACTTTTTATGGCTTCCCAAAAATAAAGCATGCACACAAAATGCAGAATAGCAGCCGTTTATGACTTTTTACACTGTAAGGAAATGAATTCCATTTTGAATTCCATTCCACATTTTTAGTTTTGGTTATGTTATTTTTGGAGGATGAAATAGTGACATTCCAGCTAGTCTTTTTAAGATGTTTTCCCTGACTCTTGGGTTTTGTTGCTGCATTTCTACTTTAAAGTGAAAATACATTTCCACTTATGATAATTTACACTGAAAGTAAGCTGTTTAGTAAACAGGTATATTTTTCAATATGAATATAATATTTTCATACTCAGACTTCTTAGCAGCACGCAAATGCAAAATTAATGCCAAACAGCATAAAGCAATAATACTAATGCCCAAAAGAAAAAGGTTTTACAGGAAATCCATTGCAAATTTCCTAAATAAGAATAATAGTTAATTATTTCATACACAGACATGTAGAATGCACAAGTTGGGAAACTTGACTGATTGGTGTTAAATTTTATTTGCTGCTAATTTTTTTAACAATACTTACAGAGTGCAGAGAGCAAAGTGATGATCTTTAGCATTAAAAAAATGCATTTACAATCCAACTAACACTCTCCCATGGTTTACTAATTTGCCCAGTGTATTACATGAAGTGGTCTACATTGTAAGCATACAAAACAAACAAGAAAAAAAAAATGGAAGTTCTAAGCAGCCCAGCCTCAATTCTGCAGTTAGAATTTCTCTTTATAAACATACTTTAGCATATTAAATCTCTGTCCAAGGCGCGGGAGGCAAGACAATGCAAGAATCACACTGTTGAGTATAAAAGTAGAGAGTGTGAAAAAGTCTACTGGGGTTAAGTATTAACCTGATGCATTTTTCAGAACGACTGTACTATTTTTAACTGCTCTTTTTTGGCCACAGGTCAAAGTTTTCCTAGCAAAATACCAAAGTGAAAATGCTGGGAGCGAAGCCCAGAGGCAGCTCTCTTTGCTTTGGCCTAGGCAAAAACTTCTCTGAACCCAGTCAGATACGCAGCGCTGTTTCCCACTCCCCTCCATTGACTGTGGCTGTCATTATGCCTCTGAACATCTATGAGAGGAGTAACACAGCACTACAGCCTCGGGAAGAACATTTTTCAAATGTTATAGGAAATTCCTATATTCTCCACACAGCACAGGCATACATACTGTTCAGTCAGTTCCTGTATTTTTGGCCAAACAGAACCGAGTTATTTAAAAGCAGGATGGGGGGAGGGGGGTGGAAAGACACAGTCTAAGTGCCTTGAGCAACTCTTGGAAGGACTGGGATATATTCCCCCCTTTTCCGCTCCTCATAATTGGGACACATTGGCAAAACGTAAGATTTGAACACCCTAAAGTTCAGGTAAGATAACAGCAACAATAACAATTGTAATAATGATGATAATAACTATGACGATACTAACAACAAAAAAAAATAATAATCTGTCTCTTACTGCCTTTCCAGAGTTTGGATGTTTTAAATGGAGAAATCTAACTCCCTTCCCACGTCTTCCCGAGGGCACGAATTTCTTACTCAAGTAAATTATATTTCATACACTCACACAGAAAAATGCTATTTGAAGCAGGAGAGCGGCGAACCCCTTTGCCCCCGTGGAACACACGCGTGTCCCCGCAGGACCCCCCAGCCGCATTTCTGCCCGAGGCGTGTCCTCCCCAGCCCCTCGCTGCCGGGGCCGCACACAAAGGCAGGTACCCCGCGATGCCGGCACCGAGAGCAGGGCGCCTTCCTCCCGCGGCCAGACCCTGACAGGGACCTTCCTGGCCCGGCCCCCCCCCCCAAATTAAGATGTGCCAAACCCGGGAGCGCTCGCTCCCCTCGCCCGGCCCCGCCGCCGGTGCCGCGGGGAGGCTCTCTCGTCCTGCCCAGGAAAGCTCCCTCAGGACGCGGGAGCCCTTTCCTTCCTTCCCGTTCCCTCCCGCCCGCCCGGGGCGAGGGCAGCGCTCCCTTTGTTCCCCCGCCGGGCGCGGCCGCCCCTCACCAGCAGGCTCTCCACGTTGACCGGGGAGCGCGGGTCGCGGATCATGGACTCCAGCTTCCTCTGCCGGCCCTCCAGCATCCCCGCCGCCGGCTCCGGCGCCTCGGCCGCCAGGGCAGCCGCCGACATCTTCCCCGCCGGCTGCTGGCT